>CM055061.1:14230996-14367868 GCA_029204045.2 Tillandsia leiboldiana
TTCTCGTGGATTCGGAGCGAGGTACGTTCGTGGATTCGAAGCGTGCTACTGGGTGAAGACCGTGGATTCGGTCGGACGTCGTGGACTCGACGTTGGACGCGTGGATTCGGCGTTGGGCGCAGATCGTGGATTCGAGAAGCGTTGCGGAGCGAGCGGAGAAGATCTCTAGGAGCGTATGGAAAAGGTTGAGTCGTCTGTGAGTACGGTAAATCACCTTGTACGTGTTTAATTCTAGTGGATTTCACGTGTTATCGGTCCCGTGGTTTTTTACTCCGGTTTGGAGTTTTTCCACGTAAAAATCTTGCGTGTTCTTTTATTTCCGCATTGGGTTTTATGCGCACAATGATTTTTTGAGTGTTTATTGTTTACACCTATTCACCCCCCTCTAGGTGTTTTTTCCCTATTTAGATCTATATTTATATAACCCAACAAGTGGTATCAGAGGGAATAGGGTTGTAAACAATGGTTGAAGGTGGAAACATCAATCGACCCCCTTTCTTTGATGGAACAAATTATGCGTACTGGAAAGTACGGATGAAAGCCTTTTTAATTTCCATCGACGAAAGGGTGTGGCAATCAATTGAATTAGGATGGTCTAATCCAACTGAATTATTTCTGATGTTCGCACCTTAAAACCTAGGTCGAAATGGACCAAGGAAGAGTTAGATCATCTTCTTACAATGGCAAGGGAATTAATGCTATTTTTAATGCCTTATCTCAAACTGAATTCTCTCGCGTCTCGGCATGTGAGACTGCGAAAGAAATCTGGGATGTTCTTCAGGTTACACATGAGGGAACTAACCTCGTGAAGATTCAAAAGCTGCAAATGCTTATGAGCAGATTTGACTCTATTTTTATGGCAGAAAATGAATCTTTCACGGACTACTATACACGATTGCAAGACATCGTAACTCATGTGCTAACCTGGGAGAGAAGATTCCAGAATTTAAGGTTGTAAGAAAGATCTTAAGAACTCTTCCTGAACGATTTCGCCCAAAGGTTACAGCCATTGAAACTATTAAACACCCGGACGAAATACGTGTAGAAGAATTAGTTGGTTCATTACAAACTTATGAAATGACATTTACTACTAACTATTCTTCTGGGAAAAGCATCCTCTTCTAAGTCTTCAGGTTATGCGTGAAAACAACTAAGGAAGAAGACGCGGATACATCCTCCTCAGGACGATGACGAGAACCCTTTTCTAGGAGGACTTTGAGAAGCAGCTCGCTCTCTTGACAAGGAAGTTTCGCCGCAACTTTCGAAGGGGTAATTCAAGTAAATCTCCATCCTTCGGAAAGTCGAACAAAGGCAAGGGTACTTCAAGTTACAAGTCAAGAAAGCAAGAGAACTTCTCAAAGGATAAGAAAAGTTCAGAGGGACAAGTCCAATGCTTCAAGTGCCGAGGCTACGGCCACATTGCAACGGAGTGTCCCAACTAAGTATCCGGCAAAGAAGAAAGCGATGCAGTCGTCACTTGGATGACTACTCAACGTCAAATGAGTCATCCTCAAGTGATGAAGAAGAAAGCGCAACGGCATTCCACGCGTCCACATCTTCACCATTCATGTGCTTTATGCAAGTAACATCCGAGTGCATGTCCACATCACTGTTGAAAAGAATGCAACGGACAATGAATCGGATGATCGGAAGGTGAAGATTTTGCTTTAGCCTACCACAGACTTTTGAGGGATTCAAAGAAAGTGGCTAAGAAAAACAAGAGTTTGAGAGGGAGAGTGCATGATCTCGAAGAAGAAGCAAAAAGGGCAACTTCTCTCTCAAACGCTCTTGAAGTGGAAAGGGAAAATCTGATAAAAGTAAATGTTTCCCTTCAAGAGTCCAATGAGCTTTTTGAGAAGGAAACATACAAAACTGGTGGATAAAGCGGATCACTTCTCAAAGCTCTACAACGAGGCTCGACAGAATAACCTGGAAATGACAAAGGACCATCTTCCAACTCAAGGATGACTTGACAGCGATTCTCTTCTGGAAGGAGTAAGTTGGATAAGCGTCTTGGTCTTGGTCAATCAAATCGGTTCGGCCTCGGGTACACTCGAGACTGAAAACAGTCCAGTTCGAGTGGGACAGTCTTGTGCCCCAGTCGGTATCTCCTCCTCCGACACCGCAACTAACAACAAGCAACGACACAAGCCTACTTCATCCTCCTCGGGATCGTCAGTACTAAGGTATGTTTTCGTTGTGGCATTTTAGGGCACATAAGGAGAAACTGCAAGATGGGAGCCAAACGCTCAACTCAAGCACTTCTTGCAACGGACTACCAAAAGGGGCGCCTCCCCGGAATTCAAAAGCAAAACTTTCAAATGAAAAGAGCCTTGGTAGTTCACCGCGCAAGACGACATCATCAAGGAGCGGCAATCGATCTGACAAGACGCTTTTCACCTAGGAGAATAACCTCACGACCATTACCGACGCACTCCAAAAAGTTGTTGGGTGCGCAAAGGTGAAATTTATCCTTGTCCTTGTTACTAATGTTTCCTTGCATGCATATGATAATTCGTCTTGGTATCTGGATAGCGGATGTTCCCGTCACATGACCGGTGACAAAATAGTTTTCAAAACCTTGAGAAAATCTCCGGAGGACTCGTTGTTTTCGGAGACGGTCAATCTTCCAAAATTGTTGGAAAAAGGAACGGTAGCTATCCAGATGGCCCGATTTTGGAAAAACGTCTTATTTGTTGATGGCCTTAAGACTAATCTCATAAGCATAAGTCAACTTTGTGACAATGGTTTTTCAGTTAACTTTTCATCTGTTGAATGTGTTGTAACTGATAAGGACCATGTCTTCTTTTTAAAGGGGGTTAGATCTGAAAACAAATTGTTATGGTTGTTCCTAATAAAATTTCAGAAAAATGTAACCTAGTTTCTTTGGATAATGAAACACTTTGGCATGAAAGGCTAGGTCACATAAATTTTAAGGAACTTGTTAAAATTTCAAACAAGGACGTGGTCAAGGGGGTTCCAAAACTTTTACTTAAACAAAAACATTGTGTGCGGCGGTTGTCAAAAGGGAAAACAGTCCAGGACAGCGCACAAGAACTTGAACCACGTTGGTACAAAACGGCCTTTGGAACTTTTACACATGGATTAATGGGGCCAACCCGTCAACCATCTTTGGGAGGTAAATGGTATATTTCTTATTGGTTGATGATTTCTCTCGGTATTCTTGGGTAGCATTTTTAAAAGAGAAAGCTGATACGTTTGATTCTTTTCATGAGATTTGCCATCGTATTATGATTGAAAAGAATGAAAAGATCATTCGTGTTAGAAGTGATAGAGGTGGAGAATTCATTAATTCCAAATTCATTGATTTTTGCACTTCCAACGGCATAAAACATGAATTCTCGGCACCCTATACACCTCAGCAGAATGGTGTTGTTGAGCGCAAAAACAGGGTTGTTCAAGAGATGGCACGTGTGATGCTTCATAGCCGGAATTTACCGCTATATTTTTGGGCTGAGGCTGTGAACACAACCGCTGTCTATGTCATTAATCGAGTGTATTTGCGACCAGGAACTTTAAATACACCATATGAGCTGTGGTTCAGTAGAAAACCGGATATCAAATACTTTCGGATCTTGGGAGTCGATGTTTTATTTTGCGTGATTGCGAAAATCTTGGTAAGTTTGACTCTCGAAGTGACGAAGGGATTTTCTTGGGTTATTCTACAAACAGTAGAGCATATCGAGTATTTAACTTGGAATCTAAGACGATCGTAGAATCGATAAATGTTAAAGTAGATGAAGCTTTTCACTTTGCATCTGAAAAAATCTACCCTCGATATCTCTCTAGATGATGATACACCTGCCATTGCATCTTCTCATAATAATACTTCCAATATTAATGATGCATCTACTGGTTCTTCAAGTTTATCTGATGTGCAGGAATCGTCTCATGTACCTCCGAGTACTCCGTTACCTCAAACTTTACGCATCTCCAAGGATCATCCTGAATCAAACATCATTGGAGACCCACAAGAAGGAGTTAGAACTCGGAGGCAGTTGGTTTGTGGATTCACTTGCTACATATCTTTAATCGAACCAAAGAATATAGATGAAGCTCTTCAGGATGACTACTGGATTAAAGCAATGCAGGAAGAGCTCCATCAATTTGAGCGAAACAAAGTCTGGGAATTAACGAAGCCTCCACAGCAACACAATGTGATAGGTACCAAATGGATTTTCAAGAATAAGAAAAATGAGGATGGTACTATCATCAGGAACAAGGCACGATTAGTTGCTCAAGGCTACTCTCAAGTAGAAGGTATAGACTTTGATGAAACTTTCGCCCCTGTAGCTAGACTCGAGTCCATTCGTATACTATTTGCTATTGCTTGTCATTTTAAAATCAAATTATTTCAAATGGACGTTAAGAGCGCATTTCTAAATGGGTTTTAAATGAGGAAGTTTATGTGGCTCAACCGAAAGGTTTGTAGACCATAAACAACCTAACCATGTTTTTCGTTTGAAAAAGGCTCCTTACGGTCTGAAACAAGCACCGCGAGCATGGTACGAAAGGTTGACAAAGCACCTTTTGGAGAAGGGCTATACTCGAGGGGGAGCTGACAGGACTCTCTTTGTGAAGCATTATCAAAACAATTTCATTGTAGCACAAATATATGTCGATGACATAGTATTTGGCGCAACAAGAGATAATGACGCTTCTAAATTCGCGGAGACCATGGAAAGCGAATTTGAGATGTCCATGATGGGCGAATTGACTTATTTTCTTGGATTGCAAATTTAAAAAAATGATGAAGGTATTCACTTGTGTCAATCCAAGTATGCAATGGAGTTGGTTAAAAAGTTTGACATAGAAAATTCGAAGGATTTTCCGACTCCAATGGGAACTAGCCACAAGGGACTTGGAAGTTAATCTCATAGTGAGAATGTAGACGAGAAACTGTATCGAAGTATGATTGGAAGTCTACTTTATCTCACGGCTAGTCGCCCGGATATATCTTTTGGTGTTGGGATCTGCGCGAGATATCAATCTGCACCAAAGGAGGTTCACCTGAAAGCGGTAAAAAAGATCATCCGGTACATCAAAGGATCAATTAATTTCGGAATTTGGTATCCTATGGGAACTAGTTTGGACATTGTTGGATACTCAGATGCCGATTGGGCAGGATCAGTGGATGATCGGAAAAGCACGAGTGGTGCATGCTTCTATCTTGGCCATTGCCTTGTTGCATGGCACAGTAAAATGCAGAATTGCATAGCACTCTCGACTGCCGAAGCGGAATACATTTCAGCGGGTAGTTGTTCAACCCAACTCATTTGGATGAAAAGTGTGTTGAGCGACTTCCGGATTTCAGCATCTTCGGTAACAATTCTTTGTGACAACACTAGTGCTATAAACATTTCCAAAAACCCTGTGTTGCACTCTAGAACAAAACACATTGAACTTAGATATCATTTCTTAGAGAGCTAGTTGAATCAAATACTCTTCAACTTTCATATATTTCAACTGAAGATCAATTAGCTGACATTTTAACAAAACCGTTGGATCAAAAACGTTTTATTCATTTGCGTAAAGCAATTGGAATGCTTTCCTTGAAATAAACTTCTTTTTGAAACTTTTGCTTAGGTTAGGTTTTGTTTTTGTGTTTTTGTTCTTTATCTATGTTTATACATAGTACATTAATTGAGCATGTTATTATTGACTTTACTTGCATCCTTTTATATATTTAGAAATCTATTATGCTTTAGATATCATAATATTTCATTTGATGCAATGATCATTTATGTCAATTAACTCATCTTTGTTTTGATCAAAGTCAATTTCTCTCTCGATGATCTCTTGGTATAGTTTTATCTTATTTGACTGTTTAGTCGAGTATGAAATCGAGATCAATATTTGGCTAAATACTTTATATCTTAAATAATTGATAGCCAATTGAGGAGGAGTCATGAAAAAGTAAAATGCTCAAAAGATGTGGAAAGAGTTACATCCCAATGAGGAGTGTGAAAACTACCACCACATGGAGGAAATAGCTACCACCTCGGTCGTCCGAGTACTGTGTGCAGCTACCACATGAAAACCAAGCAAGGTTTTTTCAAGTTTGATTAAATAAAATGCATGTTGAAATACTTGACTCTGTCAAAATTTCAAGGTTGGTATAAGGTGGGATTTTTAATGAAAGATGCTCAAAGAGCCACTCTCTTCAATAAATTGACTAGATATATTATCTAACTTATCGGGGATGTTAGACATCTATTGATCTTTGTATTTCATTTTCTTTACCAAATTGATGATTTGATAAAGGCATTACTCATAAGATCAAGTTAGATGTAATTGAAATTGTTCAACTTTAAGGGATTTAATTTTTATAAATTTTCATTTCGTTTGTTGGATGTTATTGATAGATTTGGTATAATCTATTTCTTGTTGTATGAAACGATGATTTTTGTTTAAAGTTGATACACAAAAGTGCTCACAATCTTTTTCTGGTTTTTCTTGAATTTCTCTGAAATTTTCTAAAGAAAAAGTTGGAGCCGATCCGGATTGGACCTGCCGATCCGGATCCCGAACGCAGATATTCTTCTGCGGGCAGACGATCCGGATTGGACCTGCCGATCCGGATCCCGAACGCAGTTTTTCACTGCGGATAGCCGATCCGGATCGCAATCATGAACTGATCCGGATCGCGGCTAGGGTTTTATAAATAACAAAAGGGTTTTGATTTCTTTTACTCCAATCTTTTGTTCCAAAGTTTCCAGAGCTTCTCTCTCTAGATTTCATCCATCTTGGAAGCTTTCAAACTCAAGTTCTTCAACTCCAAGTAAGTTTTATTGATCAAATCTCGGTTTTGCACCGTTTTTGTTATTCCTCCTCAAAACGTGATGAATTCCTTGTATCGATTTCGTTTGTGGATGGTTTTTGATCAAATCTCTTTTGAAATAAGAACTCTGGGTAGATTAGTTTTGATTATATGCTAGGTATTCTCAAGATAAACGGATTGTTGGTCTTCGATTTCAAAGAATTCGGTTTTAGGGCATATAATGGGAATTTTCCAAAATCATGCAATTGATCTATTTTTAAATTTCCTTTTACAAAACTAATTTGATTCCTAGTCTCTCTACACGATAATGATTGTTTGGGTACAATTTTTCTAATTTCTGAAAATTAACAATTTTTTCGTGTTCTTGAGGTGTTGCTCACAGGAATTCTTTATACAAGAAACCAATAGCTATGGTGATCACGTGGATCATTCTCCTTCTGGCGGCTATGGTAAATACGAGAGACACTGTAAAGCCCAAGAGGGCTAAAAAGGATGAAGTCAACTGGGATGAGTTGTCAGAGGATGAAACACATCCTAAAAAATCGCCACAGAAAACCTCTACTGCTTCGAAAGGGAAAGCCCGTGCAGAGACATCAAAGGAAAAGGCTCCGCCCACTGCTACAGAAAAAGGAAAAGCACCAATGACCTCTTCATCCATACTAAAAAGAAAAAGACTCGCTCGACGACCTCGACGAGCTCGAGGTATTGAAATAAATGAACCATGTCAAGAGAACCCAAGGAATATCTCTCAAATTGACACTGAATCAGAAGACGAAGAAGATTGGGACACATTTCTTGCCGAAGTACAACAAGGTATTGATGAAGAAAATAAGGTTTACCTGAAGAAAAAGAAGCTACTGAAGTCTTCCTCAATACTTAAGCAGCAAGCAAAGAAAAAGAATGTGGCAAGCAATGAACCTCTTGACAACTCACATTCTTTGCCAAGAAGATCTCCTCGGAATGAAGGACAGACTGCTCCGTCAATCGTCACACAACGGTCTTCAAATTCCAGAAGAATTGACCAAAAGGGAAACATGGAGTCTTCCCTCAAACAAGAGCAAGACAAAATGGCTCTAGGACTCAGAAAGATGTCCAAGGACATACATCAGATGAAACAAGAGTGTTCTACGATTACGGGAATGCTTAAAGGAATTTTGAAGAAGCTGGGCTGCACGAGCTCTGAGGACTCCGCCTCGAATGACTCAGATTCAGATGCTTGAATCGTTTGTCCACTAATTCTCTTGTGCAGGATTTCAGTTTTTAGGTTTTAATGTTCTCTTTTTACTTTGTTTTAGTTTTAGTTCTCAGGATTTTCTTGATTTTAAACTTCTTAACTCTCCTTAAGTTTCTGTAATTTTGGCTTAGTTTGTGACAAAAAGGGGGAGAGAGTTTAGAGAGAACTTGAACAATGATGATGTGAAAACTGTGTGAATGTGTGAACATCAAGGTAAGTGAACATCAAGGTAAGTATCACTTCAACTTCAACTTTGGTTTTATCTTGTGATTTGTTGCATGTCACTAACTATTCGACTAACTATTTGGGCATGTAATATGACTAACAAGTTGATGTTGGACTAACACTTTGTGACATTTGGTTTTTGATTGCATAGAAGATATGTTGGTTTTTGACTATGATTCTCTTACATATCTGAATTCTCAAAAGTCATGATGATCAGATAAACTCTATCTCTGTACTTGGTTTTGTATGTTTCAATTCTTGAGGTATCTAACGATTCTTTTTGTCAAGAATGATTTCTTTGTGCAGAGAGTACAGATGTCTAAGTCTAGAGTATGTTTTAGGAGTTTATCTCATGTTTTTAAATTTTTGGATCTCCATTGTAAATTTTTGTTGTATGGTGATAGCAACAAAAATATCTTTTTGAATTTTCTTTAGTGGATATGTATTTTGTCACGAAACCGCCAAAGGGGGAGATTGTTACGGAATTTGAGTTGGCGTAATTTCGTGAAAGGTTCAAGTCTTGAAGATTGAAGGTGAAGAAGGTTGGATCATTTAACTCAATCTCAAGAAAGAAGAATTCAAAAGGATCAGGTATGTTTAACTAAATATTTTTGGTGATCCGAATACTTCTTGTAGTGTAGAAACACTTGGAAGAATTTTTCATTGCATAAAAATCAAAAACTGGACATAGGACATGTTCAGGATCCGGATCAGATTGTTCAATCCGGATCCCGAAGGTGGTTCGTTCATACACCAGTTCAATCCGGATCGTAGCTTCTCTTGATCCGGATCCCGAACATTGAGTTTACCATTTTTCTTGAACGATCCGTATCAGGCTTCGCAATCCGGATCCCGAACGTTGATGTTTGGTGAACTGTATGAACGATCCGGATCAAGCACTTCGATCCGGATCCCGAACCTTCGTTTTTCTGGAATTGTCTGACTCGTTACGACGATCCGGATCACAGCTAATCCGATCCGGATCGCCGTCCGTAAAATTTCCAGAAATGGTAGGTTTTTGATTCTTATCTCCTTCCTAGGGTTTCTAACCTATAAATAGACCCTATGATTCATTTTTCTAGGGTAATCCAGATAATCCACATAGCGCCGTCATATTCAAATATCATCTTATACGGCCCTAGATCCACATATAGAGAAGAAAGGAAATCATTAGATATTACTCTATGTTTCTTCATCTATATTGATTAGTTTGATTCTAGGTTTTCATACTCATATCTTGAGTTGAATCAAACTAATGAATACTTAGATGGTATTTCCTATCTATCTTTGATCTAAGTATTCGGCGGATCATCACCACCCAAAAACAACGATTTCCCCAAAATCGGCGCGTGGACTCGCGTGTCCTTGTGGATTCAAGGTTCAACCGCTCTCGTGGATTCGGAGCGAGGTACGTTCATGGATTCGAAGCGTGCTACTGGGTGAAGACCGTGGATTCGGTCGGACGTCGTGGACTCGACGTTGGACGCCGTGGATTCGGCGTTGGGCGCAGATCGTGGATTCGAGAAGCGTCGTGGAGCGAGCGGAGAAGATCCTCTAGGAGCGTATGGAAAAGGTTGAGTCGTAAGTGTGTACGATAAATCACCTTGTACGTGTTTTAATTCTAGTGGATTTCGCCGTGTTATCGGTCCCGTGGTTTTTTACTCCGGTTTGGAGTTTTTCCACGTAAAAATCTTGCGTGTTCATTTTTATTTCCGCGTTGGGTTTTATTGCGCAATGATTTTTTGAGTGTTTATTGTTTACACCTATTCACCCCCCTCTAGGTGTTTTTTCCCCTATTTAGATCTATATTTCATATAACCCAACAAGCACTACTAACCACGAAATCAAAGTCGACTCACAAACAATCAAATACTCTATTCCAACATACATACAGTATTTCAGTAGTAGAAGGACCGGAAAGAACCTAGAGTAGATACATCAAATCTTA
The DNA here is from genome assembly GCA_029204045.2 of Tillandsia leiboldiana. Classification (NCBI taxonomy): domain Eukaryota; kingdom Viridiplantae; phylum Streptophyta; class Magnoliopsida; order Poales; family Bromeliaceae; genus Tillandsia; species Tillandsia leiboldiana. The sequence continues at coordinate 14,241,206 of CM055061.1, forward strand.
TCCAAATTTCGTGGTTAAGGTACCAATTTGTTCCTCTTGAAGTCAAGAAAATTTTCCACTTTAAAAATTTACCATTTCATAAAGAGGAGAAAAATATACCCCAAGATTACTACAGGTTGCTCAAAATCCAACTCTGTACTTAAGGTCTCAAAGATGTAAACATTTACCTTATTAGCAGCAGGAATTAAACCTTCTCTTCAATATAAAACTTGTAGATTATTTAGTTCTGGTGAAAACCCCATAAGGCCGAGCTCAAGAGTCCATCCCTACAACCCTAGAGGGTACAAACACTGCACATAACTCAAAGCTGAAACAAAAACCTCAACTGTGTACAAACATCCCAGAGATGGCCTCAATTACCTATCTTGGAGACCAAATTAGAAACTTCAGTAAACACAAAAGTTGGAGATATTTGAATTCTGAAAATTTCCCAAAAACAATCACCTCAAAATTCCATTTGTACAACCCAGGGTAGCGAAAACACTAACTACTGCGCAGAAATCCGAGCAGAAAATAAACGCTGCAAAGATCACTAATTTTACCTGTCTTCCACCTTCAACCAGGCTTCCTCTTCACTATCAAAGTTGGAGTTCTCGAGGTTGTGAAGAGAACACCGCAAAAATAGCCCAGAAATTCTACTCCTACAGCTCGGGAGCCCACCTGGAAGAAAACGCAACGTAGAGGGATGCTCAACCAGCCATGACCAAGCTTCACAAATGAAGGTTTCAGAACAAATTAAAATGTCTTGCTCTCATTTCATAGACACATGCTTCCTCAGTACACCCACATAAACACCTACACACTACCCTGTAGCTCCAACAACAAAAGAAAACCCAAGCTCTACGAGGAAAAACTGCATCAAACCTTGATTGAAGCTCTTTGCGCGCTCCGGTGCTCCACAGCTACCAAGAGGGAGTCCACCTTCAAATTCTCCTCCATTTCTTTCATTTTCTTCCTCTCTCACTTCTTCTTCTTCTTCTTTCTCCCCTACTTCCTTTTCCTCTGTTTTCTTTTACTTCCTCTGCTTGCAGGTGGAGAGGGTGGTGGTGAGGTGGCGTGCTAATTAGGAGTTTGCTAATTAAAGAGGAGAGAGGGGGGTAGTTGGGAGCATTTAATGCTCCCAAAAATATCCAACATACACTCAAAATCCAATTAACATTAAACCACTCTCTTATCCAAATCACAACACTAATTCTTATCTTTCCTTCAAACCTCCCAGACCAAAGCCCCAAAACCACTAATTAAATAAATAAATTAATTAATCCATTAAATGCCCCCATCAACTCACTTTTTGCCCTCGGGGCCTCCGCACCAGTCCGGAACCACCCGAACTCCGCTGTAATCAGAAAATACACATGCTCAAAGCTTTTTCCCCTCAAAAAGCTCAATCGTGGAGTCGGTGTGCTCAAACCAAAAACCGGCTCCAAAACTGCCAACTCCAACTCACTCTTTGCCCTTGGATCTTCCGCGTCAGTCCGGAACCTCCCGAACTCCGCTGCAAACTCAAAGTACACTTGTTCCCAGAGTTTCCCAATTTTCCGCACTCCACTGTGGAGTCGAGGCTTCCCCGAAGCCACCCTTCTAACGACGGACAAAGCCCGAAAAACCCCGAATCGACCTGGGGCTTCCGCGTTGATCCGAGTCGACCCGAACTCATCTGTAATCCAATATGAAACACGCTCGAGGCGATATATCCACACCACGCCAACTCATGAGGCCGGTGCGCTAACCGAAACCCCGATACTCTACAGTTAATTGGAGAAGTAATTGGAATGAAGGCTCGACTAGAAGGAACTCACTATATGAAGGCTCCAATTTTGACCACAACGCTTTGGAGTGGTCGTGGATGGAATTTGCACGCCCGATACTAGTTCAACTAGAAATTCAGTTTTTTCAAAGGAACTTCAACCTGAGTATCGGTTCTTGAATTTTATTGTATGTTACAATATCTTACCAAACATGCAAATTAAAGTTCTAAGATGGGATGGAATGTTATTTTTATATCTCTTGGGACATCCACCCGCCGTGGAGGACTTGAATATCAATATTCCTTACCTCATTTGGTCAAGGATGTCGAGATATGTGGAGCATCCACATCCAACGGAGCGACTTCCTTTCCCAATGATCATTATGCGGATCATAAGAAAAATTGACGTCGACATTCGATCATGAAGCTACATGTATAGTTTGGGAACCATTAATGACACAACAGTTCTGAAGTCACTCCCCAAGAAACCAGATGATACCCCGACACCTCCTCGTGGCAAGCGGCCATCAACATCAACAGCAGCACCACAACAAGCAGCAACAACAGCAACGACAGCAGCAGCACAACCACAACCAGCATCAACAGCTTCAGGTCTTGGACCATTTGAGACATCAGAGGATGACGCCTCTGTTACCTCCATTTACAGAGAACAACAATGTCTATCGTCTGAACAAGAGAGAATTTATGTTGAACAAGCTCGTATATCTGTCGATCTACAACGTATTACGTCAGTCCAGGAAGACTTGAAGAAGAAATATAAGACACTGACGAAGTTGGTTAAGAAGATATTCACGAAGCTTGGATGCAGCAGCTCTGACGACAATGATGGCTCAGATTGATTTTTCTTGACAGTTTTTGTTTTACATGTTTTTTTTGTTTCTTTACCTTAAGTTTTTTTAACTTTTGAACTTTTTCCTCCTTACAATCTTATTTTGGCGATTGTGATAAAAAGGGGGAGAGAACTTTGTGGGTTATGCGATAATGGATCTAAATAGGGGAAAAACCACCTAGAGGGGGGGGTGAATAGGTGTAAATAATAAAATCACCAAATCGTTCCGTAAAAATAACCCAATGCGAAAAAATAAATAAGTACGTAAGATTTTACGTGAAAAACTCCGTCACAGGAGTAAAAAACCACGGGACCGATAACACGGTAAAATCCACTAAGATTAAACACGTACAAGGTGATATACCATAACACTACAACTCAACCTTTTCCATATGCTCCGAGTAGATCTTCTCCGCTCGCTCCACAACGCACCTCGAATCCACGATTTGCGTCCAACGCCGAGTCCACGACGTCCAACCGAATCCATGACCTTCACCAATGTAGCACGTATCGATCACACGAACGTACCTCACTTCGAATCCACGAAAGCTGTAGCACCTTGAATCCACAAGGCCACGCGAATCCACGAGTAGATTGTTCTATCGGAAATCGTTGTTTTGTTTATTGGTGGTGATAATCAAATACTTATATCATATAGATAGACAAGGAAAACATCATCTAAGTATTCATCGATTTGATTTTTCGAAAGAAAAGATTGAAAAACCTCGAATCAAATTAATAAATATAGAGAAAGAAAACCTAGAAAAAAATCGGTGTTTACTTTTTCTTCTCTATATATGGATTACCTTTGATTCCTCTTTCGAATAATATGAATAATTAGGAATCCTTAGGAATGCCCTAAAAGATGATATTAGGGTCTATTTATAGGTTAGAAACCTTTTGGAAAGAGATAAGAATAAAAAACTGGCTTAACAGAATTTTTCTCACACGGCGGTCCGGACTAGATTTCGGCTGATCCGGACGGCCGTCTTTTTTCAGAGAAGTTCCTGAAAAAAATAGTTCGGGGTCCCGACTGGATTTGGCCTGATCCAGACTGTTCATGCGACTGAACAAAAAACAGAGTTCGGGGTCCAGACCGAAGTGGGGATGTTCCGGACTGTAATTCTGCATGAACTTAACCTTGTTCGGGATCCGGACTGGATGTGGCTGGTCCGGATCCTGAACATGTAAAATGTCCAGTTCTTGATTTTTATGCAACGAAAATTTATCCAAGTGTTTCTAAACTACAAGAATGTATTCGGATCACCAAAAATATTTAGTTAAACATACCTGATCCTTTTGAATCCATTCTTCTTGAGATTGATGTATGTGATCCACAATTCTTCAACTTCAATCTTCAAGACTCAAAACACTTCACGAAATACGCCAATACAAAAATCCTTAACAAACTTGGAACTTAAAGGTAAGTAGGACTAAACTTGTGATAACATGCCATATGACTAACTATTTGACTAACTATTTGGGCATGTAATGTTTCTAACAAGTGACTAGCGACAACTGACGAAACTTTGAACTTGTTAACTTTTGTGAACCTTGAAATATAACATTTGGAACTCTATTGATATATGATATGTGAATATTTCATTGTCTATTTTTCATTTTATTTTTCATACATATCTGATTAAATAATGTCATAAATTAATAGGTATAAACTCTATCTCTCTGATTGCTTATTGAATTTTTAAAATTATTGAGGTATCTAATGATTTCTTTTGTTAAGAATTATTTTTTTTTGCAGAAGGTACAAGCGTCTAAATCTAGAGTTTGTAATAGGAATTTATCTCTTGTATTTACATTTTATTTGGACCATTCATGTGAATTTTTGTTGTATGGTGATAGCAACAAAAACATATTTTTGTTTATTTTTTATGGATTACATGTTTTGTCATAAAACCGTCAAAGGGTGAGATTGTTAAGGATTTTTGTATTGGCGTATTTCATGAAGTGATTTGAGTCTTGAAGATTGAAGTTGAAGAATTGGTGATCACATACATCAATCTCAAGAAAAATGGATTCAAAATGATCAGGTACGTTTAACTAAATATTTTTGGTTATTTGAATACATTCTTATAGTTTAGAAACACTTGGAATAAGTTTTCATTGCATAAAAAATCAAAACTGGATATTTTACACGTTTAGGATCCGGACCAGCCACATCTAATACGGACCCCGAACAAGGTTTGGTTCATGCGGAATTCCAGTCCGGATCATCCCCTATCCAGTCCAGACCCCAAACTTTGTTCTTGCAATATCGCATGAATCAGTCCGGATCAGGAAATCCAGTCCGGACCCCGAACTGTTTTTCAGGAAATTCTCTTGTAAAAGACGACAGTCCGGATCAGCCAAATCCAGTCCGGACCGCCGTGCGGGAAAAAAATCTGTTAAGTCAGTTTTTGATTCTTATCTCTTTCCAAAAGGTTTCTAACCTATAAATAGATCCTAATATCATCTATTAGGGTATCCGAAAAAAGGTTCAAAGGTAATCCACGTATAGAGAAGAAAAGGTAAACACCGTCGATTTTAGGTTTTCTTTCTCTATATTTATGGATTTGATTCGAGATTTTTTCAATCTCCATTTTCTTTTGAAGAATCAAATCGATGAATACTTAGAAGGTGTTTTCCTTGTCTATCTATATGATCTAAGTATTCGATTATCATCAGCACCAATAAACAAAACAACGATTTCCAAAAGGACAATCGGTGCGTGGATTCGCGTGGCCTTGTGGATTCAATATGCTATCACTTTCGTGGATTCGGAGTGAGGTGCGTTCATGTAATCGATACGTACCAAAATTGGTGAAGACCGTGGATTCGGTTGGACGTCGTGGATTCGGCGTTGGACGCAAATCGTGGATTCGAGGCGCGTTGCGGAGCGAGCGGAGAAGATCTATTCAGAGCGTATGGAAAAGGTTGAGTTGTAGTGTTACATTATATCACCTTGTACGTGTTTAATCTTAGTGGATTTCACCATGTTATCGGTCCCGTGGTTTTTTACTCCTATGACGGAGTTTTCCACGTAAAATCTTGCGTACTTTATTTATTTTCCGCATTGGGTTACTTTTACGTAAAGATTTCTGAGTTTTATTGTTTACACCTATTCACCCCCCCCTCTAGGTGATTTTTCCCCTATTTAGATCCTTGGATCCCATAACCCACAAGTGGTATCAGAGCGGGAATAGGGTTGTAAACAATGGTTGAAGGTGGAAATATCAATAGACCACCATTCTTCGATGGAACAAATTATGCCTACTGGAAAGTACGCATGAGAGTGTTCTTGATTTCCATCGATGAACGAGTATGGCAATCAATTGAGTCTGGATGGACAAATTGTAGAGTACCGGGATTTCGGATAGTGCACCGACCTCGCAAGATGGCGTGATGTGGAGGATTTACTTTGGATGAGTCTAAAGCATGTTTACAGATGAGTTCGGGTCGACTCGGATCAACGCGGAAGCCCTAGGTTGATTCGGAGTTTTTCCGGGCATGTGCGCCGATAGAGGACTGGCTTCGGGGAAGCCTCGACTTCATAATGGAGTGTAGAAAATTTGGTAATACTTGGAACAGGTGTACTTTATAATTACAGCGGAGTTTGGGAGGTTCCGGACTGACGCGGAGGATCCGAGGGCGAAAAGTGAGTGGGAACTGGCAGTTTTGGAGCCGGTTTTTGGATTGAGCACACCGACTCCACGGTTGAGCTTTTTGAGAAGGAAAAACTGTGGACATGTGTATTTTCTGATTACAGCGGAGCTCGGGAGGTTTCGGGCCGATGCGGAGACCCCGAAGATAAAAAGTGATTTGGAGTTGGCTAAAATGAATTAATTAATTTAGCTAATGGTGGTTGTAGCATGTGATGAATGGAGAAAAGAGAAAGAATGCATGAGATATTTATAGGAGCATTTAATGTAGCCAACCACCACCTTTAATGCTTCCCCCCCTAATTAATTTTCCTCCACGTCATCGTCTTCATCAACTTTTTCTTACGCTGAAACAGAGGAAGTAAGTAGAAGCAGAGGGAAAGAAAGAAAGGGAGAAAGGGAGAAAAGAAGGAGGAAGAAGAAGAGGAGGAAGAAAATGAAAGAGCTTGGTGCGTTGGAGCTTTTGGTTTTCTCCTGCTACTTGGAGCCGCGGGGCTGAGCGGACGCGTGAAGAGCTTCATCGAGGTTTGTGGGTTGGTTTAGTTTTGTTTCTTCTTGTTGTTTCTTTTGGGTGCTGCCTGTGGGTGGTATGGCTGCAACTGGGAGCCGCGCGCGGCCGGCGCTGGTTCTGCGCGGCGCCCATGGGCGCCGCGCACTGCAGGAAGCGGCGCTGCGCGCACGCCGGTGGCGCGCGCAGCGAGTGCGCGCGGCAGGGGTGCTGCGCTGCGCGCCGCTGGGCGCCGCGCTGCTCAGCGGGCGACAGCGCGCTGCGCTACGGGCGCTGAGGCACCGCGCAGCGCAGGCAGCGCGCCGCTGGGCGCCGCGCTGCGCAGCGGGCGCCAGCGCGCTGCGCTGCGGGCGCTGAGGCACCGCGCTGCGCAGCTGGGCACCGCGTCGCGGGCCCTTATGCCGCCGGCAGGCCTTGCGCCGCACGACTGGCATCTGCTGCCGCGCGGTGTGCGCCCGGGCAGCACGCGGCTGCGCGCGGCGTCGTCGTCGCCTGGGATTTGGGTTGTTTTGCCCAGTGCGAGTTATTTTGGGCTGAATTTGATGAGTTTTTCTGTATCTTCCTTTGTGTTTAGTGCAGCAATTTCGGTTCGCGGCGAGCTCTGTACCACGCGAGCTGTTGGTGTCGACGAAGACGGCACGTGGATCACCATCAGATTTTGGAGCCGGAACAATGAGGGAGTCTTCACTTCTTCTGGTCCGGAACTCTCAGGCTCCAATCTGGGTATCCGGCCCGAAACAACCAGCTCAGACCCAACTGCCGCACCAAGGTGCACCCGGGTCAGGGCCCAACGTCGGGGAGACACCGCTCACCACGACAAAACCGCAAATCAGCACACCCCAAACACTCGACCCAATCTAGCGAAAGTCAAAGACATCCCTCTATTTTTGTAACTTTATGTTCTCTGCAGCCAACATAACTGTCCCACAAAAATAGGATATGTCGATCCCTCTTCCCTCACAGGAAGAGTCAACCAAATAAATCACCGACTTTCGCAAAATGTCGCGTCTCTCACGCACTAACATCCTAGGGTCCGCCGAAAAGCCTAGGGTTTCCTAAGTCCCAAATGACCTATCCCTAAGCTCTGATACCACCTAATCTGTCACGCCCCGGGTGTATACCAGAACCCGGGCCCGTCTACAGATCCGCCGTGCACACGGTATTTCCCGTGTACACGAAGCGCCAAACCTGCTCAGATATAAGAGATAACAATAAAAGAGCAATAAAAACAGAGCTGAACTAAAAACTAATACATCACAGACTGAAGCTGGAAATAAAATACAATACATCTGTATAAATGATACATCTGTCTCTCCCAGCTCACCAAAATAAATACAACCTGCTGGCAAAAGCCAGTCCCAAATGTAAAAGTACAACCGTCTGAGGAAACCTGGGTACACCAACAGTCCAGCTAACACGCTCATCCTGCCTCCAGATCTACCTACTCAGCCGTCCTCTCTCCTCGACCCGCCGCTGAAAGCCCAGCAGCACCCGCAGAAGACACTGCAAAACAAGGAAGAAGAAAAAGAGGAAAGAAGAATGGGGGTGAGAACTACTAGTAAACCAGTAGCCTCCCCTAGTGGGTAAAATCTCAAACTCTGACACACCCACTAGGCCTACCAGAGGCAAAAAGAAAAGAAGAGTGGTAAGAAATGAAACCGCTGCAAAAGGGAAATCTACCACTACTATGCCTCTAAAATACAGTCCTAGACTGGAATAACCGTATGCAACAATAACCAACCGTCCCAGATGAACCCAATCTGTACCGCCCTCATCATCGGGCAAGAAAGCCGCGCCGATGTGATAGCAAAGTTCCTGCTGCCGCCCTCATCATCGGGCCAATAAGCCGCGCCGATGTGATAGCAAATCTGTCCATAACTGTCCAGCCCCGGCCTCCGGAGGGGATCTCGAGGGGAGCTACCCACACGAGTAAAGCATCACCGGGCAATAACCGCGCCGGTGTAATAAAAGCATCACCGGGCAATAACCGCGCCAGTGATAAAAGCAGGATTGGATCACAACTATAAAGCCCCCAGTGGAGCACAACCCTCCACTAAAAGAAAACTGATTCCCCAATCAGATGCAAAAGTAACCATCCGGTCAATCGCCCAATATCCGCGATTGCTGTAATACCCCACAATCCACGACCAGGTCTCACAACCGACCTCCGGTCAACCGCCCAAAATCCGCGGTCGCCGGAATAACCCACAATCACAAACATGTCCCACATCCGACATCTGGTCAACCGCCTACTATCCGCGGTTGCCACAAAACCCTCTAGTCCATAATCATGCCCTATCACCGGTGTCCTATAACCGACATCCGGTCAACCGCCCAATATCCGCGGTCGCCGCCAAAACCCATGATCCATAATCCAGGCCCCGGCTACACTATCCCAAACCCCTGCTCAAACCCGAGCAAACCCACCTGACTAACGAAAAGGAGAAGGAAGCAAACAAGGTTTCTCCTAAGTCAAGTTCCAGCATGAAAGTGTAGCGATAAAAGATGGCCTACCGAGATGTCCAAACAAGCATGCAAGTGTTCTCAAGGAAATAAAGGAAAAGGCGACCAATAGTGGTTCCACATGTGTAACAATTAATAACTCCGCATAGATATAACCATCATGCTAAAACATTATCCAACCACACATGTCTATAATCCATGATAAAGCATCACTATCCACCTATGCATGTCATAAAGTCCTCAAATAGTAACAACCACTAACAAGATAATCATAAAGCCCATAATAAATAATCCAACCCATATGCAAGGTTAAACGCTAACATTCCATCCATACCAACATGTATAAGTCCCAACCACTATCAAATATCCACAATAGTAATTTCCATAGGAAAGGCTCACAATTTATATCACTTAAGCATGCAAGTCCAAATAAAGGGATCACTCTAATATTCCTAGTGAGCATGTCAAAATAGAGGTAAACAACAACCACCCACCTCGATCGCTAATTCCAAGTCCAAGAAGTGCTCTCGCCCAAACCGATAAGCCGCCGCGATCGCTGAACAAAATTCCCAAAAGAACATACATAATTAACATACAATGCTCACACAAATCTGCCCCAAACACAACAGTCCACAGTTTCCCTGTTTTTACCTGCGAGAAGTGCCCGGAAAATTTCAAGAAAAATACTGTCACGATCCTCGCGACGAACCCGTCGAAACGACTACCTGCACGCTCAAATCCGAGTTTCCTACACTGAGAAACAAATCCGAAAAGGAAACCACCCCGAAATAAACTGCTCTCAAAAACTGAACCACAAGATTCTGTAAACAGGGATATTCACCTTCGGGGAAAAATTCAGAAAATTCCAAGAAAATTTGGAGATATTCCTCGTGACGTGTAGATGCAAAACGCCTTTTGAATCGCCCCAATCCGATGCCTTTGCGCGAAGATATCACCAAAATACCGCACCGCTGTCCCAAAACTCCGCCCCAGAAAATGAGGTCACAAGATGATCCGAAAAACCCATGAAAAGCTCGGAATGGGAAAAACCAGTAAACATGGGAAACGTAGCCCTACCTGTCGTGAAGCCAACGGCGTAAGAATCACAGAAAGAGGTGCTCGGGGTAAGCCGGAGGAGTCCTCGCACCAAAACGCGACGAAGAAGACCACAAACGAACGAGCGTCGTGCCGCGCCGTAAAAATGCAAACCTCGGGATGCGTGCCGCAAAAAAATCCTAGAATCTGCAGATGGAATCGCCACAGGGAGAGGAGGATTTCTTGTGAAGGTTGCACTGTGAAAATCCGTGCAGAGCAGAAGTTCTCTTCAGTTGAACTCGGCCTTTTATAGCTGGAAGAAACAAATCCGAAAATACCCAACCTGTCCAAAAATTTCCGGGCGCTCCCACTTTCGGGCGGCTACAGTGTTGGGCCCGGCCCAACACTGTGCGTGCCCGAAAGCCTCCCGGGCCTCCACGTCGCCCCCGAACAGGCAACAGCCTTCCCCGCCGCACGCGTAGCGCCGCGTGGCCCGCCTGGTCAACGCGGGTGGGTGGCGCCCGCGAATCACAGGGCGCCACCTGGCCCCCACTAACCCCCCGACCAACCCTGGCGCGCCGCCTGGCACCCCCTGCCGAGCACTGTTCCGAGGCACCCCGCGCTCCGTGGTCCCTGCCTGCGTGAGCCCGCCAACCAGAAACCGCCACGTGTCCCGCCGGTCCATGCACCGCGCCCGCCTGCTCCGTGGTCCAAGTCCACTGCACCGACCAATCCAAAGAAGCCACGTGTCCAACCCCTGGTGCACGACGGCCCGTGGACCGCGCGCCTGCCCGCGCACCCGCGCGCCTGCCCGCGCGCTGCCCGCGCCCACGCGCTGCCCGTGGCCGCCCTGCCGCCTGCCCGAGCCCGTCCGCCGTGCTCCGCCGCTGCCCGTCGCCGCCGTCGCCGCCCGCCGGCGGCCGGAAACACTGTTCCGGCATGAACAGTGACCGATGCTCAAAAATAACAAGTGGGTAGTCCGTTTTGACCGTTTTCGCGCGCTGAATCCGAATTTGATGTCCATTTTTGCCAAATTCCAACTCCAAAATTTGCCGAAGGCATCCGGAAAGGTAATCCTTGGTCCAAACTTCGCGCTGAGTCCATTTTTTAATATCCGCTTCGCGCGAAACCACTTCTAACGATCCGACGGAGTCCATTGATCACCCACGTGATCCAGTAAGCCCGAAGTCTGCCACAACTATCCAATTGGTGCACAAACACCTCCAACACACAATACAAGCTCCCCAGATGTCACCAATGACTCTACCACAGCTCTGCAGAGATCCAGGTCATCACATCCTCCCCCACTAAAAGAAAGTTTCGTCCTCGAAACTGAAACCAATCCTCAACCCGAAACCTCAACCAAATAGAGGGGGTAAATATCCAATCATCCACCACTCAAGCTCCCAAGGCTGTCTAATACCTCCTCCAGAGACGCGATACAACCCTCGGGTCTCTAACTAGAACAAAGTAGTGGCGGGCATTCCAGAAAACCGCACCACCTCATCCAAGTACAGCTGGGCTAACCGCTCGAGCTACCAAGTAGTCTGCATCGGTACAAGCATCCGCTCCTCCGAGGGCCTCAGATAAACCAACCACAAGTCCATCGGCACACAAGCTCGATCCAAGTACCTCGATACTCCCAAGGTATCCAATATAAGTCCCCCAACTGATCACGTAGACTCTGCTCTCTAATCTCTAAACCGTCGGGATGTAGAAGAAATTCCCCCGACTCTCCGGCATCAACACCTCCGGGCCTGGCTCCCCAAGAAAACTGTCCTTGCGGCATAATCAACCGCCGCGAAAGAAAACTGAACCCGCCAGCCCACAAGTACCACCACACCGACCGCTGTAACATACGTGCTCCGACAGTCTCAGAAATCCACTATCCTGGAAAAAGAAATCGGGAATGCCTCCACCGACTGATCTGTCCTCCATCACCCGGCGCCAAGCGCCTCAATCAGAACTCGCCCCAGGCGGTAGATCCCAACCCAAGGAACTACAATACCACGCTCCACACCCGGCGCCTACTCCAATGAGGCGTCCCTAATCCGTACTGGAGGGACCCAACGAATTAAAAGGTATCCTGGCGCAATCCACTTTCAGACACTCATATCCTATGCGCCCCGTCCCTCTACACATGGAGTGTGCAGTTCAGCAACTGCGTTAACTCTTGACGCAAAAGGCTTCCAAGCACTCTCTATCCCCCACCGAACAAGACCCTGTCTCCAAAGACTCCATACTCAATCCCACGAATCTGGGTGACTCATCCGCCAAAACTTGCTCGCTTCATCAAAGCAATCCCACAGCTTACCCGCTGTCAACTGTCCACCCAACCTCGGTGCCCCAACACTAAACGTCGGCACAGAGGGGGCTACTCGCTACTCCGACAACTGTGCCACTGCGCTGATCCGACAACTGTGTCACCGCTCCGACAACTGTGCCACTGCGCTGATCCGACAACTGTGTCACCTCTTCTACAACTGTGCCACTGCGCTGATCCGACAACTGTGTCACCGCTCCGACAACTGTGCCACTGCGCTGATCCGACAACTGTGTCACCGCTCCGACAACTGTGCCACTGCGCTGATCCGACAACTGTGTCACCGCTCCGACAACTGTGCCACCGCTCCGCTGATCTACCTCCAACACACCTACCCTTCGGGTCCGGAACTCTCAGGCTCCAATCTGGGTATCCGGCCCGAAACAACCAGCTCAGACCCAACTGCCGCACCAAGGTGCACCCGGGTCAGGGCCCAACGTCGGGGAGACACCGCTCACCACGACAAAACCGCAAATCAGCACACCCCAAACACTCGACCCAATCTAGCGAAAGTCAAAGACATCCCTCTAATTTTGTAACTTTATGTTCTCTGCAGCCAACATAACTGTCCCACAAAAATAGGATATGTCGATCCCTCTTCCCTCACAGGAAGAGTCAACCAAATAAATCACCGACTTTCGCAAAATGTCGCGTCTCTCACGCACTAACATCCTAGGGTCCGCCGAAAAGCCTAGGGTTTCCTAAGTCCCAAATGACCTATCCCTAAGCTCTGATACCACCTAATCTGTCACGCCCCGGGTGTAAACCAGAACCCGGGCCCGTCTACAGATCCGCCGTGCACACGGTATTTCCCGTGTACACGAAGCGCCAAACCTGCTCAGATATAAGAGATAACAATAAAAGAGCAATAAAAATAGAGCTGAACTAAAAACTAATACATCTCAGACTGAAGCTGGAAATAAAATACAATACATCTGTATAAATGATACATCTGTCTCTCCCAGCTCACCAAAATAAATACAACCTGCTGGCAAAAGCCAGTCCCAAATGTAAAAGTACAACCGTCTGAGGAAACCTGGGTACACCAACAGTCCAACTAACACGCTCATCCTGCCTCCAGATCTACCTACTCAGCCGTCCTCTCTCCTCGACCCGCCACTGAAAGCCCAGCAGCACCCGCAGAAGACACTTCAAAACAAGGAAGAAGAAAAAGAGGAAAGAAGAATGGGGGTGAGAACTACTAGTAAACCAGTAGCCTCCCCTAGTGGGTAAAACCTCAAACTCTGACACACCCACTAGGCCTACCAGAGGCAAAAAGGAAAGAAGAGTGGTAAGAAATGAAACCGCTGCAAAAGGGAAATCTACCACTACTATGCTTCTAAAATACAGTCCTAGACTGGAATAACCGTATGCAACAATAACCAACCGTCCCAGATGAACCCAATCTGTACCGCCCTCATCATCGGGCAAGAAAGCCGCGCCGATGTGATAGCAAAGTTCCTGCTGCCGCCCTCATCATCGGGCCAATAAGCCGCGCCGATGTGATAGCAAATCTGTCCATAACTGTCCAGCCCCGGCCTTCGGAGGGGATCTCGAGGGGAGCTACCCACACGACTAAAGCATCACCGGGCAATAACCGCGCCGGTGTAATAAAAGCATCACCGGGCAATAACCGCGCCGGTGATAAAAGCAGGATTGGATCACAACTATAAAGCCCCCAGTGGAGCACAACCCTCCACTAAAAGAAAACTGATTCCCCAATCAGATGCAAAAGTAACCATCCGGTCAATCGCCCAATATCCGCGATTGCCATAATACCCCACAATCCACGACCAGGTCTCACAACCGACCTCCGGTCAACCGCCCAAAATCCGCGGTCGCCGGAATAACCCACAATCACAAACATGTCCCACATCCGACATCTGGTCAACCGCCTACTATCCGCGGTTGCCACAAAACCCTCTAGTCCATAATCATGCCCTATCACCGATGTCCTATAACCGACATCCGGTCAACCGCCCAATATCCGCGGTCGCCGCCAAAACCCATGATCCATAATCCAGGCCCCGGCTACACTATCCCAAACCCCTGCTCAAACCCGAGCAAACCCACCTGACTAACGAAAAGGAGAAGGAAGCAAACAAGGTTTCTCCTAAGTCAAGTTCCGGCATGAAAGTGTAGCGATAAAAGATGGCCTACCTAGATGTCCAAACAAGCATGCAAGTGTTCTCAAGGAAATAAAGGAAAAGGCGACCAATAGTGGTTCCACATGTGTAACAATTAATAACTCCGCATAGATATAACCATCATGCTAAAACATTATCCAACCACACATGTCTATAATCCATGATAAAGCATCACTATCCACCTATGCATGTCATAAAGTCCTCAAATAGTAACAACCACTAACAAGATAATCATAAAGCCCATAATAAATAATCCAACCCACATGCAAGGTTAAACGCTAACATTCCATCCATACCAACATGTATAAGTCCCAACCACTATCAAATATCCACAATAGTAATTTCCATAGGAAAGGCTCACAATTTATATCACTTAAGCATGCAAGTCCAAATAAAGGGATCACTCTAATATTCCTAGTGAGCATGTCAAAATAGAGGTAAACAACAACCACCCACCTCGATCGCTAATTCCAAGTCCAAGAAGTGCTCTCGCCCAAACCGATAAGCCGCCGCGATCGCTGAACAAAATTCCCAAAAGAACATACATAATTAACATACAATGCTCACACAAATCTGCCCCAAACACAACAGTCCACAGTTTCCCTGTTTTTACCTGCGAGAAGTGCCCGAAAAATTCAAAGAAAAACACTGTCATGATCCTCGCGACGAACCCGTCGAAATGACTACCTGCACGCTCAAATCCGAGTTTCCTACACTGAGAAACAAATCCGACAAGGAAACCACCCCGAAATAAACTGCTCTCAAAAACTGAACCACAAGATTCTGTAAACAGGGATATTCACCTTCGGGGAAAAATTCATAAAATTCCAAGAAAATTTGGAGATATTCCTCGTGACGTGTAGATGCAAAACGCCTTTTGAATCGCCCCAATCCGATGCCTGTGCGCGAAGATATCACCAAAATACCGCACCGCTGTCCCAAAACTCCGTCCCAGAAAATGAGGTCACAAGATGATCCGAAAAACCCATGAAAAGCTCGGAATGGGAGAAACCGGTAAACATGGGAAACGTAGCCCTACCTGTCGTGAAGCCAACGGCGCAAGAATCACAGAAATAGGTGCTCGGGGTAAGCCGGGGGAGTCCTCGCACCAAAACGCGACGAAGAAGACCACAAACAAACGAGCGTCGTGCCGCGCCGTAAAAATGCAAACCTCGGGATGCGTGTCGCCAAAAAATCCTAGAATCTGCAGATGGAATCGCCACAGGGAGAGGAGGATTTCTTGTGAAGGTTGCTCTGTGAAAATCCGCGCAGAGCAGAAGTTCTCTTCAGTTGAACTCGGCCTTTTATAGCTGGAAGAAACAAATCCGAAAATACCCAACCTGTCCAAAAATTTCCGGGCGCTCCCACTTTCGGGCGGCTACAGTGTTGGGCCCGGCCCAACACTGTGCGCGCCCGAAAGCCTCCCGGTCCTCCACGTCGCCCCCGAACAGGCAACAGCCTTCCCCGCCGCACGCGTAGCGCCGCGTGGCCCGCCTGGTCAACGCGGGTGGGTGGCGCCCGCGAATCACAGGGCGCCACCTGGCCCGCACTAACCCCCCGACCAACCCTGGCGCGCCGCCTGGCACCCCCTGCCGCGCACTGTTCCGAGGCACCCCGCGCTCCGTGGTCCCTGCCTCTGTGAGCCCGCCAACCAGAAACCGCCACGTGTCCCGCCGGTCCATGCACCGCGCCCGCCTGCTCCGTGGTCCAAGTCCACTGCACCGACCAATCCAAAGAAGCCACGTGTCCAACCCCTGGTGCACGACGGCCTGTGGACCGCGCGCCTGCCCGCGCACCCGAGCGCCTGCCCGCGCGCTGCCCGCGCCCACGCGCTGCCCGCGGCCGCCCTGCCGCCTGCCCGAGCCCGTCCGCCGTGCTCTGCCGCTGCCCGCCGCCGCCGCCGCCGCCCGCCGGCGGCCGGAAACACTGTTCCGGCATGAACAGTGACCGATGCTCAAAAATAACAAGTGGGTAGTCCGTTTTGACCATTTTCGCGCGCTGAATCCGAATTTGATGTCCATTTTGTCAAATTCCAACTCCAAAATTTGCCGAAGGCATCCGGAAAGGTAATCCTTGGTCCAAACTTCGCGCTGAGTCCATTTTTTAATATCCGCTTCGCGCGAAACCACTTCTAACGATCCGACGGAGTCCATTGATCACCCACGTGATCCAATAAGCCTGAAGTCCGCCACAACTGTCCAATTGGTGCACAAACACCTCCAACACACAATACAAGCTCCCAGATGTCACCAATGACTCTACCACAGCTCTGCAGAGATCCAGGTCATCACACTTACAGCCAAGGGCTGTGCCCGGTTAGTGTTCAGGACCCGGCAGGGGCTTTCTGAGCTTGCCTTGCGGTCAAGTGGATTGACTGAGGCCCTACGGCCTTTAGATTTGAGGGAATTGAGTGTTCCGGTTGTGTTGGACGGTTTGGTGGTTGTACCCGTCGTGGATGTTTGGATTATTTCCGAGGTGACCTAGAACATGAGGAGCACTTGAGGATAGCGCTGCAACTTCTAAGAGAGAAGAAGTGGTTTGCCAAGTTGGGAGAGTGTGCTTTCGACTTCGAAAGGTTCTGTGGTTAGGCCTTATGATTTCGGCTGCAAGAGCGACTGAGGACCCAACGAAGAGTGATGCCGTTGGGAATTAGCCTAAGCCTATGATTGTGACTGAGGTCAAAAGTTTTGGAACTTGGGATTTGAGAGTTGGAATTTGAGCATTGTTTCCCGATGTTGAACTACTTCCCCTGTAAATTAATATGAGAGATGCATCTACGGAACTCGAGTGTTTTGGTTGCTAAGGGGCAACGAAGGAGTTATGCCTATTGGAGGCGTAGTGTTTGGATTTGGGAACCATAATTGTGAAAGCCACTATTCGCATGAATACGATCAGTCGGGATTTATGCGGGGAGTTTGATCCGCGAGTGTTTTCCTGGCTGGAAGACGTGTATTTGACCCCCCTTGCATATTTTGGATTTCACTTCTTTGGAGATGGACGAGGAATTGAGCTATCTGAATCGACCGATGCAGGTCTTTCTTTTGTGACAAGGGAATTTTGCAGTCGAGATCTATCTTTGGTGAAGGTTCAGTGTAGCCATCATGGTGAGTGAGAATGACCACCTGGGAGCTTTCGATGAGTGGGGATCTCATATCCCCATTTGTTTGAGACACCCTCCTGAGATATGGATTTATTCTGGTTTCGAGGACGAAACCTTTTTTTAAGGAGGGGAGAGTGTAGAGTACCGGGATTTCGGATAGTGCACCGACCTCGCAAGATGGCGTGATGTGGAGGATGTACTTTGGATGAGTCCAAAGCATGTTTACAGATGAGTTCGGGTCGACTCGGATCAACGTGGAAGCCCTAGGTTGATTCGGAGTTTTTCCGGGCATGTGCGCCGATAGAGGACTGGCTTCGGGGAAGCCACGACTTCACAGTGGAGTGCAGAAAATTTGGTAATACTTGGAACAGGTGTACTTTATAATTACAGCGGAGTTCGGGAGGTTCCGGACTGACGCGGAGGATCCGAGGGCGAAAAGTGAGTTGGAACTGGCAGTTTTGGAGCCGGTTTTTGGATTGAGCACACCGACTCCACGGTTGAGCTTTTTGAGGAGGAAAACCTGTGGACATGTGTATTTTCTGATTACAGCGGAGCTCGGGAGGTTTCGGGCCGGTGCGGAGACCTCGAAGGCAAAAAGTGACTTGGAGTTGGCTAAAATGAATTAATTAATTTAGCTAATGGTGGTTGTAGCCTGTGATGAATGGAGAAAAGAGAAAGAATGCATGAGATATTTATAGGAGCATTTAATGTAGCCAACCACCACCTTTAATGCTTCCCCCCCTAATTAATTTTCCTCCACGTCATCATCTTCATCAACTTCTTCGTACGTTGAAACAGAGGAAGTAAGTAGAAGCAGAGGGAAAGAAAAAAAGGGAGAAAGGGAGAAAAGAAGGAGGAAGAAGAAGAGGAGGAAGAAAATGAAAGAGCTTGGTGCGTTGGAGCTTTTGGTTTTCTCCTGCTACTTGGAGCCGCGGGGCCGAGCGGACGCCCGAAGAGCTTCATCAAGGTTTGTGGGTTGGTTTAGTTTTGTTTCTTCTTGTTGTTTCTTTTGGGTGCTGCCTGTGGGTGGTATGGTTGCAACTGGGAGCCGCGCGGGCGCGCAAAGGCGCCGCGCGCGGCCGGCGCTGGTTCTGCGCGGCGCCCATGGGCGCCGCGCATTGCAGGTAGCGGCGCTGCGCGCGCGCCGGGGGCGCGTGCAGCGAGTGCGCGCGGCAGGGGTGCTGCGCTGCGCGCCGCTGGGCGCCGCGCTGCGCAGCGGGCGCTGAGGCGCCGCGCTGCGCAGCTGGCGCTGAGGCGCCGCGCGGGCGGGCCCTTATGCCGCCGGCAGGCCTTGAGCCGCACAACTGGCATCTGCTGCCGCGCGGTGTGCTCCCGGGCAGCACGCGGCGGCGCGCGGCGTCGTCGTCGCCTGAGATTTGGGTTGTTTTGCCCAGTGCGAGTTATTTTGGGCTGAATTTGATGAGTTTTTCTATATCTTCCTTTGTGTTTAGTGCAGCAATTTCGGTTCGCGGCGAGCTCGGTGTCGCGCGAGCTGTTGGTGCCGACGAAGACGGCACGTGGATCACCATCAGATTTTGGAGCCGCAATAATGAGGGAGTCTTCACTTCTTGGAGTGTGCTGTGAAGTTGTGAATTGTGGTGGATTAGTGTAAGTGTGGAAGTGTGTAATTGAAGCCTGGTAAAGTGTAATTGAGCAGTGAGCTGAAGTAGTTTGTGTATGTGAGCATTTGTGATTAATTACACTTTAGTTTTAGTTGTGAAGGGAACTTAAGTGTTTGTGTTGGAACTTGAGTGTTGTGAGTGTGTGGAGTGTATATGGGAGATGAACCTGAAAGTTGGTGAATGTGTAATTGTGGTTGGATGAACATTTATTGATGGTAGTGGTTAAAAATGGAATTAAGAAATTATGTATATGTGGAAATGAATTAATAGTATGCATTGGAGCTATAGGTGATTTTATTGTGGGATGTTGTGTGTGTGGAATTGGAGCAGGTTGAGGGTATAAATGAATTTTGGAAATTTATGTTTTGTGAGTGTTAGTATACTGATGGATTTGAGAGTACTATGCATGTGTGCTGTGAATTATCTATTTGTGATGGACTTGGATGTCTAAAATTATGGTTATGTGATCATTAATTATTTAGTGTGCTGTGGGTAATTGTGACTGTTTTGGAGTTTGTAAAGGGTGGTTGTGGATTTATGTGAGCTTGTATTTCTAAGTGCAAGCTGCTGGAGCTTTATGGTGAACTTGTAAGTAATCTGTGCTGGAGTTTTAGTGTATGTTGGCAGTGGAGTGAGTTGGTTACGCGCGGGTTATTCTTGCAGTGGGCTCAAAAGTTTTGCTCAAGCTCCCGGGGATTTTGCCGGGTGCGCGACAGTGTGCGCGCGCGCGGCGCATTTTTCGAGGTTTCTTCTGTTCGAGGTTTCGGCACTTCATTGACTTCAGCGTTGTCTGTGGAAAGCGATACAGGTGGGTTGGAATTTCTCCAAAATGTGTGGAATGCCCTTTAAAGCTATTGAATGCAATTTGATCATAATTATTATGTTGTTCTTCCTGTATTTAAATCTGATAGTTGCCTAGATTTTTCTGGAAAATTCATTCGAGCCCCAGATTATTTTTAGCATGCTCATGACACTATAGGACACTAGACTGCATGTTCTGTTGGCATCATTTTTGCACCCTGATCATTTTAAAAATCGAGAAAGCCGTTTTAAGGAAAAATCAGCATTTTTAAAGGTGGTTTTTAAAATATAAGTTGCCAGAGGTATGGCATTGGTTCAGGGTGCATCAGACCTCGTGCCTGGGGGCCGATTGATCCATTTTTGAGTTTTGGGATGAGTTCTAGTGTCTCGGGGGTTGGTGAGGGCATATCAGATTGAGTCGTGGAAGGTTTCCCGACTGAGTTGTGCTTTTGAGCATCGAGTTGCCGATCTGTCTGATCGTGGATCAAAGCCTGCATGTGCCGCTTGTTGACACAGATGAGCCAGCAGAGAGCCTTTATTTGGGCTAGGTTCCTTTATGTATTAGACATCCCACACTTTGCATCTTTCCTGGACATAGTATTGCCTCGCCCGGGTAGTGGGCCGAGGGGTCAGGTTTCTGTGGGGCATTGTTGCACTCGTGCCTGGGGGCTGAGTGTAGTCTGGTAGCTGAGTTTAGATTGTGCTAGTGTCGTTGGGAACTGTTGGGGTTGACGGTGGTCCCGGGTCGTGGTGTGTTGTCCGACCAGTTTTATTAGCCCTGAGTTGTGGGTCGATCCCGGCTGTGGAGTATCTCCAGCCAGTGTGTTTTGTGCCACGAGTTGGTAGAGTTTGCTAGTGTCTCGTGATACGAGAGAGCTGATCAGCTGAGTCGTCGAGAGTACTCCGACCGTTGTGCGAGATGTTTGAGGATCCTGAGTCTTTCCGTTCTGAGAGTGAGCGTGGATTTTGGACTATAACCTGCAGTGCCACATTGAGCTCGACAGAGTGCGCAGATACCTTTTCCTCGGTGGGGTCGCGCCCCTCGAGTGCCACGTCCGGAGTGGAGCTGTTACTTTTGTATCGCGACTTGTCGACGCGGTCCCTCTGGCTGGGCCAGTTTTGGCAGTTACGGACGCGGTCCCTCTGGCTGGGCCAGTTTTGGCAGTCACGGACGCCCTACGTCAGTCCGGTCCTACGTGGATGTAACGGCAGTAGGTAGGCGCAGGTTTGACTGGACCCGAAGAGGCAGTCAGTTCGATTGGGTCGATTGGGTACCTCGTGTGCGAGTGGTGTATGCATATTATGTTCTTAGATGGGTTTTTCCTTTGAGCATTGATACCGAGGCATTTTAGCAGTAGCGAGAGTATGCATAGCATGTTTATGATAGAGTTTTCTTTGAGCATTATGTTTGAGACATATTTTAGCTGTAGCTTTCTTTCAGCTTACCCATTATCTATCTATCTGCATACCTATCTATTTTGCCTCCAGTAGACTTACTGGGCATACCGTGGATATTGGGACGGTACCCACTGAGATCTGCCTTCTGCAGTAGATCTCACACCCGCTGCGGTGACAGGTTGAGGTAGCTGTTCCGGCTTGGTTCGCGCGGAGTTAGCTGATCGAGGTGAGGACGAGGCCGAGTAGTTCCTTACCAGCATTGAGAGTCAGAGGTAGATGTACCCGTTTTTTTTTTATGACTCCACTTTTGTACTGGACATTCTGAGAGACTTGTGAGGATTGTATTACTTTTTCATAGCTTGTCAGACTATGTATTGAGGACTTTTATTTATCCAGATGTTCAGTTGATTTCTATAGCTATTAGTTCTTTTTTCAGCTCTGATACATGTTAGCTTTAGATCTTTTGCATGATGGACGCTTCGTCTGTGCGGCAGTTTCCGCACAGACGTCGGATCTGTTGGCGAGCCCGGGTCGCAGTTTCGACCCTGGGGCGTGACACAAATCCTACTGAGATTATTGCCGATGATGTTCGCACAATCAAACCTAGGTCGAAATAGACCAAGGAAGAGATTGATGCTTCTTACAACGGCAAGGGAATTAACGCTTTATTTAATGCTTTGTCACAAACTGAGTTCTCTCGCATATCAGCATGTGAGATCGCGAAAGAAATATGGGATACTCTACAATTTACACATGAGTGTACAAGTTTAGTGAAGATTCAAAAACTGCAGATGCTTACAAGTAAATTTGATTCAATTCATATTGCAGAAAATGATTCTTTTACAGATTATTATACACGATTACAAGACATCGTGAATACATGTGCTAAGTTGGGAGAGAAGATCTCAGAATCTAAAGTTGTAAGAAAGATCTTAATAACTCTTCCTGAAAGATTTCGCCCTAAGGTTGCAGCCATTGAAACAGTAAAACACCCGGACGAGATCAAAGTAGAAGAATTAGTTGGTGCACTTCAAACTTATGAAATGACTTTTCCTACTAACTATTCTTCTGGAAAGCCTTCCTCTTTTTCTAAGTCTTCAGGTTTTGCATTGAAATCAACAAAGGAAGAAAACACGGATTCATCCTCCTCAGACACTAACGATGATCTATCAATGGAGGAATTCGAGAAACAACTTGCGCTCTTGACAAGAAAATTTCGCCGAAGCTTTAGAAGGGGAAATTCAAGCAAATCATCATCCTTCTTGAAGTCCAAGAAAGGCAAAGGATTTTCAAGTTCTAAATCAAGAAAGCAAGAGGATTCCTCAAAGGACAAGAAGAACACCAAGGGACAAATCCAGTGCTTCAAGTGCAGAGGTTTTGGCCATATATCAATGGAGTGTCCCAACAAGAATCCGTCAAAGAAGAAGGCAATGCAAGCCGTCACGTGGGATGACTCTTCTTCGTCCAATGAGTCATCTTCTAGTGATGAGGATAATAACGCCACGACATTTATTGCGTCCACAACTTCACCTTTCATGTGCTTTTCATCGATTACCTCAGGTTCGTTATCCATCTCCTCCTTGAATGAAAAAACTACATCGAATAATGAACCAAGCGATTCTGAAGGTGAAGGCTTTGCTTTTGCCTACCGTAAATTGTTAAAGGATTCTAAGAAATTGGCAAAACAAAATAAAAGTTTGAGAAGAAGGTTGTGGGATCTTCAAGAACAATCCAAAAAGACAACTTGTCACGCCCCGGGTGTATACCAGAACCTGGGCCCGTCTACAGATCCGCCGTGCACACGGAATTTCCCGTGTACACGAAGCGCCGGTAACCTGTTCAGATATAATATATACAATAAAAGAGCATAAAGTACAGAGATGAACTAAAAACTACAACATCTCAGACTGTAACTGGAATAAATACATCAGTAATAAGTACAATAAACTCCCAGCTCACCAAAATAGTACAACCAGCTTGCCAAAGCCATACCCAAAATAACAGTAAACTACTACAGTCTGAGAGGAGGGTACAACATCTGTCTAACAGCAACTCTCAGCCTCACCAGAGATCTATCTGCTCAGCGATCCCCTTACCTCGATCAGCCGCCGATGGCCCAGCCGCTCCCGCAGAAGACTCTGCAAAATAAGGGGGAGAAAAAAAAGAAAAGAAAAGAACTATAGGACTGAGAACCATTGATAAAACTAGTAGCCCCTAGTGAGTAAATCCTCAAGATCCGACGTACCCACTAAGACTACAAGAGGCAAAAGGAAGGTAAAGTGGTAAACTAAATGATCTGCTAAAATGGGAAACTACCACTACTATGCCTCTAATGCAGTACTGACTAAAAAGACTGTATGCATGCATCAGTAAACAGTAACTGCCCCAAAACAACCCAATCCAAGAACCGATACAAGTCCAGTAATGCCAGCTCTGCCTTCCACATCGGGTATGCCAGCCACGCATAACACCGATGTAATATCATACCCAAGTATCCAGTAACCGACCGGCGGCTACCTGGTCCTGCCGCACACTCCGGAGTGGCACTCGAGGGGAGCTACCCACACGAGGAAGTAACCATGTCACAGGTATCTCGAAATAGCAGGACTAGATTGTGATGACCCAGATTTTCATTGGAGGGTTACGACTTGATTAGCGGCTTTTGGAGGACTATTTTGGGAGATGGTAGTGTTTGTGTGTGTATCGGACTCAAGGAATAGATCCCGTGCGAAAAACGGATCAAGTTTGCCTTTCGAATGCCTTCGTCGAAAAATGGAATTAGTTATGCATAAAACGGAGGCCATATTTGGATTCAGCGCGAAAAAACGATGGAAAACGACTATTTACTTGTATTTTTTTGAGTCTGGACGCCCAAAAATGGATACCCGGAAGTATTTGGTGCATTCTGGTGCACGGGGGGACGTGGACCTCCGGAGGAGCCACGTGGCGGCACCGGATAGGCCGGCGCAAGCGGCTCGGTCCACGGGAATGCGAGTGGGGGTGCGTGGGCCGGGGCAGGACACGTGGCAGCCGTCTATTGCGCCGGCGCAGTGGTCGCTGTCACGCCCCGGGGTCGAAACTGCGACCCGGGCTCGCCAACAGATCCGCCATCTGTACGGAAACTGCCGCACAGACGAAGCGTCTACCCTGCAAGTCAGATCTGGAGCTAAAACATGTATCAGAGCTGAAATAAACTAGAAGCTACATAGATCAACTGAACATCCGGATAAATAAAAGTCCTCAATACAAAGTCTGTCAACTATGAAACAATAAACAGAAATCCTCACAAGTCTCTCAGAATGTCTAGTACAAAAGTGGAATCATAAAATACCCCGGGTACATCTACCTCAAACTCTCAATGCTGGTAAGGAACTAATCGGCCGCGTCCTCACCTCGATCTGCTGTCTCCGTGCGAACCAGGCCGTAACAGCTGCCTCAAACCTGTCGCCGCAGCGGGTGTGAGATCTACTGCAGAAGGCAGATCTCAGTGGGTACCGTCCCAATATCCACGGTATGCCCACTAAGTCTACTGGAGGTAAAACATATAGGTATGCAGATAGATAGATAGATAAAAGCTGAAAGGAACTATAGCTATCATGTCTCAATCATCATGCTCAAGAAACTATACTAATGATGAAATGTGCATACACTCGCTACTGCTAACATGCCTCAAGTATCATGCTCAAAGGAAATCTCATCTATGAACATGCTATGAAACTCACTCACACATATCACCCAATCCCAATGACTGTCCCTCTTTGGACCAGTCAAGCCTGCGCTCATCTACAACCACTCGTGCCCAAACAGGGCTTGGTCTTACGTAGGGTGTCCCTCAAGGACCATCTCAGTAACCACATCGCAGCCTCGTCAGGCTCGGTATCATCATCGCATCCGGAGCGTAGCTCGCGGGGAGCGACCCCGCGAACTCAAGTATCTCACAACTGGCATAAAACCTCAGTCTCAGCAGGCTATAATCCACGATCAAACAGATCGAAACTCAATGCTCAACTAGCATAACTCAGTCGGAAAAGATCCACGACTCAAACAGGAAAAGCCCAAACACTCTCATAGCTATGTCGGAGAACCCTCGACGACTCAATCTGATAATGCACGACCCGTGGCTAAGTCGGGAAACCTCCACGACTCGATCTGCCAGAACCCCCAAAACTCTCAAATCTAAGTGGGAGAACCATCTCCACCACTAAATCAGAACACAACCCTTGATCTAGAATAAACCAATCAGGGAATAAATTCTCAATCTCTTACACGGAAGGCCTGGAAATTCTGAACGACAGCCACCTACAACCCTATCAAACAAGAACAGGCTGCAGGCATAGCTGCCCATAGCTTCCGCCCCCGAACTGGAACAATGCTAAAACTCTCTCATGACACTAGAAAGCAATCTCACAATGCTCTAAAAATCTACTCCCCCCCCCCCCCCCCCCCCCCCCCCCCCGGCACGAGTACACATGCACCTCGAATTACCTCGACCATTCATAATACTCTAAATATTTAAAAACCCTTTAAAATCTGAGTTTCACTTAAAGCCGGTTACAAAATTACTATGAAGGTCCAGATAGGTCCCGAATCTCAAGAAAAAAATGCCATCTAGTGTCGAATGGTCTCTAGATCATGAAAAAAAAAATAACAGGGGCTCAGGAAAATATTTCTATAATTTTCTAGGCAACTATCAGATTTTATTAAGCATAAAACAGTTAAACTAAACATGATCAACATGCTTACAGAAGCTTTAGAGGGCATTCCATACATTTTGGAGAAATTCCAACACACCTGGAACGCTTTCCGCAGGCATCGCTGAAGTCGGTGACGCGCCGAAACCTCAAACTGATGAAAATCCGAAAACCGCGCCGCGCGCGCTCGCACACTGCCACGAACCACGGAAAACCCTCGGAAATTCAAGAACATTCCCACACTACACTCCCACAGCTATCACATGTCCATCTGCAGCCACTAGGTGCTCACGATAAAATTATATAACCTCCTATAGCTCCAATATTAAGCACCTACCCAGATTTGTCCATCACAATTCCACCACACTCACAAAATACAAAAAAATCCTCACAACCCTCTACAAGCACTAATGCACACACACACACACACAGAGATCACAGTAGGCTCACAGCACACTACAAGACTCCTCTGCACACACACACACACAAAAAGTCCCAATACACATCTCCAACATTATGCTCACACGCACAATATAATTCAAGATCACATATACACAAACCCTTAATTCCACCCCTACTCCCTACCATCAGCAACAGCCACAAGGAAGCACAAAAATTACCAACACCTGCAGCCCCCACTACACTCATAATTGACCAACTCAGGTAAAACTGCGAGCCGCGCACACGATCCGGCTCCGCACGGCACCTTGCCGAAAACCGCACACTCGACGATGTCCAAATTGAGGCTCTTCGCGCGCGCTTCGCTCGGCAACCGTCCGTAGGCCCATCATCGAATCTCCCATTCAATTCCCTCTCTTTTCCAATTTTTTTCACCTTCTCTTCTCAACTTCTTCTTCTCTTTCTTCTTCCTCCTTTCCTTCCTCTGTTCTATCCTCATTCCTCTGTTGCTTGCAGGGGAAAAGATAAGATGACATGGCGACTACTAATTAATTGGGCTAAGTTAGTGGATGGCAGCTAAGCGAGGGATTTAATAATCCCTCAACTCAAAATATCTAAACCCACTAATTAAACCACTCTCTCACTTCCTTACTTTTTCTTCTTTCTTTAATTTCCAAAACCTCACAGACCAACCAATTACTAAATAAAATAATTAAATATTTAAATAATTCTCCAAAAGCCCCCCGCCAACTCACTTTTTGCCCTCGGGGCCTCCGCACCAGTCCGGAACCTCTCGAAATCTGCTGTAATCTCAAAATACATGCGTCCAAAGCTTTTCCTCCTCAAAAAGCTCTACCGCAGAGTCGATGTGCTCAATCCAAAAACCGGCACCCATAACTGCCAGTTCCATCTCACTTTTTGCCTTCGGGTTCTCTGCGTCCGTCCGGTACCTCCCGAACTCCGCTGTAATCTCAAAGTACACCTGTTCCATGTATTCCCAATATTTCTGCACTCCACAGAGAAGTCGAGGCTTTCCCGAAACCAGTCCTCTATCGGCGCACAATGCCCGGAAAATTCCTAATCACACTAGGGCTTCCACGTTGATCCGAATCACTCCGAACTCATCTGTAAACACATATGGAACACGCTCGAGGCGACTTCTCCGCACTACGCCATCTTGAAAGGTCCGTGCGCTATACGAAATCCTGGTATTCTACACTCTCCCCTCCTTAAAAGGGTTTCGTCCCCGAAACCAGAATAAACCCATAACTCAGGAGGGTGTCTCAATCCAAGGAAAAAGGAGATCCTCAACTCATCCCTGACTCTCAAGTGGCATTCTCTCATCAAGATGGCTCCTCTGAACCTTCGCCAAGGGTATAATCCGACTACAGAATTCTTCTGCCTCAGAAGCAAGAATTGCATCGGTCGATCCTAAAACTCAAAACCTCGTCCAACTCCCAAGGAGTAAAGTCCAAAACACGCAAGAGAACAAATACAGTTCTTATAGTCAGATAATTAAATGCGGTCCCAACTCCCCGCGTAACCTCAAATCTACACATCCCTGCGGATAGTAGCTTCCACAAATCAGGATCACCAAATCCAAACTCTAAGGCACCAACAGGCAAAACTCCCTCGTTGCTCCTAGCAACCAAAAGGCTCAAACTCGGAAATACACTCTCGTATCCATCAATAAGAAAGAACCCAACATCAGGAACATTCCCCAACCCCTAACTGTCGATTTTGAAAACCAGCCTGCAACGACGAAAAGTTCGAAAATCCCGAATGGCGAGTGCCTTCACCCCAATCAAACAAGAACAGGCTCCGGCACCCTTTTCCATTTCTGGAGTAGCCTTCCGAAATCGTCGATCAGTTCGTCAAGCCTCGGCATAAAGAGAAAAAGAGAGAGAGCATCGGAGTTGTTCCTGCTATAACTAACACTCCATATTCCAAAATTCCAACGGTGGCATCTACTGAACAGTTACCTCATTCCAAGGTTGCATTACTTGCCTAATCAAGGTGTGCCTGACCATAATGTCCTCGCCGGGATAATACTACAAGATCAAACCAATATCTCG
Organism: Tillandsia leiboldiana; assembly: GCA_029204045.2. Lineage (NCBI taxonomy): Eukaryota > Viridiplantae > Streptophyta > Magnoliopsida > Poales > Bromeliaceae > Tillandsia > Tillandsia leiboldiana. The sequence goes on from CM055061.1 coordinate 14,270,021, forward strand.
GGTAATCTCTGACCACCGGCAAACATCCACATCCTAAAGGCGGTAGGGCCTTAGCCAATCCACTTGATCGCGCTACAAGCTCACAATGCCCCTTCCGGGTTCTGATCACTCACTGTCTTACGAGTGATACTCCAAGCGGTGCTGCTGAAGTCGGCGCGGTTTCCAAAAACCACGTCAACCACTGTCTCGATCTCAAACTCACTGAACGGCGGCTTAATAACAGCTCAAGTAGACTCACACTCGGAATCACACGGGCGAACAAGAATATTCGTTAGTCCCGGTGCCGCCGTAAGCAACTCTGTTGATTTTTAAGGATCCACAAGGATCTAAATAGGTACTATCAAACAACTAGAGGGGGGGTGAATAGGTGTAATACTTATAAAACCAATCTCAGTGCAAAATAAAAACCAATGCGGAAAATAAAAATAGCACACCAAGATTTACGTGGAAACTCCAATCCAGGAGAAAAACCACGGGACCAACACGCAATAACAATCCACTAAGAATAGAAGAATAACAAGGTGATTACCGACTCCACGGACTCAAACCCCTCCTTCAGCTTCTTCGGACCTTGCGCTCACCGATCGGACGTCCACGCAATAACAATCCACTAAGAAAAGAAGAATAACAAGGTGATTACCGTCTCCACGGATTCAACCCCTCCTTCAACTTCTTCGGACCTTGCGCTCCACCGATTGCACGTCCACTGCACACGTTCGAATCCACGAACGCCACTCGAATCCACGAGCACACGTTTCAAATCCACGAAACGCCTTCAACACATCGAATCCACGATGCTACGTCGAATCCACGACGCAAACTCAGCCGATAAGAATATTGGCTTCGATGGTGATCCTTTGCTTAGATTCTCATTGAGGAACCGTAGAAGAAATCTCTAAGCAAAGACTAGATCAATTCGACAAAAGATAGATCTTGGAAGAACCGTCGAATTGACCTAAAAGAGGCGAAAGAGAAGAACGGTAAAAACCAGCCTCTAGGGTTGCTCTCGAGTGTTTCTGAATTGATCGGTAAGTATCGAGAAACCCTAAGTGTCTATTTATAACCCTTGGAAAAAGATAAAAGTCAGTTTAGTAATTTTATCCCGATAGGGCATTGTGTACCGGTACCAAATAACGTTTTCCGGTACGCAATGGTGCAAACACAGATTTTTCTATTGTGTTCCGGTACGCGAGTCCGTGTTCCGGTACGCAATGCAATTTACAGAAAATTCTGTGCCGGGTTTGAGGAACTCAAAGTGTGGTTCCGGTACGCAATGTAAAAACAGATTTTTCCAAGATAAGCTTTATCCAAATCAAACCTAGTACCGGAATCCAAACTTAAGAAAGGTTGTAAGTTAAAACCAAGTTCTTAAAACCAAGTCTAAACCGGGTTTCAATCATTTCCAGATTCCAATGATTATAAATGAACTTAAATCACCATGGTTTACTTAACCATACATGAGTGTTATCTTGAGCTCATGTTGAATCTTCAATGAGTCTTCGAAAGCCGATTTGACAATTTGTTCCCTTTAAGACTCCGACTCAACTCACGAAATGTGCCAACACAAAATGCCGTAACAATCTCCCCCTTTGGCAATTTCGTGACAAAACCCCAAAATACATAAAGTCGCTCAAGTCACTCATCTTAAACCAAAAAGACGAAACTCAATGTTATCACCAAAACATTGATTTTCTTTGCGTGAAAGATCCAATAAATACAAAATACATTTGAACCAAACAGTCCTAGAACATACTCTATGACTTAGGACTTGGAGTCTTAAAGTGATGTAATTCCTGCAAAACAAAACTCCAAACAAAATCAAACATTAGTCGTTAGAAATTAAAATCCTACATTTGATTCGTCTTCCTTTTGGTTCTTTTGTTTTTCGGCTCTTTCAATCTGTTCTTTATCTTCCCCTATCTTGAGCATCCATGAGCATCCATGTTCTCCCCCTGTCTTGAGCATCTATGTTCTCCCCCTTTGTGATGCAATCATTATTTTCTGTCTCCCCTTTTTTATGATATGTCCATCATTTCCGTTCTCCCCCTTTTTGTCACAAATTGTCAAACAGTTAATATAAACAAAAGGTAAAAATACTAGGAGGATAAGTTCTTAGTTACAAGACGATTAGAGTTCTTGTTCATCACAAAGTGAAAAGAAAGTGAAAACCAAAAACAAGAAGGAAAAGAGATCACTCATCCTCATTTGAATCATCATTATCATCATGCGATGTTGGTCCATGCGATGTACTCGGTGCAGTTGCGCCAGTGACCACATCATCATGTTTGCACCCAAGGATATCGAAGATTTTCTTTAAACCATCCTCAAGTTTCTTGAAGCCTTGCTCCATCCTTTGCTCCATCCTATGCTTTAATGTACGAACATCCCGATGCAAGGTTTGAAGAGTTATGACCTCATCTGGTTCAGGAGATTCTTGACGAGGTGGTGCACTCACTGTCGCTTCACTTACATAACCTTTTGTTTGCCCAAATGTCTTCAAAGTGCTAATTGACTTGGCTAAAGTGATTCCATCAATTGCCCCCAAGCCATAATCATATTTGGCACAAGAAATGTCCACTCCGTGATCTTCCAGAATACTAGTAATTAAGATTGGATACGGTAGAAGGTCACGTTGCCTTGATCCTTCAATGACATGTACCATTTGCTGCCAAATGAGAAATGGAATGTTGGTGTTAATTCCATTTGCACTTTCCGGGTGACCGAGGAAAAAGAGAAGTAGCAATCGATCCCATCGAATCCTTTTGGTCCCCAGTGTGGGCAATAGGTTGTAGCATACAATTAAGGACAAAATATGATACTCTGGTTTTAGGTCCTTTGATTCAACATATGATCTGTTCGTGTGCGTCCCTGTCTTGCAAATAGAGTCCACAACCATATCCCAATGGGTATCATGTTGGAAATTACCATCAGTGTAATAAAGACCAGTAGTGTCAACAGCTAATCCAAGGTTTGCACCAATTACTGCTGGAGTAATGTCAAACTTGACGTCTCTAACTGTTGTTTCAAAGATGAAGGCTCCGGTGTCATGGTCTTTTTGAAGTATGTTACCTCGCATGTAGAACTCCCTGATGATCTCCACACAAAAACCCATCTTAGGTTGAACTCTGCCAAGTGGCCGAATATGGCTTCGTTCCAAAAGTCTTGCAAAGTCTAGCACCTCACGACATAGCTTGTTAAAGTTACGTGTCGCTCTCCAATGCATGTGCGGTTCGCAAATCTGGCATGGCGTTTTGCACTCACATGCGGTTCACTTTCATCAACATTTGATCTCCGTTGAGAGCGCTCGCGTATTACCGGTCCACCGGTACTTCTACGCGGAGGAGAATCCGCACCCTTCTTTTTCCTTAGAGCCAAAGGTGCTTTTCCCTTTCCTTGAACTGATTCCTCTTCATATTCTGAGGAATGTTCAGATTCTGAGCTAGTTGAATCCTCGTTGCGTGATCGTTTGGTAGCCTTTTTCTTTCCAGAACCGCGACCACGTCCACTTCCAGTGGCCATCAAAATCACTAGTGCAAGAAGCCATGAAAATGCCATTTCCTACAAAGAACACAATGCACTATGATTTGATCTTATAGGAAGGTTTAAACATGTCTAGGAAACATTCTAAACATGTCACAATTGATGATTCATCATTTAAAAATCATTTACATTAAAAGCCCTAATTCTCAATTTCTTTTATGCTAAGAACATATGAAAATGTTAGATTCAATCAAATAAGCATGAAAACATGAATCTAATTAGATAGAAAGCAACCATATATGTTCTAAACATGGATTAAGGGTAATTTATGCAAGAGATTTCATTTGGAGTAAGAATCAACTCAAAAATCCCAAAATAACACATCAAAACCTAAAAACTAGGGTTTTGAAACAAAAAAAAGCAAGATTAATGAAGAAACTTACAAATGAGAGCAACAAATCACTTGATCTTGAAGAGAAAACCCTTAGAGATGTTTTAAAGAGAGAGAGGGAGGGTTTTGAAGTGGGAGAGATGAGTTAAAAAACTTGGAGTTTCGGAATATAAAGAATTCCAGATCGCGTACCGGTACAAGAAGTCGCGTACCGGTACGTAGTGTAAAAACCGAAAAACCTTCGTTCGGGATCCGGATTGACAGGCAGTGGGTGATCCGCATCCGCAAAGTAGTTCCGGTACTAAAAATGTAGTACCGGTACGCAAGTGAAAAACCAGAAAAATTCACATTCGGGATCCGGATTGGATTTTCTAATCCGGATTGGACTTTCAGGTACTAAAAAGCAGGTACCGGAACAACAGAGCCAAAGAGCAAAAATTTCTTGAAACAAATTCAAATTTTGAAATCTTTTCAAATATCGATTTGTATACCATCAAGAAATCTATTTAAGTTCTTTGAAAAACAATGAATTCACATAGATGTCATTCAATCCAATTAATTATAAAAATTAAAAAGATTTACTCCAAAATCATGAAAAATAAAGGTAAAACATTATAAACTGTTTTTCATGTTATATTCATCAAACACAAGTCATCAAAAATAATCTTGAGATCCAAACTCTATCAAGACGTAACGGATTTACAAAGATGACTTACGGAGATTTCCAAGTGACATCAATCTTGAATTCTACCCTTTCAAATTGAGATAAGCACTAAAATACCTAAGGGTGGCTCTTTGAGCATCTTTCAACTATCCCACCTTATACCAACCATGAGATTGTTCAAAATAAGAACTTTGAATTTAAATCTCCGAATGCTTCAACTAAACAAAATTTCATAAATATTTTTCAAGCATCCATAACTGTGAAGATCCGGACCTTCGTGGTCATTACAGTGTGATCGACAGCTTGCGGAGGCCCATTTCTGTGGATAGTGTTGATTGCGCGCAAATCGGACCCCAGAAACGGACTCAGTGTGAGAAATTGATCAAGATTGGTTAATTGGGAATTTCGTCGAGAAATAGAGGTGGTTTCGCGCAAAATGGACACCGTATTTGGATTCAGCGCGGAAAAACGATCAAAACGGCTTTTTGGTTGCATTATTTGGAGTTTTGGGCGTCGGAATTGGGCTCAGCGCGCGAAAACAGCAAAAATGGGCATTTTTGGAGCTTATTTGGACTTATTTAAGGCGGTCGGTCCATGGAGCGCGCGTGCACCAGGCGCATCGACTGCGGGAGCTCCACGTGTCGGCGCAGGAGAGGTGGGCGCGGGCCACGCGTCGCGCCCATGTGCGCGCGCCGCCTCGCGCGTTCCCGCGCAGGGGACACACGGCACCTCACCACTGGCGGGCGCCGCGTCGGACGTGGCCCCATCCGGGCCGTCCGCCCGGGGCCGGGGCGCCCGGATGGGCGCCACGTGCCCCCGCCAGCACGCGGGCTGGGCCGGGGTTGGGCCTGGCCCAGCACTGTGCCTTGCAAAGTGAACCGAAGGGGGTTTTTTCCCCTTCACACCTTCTCCTTCCTCTTCTAGTTAGGAGATCATGCCACCTCCTTCTCCCTCTTTTGATGCTTCCAACCTTGGGGACTTCTACAGAGGAATTATTGGAAACCCTCCTTCATCTTCATCAGCAAAGAGGTGGATTATAGAGGCTTTATCACCATCATCTTCTCCTTGAGGCAAGCACCACCATTGTTGCAGTTTGTGAACCTCTCCGTCGTGTTTCAGTGCGAAAATTCTCTAGGACTCATTTCTTGGAATTTTGTGCTCATTTTTGGTTCTACGTTCTCACAAGAGGTAAGGCTACAATTTTTGTATTCAACTCTTCCCCCAGATCGCATGTTTTTACAGAGTTTTAAGGCCATCTTTGGAACCCTTCATTTCAGTCTGAAATCCTGAACAGTCCTCAGTGTGTTGGCCTTTCTCGGCAGTAGGATGGGAATATTTGGATCATTTTTGCGGGAACATTTTCAGGACTCGAATATCTACAATATTGGTATGTATCATTCTCCCCAGATCTGAGTTTTTATTAGGGTTTATTCATGATCTTTGGAGCACCTTGCTGCAGTCCTGTACAGATGGAACTTGGTGATAGTTCAAAGTGTTTATGGGTTTTCTCCTTCATCCGAGCACGAAAATTGGAGTTCTTTAGCTCAATTTGTATCTACTCTCGACAAGGAATCCAATGATACCCTCTTGTGGGATTTGGAGCACGTTTGATTAGGTAACTTTAATGATCTTTTTAAGTGTTGTTATATGGTTTACTGCAGTCCCTGTTTTAGTTTTGATTTGAGCAAGGCACCTTGGAATGCAGATAACTTTGTGGATATAAGGTCTTTTTTAGAAATTCAAGTTGGGACTTCTTATTAACTTCAAGGTGAGTAAATTCTCTTTTGTGATCTGTGGATGAATCCCTTTGGAAAAGCCCCTAATTAAGCTTGGAAATGCTAGCAAGTTTATGTTAGCAATTTTGGACAGCATTGTGATTTGTTGTATTTGAATGTCAAAGGAAAATTAATGGTGGATTTTGAGGACTTAAAGATATTTGTATGAAAGAGGATATCTTTGCTTTACTGCTGGGAACTTTATTTTGAGGTATTTGTGGTTGCACATACATTTTAATTAACCTTGTTGCACATGCCGAAATTCTAGAATTTGAATGCGCAGTGTGCATTGTTTCAGTGATTGCGCCCAATCCGTGAGGTGGATTTGGATGATTTTTGTGGCATCGGACTCCTGGGAGGATAAGGATTACACACGCCAAAATTCAGCCAGATCGGGCATCGGATCGTCAAGTTTCAGGTGGGTGGTTGTGCTTAGCCGAAAACATCGATTTACCCACTCGGGCTATTGGTTTCCCTCATGGCATTGCGGTTGATGTTCTCTTTTCCTTGGTATAATATGCTTGGATATCCATGTCTAGATTAAGTTAATTGATCCTCAATGTATACATGAGTGAATGAATAGCTTGATTGATGTTATATTATCTCATATGAAGTTCATTATAAGTGATCATTCTTAAACCTATGCTATGTGAGGGTAATTGGGAAATTAATCTTTAACCTACACCTTGTGATGAATGGTTAACCTAATCATGGTGAATGATGGAGATTGTTATATGTGACTGGTTGATTGATTTATGTGAGGACTTGATGGGGTTATGTGAGAAGTGCTCGGTTGCTTATGTGAGAAGGACTTGGTTGATTTATTTGAGAATGGCTTATATGAGAGTAGTTGGTTTTGCTGATCCTTAACTTGCAATGTTTGATGTTGGGCATAGATGTTAATTCATAACCTATCTATGTGAGAATAATTAGTGGATTGATCATTGATCTAACTTATATGAAAATGGGTGATGATGTGGGTTGTCGATCTAGTTGATGTGAGAATGACCTAGGCTTTTGATTCCTAATTCCTTCATAAAAAGATAGATATCGTTGTTGAGTTGAGGCCTATTTCTTATGAGACAAAGCAATTTCATGACTCCTATCACTTACAAATGAGATTGGACGTGGTTGGTAGATCCTATGTTCATCCTATGTAAGATCAATGAAGGTTGTTGAACCTTAAGCTATTCATTGGTGATACTTGATTGAATGTCCATGTTTAAGTGATGTTAAATGATCTTGGGCTTATTCCTATATGAATGTGAGGGTTGACCAGCGTTGTACCATCTTATGAGATTTGTGATTAGGTGTGGCACTTCCTTATTTTCATACTTTGTGAACATCGTGTATGTGGTATTGGCAGGCATAGGCTATGTTGCACTTAATGTTCTTATGCAATCATCAATATTATGGAATAGCATACTCTAATAAATGTAGAACATCGACACCTGTTTTCTTTTTATCATCTTGGGACATTTGCATGCTTGTATGGTCATTTAGATAGGCCACCTTTTTCTACTACACTATCATGTTGGACTTGACTTAGGAGAAACCATGTTTCTTGCTTTTCTCCTTTCATAATACGCTCAGGGCATTTGTAGCTTGTGCGCGAGCAGGTGGTTTTGAGATAGTGTAGGCAGACTCTTGGGATCTGGGATAGGCTGGCTTGAGGGCAGGGTATTGCGGCTACCGCGGACTTTGGGCGGTTGACCGGATGGTGACTTGTGCATCGGATTAGGGATGACAGGTCGGGCTTGATTTGGGAGATTGGTGGGATATTGCGGCGACCGCGGACTTTGGGCGGCCGACCGGATATTTACAGTGCATCAGATTGGTGGGATCGGGCTCTCTTTAGTGGATGGGTTTTCCCACTTTGATCAGTGTCATGATCCAGTCCTGCTGACTTATTCTACTATGATACTTGTTACTACGACCTTGAGTCCTTGAGACTCCTATCCCCTATCGGTACTATGCATTGGCCGGCATACCCGATTTGGCAAGTATAGTGTGCACGTTATACAGACCTTGAGTCCTTGAGACTCCTATCCCCTATCGGTGTTATGCGTAGGCTGGCATACCCGATTTGGCAGGCACCGCAGGCAGTACCAGTGTTCACTGGAGTATAGATTGGGTTTATTCAGGCAGGCTTTGATATTCTGATGCATACATTTAGCTATACTTCTTAGCACGGCATTTAGAGGCATATTAGTGGTAGCTTCCTCTTATCAGTATTTCTGTTTATAGCTTACCACCTCTCTTACTCCTTCTCTTGCCTCTGGTAGACTTAGCGGGTACATCGGGGTTTGAGGCCTTACCCACAGGGGGAGGCTACTGGTTTTACTAGTGGTTCTCACCCCCGTTGTTGTTTTTCCCCTTTCCTCCCTTTGTTTTGCAGTGTCTGCTGCGGGAGTTGCTGACCTTACGGTTGGAGGTTCGAGGCGAGGGAGTCGCGAGATAGATCCTTACCAGTGTTGATTTCTACAGTGGGATAGATGTACCAGCCCTGATTGTGGGTTTCACTGTACTCAGTTGTATTTTATTATTTCTGTTTATCTCCCTTTTTGGATTTGTAGATGATGTATAGGTGGCTTTTACTTGTTTTACTGTTTCGGTGGACCGGATTATTGTATTACTATTTTTGGGAGATGGATATTGTACCTTTATTTTTGCATTGTACAGTGATTCAGGTTTTTATTACAGCAGTTTTTCTTCAGCTCTGATATCTATTTAGTTGTTAGATGATACTTTGCAGGTTAGACGCTTCGCTTATGCGGGGTTCCGCATAGGTGGCGGATCTGTTGGCGAGCCCGGGTCGCAGTTTCGACCCCCGGGGCGTGACAGATTAGAGTGGTATCAGAGCCTAGGATGTAGGTCATTATGGACTTAGAAACCCTAGGCTTGAGGTTGGACCTTAGGATGACTACGTGAGAGTCGTGACTTACAGCGAGAGTCCTGATTGAGTTTTATACCTCTCCCAAGGGACGGGATGAGTGATTGGCATGTTTATTCTCCTTGGTGATTATGTTGGTTGCAGACAGCATAATGCCATGGAATGGGTGACATGTCCTAGACTTTCGCTGGATTGGGTCGAGTTTCTGTGGTGTGTTTTGGGTGCGGTTCGTCGTGGTGAGCGGTGTCTCCCTGACGCAGAGTTCTGACCCGTGTGCACCCCATTGCAGCTTTTGGGCGAGGATAGGCAGTTTTGGGTCGGATACCCAGATTGGGGTCAGAGAGCTCTGGACCCATATGACAGGATTGGCAGTGGTGTTACGGAATTTGAGTTGGCGTAGTTTCGTGAAAGTCTCAAGTCTTGAAGATTGAAGGTGAAGAAAGTTGGATCATTTAACTCAATCTCAAGAAAGAAGAATTCAAAAGGATCAGGTATGTTTAACCTAAGATTTTGTGTGATCCGAATACTTCTTGTAGTGTAGAAACACTTGGAAGAATCTTTCATTGCATAAAAATAAAAAACTGGACTTGGGACATGTTCAGGATCCGGATCAGGTTGTTCGATCCGGATCCCGAAGGTGGTTTGTTCATACACCAGTTCAATCCGGATCGTAGCCTCTCTTGATCCGGATCCCGAACACTGAGTTTACCATCTTCCTTGAACAATCCGGATCAGGCTTCGCAATCCGGATCCCGAACGTTGATGATTGGTGAACTGTATGAACGATCCGGATCAAGCACTTCGATCCGGATCCCGAACCTTCATTTTTCTGGAATTACCTGACTCGTTACGACGATCCGGATCACAGCTAATCCGATCCGGATCGCCGTCCGTAAAATTTCCAGAAATGTTAGGTTTTTGATTCTTATCTCCTTCCTAGGGTTTCTAACCTATAAATAGACCCTATGATTCATTTCCTAGGGTAAGCCGAAAAAAAGGAAAATAGCCGTCATTTTCATATATCATCTTTTACGGCTCTAGATCCACATATAGAGAAGAAAGGAAATCATTAGAGAACACTCTATGTTTCTTCATCTATATTGATTACTTTGATTCTAGGTTTTCATACTCACATCTTGAGTTGAATCAAACTAATGAATACTTAGATGGTATTTCCGATCTATCTTTGATCTAAGTATTCGGCGGATCATCACCACCCAAAAACAACGATTTACCCCAAAAATCGGCGCGTGGATCCGCGTGTCCTTGTGGATTCAAGGTTCAACCGCTCTCGTGGATTCGGAGCGAGGCACGTTCGTGGATTCGAAGGGTGCTATTGGGTGAAGACCGTGGATTCGGTCGGACGTCGTGGATTCGATGTTGGACGCCGTGGATTCGGCGTTGGGCGCAGATCGTGGATTCGAGAAGCGTCGCGGAGCGAGCGGAGAAGATCCTCTAGGAGCGTATGGAAAAGGTTGAGTCGTAAGTGTGTACGGTAAATCACCTTGTACGTGTTTTAATTCTAGTGGATTTCTGCCGTGTTATCGGTCCCGTGGTTTTTTACTCCGGTGATGGAGTTTTCCACGTAAAAATCTTGCGTATTATTTTTATTTCCGCATTGGGTTTTTATCGCAACGATTTTTTGAGTGTTTATACGTTTACACCTATTCACCCCCCTCTAGGTGTTTTTTCCCCTATTTAGATCCTTATTACATATAACCCAACAAGTGGTATCGGAGCGGGAATAGGGTTGTAAACAATGGTTGAAGGTGGAAACATCAACCGACCCCCGTTCTTCGATGGAACAAATTATGCGTACTGGAAAGTACGGATGAAAGCCTTTTTAATTTCCATCGATGAACGGGTGTGGCAATCAATTGAATTAGGATGGTCTAATCCAACTGAATTTATTGGTGATGTTCGCACCTTAAAACCTAGGTCGAAATGGACCAAGGAAGAGTTAGATTCATCTTCTTACAATGGCAAGGGAATTAATGCTATCTTTAATGCCTTATCTCAAACTGAATTCTCTCGCGTCTCGGCATGTGAGACTGCGAAAGAAATCTGGGATGTTCTTCAGGTTACACATGAGGGAACTAACCTCGTGAAGATTCAGAAACTGCAAATGCTTACGAGCAAGTTTGACTCTATCTTAATGGCAGAAAATGAATCTTTCACGGACTACTATACACGATTGCAAGACATCGTAAACTCATGTGCTAATCTGGGAGAGAAGATTCCAGAATTTAAGATTGTAAGAAAGATCTTAAGAACTCTTCCTGAACGATTTCGCCCAAAGGTTACTGCCATTGAAACTATTAAACACCCGGACGAAATACGTGTAGAAGAATTAGTTGGTTCATTACAAACTTATGAAATGACATTTACTACTAACAATTATTCTGGAAAGGCATCCACTTCTAAGTCTTCAGGTTATGCGTTGAAAACAACTAAGGAACAAGACGCGGATACATCCTCCTCAGACGATGACGAGAACCTTGTTACGGAATTTGAGTTGGCGTAGTTTCGTGAAAGTCTCAAGTTTTGAAGATTGAAGGTGAAGAAAGTTGGATCATTTAACTCAATCTCAAGAAAGAAGAATTCAAAAGGATCAGGTATGTTTAACTAAATATTTTGTGTGATCCGAATACTTCTTGTAGTGTAGAAACACTTGGAAGAATCTTTCATTGCATAAAAATCAAAAACTGGACTTGGGACATGTTCAGGATCCGGATCAGGTTGTTCGATCCGGATCCCGAAGGTGGTTCGTTCATACATCAGTTCAATCCGGATCGTAGTCTCTTGATTCGGATCCCGAACAGTGAGTTTACCATTTTCCTTGAACGATCCGGATCATGCTTCGCAATCCGGATCCCGAACGTTGATGTTTGGTAAACTGTATGAACGATCCGGATCGTGCACTTCGATCCGGATCCCGAACCTTCGTTTTTCTGGAACTGGCTGTCTCGTTACGACGATCCGGATCCTAGCTAGTCCGATCCGGATCGCCGTCCGTAAAATTTCCAGAAATGTTAGGTTTTTGATTCTTATCTCCTTCCTAGGGTTTCTAACCTATAAATACACCCTATGACTCTTTTTCTAGGGTGAATCCACATAGTCTTTAGCCGTCATTTTCATATACCATTTTATACGGCTATAGATGCACATATAGAGAAGAAAGGAAATCATTAGAGAATACTCTATGTTTCTTCATCTATATTGATTAGTTTGATTCTAGGTTTTCATACTCACATCTCGAGTTGAATCAAACTAATGAATACTTAGATGGTATTTCCGATCTATCTTTGATCTAAGTATTCGGCGGATCATCACCACCCAAAACAACGATTTACCCCAAAAATCGGCGCGTGGATTCGCGTGTCCTTGTGGATTCAAGGTTCAACCGCTCTCGTGGATTCGGAGCGAGGCACGTTCGTGGATTCGAAGGGTGCTATTGGGTGAAGACCGTGGATTCGGTCGGACGTCGTGGATTCGACGTTGGACGCCGTGGATTCGGCGTTGGGCGCAGATCGTGGATTCGAGAAGCGTCGCGGAGCGAGCGGAGAAGATCCTCTAGGAGCGTATGGAAAAGGTTGAGTCGTAAGTGTGTACGGTAAATCACCTTGTACGTGTTTTAATTCTAGTGGATTTCTGCCGTGTTATCGGTCCCGTGGTTTTTTTACTCCGGTGATGGAGTTTTCCACGTAAAAATCTTGCGTATTATTTTTATTTCCGCATTGGGTTTTATCGCAACGATTTTTTGAGTGTTTATACGTTTACACCTATTCACCCCCCTCTAGGTGTTTTTTCCGCTATTTAGATCCGTATTACATATAACCCAACAAGTGGTATCTGAGCGGGAATAGGGTTGTAAACAATGGTTGAAGGTGGAAACATCAACCGACCCCCATTCTTCGATGGAACTAATTATGCGTACTGGAAAGTACGGATGAAAGCCTTTTTAATTTCCATCGACGAACGGGTGTGGCAATCAATTGAATTAGGATGGTCTAATCCAACTGAATTTAATGGTGATGTTCGCACCTTAAAACCTAGGTCGAAATGGACCAAGGAAGAGTTAGATTCATCTTCTTACAATGGCAAGGGAATTAATGCTATTTTTAATGCCTTATCTCAAACTGAATTCTCTCGCGTCTCGGCATGTGAGACTGCGAAAGAAATCTGGGATGTTCTTCAGGTTACACATGAGGGAACTAACCTCGTGAAGATTCAGAAACTGCAAATGCTTACGAGCAAGTTTGACTCTATCTTAATGGCAGAAAATGAATCTTTCACGGACTACTATACACGATTGCAAGACATCATAAACTCATGTGCTAATCTGGGAGAGAAGATTCCAGAATTTAAGATTGTAAGAAAAATCTTAAGAACTCTTCCTGAACGATTTCGCCCAAAGGTTACTGCCATTGAAACTATTAAACACCCGGACGAAATACGTGTAGAAGAATTAGTTGGTTCATTACAAACTTATGAAATGACATTTACTACTAACAATTCTTCTGGAAAGGCATCCACTTCTAAGTCTTCAGGTTATGCGTTGAAAACAACTAAGGAAGAAGACGCGGATACATCCTCCTCAGACGATGACGAGAACCTTTCTATGGAGGAATTTGAGAAGCAGCTCGCTCTCTTGACAAGGAAGTTTCGCCGCAACTTTCGAAGGGGTAATTCAAGCAAATCTCCATCCTTCGGAAAGTCAAGCAAAGGCAAGGGTACTTCAGGTTAGAAGTCAAGAAAGCAAGAGAACTTCTCAAAGGATAAGAAAAGCTCAGAAGGACAACTACAATGCTTCAAATGTCGAGGCTACGGCCACATTGCAACGGAATGTCCTAACAAGTATCCGGCAAAGAAGAAGGCGATGCATGTCGTCACTTGGGATGACAACTCAACGTCAAATGAGTCGTCTTCGAGTGATGAAGAAAAAAGCTCCACCGCATTCCACGCGTCCGTATCTTCACCCTTCATGTGCTTTATGGCAAATACATCTGAGTCGTTGTCCAACTCCACTGTTGAAAAGAATGCAACGGACAACGAATTGGATGATTCGGAAGGTGAAGATTTTGCTCTAGCCTACCACAGACTTTTGAGGGACTCAAAGAAAGTGGCTAAGCAAAACAAGAGTTTGAGAGGGAGAGTGCATGATCTCGAAGAAGAAGCAAAAAGAGCGACTTCTCTCTCAAACGCTCTTGAAGTGGAAAGGGAAAATCTGATAAAGGCAAATGCTTCCCTTCAAGAGTCCAATGAGCAACTTGAGAAGGAACATACAAATCTGGTGGATAACGCGAATCACTTCTCAAAGCTCTACAACGAGGCTCGACAGGATAACCTGGAAATGACAAAGACCATTTTCCAACTCAAGAATGACTTACAGCGATTCTCTTCAGGAAGGAGTAAGTTGGATAGACTTCTTGGTCTTGGTCAATCAAATAGGTTCGGCCTCGGATATACTCAAACTGGAAACAGTCCAAGTTCGAGTGAGACAGTCTTTGTGCCTCAGTCGGTATCTCCTCCTCCGACACCGGATTTCAAGACAAACAACGACAACAAACCTACTTCATCCTCTTTGGGATCGTCAAGATCTAAGGTATGTTTTCGTTGTGGTGTTTCAGGGCACTGTCACGCCCCGGGGGTTAGCATCGCGCGGAAGAGGAGCCACCGATGCCCCTGGTTCGACCATATATATATTTTTTTAAAACAATATTCCCCGGCGCGTGCCCAGACCCGCCGCATACACAAATTCGCTCTACAAACGGGCAGAGTCTCCTTTGTATATGCACGGCGTCTCAACTATAAGGTGCCTCACAAGGCGTAGCACATACAATCTCTAACCACATCAGTTGGGGTCTTGTACACATACAACCATACAATTCACTTGATATTCTAGCATTCACTTAAAGCATAAAGGCCGGTATTTTGAAAGGATAAATAATCACAGGGTTTTGAAAGCGGCATCCACACGACGCCATCGTTTATGAAAACATTTCGCAAAATACATAAATCCCATAAGGTTTGTAAAGCTTGGTGCCCACACGGCACCCATGTTTTAAAAGCAGTTTTCGCAAACGGTTTACTTTGCTTTTCATCGTTCAATACGGCCGAGTAAGAGAGAGCGTAGAATTCATTCAATTATTCAAAAGGAAAAAGGGCAACATCCACTTCGACCCCACGGGGGTGTCGCAAACCACAGCTAGCTATCATGAATAATAAAAGAAAAGGGAAAGAAGAGTCACTGTATCTGAAATCACCCAAAAATCAGATCAGCACCCTCGCGTCCTCACCGGCGCCCTAGCACTCGCCCCTGGACGAACCTGTCACGGTGTGGGAAGTTAGTGACTAGAAATAGCATGATAAGCGTAGATAAGCAATGATAAGGCAAACCACAAACACCGGAGCAACCATCCTTCCCATGCATCATCCACCATAAATACACCCTGTATCAAAAATAACATCGGGCACCTTCCCCGACATGCTATTTCTAACAGTTAATCCCTATTCCCGAAATCCCCGGGAACGTACCCACCTTGTGTGCGTCGTCCTGCGTTCGTCCAGTCCGCGTCTGTGCACCAGTCGCCAATAGCGTCCCGCACTCCTGAAGGAACAAGGGCAAGTCAAGACTTAGAAGTCCGAAACTTACAACGACTCCCAACAGCGTGCGGCGGAGTTCTTCGCACAGCACCGGCCCGTGCGACGACCACTCTGCCTGGGCGCAGCCCCCGCGCGGCACCAGCCCGCACGGGCGCGTTGCCCGCGGTGCGGGGCGACCCCGCGCGGCACCAGCCCGCGCGGGCGCCCCTCCTGCGGGCGGCCCCGCGCGGCCGGGCGCCGCGCGGGCGCGCTGCCCGCGGTGCGGGGCGACCCCGCGCGGCACCAGCCCGCGCGGGCGCCCCTCCTGCGGGCGGCCCCGCGCGGCCGGGCGCCGCGCGGGCGCGCTGCCCGCGGTGCGAGGCGACCCCGCGCGGCACCAGCCCGTGCGGGCGCCCCTCCTGCGGGCGGCCCCGCGCGGCACCAGCCCGCGCGGGCGCGCTGCCGGCGGTGCGGGGCGACCCCGCGCGGCACCAGCCCGCGCAGGCGCCCCTCCAGCGGGCGGCCCTGCGCGGCCGATCGCCGCGCGGGCGCGCTGCCCGCGGTGCGGGGCGACCCCGCGCGGCACCAGCCCGCGCGGCGCCCCTCCTGCGGGCGGCCCCGCGCGGCCGAGCGCCGCGCGGGCGCGCTGCCCGCGGTGCGGGGCGGCCCCGCACGGCACCAGCCCGCGCGGGCGCCCCCTCTTGCGGGCGGCCCCGCGCGCCCGAGCGCCGCGCGGGCGCGCTACCCGCGGTGCGGGGCGGCCCCGCGCGGCACCAGCCCGCGCGGGCGCCCCCTCTTGTGGGCGGCCCCGCGCGGCCGAGCGTCGCGCGGCGCGCTGCCCGCGGTGTGGGCGACCCCGCGCGGCACCTGCCCGCACGGCGCCCCACCCGCGGCCGGCCCCGCGCGCAGCGGCGCGCGATGGCGCCGCCCCTTCTCCCTCCTCGTGACCAACAAAAGAAAAGGGGGAGATTCCCCCAAACGAAACGCATCCGACTCACCTCGATGTGCGGAAGAGGAGGAGAAAGAGGGATCGTCCGCTTGCCTCCTCCGTCTACCCTTGCCCGTGTGCTTGGTTACTCTTTGCCGGCGGCTACGAGGGAGGAAGAAGAAGAATAGAGGCGGCCACCAAAAGAAATAAGAGGAACCCTAATCCTCTTTCCCTCACGGCTATATTTATACTAAAAGGATTAGGGTTTACCTTAAAAGGTGCGCGGGTCCCAACACGGATCCCGAGGCGCCTAAGGGGAACCCCAACTTCGAGGATTAATTCTGGTCAGACCGGGAGTCGGAAAAATAAACCGATCGCGCCCACGCGCTCCGCTCCGCGAGCTCTACCGCCTAAAATTATCTGCGGGCCCCGACGGTCTGTCCGAAAAAACACCAAAAATGAGGCCCCTGGTCGGGCATTACGAGAAGAGAGTGACCAGAAGAGTTAAGGAAGGGCTGGGTCTTACACCACTTACCGCTAAAAACAAGTTTCGTCCCCGAAACTTAATCTTCCCCAGCGGCGAACAGGTCCGGGTAACACTCCCTCATCTTTGTCTCGGGTTCCCAAGTTGCCTCACGCTCTTCTTGATTGCTCCAAAGCACCTTCACGTAGGGAATTGTCCGACTACGCAGCTTTTTGTCTTCCCGGGCTAGGATTCGCACCGGTACTTCTGCGAAACTCAAATCCTCCTTGAGTTCAATCGCAGAGGCGTCAAGCACCCGCGAAGGGTCGGGGAG
Source organism: Tillandsia leiboldiana (assembly GCA_029204045.2). Lineage (NCBI taxonomy): Eukaryota > Viridiplantae > Streptophyta > Magnoliopsida > Poales > Bromeliaceae > Tillandsia > Tillandsia leiboldiana. Next base: position 14,287,534 of record CM055061.1, read on the forward strand.
GTATTTCCGAAGCATGGATACGTGGAACACATCATGAACGCGGTCAAGGTTCGGTGGTAGGGCGAGGCGGTAGGCTACCGGGCCGATGCGCTCCAGAATCTCAAATGGCCCTATGTACCGCGGTGTCACGCCCCGGGGGATTATTTTAGCGGAAACGGATTACAAAAGGGTATGTATTTTTTTTTGAAAACCTTCTTCCCCGGCGCGTACCCAGATCCGCCGCATATACAGGATCACTCTACAAACGGACAGAGTCTCCCCTGTATATGCACGGCGTCGCGGTTTGTACAATGTCCAATAACGAGTAAACATTCAATCACAACAATCCAAACGTATAACCATTCACAATATACTGAATTAACTCACGGCCGATTAGTTTGAAAGGATAAAATCCACGGTTGTTGAAACGGCGCCCACCCGGCACCCATATTTTGAAAACCGTTTTTGAAAGCAACATAAACTCAGGGTTTTTGAAAACAGTGCCCACACGACACTTGGGTTTTGAAATCATAGTTTTCGCAATCCGTTCTTTTATTTGCTATTTTATTTTCCAAAGCGGCCCACAGAAATATAAAGAAAAATAGACAATCCAAATGTCACCGTACCAACGTCCACACCGACCCCACGAGGGTATCGAGAACCATCCACAGTCTACAAATATTAAATGGAATGCGAAAGTAAGGAGTAAAACACTGTTCCGGTCTCCTGAGACCCAACACCTCTAGCCGTGGCCTCACCGTCGCCTAACTCTCCCCCCTGTAGGACCCTGTCGCAAAGTGGGAAGTCAGCGACTAAACAAAAATGATAATAATAAAGCAGGTAATGAAACATCCAACCGTAGTCTATCCGGAGCAAGCACCCCTCCCCCCCCCGCAAGGGAAAAGTAGAATCAAACACCTGTAAACCTGCAATACCCGATCCCGTCGGACAACTAAACCGACGAAATCGCACCGCGCCCAAGTCGGACAACTAAACCGAATGGGTCGCACCGCTCCCACGTCGGACAACTAAACCGACGGGTCGCACCGCTCACACCTTGGCGCATACATGCCCCACAACTAAAGAGGCCCCACGCCGTCCTGTGGGTATACACGGGTCATGGACCACTTTTCCGGAAAAGCACACCCTTTGCGGTGGCCAAACCGCGGGTGCGCGTGCTGCAGCCGAGCATAGTAACCGTGAACCATATAAATATATCAATGTATGAAAAACGTATGAAATAACATATACATATCCGTGCATGATAACTAAATGAAACAGTATATATATTTTCACAGCATACTCCTATACGTGCAAGAGAGCGACATGAAACAATATGTATATCTAATCACGAGTACCGTAAAGCCATAACGAATAAATGATGCCTCCCTACTAGGTTTAACCCAAGTACACTTAAGGATGACCCCGTCCACCAAGATAGAATTAAATGTTGAGACTTAGGAGTAAAGACCCACCTCTACGAGCGATGAACAAAGCGCTATCCCCCGTGTGTCCCGGTGCGCTCCCCAAAACTACAAAAGTCCACCGGGGAGAAGTCAGTGACTAAACAACATAAAACAAGGGTCAAGAACAGACATTCGGGTCCCGTCGTGGAACGGGGCTCCCGGGTTCGACGGCGGCGGCGGCGGCCGAGTCGGAACCCGAGGCGGCGGCGAGCGTGCTGCCGCGCTGGCCGCACGCGTATCAGGCTCCGTGCGGTGTGATGCCCGCACGGCTCCCTGACAGCGGCGGCGCCCAGGTCCAGCACGGGTGCCCAGGCCGCACGCACGGGCTGCCCCGCGCGGCGCCCAGGTCCCGCGCGGGCGCCCCGGCCGCACGCACGGGCGGCCCCGCGCGGCGCCCAGGCTCCGCGCGGGCGCCCAGCCCGCACGCACGGGCGACCCCGCGCGGCGCCCAGGCCCGCGCGGGTGCCAGACCCGCACGCACGGGCGACCCCGCGCGGCGCCCAGGCTCCGCGCGGCGCCCAGCCCGCACGCACGGGCGACCCCGTGCGGCGCCCAGGCCCGCGCGGGTGCCAGACCCGCACGCCCGGTGCCCTAGCCCTGCGCGTAAGGGCGCTCGCGACGGCGGTGGTGCGGCCGGCCGGGGTGTGCCGCCTCCCCCCCTTCCCGTGCGACGATCCGGAAGAAACCCTAGCTAAAAAGAAACATAAAGACAAACTCACCGAACCAATGCGCCTCCGACTAGCCGATGGAGAGGGAGGGAGAGACGAGGATTATCCCGTTCTTGCGTGCCCGGTTCCGGAGGTGTGCGGTGTTCTTCCCGTTCCTCGATTGCTCCGCCGCGGTGCCTCGCGCCGATCGGTGGGAAGAGGAGGGTTTGGGTGAGAGGAACGGTAGGAAAACTCCAAAACTAAACCCAACACATACGTATTAATATTAGCCGCCTCCGTACACGGGAACTTAACCCTAAGTCGCAAAATACAAATCAATCTCGGCGAAATGAGTTTGGGTGCGAACCTGGGTCCGGTCCGCCTCGAAGAACGTGTAAGTCGCCTGAACTGCTGCCAACTTCCGGAATTTATTCTGGGAGATTCCGGGGTCAGAATCCAGATCCGATCGCGCCGCCGAAATCCATTTCGCGAGCTTTATTGTCTAAAAATACCCGCGAGCCCCGACAGTCTGCCCAGAGATAAAGAAAAATAATTCACCCCCGGACCCCTTAGTCGAAAAGTGGATTTACAAGAATTTTAAAAGAAGGTCTAGAAAGGCAAATAAAGCCGCGGTTATTACACCACTCACCTCTAAAAACGAGTTTCGTCCTCGAAACTCAAACCCGGGTGGTGGTGAAGAGGTCGGGGTAGCACTCCCTCATCTTAGATTCCAGCTCCCATGTTGCTTCTCGTTCTTCCTGGTTGCTCCAGAGCACCTTCACGTAGGGGATGACTCGGTTCCGCAGTGCTTTGCTTTCCCTTGCTAGGATACGCACGGGGGTTTCCTCGAAGCTTAGATCCTCCTTGAGCTCGAATGTGGAGACGTCCAACACGTGTGACGGGTCGGATAGGTATTTCCGGAGCATGGACACGTGGAAGACGTTGTGGACCCGGTCGAGGTTAGGGGGTAGGGCAAGGCGGTACGCCACTGGGCCTATGCGCTCCAAGATCTCAAAAGGCCCCACAAACCGTGGGCTCAACTTGCCCTTCAGCCCGAAACGCTTGATCCCTTTGGATGGCGAGACCCGCAAGAACACGTGTTCCCCCACTTGAAATTCCAAATCGCGGCGCCGTCGGTCTGCGTAGCTCTTCTGTCGGCTTTGGGCGGTCAGCAACCGCCGCCTGATGAGGCGCACCTTCTCCTCAGTCTCTTCCACCAAGTCGGGTCCCAGGAATTTCCGTTCCCCTAAGTCGTCCCAACAGATCGGGGATCGGCAGCGTCTCCCATACAAAGCTTCGTAGGGTGCCATCTGGATGCTGGCCTGGTAGCTATTGTTGTAGGCGAATTCCACGAGGGGTAGGTAGCGCGCCCAACCGACTCCCCAGTCAAGTACACAGGCGCGCAGCAGGTCCTCGAGGGTCTGAATCACTCGCTCCGACTGTCCGTCCGTCTGAGGGTGGAAAGCTGTGCTGAAGTGTAGCTTGGTCCCCAGGGCTTGCTGTAGACTTTGCCAAAACTTCGAGACGAAGCGGGTGTCTCTATCCGAGGTGATCGATGCCGGCACTCCGTGCAGTCTCACGATCTCGCTGAGGTAGACTTGAGCCAACTGCTCTCTGGTCCAGGTTGTGTGGATGGGTAGGAAATGAGCTGTCTTGGTTAGCCGGTCCACAATGACCCAGATCGAGTCGTGCCCCTGCTGTGTACGTGGGAACCCGGTGACGAAGTCCATAGTGATCTGATCCCACTTCCACATCGGCACCGGTAAGGGCTGTAATTTTCCTGCAGGCCGCTGATGCTCTGCCTTTATCTGCTGGCATACCAGGCAGTGAGCTACGTGTCGTGTCACATCCCCCTTCAACTTGGGCCACCAGAAGGTCTGCTTGAGGTCCCTGTACATCTTCGTGCCCCCCGGATGCGCCGCATAAGGGGCGCGGTGTGCCTCTGTCAGAATCTCCTCCTTTAATTCCGGCGAATCCGGTACACAGAGACGTCCACGGAACCGCAAGTCACCGTCACTTCCCACTGCAAAGTCGTTCTCCTGGTTCGGGTGGATCTTGTCTCGCACGAGCTGTAAGTGCGGGTCCGTCAGCTGTCCTTCTCGGATTTTCTCAAAAAGCGTCGGCTTGACCACCAACGCCGTCAGTCGAGCAACAGTGCCCGCCGGTACCACCTCCAACCTCAGTCGCGAGAATTCCGCGATCAGGGTGCTCTGCTCAGTTATCGCGCGTGCCGGCGTCTCCTCCGGTTGCCCCTTCCTGCTTAAAGCGTCCGCCACCACGTTTGCCTTCCCGGGGTGGTATTGGATTGTTAGATCGTAATCCTTCAACAATTCAAGCCACCGCCTCTGCCGCAAATTTAGCTCCTTTTGGGTGAACAGGTACTTGAGACTTTGGTGGTCTGAAAAGACGTTACAGTGGACACCAAAGAGGTAGTGTCTCCATAACTTTAGAACGAAGACCACTGCAGCCAGTTCCAAATCATGAATCGGGTAGTTCTTTTCGTAATCCTTCAGCTGCCTGGATGCATAGGCTATTACCTTCCCCTGTTGCATCAAAACACCCCCAAGTCCGATTCTCGATGCGTCGCAGTACACTTCATAATCCTCTCCGGGCGTGGGTAGTACAAGAATAGGCGCCCTGGTTAGCCTCCTTTTAAGTTCTTCGAAGCTCTCTTGGCACTTAGCCGTCCACAAAAACCTTTCCCCTTTCTTGGTCAACCGGTTTAAAGGGGCCGCAATCTTCGAGAAACCCTCGACGAAGCGTCTATAATATCCCGCCAGTCCCAAGAAGCTGCGGATCTCCGTCACTGTCGTCGGTGGTTGCCAGTCGATCACCGATTCCACCTTCTTGGGGTCCACAGCGATTCCCTCTGCCGAGATCACGTGCCCTAGGAAACCCACCTCTCGTAGCCAGAATTCACACTTCTTGAGCTTCGCGAACAGCCTCTGTTCCCTGAGGGTTTGGAGAATCGTTCGTAAGTGGTCCTCGTGCTCCTCGTCGGTAGATGAATAGATCAGGATGTCGTCAATGAAGACCACTACGAACCGGTCCAAGAAAGGTCTGAAGATCCGGTTCATCATGTCCATGAAGACGGCGGGGGCGTTCGTAAGCCCGAACGGCATAACCGTGAACTCGTAGTGGCCGTACCGGGTCCGGAAGGCGGTCTTTGGGATATCTTCGTTCCGAACCCGGAGCTGGTGGTAGCCCGATTGCAGGTCGATCTTTGAGAACACCGTTGCTCCTCGCAGCTGGTCGAAGAGGTCGTCAATTCTGGGCAGGGGGTACTTATTCTTCACAGTAACCTTGTTTATCCCCCTGTAGTCTATGCAGAGGCGCAGGCTTCCGTCTTTCTTCCGTACAAAGAGCACTGGTGCCCCCCAGGGTGACACACTCGGTCTGATAAATCCTCTGTCCAAGAGGTCCTCCAGTTGCGCCTTAAGCTCCTTTAACTCTGCGAAGGCCATTCGGTAGGGCGCCTTTGTGATTGGTTGGGTACCCGGTACGAGTTCGATAGGAAAAACCACCTCTCGTTCAGGGGGTACCCCGGGCAGTTCCGTCGGGAAGACATCGGGGAAGTCCCTCACCACCGCAATGTCTGACGGTGTCACCTCGGGTCGTGTCACCAGGTCCACCGAGGCCAGGTAGGCCACGCACCCGCCTTCCACCAATCTTCTAGCCCTCGCCGATGAGATGATTGCTGGGAAGGAAATGCTCTTACACGCCAGGTACATATTCTCAGGAAAGCTCGGCTCTTGCAATTGTACCATCCGCTTCTCACAATCGATGAGCACTTGGTACAATGAGAGCCAATCCATGCCCAGCACTACGTCATACTCCTTCAGGGGGATTACCACCAAATCCCCCGGACAAGCCAGTCGCCCTAGATTGATCGGGCAGGCGGCCACGTAGCTGACCGCCTCCAACACCCCCCCCCGCCGTTTGGACCGTCAAACGATTCTGCGAGGGCGCCCTCCGGCGGATCCGTCTCTTGGCGGGTCATCGAGAAAACCCGCCCGCCAGGTTGTGGTTGCCTATCCTCCTCTCGTCGTGGTACAGGGGGTCTAGAAGTCGACCCCATTGGAGCTTTCCCCCGTCCTGACGTTTGTGGCGTGGGCGTGGAAGCTGCAGAGGACGCAGATCCCCAGGCCAAGGGGCAGTTGCGGCGGAAGTGCCCCGATTTGCCGCATCGGAAACAGTGGTCACCCTTCTGGGGGCAATCTCCCGCTCGGTGTCCCCCCCCACAAATAACGCAAGGGCTGTCTCCCGCCCTCGGCCCTCCTACCGGTGCGCTCCGAGATCCCGACTGAGGCCTCCACCGCTTTGGGGGTCGGTTTCCACCAGAAGAGTCTCCCCCGGAGTAATGTTGCGATCGCTTCTTTTCCTCATGGTGCGCCGAGCCCCCTCTCCTGGCGCGGGTAACGGCGAACCCACGCTCTACCACCGTGGCCCTGTCGACCACCTTCTGGAAGGTGTGCAAGTCGGCCGCTTGCACCACTTCGAAAATGTCACTCCGTAATCCATCCACGAAGAGCTGCGCCTTATGGGACTCGTCCCTTATCACGAAAGGGACGCAGTTGGCCAGTCGTACAAATTCGCGCTGATAGGCCATCACCGTTTTACTCCCCTGCTGGATATGGTTCAGGTCATCCTCCAATTTCTTTTTAACGCTGTTTGTGAAAAAGGCTCCAAACAGCTCCTGTTTGAATGCTGTCCATGACGGGAGCACGGCGGTGCCCTTTGTGGGATCAGGGCGGACCGTCTTCCACCATAAGCGGGCGTTCCCCTCCAGGAAGTGAACTGCCAGGGGAACTCGCTCGTTGTCCTCCATGAGTAAGTCCTCAAATAACTTTTCCATTGATCCCACCCACTTCTCGACGACCCAAGGATCAGTCGTCTCCCCGTCGAACGTGGGTGGGTCGTACTTCTTAAAGTCGGCCAGGTTGGCCCGCACGCGGTCCCGCTCAGTCAGCGGAACTGACCCCTCCCCCGTGGCGGCGGCAGCCACAGGAGGGGAAGGGGCGACCACGGTCTCCCCCGAGGCACCCCTGTTGGTGCTTCCCGGCGCCGGTCCCGCAGTTGCCGTCGCGGTTACCGCCGCTGGTATCGTCGTCTGGGGTGGGGGTACCTCGGCTTCGGTAGTCGCTGTAGGGGTCACTCCCGCGCTGGCCCCCGTCGCCGGCGCGCCTAGCCCCTGTGGAGGGGCGGCGGCGACCGTCACCGTCGCGGCCGGTTGCTGCTGCGTCAACTGACGCACGTGAGCCGTGAGAGTCGCCAGCTGCCCCGCCATGTCCCTCAGCTGTTGTTGCAGGCGGTGGTTCTCTGCGGCCGCCGACGTTGTCGCGTCCGCCCCTGCATCCTCGGCCGATGATCTAGTACGGGCCATGTCTCTACACAAAAACAACAGTCAGCTCTAGACTCTGCTAACATGCAACGAACCCCCCCGTCGAGGGCAAAGGACCCAAGCTCGTTCCCCCCCCTCGATCACTCGCGTCCTACTCTACTATAATCTATCCATTCCATTCCTTTGTAGTTAAGTGAGGTATTCCTGTGGACGTCAGCACCAATTGTTGTGATTGAAAGCTAAGTCTCTGATACCATCTTAATCTGTCACGCCCCGGGGGATTATTTTAGCGGAAACGGATTACAAAAGGGTATGTATTTTTTTTTGAAAACCTTCTTCCCCGGCGCGTACCCAGATCCGCCGCATATACAGGATCACTCTACAAACGGACAGAGTCTCCCCTGTATATGCACGGCGTCGCGGTTTGTACAATGTCCAATAACGAGTAAACATTCAATCACAACAATCCAAACGTATAACCATTCACAATATACTGAATTAACTCACGGCCGATTAGTTTGAAAGGATAAAACCCACGGTTGTTGAAACGGCGCCCACCCGGCACCCATATTTTGAAAACCGTTTTTGAAAGCAACATAAACTCAGGGTTTTTGAAAACAGTGCCCACACGACACTTGGGTTTTGAAATCATAGTTTTCGCAATCCGTTCTTTTATTTGCTATTTTATTTTCCAAAGCGGCCCACAGAAATATAAAGAAAAATAGACAATCCAAATGTCACCGTACCAACGTCCACACCGATCCCACGAGGGTATCGAGAACCATCCATAGTCTACAAATATTAAATGGAATGCGAAAGTAAGGAGTAAAACACTGTTCCGGTCTCCTGAGACCCAACACCTCTAGCCGTGGCCTCACCGTCGCCTAACTCTCCCCCCTGTAGGACCCTGTCGCAAAGTGGGAAGTCAGCGACTAAACAAAAATGATAATAATAAAGCAGGTAATGAAACATCCAACCGTAGTCTATCCGGAGCAAGCACCCCTCCCCCCCCCGCAAGGGAAAAGTAGAATCAAACACCTGTAAACCTGCAATACCCGATCCCGTCGGACAACTAAACCGACGAAATCGCACCGCGCCCAAGTCGGACAACTAAACCGAATGGGTCGCACCGCTCCCACGTCGGACAACTAAACCGACGGGTCGCACCGCTCACACCTTGGCGCATACATGCCCCACAACTAAAGAGGCCCCACGCCGTCCTGTGGGTATACACGGGTCATGGACCACTTTTCCGGAAAAGCACACCCTTTGCGGTGGCCAAACCGCGGGTGCGCGTGCTGCAGCCGAGCATAGTAACCGTGAACCATATAAATATATCAATGTATGAAAAACGTATGAAATAACATATACATATCCGTGCATGATAACTAAATGAAACAGTATATATATTTTCACAGCATACTCCTATACGTGCAAGAGAGCGACATGAAACAATATGTATATCTAATCACGAGTACCGTAAAGCCATAACGAATAAATGATGCCTCCCTACTAGGTTTAACCCAAGTACACTTAAGGATGACCCCGTCCACCAAGATAGAATTAAATGTTGAGACTTAGGAGTAAAGACCCACCTCTACGAGCGATGAACAAAGCGCTATCCCCCGTGTGTCCCGGTGCGCTCCCCAAAACTACAAAAGTCCACCGGGGAGAAGTCAGTGACTAAACAACATAAAACAAGGGTCAAGAACAGACATTCGGGTCCCGTCGTGGAACGGGGCTCCCGGGTTCGACGGCGGCGGCGGCGGCCGAGTCGGAACCCGAGGCGGCGGCGAGCGTGCTGCCGCGCTGGCCGCACGCGTATCAGGCTCCGTGCGGTGTGATGCCCGCACGGCTCCCTGACAGCGGCGGCGCCCAGGTCCAGCACGGGTGCCCAGGCCGCACGCACGGGCTGCCCCGCGCGGCGCCCAGGTCCCGCGCGGGCGCCCCGGCCGCACGCACGGGCGGCCCCGCGCGGCGCCCAGGCTCCGCGCGGGCGCCCAGCCCGCACGCACGGGCGACCCCGCGCGGCGCCCAGGCCCGCGCGGGTGCCAGACCCGCACGCACGGGCGACCCCGCGCGGCGCCCAGGCTCCGCGCGGCGCCCAGCCCGCACGCACGGGCGACCCCGTGCGGCGCCCAGGCCCGCGCGGGTGCCAGACCCGCACGCCCGGTGCCCTAGCCCTGCGCGTAAGGGCGCTCGCGACGGCGGTGGTGCGGCCGGCCGGGGTGTGCCGCCTCCCCCCCTTCCCGTGCGACGATCCGGAAGAAACCCTAGCTAAAAAGAAACATAAAGACAAACTCACCGAACCAATGCGCCTCCGACTCGCCGATGGAGAGGGAGGGAGAGACGAGGTTTATCCCGTTCTTGCGTGCCTGGTTCCGGAGGTGTGCGGTGTTCTTCCCGTTCCTCGATTGCTCCGCCGCGGTGCCTCGCGCCGATCGGTGGGAAGAGGAGGGTTTGGGTGAGAGGAACGGTAGGAAAACTCCAAAACTAAACCCAACACATACGTATTAATATTAGCCGCCTCCGTACACGGGAACTTAACCCTAAGTCCCAAAATACAAATCAATCTCGGCGAAATGAGTTTGGGTGCGAACCTGGGTCCGGTCCGCCTCGAAGAACGTGTAAGTCGCCTGAACTGCTGCCAACTTCCGGAATTTATTCTGGGAGATTCCGGGGTCAGAATCCAGATCCGATCGCGCCGCCGAAATCCATTTCGCGAGCTTTATTGTCTAAAAATACCCGCGAGCCCCGACAGTCTGCCCAGAGATAAAGAAAAATAATTCACCCCCGGACCCCTTAGTCGAAAAGTGGATTTACAAGAATTTTAAAAGAAGGTCTAGAAAGGCAAATAAAGCCGCGGTTATTACACGCGGGCTCAACTTGCCCCTCAACCCAAACCGCTTCACCCCCTTTGACGGCGACACCCGCAGTAATACGTGTTCTCCCACCTGGAATTCCAAGTCGCGTCGTCTCCGGTCTGCATAGCTCTTTTGCCGGCTCTGGGCGGTCGCCAAACGTCGCCTGATGAGGCGCACCCTTTCCTCAGTCTCGGCCACCAGGTCCGGCCCCAAGAACTTTCTCTCCCCCAGATCGTCCCAACAGATCGGGGATCTACAGCGCCTGCCGTACAATGCTTCGTACGGCGCCATCTGAATGCTCGCTTGGTAGCTGTTGTTGTATGCGAACTCTGCAAGGGATAGGTAGTGCGACCATCCGTCTCCCAAATCCAGTACGCACGCGCGAAGCATGTCCTCGAGTATCTGAATCACCCGCTCGGATTGCCCGTCCGTCTGGGGGTGAAAGGCTGAGCTGAAGTGTAATTTGGTCCCCAAGGCTCGTTGTAGGCTCTTCCAAAAGTTTGAAACGAACCTCGTGTCCCTGTTGCGAACGTGGGAAACCGGTGACAAAGTCCATTGTGATTTGCTCCCATTTCCATTCGGGCACGGGTAGGGGTTGCAACTTCCCCGCCGGCCGTTGATGCTCGGCTTTCACCTGTTGGCAAATCAAACAGTGGGCTACGAACAGCGTCACATCTCCCTTCAATCTTGGCCACCAGAAGGTCTGTCGGATATCCCGGTACATCTTGGTGCCCCCAGGGTGCGCCACGTAGGGGGCGCTATGTGCTTCAGTCAGGATTTCCTTCTTTAGATCTGGCAGATCAGGCACGCAGATCCGCCCTCGGAACCGAAGGGTGCCGTCCGTTCCCACCGCAAAGTCTCCACTCTGCTCCGGTGAGATCCTATCTCGTTCCAGCTGCAGCTGTGGGTCCGCACCTTGGCCTTCTCGAATCCTCTCCAATAGGGTCGGCGCGACTGTTAAGGTCAACAGTCGCTCAACCGTCCCTGCTGGTACCACTTCCAACCTCAGTCGCGAAAATTCCGCGATCAAGTCATTCTGCTGCGTGATCGTGCCCGCCGAAGTTCCTTCTGCTTGTCCCTTCCTGCTTAGAGCATCGGCTACAACATTTGCTTTTCCCGGGTGGTACTGAATGGTTAAGTCGTAATCCTTCAGTAGCTCCAACCACCTCCTCTGCCGTAGGTTAAGCTCATTCTGGGTGAAAAGGTACTTAAGGCTTTGGTGGTCCGAGAACACGTTGCAATGCACACCGTAGAGGTAGTGCCTCCATAGTTTCAGAACGAAGACCACTGCGGCAAGTTCCAAGTCATGGATCGGGTAGTTCTGTTCGTAATCCTTAAGCTGCCTTGAAGCATAGGTGTCACGCCCCGGGGGTTAGCATCGCGCGGAAGAGGAGCCACCGATGCCCCTGAATCAGCCATATATTTTTTTTTTGTAAAACAATACTCCCCGGCGCGTGCACAGACCCGCCGCATACACAAATTCGCTCTGTGAACGGGCAGAGTCTCCTTTGTATATGCACGGCGTCTCAACTATAAGGTGCCTCACAAGGCGTAGCACATACAATCTCTAACCACAGCAGTTAAGGTCTCGTTCACATGCAACCATACAACTCGCGTGAAAATCTATTATTCACTTAGCGCAGGGAGGCCGATGTTTTGAAAGGATAAAGAATCACAAGGTTTTGAAAGCGGCATCCACACGATGCCATCGTTTAATGAAAGACAGTTTGAAAGCCACATAAATCCACAGGGTTTGAAAAGCTAGGTGCCCACACGACACCCACGTTTTAAAAGTAGTTTTCGCAACCGATTTACTTTGCTTTTTCATTGTTTAAAACGGCCAAGCATGAAAGGAAGCAACAATCCATCATTTATTCAAAAGGAGGAAAGGGCAACATCCACTTCGACCCCACGAGGGTATCGCAATCCACATCTAGCTAGCATGAATAATAACTGAAAAGGGAGAAGAAAGTCACTGTATCTGAAGTCACCAAAATGCCAGATCAGCACTCTCGCGGCCTCACCGGTGCCCCAGTACCCGCCCTTGGACGAACCTGTCACGGAGTGGGAAGTCAGTGACTGGAATAAACATAATGAGCAAGAAAACTATAATAATCAAACCACTGTAACCAGAGCAACTGTCACCCCTCATACGTCATCAACATGAATATGTCCTGCACCAAACATAAACCGGGCACCCTCCCCGGACACCGCACCGGGCCCCTACCCCGGTGCCCCCCCCCCCCTCCCTGCCGAGCACCTGCCTCGGCCGCCGAGCACCAACCTCGGCGTCATTGCTCACACCCTCCACCTATGAGGGCCCCCATTCCTAACGCCACCTCCGCGTGGGGTACACGGGTCAACGTACCACTTTTCCGGAAAAGCACACCCTTGCGGTGGCCAAACCGCTGGTGTGCGTGTAGCAAAACTTGAGCCTCAGATGATAAAGCGAAAGAAGTAAGAACCGGGGTCAGCGTTACTCATAAGGACAACCAGAAGGGAAAAACACTTTTGCTCTTGAGGAAAACTTAAAGTGAAAAACACCGTTGCTCGTTGGGAGCAACCTAAAGAGAAAACACACCTTTGCTCACGAAGAGCAACTTAGAAAGAAACACCTTTGTTCATGTGGAGCAACTTAGAAAGAAACACCTTTGCTCGTGTCCGTCCTTACCCAGTTAACCTGGGCGAAATTACCCACCTTTGCGTGTGTGTCGTCCGGCGTTTGGTACGTCCGCGATTGTGCGTCCGTTGCCAACAATGTCCTGCACTCCTGAAGGAATAAGGGCAAGTCAAGACTAAGGATCCGAAACTCACACCGACTCCCACCCATGTGCGGCGGAGTTCCCCGCCCGGCACCGGCCCGTGCAGCGCACACTCCGCCCGAGCACAGCACCCCGCGGCCCCAGCCCGCGGTGCAGGGCGACCCCGCGCGGCACCAGCCCGCGCGGGCGCCCCACCTTGCGGGCGGCCCCGCGCGGCCAGGCGCCGCGCGGGCGCATGCCCGCGGTGCGGAGGCGGCCCCGCGCGGCACCAGCCCGCGCGGGCGTCCCACTTTGCGGGCGGCCCCGCGCGGCCAAGCGCCGCGCGGGCGCATGCCCGCGGTGCAGGGCGACTCCGCGCGGCACCAGCCCGCGCGGCCGTCCCTCCTTGCGGGCGGCCCCGCGGTGCGGAGGCGACCCCGCGCGGCACCAGCCCGCGCGGGCGCCCCACCTTGCGGGCGGCCCCGCGCGGCCAGGCGCCGCGCGGGCGCATGCCCGCGGTGCGGAGGCGGCCCCGCGCGGCACCAGCCCGCGCGGGCGTCCCACTTTGCGGGCGGCCCCGCGCGGCCAAGCGCCGCGCGGGCGCATGCCCGCGGTGCGGAGGCGACCCCGCGCGGCACCAGCCCGCGCGGGCGCCCCACCTTGCGGCGGCCCCGCGCGGCCAAGCACCGCGCGGGCGCATGCCCGCGGTGCGGAGGCGACCCCGCGCGGCACCAGCCCGCGCGGGCGCCCCACCTTGCGGGCGGCCCCGCGCGGCCAAGCGCCGCGCGGGCGCATGCCCGCGGTGCGGAGGCGACCCCGCGCGGCACCAGCCCGCGCGGGCGCCCCACCTTGCGGGCGGCCCCGCGCGGCCAAGCGCCGCGCGGGCGCATGCCCGCGGTGCGGAGGCGACCCCGCGCGGCACCAGCCCGCGCGGGCGCCCTACCTTGCGGGCGGCCCCGCGCGGCCAAGCGCCGCGCGGGCGCATGCCCGCGGTGCGGAGGCGACCCCGCGCGACACTAGCCCGCGCGGGCGCCCCATCTTGCGGGCGGCCCCGCGCGGCCAAGCGCCGCGCGGGCGCATGCCCGCGGTGCGGAGGCGACCCCGCGCGGCACCAGCCCGCGCGGGCGCCCCACCTTGCGGGCGGCCCCGCGCGGCCAAGCGCCGCGCGGGCGCATGCCCGCGGTGCGGAGGCGACCCCGCGCGGCACCAGCCCGCGCGGGCGCCCTACCTTGCGGGCGGCCCCGCGCGGCCAAGCGCCGCGCGGGCGCCCCGCCCGCGGCCGGCCTGGCGGCGGCGGTGGCGGCGCTCCCCGCGAAGGCTCCACCCCGAACGTCTATTCTAAAGAAACTAATAAAAACTCACCTTTGATCCGCCGGAAAAGAGAGGAAAGGGATCGTCCTAACGTTGCCCGGTTGATCCCGCGTGCAAGCAACCTCCGTCCTTTTCTCCCTTCTCTTTTTCCTTCTCGTGGCGTCTCTTAAAGAGGAACCCTAGCCGTCTTTTCCTCTTTTCTTTTTCCTTCTCGTGGCGTCTCTTAAAGAGAAACCCTAGCCGTCTTTTCCTCTTTTCCTTTTTTTTTTTTCCTTCTCGTGGCGTCTCTTAAAGAGAAAACCCTAGCCGTCTAATGAAGCGACCTAGGAGGGAACGCATAAAACCCTAGGTTCCTCAAAGGTTTAAAAGGTGATTAAATAATAGGGACAGATCCGGTGGCTAGAAATACCTCGAGAAACGTGCCGATCGTCCGCACGGATCCCGGGGCGCCTAAGTAGGGTTCGAACTTCGGAAAATTATTCCGGGTGAACCGGGAGTCGGAATCTGAAACCGATCGCGCCCCCGTTCTCTAATTCGCGAGCCCTTCCGCCTAAAAATGTCCGCGAGCCCCGACGGATTCCCCGGCAGAACACTAAAAATTGTCCCTCAGTCGGGCAGTCGAAGAAACAGGGGGTGACGGGGAGGGTCACGGAAAAGTCAGGTCTTACAATAGGCGATGACTCTTCCTTGCTGCATTAGTACTCCTCCCAGTCCTATTCGCGATGCATCGCAGTAGACTTCGTAGTCTTCCCCGGGGGTTGGTAAGGCAAGCACAGGCGCTCTTGTCAACCGCTTCTTAAGTTCTTCAAAGCTCTCTTGGCATTGGGCCGTCCAAAAGAACTTTACTCCTTTCCGGGTTAGGCGGTTCAGAGGGGTCGCAATCTTCGAGAAACCCTCTACGAAACGTCTGTAGTATCCCGCAAGGCCCAAGAAGCTGCGCACCTCTGTCACCGTGGTCGGCTGGGGCCAGTCGGTCACCGACTCCACCTTCTTGGGATCCACTGCGACTCCTGCTGCTGAAATGATATGCCCCAGAAACCCCACCTTGCGAAGCCAAAATTCGCATTTCTTGAGTTTTGCGAATAGCTCCTGCTCCCTAAGAGTTTGTAGAACTGTTCGTAGGTGCTCCTCGTGCTTCTCATCGGTGGTGGAGTAAATTAGGATGTCGTCGATGAAAACCACTACGAACTGATCCAGGAAGGGTCTGAAAACTCGGTTCATCATGTCCATGAACACCGCAGGGGCATTGGTAAGCCCGAATGGCATTACCGTAAACTCGTAATGGCCATACCGAGTCCGGAACGCCGTCTTCGGAATATCTTCGTCTCGGACTCGGAGCTGGTGGTAGCCCGACTGCAGGTCGATCTTTGAGAAGACAGTTGCACCCCGCAGCTGGTCAAAAAGGTCATCAATCCTTGGTAGGGGATACTTGTTTTTCACTGTGACTTTGTTGATTTCCCGATAGTCGATGCACAAACGCAAGCTCCCGTCTTTCTTTCGTACAAAGAGTACAGGCGCGCCCCAAGGGGACACACTTGGTCTGATAAACCCCCTGTCCAGGAGGTCCTCTAGCTGCGCCTTAAGTTCCTTCAGCTCCGCGAAGGCCATCCTGTAGGGGGCCTTCGTGATTGGTCGTGTGACGGGTGGAAGCTCAATAGGAAAGACAACTTCTCTCTCGGGGGGTAACCCAGGTAGGTCGGCCGGAAAGACATCTGGGAAGTCCCTCACCACAGGGATGTCGGGGAGTGCCGTGGAGGATCCGGCGGCCAGGGCCACCGACACCAAGTAGGCCATACACCCGCCCTCAACCAACTTCCTGGCTCGGGATGCGGGAATCATGGAAGAAAAGGAAACGCTCTTGCAAGCCAAGTACACGTTCTCCGGAAAATCGGGGTACATTAGTCGCACCTCGCGCTTCTCGCAGTCTATGACCGCAAGGTACCACGTGAGCCAATCCATTCCGAGCACTACATCATACTCTTTCAATGGAATGACTACCAAATCCCAGGGGCACGGAAGCCTTCCCATCCATATAGGGCAGGAAGGCACCATGTTGCGTGCCTCCAGGGATCCCCCCGCGGTGTGAACGGTCATCAGACTGGGTAAGGGTCTCAACTCAAAATCATGGGTCAGTGCGAAGTCTCGAGACATAAACGAGAGGGTCTCTCCGGTGTCAAAAAGGGTTCTAGCGCGATAAACGGAAGCAAGAGTGATACCTGCGACGACGTGCTCAGACGGGTGTGTCTCCTGCTGTCCCATCGCGTAGACGCGGCCTCCCGAAGGTGGTGGCTTTTCCCCTATAGATCGGGGTGCTCGCGGTCTGGGGGCTGACGTCATTGGAGCTTTCCCTCGCCCTGCGTGCTGAGGTGAGGGCACGGAGGCTGCCGAAGATGCGGTGCCTTGGTTCAGGGGACAGTTGAAACGAAAGTGTCCCTGCTTGCCACATCGGAAACAATGGTCCTGTCTCTTGGAGCAATCCATCACTCGGTGCGCCCCGCCGCAGATCACGCAAGAGCGATTTTCCGAGCGTTGTCCCTCTCCTGGCGCTCCCTTGGCTCCCTGTTGGGGCCTCCACCGCTTAGGAGGTCGATTCCCGCTGGAGGAACCCCCTCCCCCTGAGGTCATCTGGGTCCGCTTCCTGTCGTCTTGCTGGTGGGGGCCTTCCCTCCGGGCGCGCGTGACGGCAAAACCTCGTTCCACGATGGTGGCTCGGTCGACCACCTTCTGGAAGGTATGTAGGTCCGCCGCGTCCACCACTTGGAAAATGTCCGTCCTCAATCCATCCACAAACAGTTGTGCCTTATGGGATTCATCCCGAATGACGAACGGGACACAGTTCGCCAGTCTCACGAACTCCCTCTGGTACTCCATTACTGTTTTGGCTCCCTGCCTGATGTGGTTTAAGTCGTCCTCCAGTTGTTTCTTCACGCTATTGGTAAAGAACGCCCCGAATAGCTGCTGTTTAAAGGTAGTCCATGACGGAAGGGTAGAGCCCGACGCAGAGTCGGGGCGTACAGTCTTCCACCAAATGCGGGCATTCCCCTCGAGTAAGTGGGCGGCCAGGGGGACCCGCTCGTGGTCTTCCATCAATAGGTCCTCGAACAACTTCTCCATTGTATCTACCCATTTCTCCACGACCCAGGGGTCTGTCGTGTCCCCCTCAAACGTTGGCGGGTCGTATTTCTTGAAGTCGGCCAGGTTGGCGCGTACGCGGTCTCGCTCGCTTGGTAGATTCGCCCCCTCCTTCGCGACGTTGGCGGTCGCGGCGGGGGTGGGTACCACAACCGTCACACTTGGAGCAATTCCGACGATTGGTGTCGCTGCCGGCCCTGCCGTTGCCGTCGAAGGGGCCACCTCCGGCGCCGTCGGTTGAGTTAAGGGCACCTCAGGCGCCGAGGCCCGGGTGGGGGCAACCCCTCCTTGGGTCTCCATCATCGGCGGTCCCATTGCCGGTGCCGCTGGCCCCGGGAGAGGGCCCGGGGCAACCTCCGCCGTCGCGGCGGCCTGCTGTTGCTGCGTCAGTTGGCGCACGTGGTCGTTCAGGGCTGCCAACTGTTCCGTCATCTCCTGTAGCTGCTGCCTTAGGAGCTGATTCTCCGCAGTCATCGCTTCCGCTGCGTCCGCCCCCGTGTCCTCGGCTGTGGATCTAGTCCTGGCCATGATCTGAACATTTGTACGAACCAGTTACTCCTAGTTTAAACAAAACGGCACGCCGCTAGTGTTGGCACTAAAGGGATAAAAGAAAGAGAACACTAATCTCCCCCCCCCCCCCCCCCCCCCCCCCTTTTTGTCTCAACGAGCACTCGCGTTTTATTTATCCCGTGTTCACTTTATTACTCAGTAGCCAGAGTATTGCGCCCGTGGATGTTAGGCCCCGACTGTTGTGGTTAAAGTTTCCCGCTCTGATACCATCTTAATCTGTCACGCCCCGGGGGTTAGCATCGCGCGGAAGAGGAGCCACCGATGCCCCTGGTTCGACCATATATTTTTTTTTTTTAAACAATATTCCCCGGCGCGTGCCCAGACCCGCCGCATACACAAATTCGCTCTACAAACGGGCAGAGTCTCCTTTGTATATGCACGGCGTCTCAACTATAAGGTGCCTCACAAGGCGTAGCACATACAATCTCTAACCACATCAGTTGGGGTCTTGTACACATACAACCATACAATTCACTTGATATTCTAGCATTCACTTAAAGCATAAAGGCCGGTGTTTTGAAAGGATAAATAATCACAGGGTTTTGAAAGCGGCATCCACACGACGCCATCGTTTATGAAAACATTTTGCAAAATACATAAATCCCATAAGGTTTGTAAAGCTTGGTGCCCACACGGCACCCATGTTTTAAAAGCAGTTTTCGCAAACGGTTTACTTTGCTTTTCATCGTTCAATACGGCCGAGTAAGAGAGAGCGTAGAATTCATTCAATTATTCAAAAGGAAAAAGGGCAACATCCACTTCAACCCCACGGGGGTGTCGCAAACCACAGCTAGCTATCATGAATAATAAAAGAAAAGGGAAAGAAGAGTCACTGTATCTGAAATCACCCAAAAATCAGATCAGCACCCTCGCGTCCTCACCGGCGCCCTAGCACTCGCCCCTGGACGAACCTGTCACGGTGTGGGAAGTTAGTGACTAGAAAAAGCATGATAAGCGTAGATAAGCAATGATAAGGCAAACCACAAACACCGGAGCAACCATCCCTCCCATGCATCATCCACCATAACTACACCCTGTATCAAAAATAACATCGGGCACCTTCCCTGACATGCTATTTCTAACAGTTAATCCCTATTCCCGAAATCCCCGGGAACATACCCACCTTGTGTGCGTCGTCCTGCGTTCGTCCAGTCCGCGTCTTTGCACCAGTCGCCAATAGCGTCCCGCACTCCTGAAGGAACAAGGGCAAGTCAAGACTTAGAAGTCCGAAACTTACAATGACTCCCAACAGCGTGCGGCGGAGTTCTTCGCACAGCACCGGCCCGTGCGACGACCACTCTGCCTGGGCGCAGCCCCCGCGCGGCACCAGCCCGCGCGGGCGCGTTGCCCGCGGTGCGGGGCGACCCCCGCGCGGCACCAGCCCGCGCGGGCGCCCCTCCTGCGGGCGGCCCCGCGCGGCCGGGCGCCGCGCGGGCGCGCTGCCCGCGGTGCGGGGCGACCCCGCGCGGCACCAGCCCGTGCGGGCGCCCCTCCTGCGGGCGGCCCCGCGCGGCCGGGCGCCGCGCGGGCGCGCTGCCCGCGGTGCGGGGCGACCCTGCGCGGCACCAGCCCGTGCGGGCGCCCCTCCTGCGGGCGGCCCCGCGCGGCACCAGCCCGCGCGGGCGCGCTGCCCGCGGTGCGGGGTGACCCCGCGCGGCACCAGCCCGCGCGGGCGCCCCTCCAGCGGGTGGCCCCGCGCGGCCGATCGCCGCGCGGGCGCGCTGCCCACGGTGCGGGGCGACCCCGCGCGGCACCAGCCCGCGCGGCGCCCCTCCTGCGGGCGGCCCCGCGCGGCCGAGCGCCGCGCGGGCGCGCTGCCCGCGGTGCGGGGCGGCCCCGCGCGGCACCAGCCCGCGCGGGCGCCCCCTCTTGCGGGCGGCCCCGCGCGGCCGAGCGCCGCGCGGGCGCGCTGCCCGTGGTGCGGGGAGGCCCCGCGCGGCACCAGCCCACGCGGGCGCCCCCTCTTGTGGGCGGCCCCGCGCGGCCGAGCGTCGCGCGGCGCGCTGCCCGCGGTGTGGGCGACCGCGCGCGGCACCTGCCCGCACGGCGCCCCACCCGCGGCCGGCCCCGCGCGCAGCGGCGCGCGATGGCGCCGCCCCTTCTCCCTCCTCGTGACCAACAAAAGAAAAGGGGGAGATTCCCCCAAACGAAACGCATCCGACTCACCTCGATGTGCGGAAGAGGAGGAGAAAGTGGGATCGTCCGCTTGCCTCCTCCGTCTACCCTTGCCCGTGTGCTTGGTTACTCTTTGCCGGCGGCTACGAGGGAGGAAGAAGAAGAATAGAGGCGGCCACCAAAAGAAATAAGAGGAACCCTAATCCTCTTTCCCTCACGGCTATATTTATACTAAAAGGATTAGGGTTTACCTTAAAAGGTGCGCGGGTCCCAACACGGATCCCGAGGCGCCTAAGGGGGACACCAACTTCGAGGATTAATTCTGGTCAGACCGGGAGTCAGAAAAATAAACCGATCGCGCCCACGCGCTCCGCTCCGCGAGCTCTACCGCCTAAAATTATCTGCGGGCCCCGACGGTCTGTCCGGAAAAACACCAAAAATGAGGCCCCTGGTCGGGCATTACGAGAAGAGAGTGACCAGAAGAGTTAAGGAAGGGCTGGGTCTTACAGGCACATAAGAAGATATTGCAAGACGGGAGTCGAACGCTCATCTCAAGGACCATGTCTTCTTTCTAAAAGGGGTTAGATCTGAAAACAATTGTTATGTTGTTCCTAATAAATTTTCTGAAAATTGTAACTTAGCCGCTTTGAATAATGAAACTCTTTGGCATGAAAGGCTAGGTCACTTAAATTTTAAGGAACTTACTAGAATTTCAAGCAAGGACGTGGTCAAGGGGATTCCAAAGCTTTTATTTAAACAAAACGTTGTGTGTGGTGGTTGCCAAAAGGGAAAACAGTCTAGGACTGCACACAAGAACTTGAACCACGTTGGTACAAAACGGCCCTTGGAACTTTTGCACATGGACTTAATGGGGCCGACCCGTCAACCATCTTTGGGAGGTAAATGGTACATCTTTTTATTGGTTGATGATTTCTCTCGGTTTTCATGGGTAGCATTTTTGAAAGAGAAAGCTGATACGTTTGACTCTTTTCATGAGATTTGCCATCGTATTATGATTGAAAAGAATGAAAAGATCATTCGTGTTAGAAGTGATAGAGGTGGAGAATTCATAAATTCAAAATTTATTGATTTTTGCACTTCAAATGGAATCAAACATGAATTCTCGGCACCCTATACACCTCAGCAGAATGGTGTTGTTGAGCGCAAGAACAGGGTTGTTCAAGAGATGGCGCGTGTGATGCTTCATAGCCGGAATTTGCCGCTACATTTTTGGGCTGAAGCTGTGAACACCGCTGTCTATGTCATTAATAGAGTTTACTTGCGCCCAGGAACTTTAAATACACCATATGAGCTGTGGTTTAGTAGAAAACCCAATATCAAATATTTTCGTGTCTTCGGGAGTCGATGTTACATTTTACGTGACCGTGAAAATCTTGGAAAGTTCGACT
Organism: Tillandsia leiboldiana; assembly: GCA_029204045.2. Taxonomy (NCBI): domain Eukaryota; kingdom Viridiplantae; phylum Streptophyta; class Magnoliopsida; order Poales; family Bromeliaceae; genus Tillandsia; species Tillandsia leiboldiana. The sequence continues at coordinate 14,309,109 of CM055061.1, forward strand.
CTCGAAGTGATGAAGGGATCTTTCTGGGTTATTCTACGAATAGCAGAGCATATCGAGTATTTAACATTGAATCTAAGACGATCGTAGAATCTATAAATGTTAAAGTAGATGAAGCTTTTCACTTTGAAACTGGAAAATCTACCCTCGATATCTCTCTAGATGATGATTCTCCTGCTAGTGCATCTTCTCATAATAATACTTCCAATATTAATGATGCATCTAATGGTTCTTCTAGTTTATCTGATGTGCAGGAATCATCTCATATATCTCCGAGTACTCCGCTTCAACAAACGTTACGAATCTCCAAGGATCATCCGGAATCGAATATTATTGGAGATCCACAAGAAGGAGTCAGAACTCGGAGGCAGTTGGTTTGTGGATTCGCTTGCTACGTATCTTTAATCGAACCAAAGAACATAGATGAAGCTCTTCAGGATGACTACTGGATTAAAGCAATGCAGGAAGAGCTCCATCAATTTGAGCGAAACAAAGTCTGGGAATTAACGAAGCCTCCAAAGCAACACAATGTGATAGGTACCAAATGGATCTTCAAGAACAAGAAAAATGAGGATGGTACTATCATCAGGAACAAGGCACGATTAGTTGCTCAAGGCTACTCTCAAGTAGAAGGTATAGACTTTGACGAAACATTCGCCCCTGTAGCTAGACTCGAGTCCATTCGTATACTGTTTGCTATTGCTTGTCATTTTAAAATCAAATTATTTCAAATGGACGTTAAGAGCGCATTTCTAAATGGGTTTTTAAATGAGGAAGTTTATGTGGCTCAACCGAAAGGTTTTGTAGATCATAAACAACCTAACCATGTTTTTCGTTTGAAAAAGGCTCTTTACGGTCTGAAACAAGCACCGCGAGCATGGTACGAAAGGCTAACAAAGCACCTTTTGGAGAAGGGCTATACTCGAGGGGGAGCTGATAGGACTCTCTTTGTGAAGCATTATCAAAACAATTTCATTGTAGCACAAATATATGTCGATGACATAGTATTTGGCGCAACAAGAGATAACGATGCTTCTAAATTCGCGGAGACCATGGAAAGCGAATTTGAGATGTCCATGATGGGCGAATTGACTTATTTTCTTGGATTGCAAATTAAACAAAATGATGAAGGTATTCACTTGAGTCAATCCAAGTATGCAATGGAGTTGGTCAAAAAGTTTGATCTAGAAAATTGTAATGTTTTTCCGACTCCAATGGGAACTAGCCACAAGGGACTTGGAAGTGAATCACATAGTGAGAATGTAGACGAGAAATTGTATCGAAGTATGATTGGAAGTCTACTTTACCTCACGGCTAGTCGCCCGGATATATCTTTTGGTGTTGGGATTTGCGCGAGATATCAATCAGCACCAAAGGAGGTTCACCTGAAAGCGGTGAAAAGGATCATCCGGTATATCAAAGGATCAATTAATTTCAGAATTTGGTATCCTATGGGAACAAGTTTGGATATTGTTGGATACTCAGATGCCGATTGGGCAGGATCAGTGGATGATCGGAAAAGCACGAGTGGTGCATGCTTCTATCTTGGCCATTGCCTTGTTGCATGGCACAGTAAAAAGCAGAATTGCATAGCACTCTCGACTGCCGAAGCGGAATACATTTCAGCTGGAAGTTGCTCAACTCAACTCATTTGGATGAAAAGCGTACTGAGCGACTTCCGCATTTCAGCATCTTCGGTAACAATACTTTGTGACAACACTAGTGCTATTAACATTTCTAAAAACCCTGTGTTGCACTCTAGAACAAAACATATTGAACTTAGATATCATTTTCTTAGAGAGCTAGTTGAATCAAATACTCTTCAACTTTCATATATTTCAACTGAGGATCAATTAGCTGACATTCTAACAAAACCTTTGGATCAAAAACGTTTTATTCATTTACGAAAAGCAATTGGGATGCTTTCTTTGAAATAATCTTCTTTTTGAAATCTTTGCTTAGGATAGGTTTTGTATTTGTTTTTGTTTTGTTCATTATCTATGTTTGTACATAGGACATTAATTGAGCATAGATCATAATTGACTTTAATTGCATCTTTTCGCACATTTAGAAATTTATTATGCTTTTGCCATCATAATATTTCACTGTTGCAATGATCATTTATGTTAATTAAATCATCTTCTAAAGTTATCAAAGTCAATTTCTCTCTCTCTATGATCCTTTGGTATAGTCATTATCTTATTTGACTGCTTAGTCGAGTATGAAATCGAGATCAATATTTGGTTGAATACTTTATATCTTAAATAATTGATAGCCAATTGAGGGGGAGTCATAGAAAAGGTAAAATGCTCAAAAGATGTGGAAAGAGTTACATCCCAATGAGGAGTGTGAAAACTACCACCACATGGAGGAAAGAGCTACCACCTCGGTCGTCCGAGTATTGTGTGCAGCTACCACATGTATACCAAGCATGGTTGTTCAAATTTTTGGTTAAGTAAAATGCATGTTGAAATACTTGACTCTGTCAAATTTCAAGGTTGGTATAAGGTGGGTTTTTAATGAAAGATGCTCAAAGAGCCACTCTCTTCAACAGATTGTCTAGATATATTATCTACTATATTTGGGATTTCAAACATCTATTGATCTTTGTATTTCATTTTCTTTACTGAATTGATGATTTGATAAAGGCATTACTCATAAGATCAAGTTAGATGTGATTGAAGGTGTTTCAACTTTAAGGGATTTAATTCTTGTAAATTCTCGTTTCATTTTTGGATATTATTGATAGATTTGGCATAATCTAATTCTTGTTGTATGAAACGATGATTTTTGTTTAAAGTTGATACACATTTGTGCTTACAATCTTTTTCTGGTTTTTCTTGAATTTCTCTGAAATTTTCTAAAGAAAAAGTTGGGGCCGATCCGGATCGGGCTAGATGATCCGGATCCCGAACGCAGGAATTCTTCTGCGGGCTGACGATCCGGATTGTATCTGCCGATCCGGATCCCGAACGCAGTTTCTCACTGCGGGTAGCCGATCCGGATCGCAGTTATGAACTGATCCGGATCGCGGCTAGGTTTTATAAGGAACGAAAGGGGTTTTTGATTTCTTTACTCCAATCTTTTGTTCCGAAGTTTCCAGAGCCTCTCTCTCTAGATTTCATCCTTCCTGGAAGCTTTCAAACTCAGGTTCTTCAACTCCAAGTAAGTTTTATTGATCAAAATCTCGGTTTTTCACCGTTTTTCTCTTTTCCTCCTCAAACGTGATGAATTTCTTGGATCAACTTTGTTTGTGGATGGTTTTTGATCAAAATTCTTTTGAAATAAGAACTCTGGGTAGATTAGTTTTGATTATATGCTAGGTATTCTCCTGATTAACGGATTTTTAGGCTTCGATTTCTAAAATTTCGGTTTTAGGGCATATAATAAGGATTTTCGAAAATCATGCAATTGATCTATTTTTAAAAGTCCTTTTGCAAAACTAATTTGATTCTTAGTCTCTCTACATGATAATGATTCTTTGGATACAATTTTTTCAATTTTTGAAAACTAAGAATTTTTGTGTTCTTGAGTTGGTTTTCACAGGACACCTTCTTAACTCAAGCACTTTGATCAATGGCACTCTCTTGGTTAATCCTTCTCCTGGTCACAATGGTTCATACAAGAGACACCGTCAAGCCCAAGAGGGCTAAGAAAGCTAAGAAAGCGAAGAAAGCGAAAGATGATTCCGATACAGAATCTGAAACAGAATCAATTGATTGGGATGAACTGCAAGTTGAAGCAACGACTGTTCCCACTGCTTCAAAGGGAAAAGCGCCTGCGGAAACATCGAAGGCTCCGCCTACTGCTGCTGAAAAAGGGAAAGCTCCAATGGAAGAAACTTCTGGGAAAACAAGAAGAAAAAGTGTTGCTCGAAAGAGAGGAAGTGCTCGAGGAATCACCATTGAGCAACCAGCTGCTGGCCAAGCACCTGCACAAGACTTTGTCAGCTCGGCCAGAATAAAGGATTTTGAAAACAGAGAATGCATTGGAGAAAGGCATGTTGATGTAAAAGCCTTAACGCAACATTCTCAGATGTTCGGGACTTTGTTTGACCAGAGAGGTCTTGCTCCCATTTGCGATTTCCCGGAGAACACTGGGTATTGTCTTCACTCAGTGAGGATGTTTTATCAGAATGCCTGCTATCTAGTTGATCAGGAAAGCGGGCGTCGGGATTTTCAAACATTAGTCAAGAATGTCAGAATCAAAGTAACGCCTCAGCTAATTGGTGAAGTACTAGGGATGGACGCCCGAGCCGATGGCACTCATTACCTGAAGAATCAAGCTTTCAACACCTTCTCCTGGAGAGTGGTAGTTGATGGAATCTGTGTTCCAGATACTCGGTCGACAGGAAACTCCGTTTTCTCGAAAGAACTACGACCAGAGTACCGCATCTTAAATCTCATTGTTTGTTACAATATTATTCCAAACATGAACACTAAGGTTCTTCGGTGGGAAAGAATGATATTCCTTTATCTACTTGGAAACCCCGCAGCAGCAATGGGAGCTAACTTAAACATTCCCTACGTCATCTGGTCAAGGATGGCACGATATGTGGAGCAAGCTCATCCGTCAGAGAGACTACCTTTTCCAATGATCATCATGCGCATTCTTCGCAAGTTTAAAGCTGACACAAATGCGAGTTCCTATCTGCACAGTTTAGGAACGATCAATGACACAACATTTGTAAAGTCTCTTTCGACGAAGCCAGATGAACCTTTCATACCTCTTCACCGGCAACGCGAACAACGACAACAAGCAACAACCTCTGCACCGGCAGCAGCTCCTCCAGTTCAACCAGCACCTCCGGCACAAGAAGCACCACAATCAACTTCTGATGATGATGCATCTGTTACCTCAATCTATAGAGAACAGTAGAGGCTCTCCAACGAGCAAGAACGTATATCAAATGAACTAATTGAGGTAAAGGAAGAAATAAAGAAGGTAAATAAACATCAATCAGCAATGAACAAGCGAATAAAGAAGATCTTCCAAATCCTCGGCTGTATCAGTTCAGACGAGTCTGAATAATCCATATCCTTCTAATTTCTGTTTATTATGCATATGCTTAAATCCTTCTGTTGTGCAGGTTTTTAAGTTTTAATTTGAGTTTTTAGTTCTCGAACTTAAACTGTTAACCATTCTCTCCACTTATGTAATTTTTGGCTTTATTTGTGACAAAAAGGGGGAGAGAGTTTAGAACAATGAGAGAGTTTAGAACAATGATTGAACAATGATTGTGAACTGATGATGAAGATTTTGTGTATATCAAGGTAAGTATGATCTCAACTTCAACTTAGTTTTTCATCTTGTGATTGTTTGCATGTCTCGACTAACTATTCGACTAACTATTTGGGCATGTAATATAACTAACAAGTTGATATTGGACTAACATTTTGACATTTGGTTTTTGAATGCATAGAAGATATGTTGGTTTTTAACTTTGATTCTCCTACATATCTGAATTCTCAAATGTCATGGTGATTAGATAAACTCTATCTCTGTACTAGGTTTTATATGCTAAATATTCTTGAGGTATCTAACGATCTCTTTTTGTCAAGAATGATTTCTTTGTGCAGAGAGTACAGATGTCTAAGTCTAGAGTCTGTTTTAGGAGTTTATCTCATGTTTTTAAATTTTTGGATCTCCATTGTAAATTTTTGTTGTATGGTGATAGCAACAAAAATATCTTTTTGAATTTTCTTTAGTGGATCTATGTTTTGTCACGAAACCGCCAAAGGGGGAGATTGTTACGGAATTTGAGTTGGCGTAGTTTCGTGAAAGTCTCAAGTCTTGAAGATTGAAGGTGAAGAAAGTTGGATCATTTAACTCAATCTCAAGAAAGAAGAATTCAAAAGGATCAGGTATGTTTAACTAAATATTTTGTGTGATCCGAATACTTCTTGTAGTGTAGAAACACTTGGAAGAATCTTTCATTGCATAAAAATTAAAAACTGGACTTGGGACATGTTCAGGATCCGGATCAGGTTGTTCGATCCGGATCCCGAAGGTGGTTCGTTCATACATCAGTTCAATCCGGATCGTAGTCTCTTGATCCGGATCCCGAACAGTGAGTTTACCATTTTCCTTGAACGATCCGGATCATGCTTCGCGATCCGGATCCCGAACGTTGATGTTTGGTAAACTGTATGAACGATCCGGATCGTGCACTTCGATCCGGATCCCGAACCTTCGTTTTTCTGGAACTGGTTGTCTCATTACGACGATCCGGATCCTAGCTAGTCCGATCCGGATCGCCGTCCGTAAAATTTCCAGAAATGTTAGGTTTTTGATTCTTATCTCCTTCCTAGGGTTTCTAACCTATAAATACACCCTATGACTCTTTTTCTGGGGTGAATCCACATAGTCTTTAGCCGTCATTTTCATATACCATTTTATACGGCTATAGATCCACATATAGAGAAGAAAGGAAATCATTAGAGAATACTCTATGTTTCTTCATCTATATTGATTAGTTTGATTCTAGGTTTTCATACTCACATCTCGAGTTGAATCAAACTAATGAATACTTAGATGGTATTTCCGATCTATCTTTGATCTAAGTATTCGGCGGATCATCACCACCCAAAACAACGATTTACCCCAAAAATCGGCGCGTGGATTCGCGTGTCCTTGTGGATTCAAGGTTCAACCGCTCTCGTGGATTCGGAGCGAGGCACGTTCGTGGATTCGAAGGGTGCTATTGGGTGAAGACCGTGGATTCGGTCGGACGTCGTGGATTCGACGTTGGACGCCGTGGATTCGGCGTTGGGCGCAGATCGTGGATTCGAGAAGCGTCGCGGAGCGAGCGGAGAAGATCCTCTAGGAGCGTATGGAAAAGGTTGAGTCGTAAGTGTGTACGGTAAATCACCTTGTACGTGTTTTAATTCTAGTGGATTTCTGCCGTGTTATCGGTCCCGTGGTTTTTTTACTCCGGTGATGGAGTTTTCCACGTAAAAATCTTGCGTATTATTTTTATTTCCGCATTGGGTTTTATCGCAATGATTTTTTGAGTGTTTATACGTTTACACCTATTCACCCCCCTCTAGGTGTTTTTTCCCCTATTTAGATCCGTATTACATGTAACCCAACAAACCTTTCTATGGAGGAATTTGAGAAGCAGCTCGCTCTCTTGACAAGGAAGTTTCGCCGCAACTTTCGAAGGGGTAATTCAAGTAAATCTCCATTCTTCGGAAAGTCGAACAAAGGCAAGGGTACTGCAAGTTACAAGTCAAGAAAGCAAGAGAACTTCTCAAAGGATAAGAAAAGTTCAGAGGGACAACTACAATGCTTCAAATGTCGAGGCTACGGCCACATTGCAACGGAATGTCCTAACAAGTATCCGGCAAAGAAGAAGGCGATGCAAGTCGTCACTTGGGATGACAACTCAACGTCAAATGAGTCATCTTCGAGTGATGAAGAAAAGAGCTCCACCGCATTCCACGCGTCCGTATCTTCACCCTTCATGTGCTTTATGGCAAGTACATCCGAGTCGTTGTCCAACTCCACTGTTGAAAAGAATGCAACGGACAACGAATCGGATGATTCGGAAGGTGAAGATTTTGCTCTAGCCTATCACAGATCTTTACGGGATTTAAAGAAACCGGCTAAGCAAAACAAGGGGCTGAGAGGGAGATTGCAGGATCTCGAAGAAGAAGTAAAAAGGGTAACTTCCCTCTCGACCGATCTTGAAGTGGAAAGGGATAATCTGATAAAGGCAAATGTTTCCCTTCAAGAGTCCAATGAGCAACTCGAGAAGAACTATATAGATATGGTGAACAAAGCGAACTATTTCTTGAAGCTCTACGGCGAGGCCCGACGGGAAAAATTGGAAATGACAGAGACCATTTGCCAACTCAAGGATGACTTACAGCAATTTTCTTTTGGAAGGAGTAAGTTGGATAAACTTCTTGGTCTTGGTCAAACAAACAAGTCCGGCCTCGGATACAATCGAACTGAAGACAATTTTAGTTCGGTTGGGACAGTCTTTGTGCCTCAGTCGGTATCTCCTCCTCCGACACCGGAAATCATGACAACCAACGACAACAAGCCTACTTCATCCTCTTCTGAATCGTCAAGCACAAAGGTATGTTTTCGTTGTAATTTTGCAGGGCACATTGAAAGAAATTGCAAGATTGGAGCTCAAAGATCAAATCAACCACATCTTGCAACTGCTACCAATAAGTTCACTCCATGGAATTCAAAGAAGGATTTTCCTAAAGAAAAGGACATTGGTAGTACTTCAAACAAGACGATGACAAAAGAAAAAGACCAATCTTGCAAGACGTCTTCATCAAGGAAAACTTCTCAACTATTGCCAACATACTCCAAAACTCAAAAGGTTTGGGTATGCAAAGGTGAAACCCCTCCTTGTCTTTAATCGTTCTACGATTAAATCTTGTGTAGTTTATGTAGACTATTTTCTTTTCTTCTTTTTCTTTGGGGCCAACCCGTCAACCATCTTTGGGAGGTAAATGGTATATTTTTTTATTGGTTGATGATTTCTCTAGGTTTTCTTGGGTAGCATTTTTAAAAGAGAAAGCTGATACTTTTGATTCTTTTCACGAGATTTGCCTTCGTATTATGATTGAGAAGAATGAAAAGATCATTCGTGTTAGAAGTGATAGAGGTGGAGAATTCATAAATTCAAAATTCATTGATTTTTGCACTTCAAATGGCATTAAACATGAATTCTCGGCACCCTATACACCTCAGCAGAATGGTGTTGTTGAGCGCAAGAACAGGGTTGTTCAAGAGATGGCGCGTGTGATGCTTCACAGCCGGAATTTACCGCTACATTTTTGGGCTGAAGCTGTGAACACCGCTGTCTATGTCATTAATCGAGTGTTCTTGCGCCCGGGAACGTTAAATACACCATATGAACTATGGTGTGGTAGAAAACCCAACATCAAATATTTTCGCATCTTCGGGAGTCGGTGTTACATTTTACGTGACCGTGAAAATCTTGGAAAGTTTGACTCACGAAGTGACGAAGGGATTTTCTTGGGGTATTCTACTAATAGTAGAGCATATCGAGTATTTAACTTGGAATCTAAGACGATCGTAGAATCCATAAATATTAAAGTAGATGAAGCTTTTCACTTTGCATCTGAAAAATCTACCCTCGATATTTCTCTAGATGATGATACTCCTGCTTTTGCATCTTCTCATAATAATACTTCCAATATTAATGATGCATCTAATGGTTCTTCAAGTTTATCTAATGTGCAGGAATCATCTCATATATCTCCGAGTACTCCGTTTCAACAAACGCTACGAATCTCCAAGGATCATCCGGAATCGAATATTATTGGAGATCCACAAGAAGGAGTTAGAACTCGGAGGCAGTTGGTTTGTGGATTCGCTTGCTACGTATCTTTAATCGAACCAAAGAACATAGATGAAGCTCTTCAGGATGACTACTGGATTAAAGCAATGCAGGAAGAGCTCCATCAATTTGAGCGAAACAAAGTCTGGGAATTAACGAAGCCTCCAAAGCAACATAATGTGATAGGTACCAAATGGATCTTCAAGAACAAGAAAAATGAGGATGGTACTATCATCAGGAACAAGGCACGATTAGTTGCTCAAGGCTACTCTCAAGTAGAAGGTATAGACTTTGATGAAACTTTCGCCCCTGTAGCTAGACTCGAGTCCATTCGTATACTATTTGCTATTGCTTGTCATTTTAAAATCAAATTATTTCAAATGGACGTTAAGAGCGCATTTCTAAATGGATTTTTAAATGAGGAAGTTTATGTGGCTCAACCGAAAGGTTTTGTAGATCATAAACAACCTAACCATGTTTTTCGTTTGAAAAAGGCTCTTTACGGTCTGAAACAAGCACCGCGAGCATGGTACGAAAGGTTAACAAAGCACCTTTTGGAGAAGGGCTATACTCGAGGGGGAGCTGATAGGACTCTCTTTGTGAAGCATTATCAAAGCAATTTCATTGTAGCACAAATCTATGTCGATGACATTGTATTTGGCGCAACAAGAGATAATGATGCTTCTAAATTCGCGGAGACCATGGAAAGTGAATTTGAGATGTCCATGATGGGCGAATTGACTTATTTCCTTGGATTGCAAATTAAACAAAATGATGAAGGTATTCACTTGAGTCAATCCAAGTATGCAATGGAGTTGGTCAAAAAGTTTGATCTAGAAAATTGTAAAGATTTTCCGACTCCAATGGGAACTAGCCACAAGGGACTTGGAAGTGAATCACATAGTGAGAATGTAGACGAGAAACTGTATAGAAGTATGATTGGAAGTCTACTTTACCTCACGGCTAGTCGCCCGGATATATCCTTTAGTGTTGGGATCTGCGCGAGATATCAATCTGCACCAAAGGAGGTTCACCTGAAAGCGGTGAAAAGGATCATCCGGTATATCAAAGGATCAATTAATTTCGGAATTTGGTATCCTATGGGAACAAGTTTGGATATTGTTGGATACTCAGATGCCGATTGGGCCGGATCAGTGGATGATCGGAAAAGCACGAGTGGTGCATGCTTCTATCTTGGCCATTGCCTTGTTGCATGGCACAGTAAAAAGCAGAACTGCATAGCACTCTCGACTGCCGAAGCGGAATACATTTCAGCTGGAAGTTGCTCAACTCAACTCATTTGGATGAAAAGCGTATTGAGCGACTTCCGCATTTCAGCATCTTCGGTAACAATTCTTTGTGACAACACAAGTGCAATTAACATTTCTAAAAACCCTGTGTTGCACTCTAGAACAAAACGAACTTAGATATCATTTTCTTAGAGAGCTAGTTGAATCAAATACTCTTCAACTTTCATATATTTCAACTGAGGATCAATTGGCTGACTTTTTAACAAAACCTTTGGATCAAAAACGTTTTATTCATTTACGAAAAGCAATTGGAATGCTTTCCTTGAAATAAACTTCTTTTTAAAACCTTTGCTTAGGATAGGTTTTGTATTTGTTTTGTTTTGTTCATTATCTATGTTTTTACATAGGACATTAATTGAGCATAGATCATAATTGACTTTAATTGCATCTTTTCGCACATTTAGAAATTTATTATGCTTTTGCCATCATAATATTTCACTGTTGCAATGATCATTTATGTTAATTAAATCATCTTCTAAGTGATCAAAGTCAATTTCTCTCTCTCAATGATCTCTTGGTATAGTCATTATCTTATTTGACTGCTTAGTCGAGTATGAAATCGAGATCAATATTTGGTTGAATACTTTATATCTTAAATAATTGATAGCCAATTGAGGGGGAGTCATAGAAAAAGTAAAATGCTCAAAAGATGTGGAAAGAGTTACATCCCAATGAGGAGTGTGAAAACTACCACCACATGGAGGAAAGAGCTACCACCTCGGTCGTCCGAGTATTATGTGCAGCTACCACATGTATACCAAGCATGGTTGTTCAAATTTTTGATTAAGTATAATGCATGTTAAAATACTTGACTCCGTCAAATTTCAAGGTTGGTATAAGGTGGGTTTTTAAAGAAAGATGCTCAAAGAGCCACTCTCTTCAACAGATTGTCTAGATACATTATCTACTATATTTGGGATTTCAAACATCTATTGATCTTTGTATTTCATTTTCTTTACTGAATTGATGATTTGATAAAGGCATTACTCATAAGATCATGTTAGATGTAATTGAAGGTGTTCAACTTTAAGGGATTTAATTCTTGTAAATTCTCGTTTCATTTTTGGATATTATTGATAGATTTGGCATAATCTAATTCTTGTTGTATGAAACGATGATTTTTGTTTAAAGTTGATACACATTTGTGCTTACAATCTTTTTCTGGTTTTTCTTGAATTTTTCTGAAATTTTCTAAAGAAAAAGTTGGAGCCGATCCGGATCGGGCAAGATGATCCGGATCCCGAACGCAGGAATTCTTCTGCGGGCTGACGATCCGGATTGTATCTGCCGATCCGGATCCCGAACGCAGTTTCTCACTGCGGGTAGCCGATCCGGATCGCAAGCATGGGATGATCCGGATCGCGGCTAGGGTTTTATAAAGAACAAAAGGGTTTTGATTTCTTTTACTACAATCTTTTGTTCCAAAGTTTCCAGAGCCTTTCTCTCTAGATTTCATCCTTCTTGGAAGCTTTCAAACTCAAGTTCTTCAACTCCAAGTAAGTTTTATTGATCAAAATCTCGGTTTTTCACCGTTTTTTTTTCTCTATTCCTCCTCAAACGTGTGAATTTCTTGGATCGACTTTGTTTGTGGATGGTTTTTGATCAAATTTCTTTTGAAATAAGAACTCTGGGTAGATTAGTTTTGATTATATGCTAGGTATTCTCCTGATTAACGGATTTTTAGGCTTCGATTTCTAAAATTTCGGTTTTAGGGCATATAATAAGGATTTTCGGAAATCATGCAATTGATCTATTTTTAAAAGTCCTTTTGCAAAACTAATTTGATTCTTAGTCTCTCTACATGATTATGATTGTTTGGGTACAATTTTTCAAATCTTTGAAAATTAACAATTTTCTCATGTGTTCTTGAGTTGTTGCTCACAGGATTTTAATCTTCTTAAAGCACTTGGATCAATGGGATTCTCATGGATCATTCTTTTTTTGGTCACCATGGTGCACACTCGGGCCACAAACAAGTTAAAAAGAGCTAAGAAAACACAACAAAAAGGTGAGTTTCATGTGATCAGCGATACAGAAGTAGATTGCCACGAGGTAGATTGGACTGAATTGACAGATGATGATGACACATTGCCTGAACAAAAGGCGTCTGATGGTTCAAAAGGAAAAGCGTCCGATGCATCGAAAGAAAAAGCACCCATGGACAAAGGTAAAGCACCTATGACTGCACCAACAATCTCGGTGAAAAGGAAACGACTCGCTCGACGGTTTGGACGAGCACGTGGTTTCATGTCTAACGAACCGATTATTCCGGATTCACCACCTCGTGAGGAACAAGTGTTCGTTAATGCGGATCGCCTAAGGGCATTTGAGAATCGTGAATGCATTGGTGAGAGGCATGTCAATATTGAGGCTCTACGAGATCACTCTCCTGAGTTTGGCGTTCTGATTGAACAAGCAAACCTTATTCAAGTTTGTCGATTTCCAGAAGTGCTTGGATACTGTCTGCATCTTGTAAGGGCCTTCTATACAAATGCACGGCACCTTCGTGAAATTGAAAACGGTCCAATGGAATTTTACACGAACATCCAAGGCACAAGATTCAAAATTACTCCACAATTGATTGGCGAGGTTTTGGGAATGCCTGCCAGCAAGACAGGAGTTAATTACTTGAAGGGAAAGGTATTGACGAACACTGTGTGGCAAATGGTTATAAAGGGAATTTGTTTGGAAGGAACGCAATCAACGGAGAAATCGATCAGATCCAAGGAACTTCGTCTTGAGTACCGATTTCTAAACTTCATCACTTATTACAATATCCTTCCAAATTTGCAGACGAAAGTCTTGAGATGCGATCGAATGCTATTTTTGTATCTCTTAGGACATCCGTCTGAGGCAATGGGATTGAATATCAACATTCCATACATTATTTGGAATAGAATGACAAGATATGTTGAGCACCCTCATCCCACAGAAAGAATTCCATTTCCACTGATTATAATGAGGATTTTGAAGAAATTTCAGGTTGACATTACCTCACCGACTTATCATCAATGTTTGGGTATGATCGATGAGTCCACCGTTGTGAAGTCACTTCACAAATTGCCCCATGTCACTCCAGTCCCAACGTGCGGAACGAAACCTAGTAGCGGCACTTCCGCGTCACCATCACAACCAGCACCCACACCAGCGGATGAAGCATCAGTCTCATCCATCTACAAAGAACTACAACGATTATCTGTTGAGCAGGAACAGATCTCGAAGGCACAGACGAGAATCTCCAATGAGCTCGAGCTCATCACGGCAGCTCACATTACCATAACTAAGACGATCAATTCTATGAACAAGCTGGTGAAAAAGATGTTCTCAAAGATGGGCTGCACGAGCTCTGAAGACTCCGAATCTGATGACTGATTCCTTCTTTTTATTCTTTTGCAGATTTTTAATCTTTTTGTGCAGGTTTTTCAGTTTTTAGGACTTAATCTTAGTTCTAGTTCTTAAATTTCGGAACATTTTCTTTGAAATTTTTTAACTCTCCTTCAATTTTTGGTAATTTTGGCTTTGTTTGTGACAAAAAGGGGGAGAGAGTTTAGAGAACTTGAACAATGATATTGTGAAAATTGTGATCTTGTATACATCAAGGTAAGTATCACTTCAACTTTGGCTTTTATCTAGTGATTGGTTGCATGTCTCCACTAACTATTCGACTAACTATTTGGGCATGTAATATGACTAACAAGTTGATGTTCACTAACATGACATTTGGTTTTTGATTGCATAGAAGATATGTTGGTTTTTGACTATGATTCTCTTACATATCTGATTTCTCAAATGTCATGATGATCAGATAAACTCTATCTCTATACTAGGTTTTGAATGCTAAATATTCTTGAGGTATCTAACGATCTCTTTTTGTCAAGAATGATTTCTTTGTGCAGAGAGTACAGATGTCTAAGTCTAGAGTCTGTTTTAGGAGTTTATCTCATGTTTTTAAATTTTTGGATCTCCATTGTAAATTTTTGTTGTATGATGATAGCAACAAAAATATCTTTTTGAATTTTCTTTAGTGGATCTGTGTTTTGTCACGAAACCGCCAAAGGGGGAGATTGTTACGGAATTTGAGTTGGCGTAGTTTCGTGAAAGTCTCAAGTCTTGAAGATTGAAGGTGAAGAAAGTTGGATCATTTAACTCAATCTCAAGAAAGAAGAATTCAAAAGGATCAGGTATGTTTAACCTAAGATTTTGTGTGATCCGAATACTTCTTGTAGTGTAGAAACACTTGGAAGAATCTTTCATTGCATAAAAATCAAAAACTGGACTTGGGACATGTTCAGGATCCGGATCAGGTTGTTCGATCCGGATCCTGAAGGTGGTTTGTTCATACACCAGTTCAATCCGGATCGTAGCCTCTCTTGATCCGGATCCCGAACACTGAGTTTACCATCTTCCTTGAACGATCCGGATCAGGCTTCGCAATCCGGATCCCGAACGTTGATGATTGGTGAACTGTATGAACGATCTGGATCAAGCACTTCGATCCGGATCCCGAACCTTCGTTTTTCTGGAATTACCTGACTCGTTACGACGATCCGGATCACAGCTAATCCGATCCGGATCGCCGTCCGTAAAATTTCCAGAAATGTTAGGTTTTTGATTCTTATCTCCTTCCTAGGGTTTCTAACCTATAAATAGACCCTATGATTCATTTCCTAGGGTAAGCCGAAAAAAAAGGAAAATAGCCGTCATTTTCATATATCATCTTTTACGGCTCTAGATCCACATATAGAGAAGAAAGGAAATCATTAGAGAACACTCTATGTTTCTTCATCTATATTGATTAGTTTGATTCTAGATTTTCATACTCACATCTTGAGTTGAATCAAACTAATGAATACTTAGATGGTATTTCCGATCTATCTTTGATCTAAGTATTCGGCGGATCATCACCACCCAAAAACAACGATTTACCCCAAAAATCGGCACGTGGATTCGCGTGTCCTTGTGGATTCAAGGTTCAACCGCTCTCGTGGATTCGGAGCGAGGCACGTTCGTGGATTCGAAGGGTACTATTGGGTGAAGACCGTGGATTCGGTCGGACGTCGTGGATTCGACGTTGGACGCCGTGGATCCGGCGTTGGGCGCAGATCGTGGATTCGAGAAGCATCGCGGAGCGAGCGAAGAAGATCCTCTAGGAGCGTATGGAAAAGGTTGAGTCGTAAGTGTGTACGGTAAATCACCTTGTACGTGTTTTAATTCTAGTGGATTTCTGCCGTGTTATCGGTCCCGTGGTTTTTTACTCCGGTGATGGAGTTTTCCACGTAAAAATCTTGCGTATTATTTTTATTTCCGCATTGGGTTTTTATCGCAACGATTTTTTGAGTGTTTATACGTTTACACCTATTCACCCCCCTCTAGGTGTTTTTTCCCCTATTTAGATCCTTATTACATATAACCCAACAAGTGGCATATCGGCGGCGGAGAGAGCTGCTGATAGGATGAGACAGTTGCTGGAGCTGTGGACATCTCCGATAGTGCTTTCCGTTGAGACCAACCCCTTTGTAGATCCCTGGTGGCAACGATTCCAATGGCGCCGGTTGGGCGAGCAGCCCTCTTTGGGTCGACTTTTAGTGCTGAGGCACTGAGGCGGGGTGGACAGTGGATAGCAGATGAGCAGTGGGACATCATTGATCGATCGAGTCAGCTTTGGCTGTTTGACCTATCCCGACTCGTAGGATTGAGTTTGGAGCCTTTGGAGGCAGAGTCATGGTTGGTGGTGCTGGACGGACTATTTGAGAGCCTTTTATGCCTGAGGGTTTATGCAGTTGATGAACTGCACGCTCCACGTTATGAGGGACGAGGCGCATGGGATGTGTGTGGCGCTAGGATTGCGTTAGGATATCTTTTTGGCTCATTCGGTCCCTCTGACTTCAGATTTGGATGCCCCGATGGAGCATAGTGTTGTAGTTCCTTTGGACAGACGGAGGCACTCGGTGCCAGTTGATGGAGAGCAGACTAGTAGGCAGAGGCCTTCTCGATTCCTTTTCAGAGTCGTGGACTTCTGAGGTGCCAGAGGTTGGGTGGACCCCGACGGCAGCATCAGCATCAGTATCAGAGTGGCGCAGCGGAAGCGTGATGGGCTGCAGTCACTGCCGCAGTATGAGTGGAGGCAGAGATGGTGCTCTCTTTGGAGATAGTCAGGATACTCTCAGGCCGATTGAGCGACGACCACTAACACTGGCAGTTGAGTCTGTGCAACCTGGTTGGAGGGCGCCCCATCAGTGGGATGTGTTGTCGCAGGTATGATTTCCTTTACAGCTATCTGAGCTAGAACGAGGTGCATTCCTGCACGGACTAAAGGTAGAGCTGCTACCACGTGCACTTGAGGTATAGATCCTTGATTAGGATGTGCACGTGGAGGAGGTTTGTGGAATATGTCCAGTGCAGTTAGGCTATGGGTTACACCCGTTGACTAGCTGGTCTTGTGGCGGCCCAGGATTTTCGATTCGGTGTATTGGATTGGTCGGTGTGGCATCTTGCAATTTGTAATTGTGGGGTGAGGACCGTGAACTTCTGCGAGTTGGATAGGAGGAGTTGGTTTACAGGTGGTGGTAGATTGCACTAGTTGCAGTGACAGCGTGCCAACAGGAGTCAGGCAGATGATGAGCCAAGGATGTATTGCCCAGATAGTGAATGTGATAAAGGTGCCTACGGCGGCCCCGGGACTCAAAGGTGCCCTTAATGCCCGCGAGTTCTCGAATATGAGTCCACCTGAGTTGATGAGAATGCCGCCGGGCAAGGGGATTGAGATTGTTATTAACGTGGTTCTAGGAACCGCGTCGATATTGAAGGCACTTCATTGGATGGCACCAGCACAACTGAGAGCTGATGGTATAGTTATTGATTATGATGGATAAAGGGGTTGTTAGACCCGGTGTCTTACCTGATGGAGGGGACAATGGATCTTTTGTCCTATCAGCAGTGATTGAGTGGTAGTGATGCCCCCATGATAGTCTTGGATGTGTGTAGATGTTTTGGGGCCGGAGTACAGTGCAGAGCTTGAGCGATGCTTGTGTAGCAAGCGCCATTACTGGAATGGATGGGATGATTTGGACCAGGGATCGTGCCCCAGAGTGATCCGTTCTAGATTTTGGTTTCAGTCAAGCAACCCACACTGATGGATGAGATCAATGAGTGTTGAATTAAGGGTCCTCAGTGGATGTAGAACAAGGACAGAATAACTGCCACAGCAGGGACAACTTCAGCTCTTCGTTGTTTTTCGATGGTTCTCCAACTCAGAGTTGTAGTGGTTGGACTCCCTTTTATATGGATAATTGCGTGGGTGTATTTCAGGTTTCTGAATGAGTTGGTATTGAGGATGAGATTTTGGAGTGTTTGGACCAGTGGTTACCTGGTTGATCCTTCTTTTCCCCGCGACTTGATGGAGTCCTTGATGTTTTCCACGCCTCAGCTTAAAGGTGATATGTTCGGATTCCCCGTCGATGTTCGACTCGCTCCACTTGTGACCTGTGAGTGTTTGGAGTACGTGAAGCACCGTTGTGGATTATGGCTCGAGAGATGAGGAATGGCACAACTAGGCCATGTCGTATAGGCGGTTGACGTTGTTGTGGAATAATCACGGGAAACGGGTGACGCTTTGAGAGCTGGTGACGAGGATGTTGGATATTTGCCCTTCTGGTTTGAGACTTCTTTTGAGCTATGTTAGTTTCGAGGACGAAACTTTCTTTTAGTCGGGGAGGATGTGAAGATCCGGACCTTCGTGGTCATTACAGTGTGATCGACAGCTTGCGGAGGCCCATTTATGTGGATAGTATTGATTGCGCACAAATCGGACCCCAGAAACGGACTCAGTGCGAGAAATTGATCAAGATTGGTTAATTGGGAATTTCGTCGAGAAATAGAGGTGGTTTCGCGCAAAATGAACACCGTATTTGGATTCAGCGCGGAAAAACGATCAAAACGGCTATTTGGTTGCATAATTTGGAGTTTTGGGCGTCGGAATTGGACTCAGCACGCGAAAACAGCAAAAATGGGCATTTTTGGAGCTTATTTGGACTTATTTAAGGCGGCCGGTCCATGGAGCGCGCGTGCACCAGGCGCATCGACTGCGGGAGCTCCACGTGTCGGCGCAGGAGAGGTGGGCGCGGGCCACGCGTCGCGCCCATGTGCGCGCGCCGCCTCGCGCGTTCCCGCGCAGGGGACACGCGACACCTCGCCACTGGCGGGCGCCGCGTCGGACGTGGCCCCATCCGGGCCGTCCGCCCAGGGGCGGGGCGCCCGGATGGACGCCACGTGCCCCCGCCAGCGCGCGGGCTGGGCCGGGTGTTGGACCCCTGAACCCCCCCTTGCAGCTTTTTCCCATGAATCCACTGTGCAAACACCTGTTGATGGTGTATCTGGCCCATGGTGCATCAAAGGGATGCCACAGATGGACCCTGTGAGCTTTGGTTGGCTGTATTGGCCTTCGGCTGCTTTTGCCGAATTTTAGGAAAGGAATTTGGCCAAATAGAGGGTGGAGTTGGATTCAGCGCGGAAAAAACGCTTGAGAATGGCTTTTTGTTTGCCTAATTCTGAGTCCGGATGCCCAAAAGCGGGCTCCCGGAAGTTTGGGCAGTTTTTGGTGTTTGCGGGAGCCTCCGGCAAATTTTAGAGGCGGATTTTGGCGAAATGGACGTCGTTTTTGGAATCAGCGCGCGAAAACGGTCAAGATGGGCTATTTACTTACTGTTTTTGGGCTGCGGTTACTGTTCACGCCGGAACAGTGTTTCCGGCGATCGCCGGCGGCGGCGGGCAGCGCCGGCGGGCGGCGGCGCAGCCTCGGGCAGGCGGCAGGCGGCGGCACAGGGCGCGGGCAGGGCGCGGGCAGGCGCCCGGGAGCGCGGGCAGGCGCGCGGTCCACCGCGGAGGTCGTGCGCCGGGGGCGGGCCACGTGGCGCTTTCCGGTTGGCCGGTGCTGCAGACGCGGTCCACGGAATTTGGTCCGGGTGCACGGTGGACCGGGTGGACACGTGGCGTGAGGTGATTGGTTCGGTGCTGTGCTCCCGGTCCACGCAACCGGTGGAGTGGGTGACCGGGGCAGGTGGCCGTACGGCGGGGCAGGTGGCCGTACGGCCCGGGTCAGCCGCGACGTGCGCGGTCCACGGCGCGACGTGCGTGGTGCACGGGTTGCCGGGCCACGTGTCGCGTTGCCATTTGCTGGCGCAGGTGCACCGGGTGCAGTGGGGGCCCAGGGGAGTAGTGGGCTGGACTGTGTGGTGGATCGGGCCGCACTGTGCGCGCCCGAAAGTGGTGGGCCGGGCCGCACTGTGCGCGCCCGGAAATTTCCGGGCGCCCGAAAATCGGGACTCATTGGGAATTATCCCAATTGTTTTCCTCAGCCTATTTAAAGGCAACCCGAGCCCCCTTCCTTTGCCTTTTTCTCTCAACCCTCTCACTCTCTGCCCGAGCCCCCTCAAGCAAAGTTTTTCACCTCTAAGTGCTTGATCTTCCTGCCAAGTTCTAGGATTTTTGGAGGCTCGAATCCCGAGGTTCCCCATTTTACGGCGCGGCGCGACGTTGCATTCCTGGGTTCTTCTTCGGCGCAGCGACAGTGTTTTAGCTCCCCTGGGCTACCCCGAGATCATTTTGCTGTGATTCTTGCGCCGGAAGACTCCTAAGAGGTAGGACTTCATCTTTCGTTTTGGTCGCGCTTTCTCGTTTCGAGGTTTTGGCACGGATCCCGAGGCAAACAGTGACCCCTTTTTCTGTGTGGACTTCCTTGACAGCAGCGGGGTATTTTGACCATATCTTCGCGCACGAGCATCAGATGGAAACGAGCTTACACAACTTTTTCATCTACGGATCGCAAGGAACACGCTCGTATTTTTCTTTGATTTTCCTGAGATTTATTTCGAGGTAAAAATTACTGCTTTCTCAGTGAACAGTGCACAGTTTTTAGCACAGATTTTTGTATGAGTGTACCCCCTTGCCGAATTTTTATCTTGACTTACCGAACTCGGATTTGGGCGTGCAAGGTACCGTTGCGAAGCTATCGACGCGAGGATCGCTGTGGTATTTTTCTTGGAATTTTCTGGGCACTTTCTGCAGGTGATAATTTAACAGTTGTGAATCCGAGGTTGTAGATGGTTATGAGAGCAATAATTGGGAGCCTAAGTGTAATTAGTGAGCTTTGTATTGTACCAGGAATATTTCGGGTGTGCTAAAATTGTGGGAGCAAGGATTTGGAGTTTTGGTATTTTCTAGCTGTACGGACTTGGACAGTTTGCACCAGGTGGGTGGTTGTTGTACTCCTCTCCTTTGTCATGCCCACTAGGAATATCAGAGTACCCCTGTTTTGATGTTGCTAAATGCGTTAATTGGTAGACTCGCATGCTTTAGGGAGCAAATTATTGGTTATCTAATCCACGAAAAATTATTGTTAGACTGATTACTTGTTTTAATCGCTTAATTTCTGGACTGTATGCTTAGAGACAAGTGATAATAATTGAGGACTGCAAAACTGATGATTATTCTTATGGGACTGTCACCCTAGCTTATGTCACTCTAAACTGCTATTCTCGGAAACTGGACAAAAATATTGAGACAATGCATGATTAAATTGGTCACATGATTATGTCATCATTTACTGCTATACTATTTTTGGGACTTGACTTAGGAGAAACCATGCATTTACTCTTTTCTCCTCCTTGTATTGACACTTGCGGCTTAGTCGCTCAGGTTCGAGCGTGTGTTGGACAGTGTAGTCGGATATTGGGGATTTGGGACAGGTTGGGTTTATGTCAGGGTGTTGCGGCGACCACGGATCTTGGGTGGTCGACCGGCTTATACTATTGCATCGGATTGGGTGTTTGGGGATCGGGCTTTCTTTAGTGGAGGGTTTTTCCCACTTCATTGAGTCTCGATCCAGTCCTGCTATATCAGGTTACTTGTGGTTACTTACTTTCGTCGTGTGGGTCGCTCCCCACGAGTGCGACTCCGGAGTGCGCGGCAGACAGACTTGAGTCCTGGGGACTCCTTGTGCTTCGGTGTTATGCGTAGGCTGGCATACCCGTCGCGGCAGAGCAGGCAGTGCCAGTGTCCACTGGCGGTCAGATTGGGTCATTTGGACAGACTTCTTTATACTGATGCATTCCTTTTCCCATCCGTGTTGAGTTATCGTGTAGAGGCATATTAGTGATAGCATTTTATCAGTTGCTCCCTCTATCTACACCCCCTTTCTTTTCCTTTCCCTTTTTGCCTCTGATCACCTGGTGGGCATATCTGAGCTGAGGCTTTACCCACTAGGGGAGGCTACTGTTTATTGTAGTACTTACCCCCATTATTTTTCTTGTTCTTTTTCTTTCCCCTTGTTTTGCAGAGTCCTCAGTGGGAGTTGCTGGGCCGTCAGCAACTGATCGGGGCAAGCGCATCGCGGACTAGATAGAGAGCCTCCCGAGGGTTGTAGCTGGAGCTTTTGGGTACCTGGTCTTCTCAGACAGCTTTTGTTTATTTCTTTTTGGGTCTGGCTTTTGCCAGCTGTTTGTATTTAGTGGTGAGCTGGGAGAGACATCTGTATTTTATTCCACTGTTGTACTCTTTTACTTCCAGCTTCTGTCTGAGATACAGTAGTTTTAGTTTAGCTCTGATACCAACTTAATCTGTCACGCCCCGGGTGTAAACCAGAACCCGGGCCCGTCTACAGATCCGCCGTGCATGCGGTATTTCCCACATACACGAAGCGTCGGTAACCTGCTCAGATAAGAAATAATAATAAAAGAGCACACTCACAAGCACCAGTAACTCTCATGTTCCTCTTGGATTTTGCTACCATCCAAAATGCTATAGCCGGGTTAGAGATTTAGTCCTATTATATCATTTATATAGAGGACTAATCCAAATTCCGGGGGTGTCACATTCTTCCCCTCTTTAAGCCCTGACGTCCACGTCAGGCTCAAGCACACTCACAAGCACCAGGCGATGTGAGACTCGTCTCGCTAGCCTTAGCCGACCTTGTGGGGAGCTGCACTCCACCCACAACGGTCATTAGCCGGGGAGCCTCGCTCTACCCGCTATATAACCCTGGCTCAGCCGAGACTCATCTCACATTTCCGGCTGGTGAATGGCTCTGATACCAACTGTAACCGCCTCAACTGCTCGACCAACGGCGCCTGCTGCGAGATCAATAAGCTCAGACTCGTCCTCCTACTCAAAGCATCTGCCACGACATTGGCCTTGCCGGGATGGTAAAGGATACTCAGATCGTAATCCTTTAACAACTCCAACCACCGGCGTTGCCTCAAATTTAGCTCCTTTTGGGTGAACAGATACTTCAAGCTCTTGTGATTAGTATAAATCTCGGAATGCTCTCCATACAAATAATGCCGCCACAGCTTCAGAGCAAACACCACCGCTGCCAGCTCAAGATCATGAGTAGGGTAATTTTTCTCATAGTCCTTCAATTGCCGCGAAGCATAGGCAATTACCCTACCATGCTGCATCAACACACACCCCAGACCACTATGTGAGGCATCACTGTAGATCACAAATCCTTCCCCCATAACTGGGAGGGCAAGGATTGGAGCGGTCATCAACCTCTGCTTCAGCTCCTCAAAACAGCTTTGGCAAATCTCGCTCCAAACAAACTTAACCCCTTTTCTGGTCAGACGAGTGAGGGGAGAGGAAAGCTTCGCAAAGCCTTCCACAAAGCGCCGATAGTAGCCCGCCAATCCAAGAAAACTCCGCACCTCGGTGATGGTCGTTGGCCTCGGCCAATCTCTAATAGCATCCACCTTGGCCGGATCCACCGCCACTCCAGCAGCTGAAACCACATGACCCAGAAAGGCAACCTCCCGGAGCCAAAACTCGCACTTTTTGAACTTAGCATACAACTTTTTCTCTCGCAGAAGCTGTAGCACGGTTCTCAAGTGCTCCTCGTGCTCCAGATCACTTCGGGAGTAGATCATAATATCATCTATGAACACCACCACAAACCGATCCAAAAACGGCTGAAAAATCCTGTTCATCAAGTCCATGAATGCGGCAGGGGCATTAGTCAACCCAAAAGGCATCACAGTAAACTCATAATGCCCGTACCGCGATCTGAAAGCCGTCTTGGAGATGTCCTCGGCCCTCACCCTAAGCTGGTGGTAACCGGACTGCAGATCAATCTTCGAGAACACAGATGCTCCCTGTAACTGATCAAACAAATCATCTATCCGGGGGAGGGGATACTTGTTCCGGATGGTCACTTTGTTCAATTCCCTATAATCCACGCACAACCGCAGTGATCCATCCTTCTTCTTAACAAACAACACAGGCGCTCCCCACGGAGAAACACTGGGTCTAATGAAGCCCCTATCCAAAAGATCCTGAAGCTGGGCTTTCAACTCCCTCAACTCAGCTGGCGCCATCCTATAGGGTGCCTTTGAGATTGGTGCAGTCCCAGGGACTACATCAATCACAAACTCAATCTCCCTCTCCGGCGGCATCGTCGTCAACTCAGGTGGAAACACATCTGGGAACTCTCGGACGATAGGGATATCCTCGAGTCCCAGTGCCGCCGTAGGCACCTCCACCACGGTGGCCAAAAAGGCAGTGCAACCTCTACTCATCATCCTCCTAGCTCTCGCCGAGGAAATGGTCGCTGCGAACAGCGTGCTCTGGCAGCCTCTGAAGATGAACTCCTCCTGTCCTGGCTCGCGAAGAGTCACCGTCCTATCTCTGCAGTCGATCGTGGCGGAGTACCGTGATAGCCAATCCATCCCCAACACCAAGTCAAAATCATGGAGCTGCTGCAAGACAAGTAAGTCTGCAGGCAAAATCCAAGGCCCCAACTGCACCGGGCATGCCAAACAACGCTCCTCGACATGCAAAACGTGATCAGGAACCCGCACCTCTAATGCACATGACAATGACTCTACCTCTAGACCATGCAGGGATGCAAATGCTCGACTAATGAAAGAATGAGATGCTCCAGTGTCGAATAAAGAGCGAGCCCGAATACCAAAAAGTAGAGTAATACCTGCCACCACCTGGTCTGCCGCTGCGGAATCTGCTAATTGGGCGGCATACACCCGCCCGCTCGGTGCTGGAGGTCGAGAATCTGAAGGATGGGAGGTGGACGGCCTGCTCGCTGGAGCATAAGGCCGCTGAGCTGATGGCTGCTGCTGCTGAGGGGGATATGGAGCCGACGCCGAAGAAGGTGCCGAAGAAGTAGCAAGGGGGCAAGTAGCTCGCACATGCCCCGGCTGTCCACAACGGAAGCATCGACCCCATCTCTGATCACAAGTGATGGCGGCATGCTGACCGCCGCAGAAGATACATCGGTCAGAAGATCGGGGCTGTCTCGGCTGCTGCTGCTGTCTCGAGGACTGCTGCTGAGATCTCTGCTGCCTCTGCTGCGATCTCTGCTGCTGGTGCTGCTGCTGATGCTGCTGCGATCTCTGGGGTCCACCAGGACCTCTCCTATCAGATCGCCCACGGCCGTAAGACTGGGACTGCGGCGGCCGTGGCGGTCTCCATGAGCTGGCCTGTCCCCCGTCCTCTGGGGCTGGTCGCTTCCTGTCGGAACCCTGCGCGACCGCGGCCCTCCGTTTGGCCACCTGCTGATCGCCTCTCTCCACCCACTGTGCGTGCTCTGCGGCTGCCTCAAGGGTCTGAAATCTCTGTGCATGCACAAGCGTGAAAATCTCTGGACGGAGGCCTCCCTCGAAAAACTCAACCTGGTGTGGACCGTCACGAGCGACGAAGGGCACACAGTTCAGCAACTCCATGAACTCCTGGAAATAGACATGGGCCGGTCGATCGCCCTGCTGCAGATTCTTCAAGTCGTCCTCCAACTTCTTCTTCACACTGGTAGAAAAATAGGTGTCCAATACCATCCGTTTGAACTCCTCCCAAGGCAACTGCCGAGTGATCCGGAACTCCAGTGGCTCAACTCGCTGCCACCAAAAATCAGCATCTCCATCCAAACAGTGCACCGCCATGTGCACTCGATACCTCGGGTCGATGAAGAAGTCCCAAAAAAGCTTCTCCATCGCAGAACGCCATCTCCCAACAGCCCGGGGCTGAGCATCCCGCCCCGAGAATCTAGGTGGTCCCCACTTAACAAACGCAGCGAGTTTGTCAGCAAAATCCCGCTCCTCCTCCGCAGTCAAAGGCTGAATAGCTCCAGGAGCCCCGCTACTCGAAGATGGTACCGACGGCACAAAAGGGGCAACAAGAGGCACAGGGGCCTCAGGAACAGCTGGGGGTGGTGCCTCCCGCTGAGCAAGCAGCTGCTCAAACCTCTGCTCCTGGCGGCGCTGACCCTCCGCCAACTGGGCCACCAAGGCCCTCAACTCAGCAAGCTCGGGGGGTGCAGGCTGCTCTTGCTCAACAGGGGGTGAAGGGACACCCCGAGTGGGAAATGGGACCACGTCACTATGGATTTCGTCACTGGATTGCCGAGGGCGCAGAGTGGGGCTGATGCGATCTGGGTTATTGTGGACAGACTCACCAAGTCGGCGCACTTCTTACCGGTTCAGATGACTTGGTCACTGGAGCGTTTGGCACAATTATATCTGGATGAGATAGTGAGGCTTCACGGTATCCCTGTTTCGATTGTGTCAGATCGTGACCCGAGGTTCGTATCACGCTTTTGGGGGAGTTTGCATTCAGCATTGGGGACTCAGCTTAGGTTTAGCACCGCTTTCCACCCACAGACCGATGGACAGTCAGAACGCACCATACAGACCCTCGAGGATATGTTGAGAGCGTGCGTTATGGATTT
Source organism: Tillandsia leiboldiana (assembly GCA_029204045.2). Taxonomy (NCBI): domain Eukaryota; kingdom Viridiplantae; phylum Streptophyta; class Magnoliopsida; order Poales; family Bromeliaceae; genus Tillandsia; species Tillandsia leiboldiana. Next base: position 14,335,468 of record CM055061.1, read on the forward strand.
TGGAGGAGGGTGGTACCGGCACTTGTCGTTGGTTGAGTTCGCGTACAACAACAGCTATCAGGCGAGCATCCAGATGGCTCCGTTTGAAGCGTTGTATGGACGCAAGTGTCGGTCTCTCTTATATTGGAGTGACGTGGGTGAGAGAAGGACTTTGGGACCGGATTTACTTTTGGAGGCAGAGGAAAAAGTCAGGATTATTCGCCGGCATCTTGAAACAGCCCAGAGTCGTCAGAAGAGCTACGCCGATACTCGACGGCGAGACCTGGAGTTTCAGGTTGGTGATCATGTCTTCTTGAAGGTCTCGCCCTCGAAAGGGGTCCGGAGATTTGGAGTACGGGGAAAGCTCAGTCCCCGCTTTATTGGACCCTTTGAGGTACTTGACAGAGTTGGTCCTGTGGCATACAGAGTTGCCTTACCCCCGCGCCTGGCCGGAGTTCATGATGTCTTCCATGTCTCAGCTCTGAGGAGGTATGTTTTTGACCCGTCACACGTGATTGACTTCACTTCATTGGAGATCGGCGAGGACTTGGTCTACGAGGAGCGCCCGTTGCGGATTCTTGCTCGTGAGGTGAGGGAATTGCGCAACCGGGCTATTCCATATGTGAAGATCCTGTGGAGCAATCATGAGGGGCGAGAGGCTACTTGGGAGCTGGAGACAGTGATGAGGGATGCCTACCCTTTCTTATTCGAGACTTCTGGTTGAGGTACGTCTGTTCTGTTTTCTTTGTTTCGGGGACGAAACTTTTTTTTAGTGGGGGAGGATGTAGGACCCCTGAACCCCCCCTTGCAGCTTTTTCCCATGAATCCACTGTGCAAACACCTGTTGATGGTGTATCTGGCCCATGGTGCATCAAAGGGATGCCACAGATGGACCCTGTGAGCTTTGGTTGGCTGTATTGGCCTTCGGCTGCTTTTGCCGAATTTTAGGAAAGGAATTTGGCCAAATAGAGGGTGGAGTTGGATTCAGCGCGGAAAAACGCTTGAGAATGGCTTTTTGTTTGCCTAATTCTGAGTCCGGATGCCCAAAAGCGGGCTCCCGGAAGTTTGGGCAGTTTTTGGTGTTTGTGGGAGCCTCCGGCAAATTTTAGAGGCGGATTTTGGCGAAATGGACGTCGTTTTTGGAATCAGCGCGCGAAAACGGTCAAGATGGGCTATTTACTTACTGTTTTTGGGCTGCGGTTACTGTTCACGCCGGAACAGTGTTTCTGGCGATCGCCGGCGGCGGCGGGCAGCGCCGGCGGGCGGCGGCGCAGCCTCGGGCAGGCGGTAGGCGGCGGCACAGGGCGCGGGCAGGGCGCGGGCAGGCGCCCGGGAGCGCGGGCAGGCGCGCGGTCCACCGCGGAGGTCGTGCGCCGGGGGCGGGCCACGTGGCGCTTTCCGGTTGGCCGGTGCTGCAGACGCGGTCCACGGAATTTGGTCCGGGTGCACGGTGGACCGGGTGGACACGTGGCGTGAGGTGATTGGTTCGGTGCTGTGCTCCCGGTCCACGCAACCGGTGGAGTGGGTGACCGGGGCAGGTGGCCGTACGGCGGGGCAGGTGGCCGTACGGCCCGGGTCAGCCGCGACGTGCGCGGTCCACGGCGCGACGTGCGTGGTGCACGGGTTGCCGGGCCACGTGTCGCGTTGCCATTCGCTGGCGCAGGTGCACCGGGTGCAGTGGGGGCCCAGGGGAGTAGTGGGCTGGACTGTGTGGTGGACCGGGCCGCACTGTGCGCGCCCGAAAGTGGTGGGCCGGGCCGCACTGTGCGCGCCCGGAAATTTCCGGGCGCCCGAAAATCGGGACTCATTGGGAATTATCCCAATTGTTTTCCTCAGCCTATTTAAAGGCAACCCGAGCCCCCTTCCTTTGCCTTTTTCTCTCAACCCTCTCACTCTCTGCCCGAGCCCCCTCAAGCAAAGTTTTTCACCTCTAAGTGCTTGATCTTCCTGCCAAGTTCTAGGATTTTTGGATGCTCGAATCCCGAGGTTCCCCATTTTACGGCGCGGCGCGACGTTGCATTCCTGGGTTCTTCTTCGGCGCAGCGACAGTGTTTTAGCTCCCCTGGGCTACCCCGAGATCATTTTGCTGTGATTCTTGTGCCGGAAGACTCCTAAGAGGTAGGACTTCATCTGTCGTTTTGGTCGCGCTTTCTCATTTCGAGGTTTTGGCACGGATCCCGAGGCAAACAGTGACCCCTTTTTCTGTGTGGACTTCCTTGACAGCAGCGGGGTATTTTGACCATATCTTCGCGCACGAGCATCAGACGGAAACGAGCTTATACAACTTTTTCATCTACGGATCGCAAGGAACACGCTCGTATTTTTCTTGGATTTTACTGAGATTTATTTCGAGGTGAAAATTACTGCTTTCTCAGTGAACAGTGCACAGTTTTTAGCACAGATTTTTGTATGAGTGTACCCCCTTGCCGAATTTTTATCTTGACTTACCGAACTCGGATTTGGGCGTGCAAGGTACCGTTGCGAAGCTATCGACGCGAGGATCGCTGTGGTATTTTTCTTTGAATTTTCTGGGCACTTTCTGCAGGTGATAATTTAACAGTTGTGAATCCGAGGTTGTAGATGGTTATGAGAGCAATAATTGGGAGCCTAAGTGTAATTAGTGAGCTTTGTATTGTACCAGGAATATTTCGGGTGTGCTAAAATTGTGGGAGCAAGGATTTGGAGTTTTGGTATTTTCTAGCTGTACGGACTTGGACAGTTTGCACCAGGTGGGTGGTTGTTGTACTCCTCTCCTTTGTTATGCCCACTAGGAATATCAGAGTACCCCTGTTTTGATGTTGCTAAATGCGTTAATTGGTAGACTCGCATGCTTTAGGGAGCAAATTATTGGTTATCTAATCCATGAAAAATTATTGTTAGACTGATTACTTGTTTTAATCGCTTAATTTCTGGACTGTATGCTTAGAGACAAGTGATAATAATTGAGGACTGCAAAACTGATGATTATTCTTATGGGACTGTCACCCTAGCTTATGTCACTCTAAACTGCTATTCTCGGAAACTGGACAAAAATATTGAGACAATGAATGATTAAATTGGTCACATGATTATGTCATCATTTACTGCTATACTATTTTTGGGACTTGACTTAGGAGAAACCATGCATTTACTCTTTTCTCCTCCTTGTATTGACACTTGCGGCTTAGTCGCTCAGGTTCGAGCGTGTGTTGGACAGTGTAGTCGGATATTGGGGATTTGGGACAGGTTGGGTTTATGTCAGGGTGTTGCGGCGACCACGAATCTTGGGTGGTCGACTGGCTTATACTATTGCATCGGATTGGGTGTTTGGGGATCGGGCTTTCTTTAGTGGAGGGTTTTTCCCACTTCATTGAGTCTCGATCCAGTCCTGCTATATCAGGTTACTTGTGGTTACTTACTTTCCTCGTGTGGGTCGCTCCCCAGGAGTGCGACTCCGGAGTGCGCGGCAGACAGACTTGTGTCCTGGGGACTCCTTGTGCTTCGGTGTTATGCGTAGGCTGGCATACCCGTCGCGGCAGAGCAGGCAGTGCCAGTGTCCACTGGCGGTCAGATTGGGTCCTTTGGACAGACTTCTTTATACTGATGCATTCCTTTTCCCATCCGTGTTGAGTTATCGTGTAGAGGCATATTAGGGATAGCATTTTATCAGTTGCTCCCTCTATCTACACCCCCTTTCTTTTCCTTTCCCTTTTTGCCTCTGATCACCTGGTGGGCATATCTGAGCTGAGGCTTTACCCACTAGGGGAGGCTACTGTTTATTGTGGTACTTACCCCCATTGTTTTTCTTGTTCTTTTTCTTTCCCCTTGTTTTGCAGAGTCCTCAATGGGAGTTGCTGGGCCGTCAGCAACTGATCGGGGCAAGCGCATCGCGGACTAGATAGAGAGCCTCCCAAGGGTTGTAGCTGGAGCTTTTGGGTACCTGGTCTTCTCAGACAGCTTTTGTTTATTTCTTTTTGGGTCTGGCTTTTGCCAGCTGTTTGTATTTAGTGGTGAGCTGGGAGAGACATCTGTATTTTATTCCACTGTTGTACTCTTTTACTTCCAGCTTCTGTCTGAGATACAGTAGTTTTAGTTTAGCTCTGATTATTATGCTCTTTTATTATTATTTCTTATCTGAGCAGGTTACCGACGCTTCGTGTATGTGGGAAATACCGCATGCACGGCAGATCTGTAGACGGGTCCGGGTTCTGGTTTACACCCGGGGCGTGACACCGGGGTTGGGCCTGGCCCAGCACTGTGCCTTGCACAGTGAACCGAAGGGCGTTTTTTCCCCTTCACACCTTCTCCTTCCTCTTCTAGTTAGGAGCTCATGCCACCTCCTTCTCCCTCTTTTGATGCTTCCAACCTTGGGGACTTCTACAGAGGAATTATTGGAAACCCTCCTTCATCTTCATCAGCAAAGAGGTGGATTATAGAGGCTTTATCACCATCATCTTCTCCTTGAGGCAAGCACCACCATTGTTGCAGTTTGTGAACCTCTCCGTCGCGTTTCAGTGCGAAAATTCCCTAGGACTCATTTCTTGGAATTTTGAGCTCATTTTTGGTTCTACGTTCTCACAAGAGGTAAGGCTACAATTTTTGTATTCAACTCTTCCCACAGATCTCATGTTTTTACAGAGATTTAAGGCCATCTTTGGAACCCTTCATTTCAGTCTGGAATCCTAAACAGTCCTCAGTGTGTTGGCCTTTCTGGGCAGTAGGATGGGAATATTTGGATGATTTGTGCGGGAACATTTTCAGGACTCGAAGATCTACAATATTGGTATGTATCATTCTCCCCAGATCTGAGTTTTTATTAGGGTTTATTCATGATCTTTGGAGCACCTTGCTGCAGTCCTGTACAGATGGAACTTGGTGATAGTTCAAAGTGTTTATGGGTTTTCTCCTTCATCCGAGCACGAAAATTGGAGTTCTTTAGCTCAATTTGTATCTACTCTAGACAAGGAATCCAATGATACCTCTCTCGTGGGATTTGGAGCACGTTTGATTAGGTAACTTTAATGATCTTTTTAAGTGTTGTTATATGGTTTACTGCAGTCCCTGTTTTAGTTTTGATTTGAGCAAGGCACCTTGGAATGCAGATAACTTTGTGGATATAAGGTCTTTTTCAGAAATTCAAGTTGGAACTTCTTCTTAACTTCAAGGTGAGCAAATTCTCTTTTGTGATCTGTGGATGAATCCCTTTGGAAAAGCCCCTAATTAAGCTTTGAAATGCTAGCAAGTTTATGTTAGCAATTTTGGACAGCATTGTGATTTGTTGTATTTGAATGTCAAAGGAAAATTAATGGTGGATTTTGAGGACTTAAAGATATTTGTATGAAAGAGGATATCTTTGCTTTACTGCTGGGAACTTTATTTTGAGGTATTTGTGGTTGCACATACATTTTAATTAACCTTGTTGCACATGCCGAAATTCTAGAATTTGAATGCGCAATGTGCATTGTTTCAGTGATTGCGCCCAATCCGTGAGGCGGATTTGGATGAGTTTTGCGGCATCGGACTCCTGGGAGGATAAGGATTACTCACGCCAAAATTAAGCCAGATCGGGCATCGGATCGTCAAGTTTCAGGTGGGTGGTTGTGCTTAGCCGAAAACATCGATTTACCCACTCGGGCTATTGGTTTCCCTCATGGCATTGCGGTTGATGTTCTCTTTTCCTTGGTATAATATGCTTGGATATCCATGTCTAGATTAAGTTAATTGATCCTCAATGTATACATGAGTGAATGAATAGCTTGATTGATGTTATATTATCTCATATGAAGTTCATTATAAGTGATCATTCTTAAACCTATGCTATGTGAGGGTAATTGGGAAATTAATCTTTAACCTACACCTTGTGATGAATGGTTAACCTAATCATGGTGAATGATGGTGATTGTTATATGTGACTGGTTGATTGATTTATGTGAGGACTTGATGGGGTTATGTGAGAAGTGCTCGGTTGCTTATGTGAGAAGGACTTGGTTGATTTATTTGAGAATGGCTTATATGAGAGTAGTTGGTTTTGCTGATCCTTAACTTGCAATGTTTGATGTTGGGCATAGATGTTAATTCATAACCTATCTATGTGAGAATAATTAGTGGATTGATCATTGATCTAACTTATATGAAAATGGGTGATGATGTGGGTTGTTGATCTAGTTGATGTGAGAATGACCTAGGCTTTTGATTCCTAATTCCTTCATAAAAAGATAGATATCATTGTTGAGTTGAGGCCTATTTCTTATGAGACAAAGCAATTTCATGACTCCTATCACTTACAAATGAGATTGGACGTGGTTGGTAGATCCTATGTTCATCCTATGTAAGATCAATGAAGGTTGTTGAACCTTAAGCTATTCATTGGTGATACTTGATTGAATGTCCCTGTTTAAGTGATGTTAAATGATCTTGGGCTTTTTCCTATATGAATGTGAGGGTTGACCAGCGTTGTACCATCTTATGAGATTTGTGATTAGGTGTGGCACTTCCTTATTTTCATACTTTGTGAACATCGTGTATGTGGTATTGGCAGGCATAGGCTATGTTGCACTTAATGTTCTTATGCAATCATCAATATTATGGAATAGCATACTCTAATAAATGTAGAACATCGACACCTGTTTTCTTTTTATCATCTTGGGACATTTGCATGCTTGTATGGTCATTTAGATAGGCCACCTTTTTCTGCTACACTATCATGTTGGACTTGACTTAGGAGAAACCATGTTTCTTGCTTTTCTCCTTTCATACTAGGCTCAGGGCATTTGTAGCTCGTGCGCGAGCAGGTGGTTTTGAGATAGTGTAGGCAGACTCTTGGGATCTGGGATAGGCTGGCTTGAGGGCAGGGTATTGCGGCTACCGCGGACTTTGGGCGGTTGACCGGATGGTGACTTGTGCATCGGATTAGGGATGACAGGTCGGGCTTGATTTGGGAGATTGGTGGGATATTGCGGCGACCGCGGACTTTGGGCGGCCAACCGGATATTTACAGTGCATCAGATTGGTGGGATCGGGCTCTCTTTAGTGGATGAGTTTTCCCACTTTGATCAGTGTCATGATCCAGTCCTGCTGACTTATTCTACTATGATACTTGTTACTACGACCTTGAGTCCTTGAGACTCCTATCCCCTATCGGTACTATGCATTCGCCGGCATACCCGATTTGGCAAGTATAGTGTGCACGTTATACAGACCTTGAGTCCTTGAGACTCCTATCCCCTATCGGTGTTATGCATAGGCTGGCATACCCGATTTGGCAGGCACCGCAGGCAGTACCAGTGTTCACTGGAGTATAGATTGGGTTTATTCAGGCAGGCTTTGATATTCTGATGCATACATTTAGCTATACTTCTTAGCACGACATTTAGAGGCATATTAGTGGTAGCTTCCTCTTATCAGTATTTCTGTTTATAGCTTACCACCTCTCTTACTCCTTTTCTTGCCTCTGGTAGACTTAGCGGGTACATCGGGGTTTGAGGCCTTACCCACAGGGGGAGGCTACTGGTTTTACTAGTGGTTCTCACCCCCATTGTTGTTTTTCCCCTTTCCTCCCTTTGTTTTGCAGTGTCTGCTGCGGGAGTTGCTGACCTTACGGTTGGAGGTTCGAGGCGAGGGAGTCGCGAGATAGATCCTTACCAGTGTTGATTTCTACAGTGGGATAGATGTACCAGCCCTGATTGTGGGTTTCACTGTACTCAGTTGTATTTTATTATTTCTGTTTATCTCCCTTTTTGGATTTGTAGATGATGTATAGGTGGCTTTTACTTGTTTTACTGTTTCGGTGGACCGGATTATTGTATTACTATTTTTGGGAGATGGATATTGTACCTTTATTTTTGCATTGTACAGTGATTCAGGTTTTTATTACAGCAGTTTTTCTTCAGCTCTGATATCTATTTAGTTGTTAGATGATACTTTGTAGGTTAGACGCTTCGCTTATGCGGGGTTCCGCATAGGTGGCGGATATGTTGGCGAGCCCGGGTCGCAGTTTCGACCCCCGGGGCGTGACAATAACATGTGGTAGCTTTACACACAAACCGGACGACCGGGGTGGCAACTCTTTCCAACATGTGGTGGTAGTTTTCACACTCCTTTCGGATGTAACTCTTTCCACATCTTTTGCAATTCATTTATTTACCCTTGTAAGAATGCAATCTCCTACGTGAAAGAATCAAATTCCAAATTTTAGTCTATCGGTTGTCTCACTTTTATCACAATGAAATCACACAACCGAGATAGATTAAGCATCTAAAGATCACACATGATTTCTAAAATTTGATGCTTATAATATCAAAAACTCCTATAATGAAGTATCTTCAAGATTATGATTATGGAGTAAAGTTGATAATCCATATAAAATTAATTTGGAGTGAATAAACGTGAAGCCCCTTTTTTTTTATTCAATGCACTTGTTCATTAAAACCCTTTTGTTCAAAAACAAAACATAAAAACGAAGAGCATTGAAAACATGTAATGCAGAGATTCAGAAAAATATGAAAGGAAAACCAATCAAAGCATTACATACAGTCATAAGCTATTTAGAACTTAAGACAAGGAAAGATATCACCTTTCCGAATCCAAAATCGCCGGATCTTGGGTTGTCTTGATTCGTTGTGGCCCGGAGATGATAGCTTTGACTGTTGGTCCACCTTAGGTCTTTGCCTCGCAATGATCCACTTGTATGATTGATGTTGTGGCTCGGACCTTTGGTGGGTTGAGTGAACTCCTTTAACTTGATGTGTCTTTTGATTCCGTTGAGTTCGCTCCGTAGATGAAGTTGCCGAAGGATTTTTCTTTCTCTTTTTCGGGCAATCCTTCACCAAATGTCCTTCAAGTCCACAAAGGTGACACGTTCTTCCTTTCAATTTGAATGTGGAACTTGAAGCATGCACAGTTTGATCCCTTTTAAATCCCAAACCAACTTTGGTTGTTTGACCTAATCCGCACATACAATCTAGTTTCTTGGAAACGGTTGAAAGCCTTTGTATGTCGGATTTGAGTTCATGAACTTGCTTGGTCAATGCTTGGTTGGTGACATGAATCTCCTCAAACTGTTTTTCTAGAAAACCAATCTTGTCCATACATGATTTAGCGTTTGTCTCCGATTGGTTTATCTTTTCTTGGAGGATTTTATTGTTATCCAATAAACGTCCTTGTTCCTCCTCGAGATCATGAAGTTTTATCTTTAAAGCTTGATTCTCGTCTTGACCTTCAAGTCGTTGCTTCCTCAACTTCTTAATATGTTTGGCCATCTTCTTTGATTCCGTAAGAAGTTGTTGATATGCCTCAACGAGTTCTTCTTCGTCCGACTCCCCCTCACTTGATGACTCTCCACCGGTTGTTGATGTTTCATACAAAATCAAAGGAGTAGAGTCGGTGACTAAAGATGATAAGCACAAATTAGAAGAGGGAATTTGAGAGGCATGAAAAGCAACGGCATTTTCCTCTTTACTTGAGGTCGATTCATTAGAAGTAAAATCGTCCCAAGTTTTTGCTTGCAAAGCCTTCTTTTTATACAATTTCGGAGAAGGACAATCCGTTGAAATATGGCCGTAGCCTTTGCATCTATAACATCGGATTTCCCCTTCGAATTCATCTTTTTCCTTTTCTTTAGAAGGTTTTGCAAAGTTTTTGAGGTTAGAGGATTTAGAACCCGATGATCCTTTAGTTGGTTTCGAGGATGTAGATCCATCGGTTCGATTCTTCCAAAACTTCCGACGAAATTTCTTTACGATCCGCGCCAATTGTTCTTCAAAATCGGCAAAAGAGATTTCATCGTCGGAACTTGATTCGCTATCTTCTTCCTTTGTTGATTTGAATGCAATACCTGTAAGCTTAGAAGAAGACTTGGAAGAAACTTGATTAGTAGGAAAAGTCATTTCATAAGTTTGCAAAGCACCTACTAATTCCTCTACACTCATCTCATCCGGATGACTAACGGTTTCAATGGCGGTAACTTTTGCCCTAAACCGTTCCGGAAGAGTCCGAAATATCTTTCTTACAATTTTCGACTTCGGGATCTTTTCTCCTAAATTAGCACAAGTATTGATTACATCTTGAAGTCTAGTGTAATAATCTGTAAACAATTCATACTCTTCCATATGAATAGAGTCAAATTGACTTGTAAGCATCTGGAGCTTTTAAATTTTTACAAGATTAGTACCCTCATGTGTAATTTTGAGAATATCCCAAATTTCATTCGCGGTTTCACACGCGAAAATTCGTGTAAATTCAGTCGGGGAAAGAGAATTAAATAGAGCGTTCATCAATAGAGATGAGAAAAGCTCTCATCCGTACTTTCCAATATGCATAATTAGTCCTATCAAAAAGAGGAGGTCTATAAATATTACCACTTTCACCCAACATGATAGATAAACCTAAAACCCGCTCTGATACCAATTGTAGGTTTTTAAGGATCCATAAGGATCTAAATAGGTACTATCAAACAACTAGAGGGGGGGTGAATAGGTGTAATACTTATAAAACCAATCTCAGTGCAAAATAAAAACCAATGCGGAAAATAAAAATAGCACACCGAGATTTACGTGGAAACTCCAATCCAGGAGAAAAACCACGGGACCAACACGCAATAACAATCCACTAAGAATAGAAGAATAATAAGGTGATTACCGACTCCACGGACTCAAACCCCTCCTTCAGCTTCTTCGGACCTTGCGCTCACCGATCGGACGTCCACGCAATAACAATCCACTAAGAAAAGAAGAATAACAAGGTGATTACCGTCTCCACGGATTCAACCCCTCCTTCAACTTCTTCGGACCTTGCGCTCCACCGATTGCACGTCCACTGCACACGTTCGAATCCACGAACGCCACTCGAATCCACGAGCACACGTTTCGAATCCACGAAACGCCTTCAACACATCGAATCCACGATGCTACGTCGAATCCACGACGCAAACTCAGCCGATAAGAATATTGGCTTCGATGGTGATCCTTTGCTTAGATTCTCATTGAGGAACCGTAGAAGAAATCTCTAAGCAAAGACTAGATCAATTCGACAAAAGATAGATCTTGGAAGAACCGTCGAATTGACCTAAAAGAGGCGAAAGAGAAGAACGGTAAAAACCAGCCTCTAGGGTTGCTCTCGAGTGTTTCTGAATTGATCGGTAAGTATCGAGAAACCCTAAGTGTCTATTTATAACCCTTGGAAAAAGATAAAAGTCGGTTTAGTAATTTTATCCCGATAGGGCATTGTGTACCGGTACCAAATAACGTGTTCCGGTACGCAATGGTGCAAACACAGATTTTTCTATTGTGTTCCGGTACGCGAGTCCGTGTTCCGGTACGCAATGCAATTTACAGAAAATTCTGTGTCGGGTTTGAGGAACTCAAAGTGTGGTTCCGGTACGTAATGTAAAAACAGATTTTTCCAAGATAAGCTTTATCCAAATCAAACCTAGTACCGGAATCCAAACTTAAGAAAGGTTGTAAGTTAAAACCAAGTTCCTAAAACCAAGTCTAAACCGGGTTTCAATCATTTCCAGATTCCAATGATTATAAATGAACTTAAATCACCATGGTATACTTAACCATACCTGAGTGTTATCTTGAGCTCATGTTGAATCTTCAATGAGTCTTCGAAAGCCGATTTGACAATTTGTTCCCTTTAAGACTCCGACTCAACTCACGAAATGTGCCAACACAAAATGCCGTAACAACCTCCTCTACGGTCGCTCGCAAAGCGATACGCCCACGACTCAACCTCCGTCGTGCTCTAGTTTCCTCTATAACCACACTCCTCCTGACCAAGTCCATGGAGGGTCATTGTCCTCTCTCGACAATCCATGATAACATAACATTGGGATAACCAATCTCATAACAACATCCCGAAGCTGATATAGGACTAGCAACACTCATCCATGTGCTAAACGTGATCTGGAACCTGATCCTCACGTGCACAAGCAAACAGTCCCATTACTGGCCCACACGAAGCTACCCCTGCTCTACGAAACACACACAAGCGGTGTCGGCATCAACCAAGCTCTAACTTCGACGACCAAAGGAATCCACACCTGGTGAAATGCGATCCACTATCCTGGCGCTCTCCAGCCGGCTGCACAAACTCAACAAATAGATGCTGGCGGCCGTCGCTCTAACTGCCTCGGCATCACGGCTCCATCAGCCTTTCGGTACATCGGATGAACCTCTTCATCCTGAAGGGGGTAGTGGGGGTACCGTCACAAGCGACAAAACTGTTAAGGAATTTGTGTTGGCGTATTTCGTGAAATTATTTAAGTCTTGAAGATTGAAGATGAAGAAGTTTGGATCATATGCCTCAATCTCAAGAAAGAAGAATTCAAAAGAATCAGGTATGTTTAACTAAAAATTTTTGGTGATCCGAATACTTCTTATAGTGTAGAAACACTTGGATGAATTTTTAATTGCATAAAAATCAAAAACTGGACATGGGACATGTTCAGGATCTGGATCAGGCACGACAGTCCGGACCCCGAACGGTGTTTGTTCATGCGCAAATCCAGTCCGGATCCAAGCCAATTCTGATCCGGACCCCGAACATGGGTTTTTGCTGAAATGTATGAACAGTCCGGATCAGTCACTTAAGTCCGGACCCTGAACGTTTGTTTTTCTGAAAATAGTCTGTTTCGTTACGACAGTCCGGACCGCCATAATTCCAGTCCGGACCGTCGTCCTGTAAAATTCCAGAAAAGGTTAGTTTTTCATTCTTATCCTCTTCCAACAGTTTCTAACCTATAAATAGACCCTACGATTCATTTTTTTAGGGTAATCCAAATACGGTCATAAAAAGAAAAATCCACTTATAGAGAAGAAAGGAAATCAATAGATTTAATTCTATGTTTCTTCATCTATATTGATTGATTTGATTCTAGGGGTTCAAACTCAGATTTTGAGTAGAATCAAATTAATGAATACTTAGATGGTATTTCCGATCTATTTCTAATCTAAGTATTCGACGGATTATCACCACCCAAAAACAACGATTTTTCCAAAATCGGCGCGTGGACTCGCGTGGCCTTGTGGATTCAAGGTGCAACCGCTCTCGTGGATTCGGAGCGAGGTACGTTCGTGGATTCGATACGTTCTACTGGGTGAAGACCGTGGATTCGGTTGGACGTCGTGGATTCGACGTTGGACGCCGTGGGTTCGGCGTTGGACGCTATTCGTGGATTCGAGGAGCGTTGCGGAGCGAGCGGAGAAAATCTACTAGGAGTGTATGAAAAAGGTTGAGTCGTCTGTGAGTACGGTATTTCACCTTGTACGTGTGTTAATTCTAGTGGGTTTCGCCGTGTTATCGGTCCCGTGTTTTTTTACTCCGGTTTGGAGTTTTTCCACGTAAAAATCGTGCGTGTTATTTTTTTATTTCCGCATTGGGTTTTATTGCCCAACGATTTTTGAGTGTTTATGGTTTACACCTATTCACCCCCCCTCTAGGTGTTTTTTCCCCTATTTAGATCCATATTCTATCATAACCCAACAAGTGGTATCAGAGCGGGAATAGGGTTGTAAACAATGGTTGAAGGTGGAAACATCAACAGACCCCCTTTCTTCGATGGAACTAATTATGCCTACTGAAAAGTACGGATGAAAGCCTTTTTAATTTCCATCGACGAACGGGTGTGGCAATCAATTGAGTTAGGATGGTTTAATCCAACTGAAATTATTGTTGATGTTCACACCATCAAACCTAGGTCGAAATGGACCAAGGAAGAGGTTGATGCATCTTCTTACAATGGCAAAGGTGTTAACGCTTTATTTAATGCCCTGTCACAAACGGAATTCTCTCGCGCCTTGGCTTGTGAGACTGCGAAAGAAATCTGGGATGTTCTTCAAGTTACACATGAAGGAACTAACCTTGTGAAGATTCAAAAACTACAAATGCTTACGAGCAAGTTTGACTCCATTTTCATGGCAGAAAATGAATTGTTCACAGATTATTATACACGATTGCAAGACATCGTGAATTCATGTGCTAACTTGGGAGAGAAAATTCCAGAATTTAAAATTGTAAGAAAGATTTTAAGGACTCTTCCTGAAAGATTTCGTTCCAAGGTTACGGCCATTGAAACTATTAAACACCCGGACAAAATCCGTGTAGAAGAATTAGTTGGTTCATTACAAACATATGAAATGACATTTCCTACTAACTATTCTTCTGGAAAAGCATCTACTTCTAAGTCTTCAGATTTTGCATTGAAAACAACAAAAGAAGAAGACGCGGATTCATCCTCCTCAGACGATGACGAGAACCTATCTATGGAGGACTTTGAGAAGCAGCTTGCTCTCTTGATAAGAAGATTTCGCCGAAACTTTCGAAGGGGCAATTCAAATAAAAACTCCATCCTTCGAAAAGTGGAAGAAAGGCAAAGGTTATTCAAGCCGAAAGTCAAGAAAGCAAGAAAGTTTTTCAAAGGATAAGAAAAGCTCAGAGGGACAAGTCCAATGCTTCAAGTGCCGAGGGTACGACCATATTTCAACGGAGTGTCCCAATAAGAATCCGGCAAAGAAGAAAGCGATGCAAGCCGTCACTTGGGATGACACCTCAACGTCAAATGAGTCATCTTTCAGTGATGAAGAAAATAATGCAACGGCATTCCACGCGTCCACATCTTCACCGTTCATATGCTTTATGGCAAGTACATCTGAGTCATTGTCCAACTCCTCCCAAGTTGAAAAGAATGCAACGGACGATGAATCGGATAATTCTGAAGGTGAAGATTTTGCTTTTGCCTACCATAAAATTTTGAAGGTTTCAAAGAAACTGGCAAAGCAAAACAAGAGTTTGAGAGGGAGTTCGCAGGATCTCGAAGAAGAAGCAAAAAGGGCAACTTCTCTCTCAAACGCTCTTGAAGTGGAAAGGGATAATCTGATCAAAGTAAATGTTTCCCTTCAAGAGTCTAATGAGCATCTCGAGAAGAATTATGTAGATATGGTGAATAAAGCAAATTACTTCTTGAAGCTCTACAGCGAGGCTCGACAGGAAAAAAGGAAATGACGAAGACCATTTTCCAACTCAAGGATGATTTAAAGCAATTTTCTTTTGGAAGGAGTAAGTTGGATAAGATGCTTGGTCTTGGTCAAACAAACAGATTCGGCCTCGGATACAATCGAACTGAAGACAATTTTAGTTCGATTGGGACAGTCTTTGTGCCCCAGTCGGTATCTCCTCCTCCGACACCGGAATTTACGACAAACAACGACAACAAGCCTACTTCACCCTCTTCGGGATCGTCAAGCACTAAGGTATGTTTTCGTTGTGGTTTTGCAGGGCACATAAGGAGAAATTGCAAGATGGGAGCGAAACGTTCAACTCAAGCGCCTCTTGCAACAACTACCAAAAAGGTGATTCCCTGGAAATCAAAGGAAAAGAGACTTGGTAGTTCACCTCGTAAGACGATGTCAAGCAATGAATCAAACAAGACGCTTTCACCAAGGAGAATAACTTCAAGAACATTGCCAATGCAATCCAAAAAGGGTTGGGTGCGCAAAGGTGAAATCTTCCCTTGTCTTGTTGTTCATACTTCTTTACATGTTTATGACAACTCGTCTTGATATCTGGATAGTGGATGTTCCCATCACATGACCGGTGACAAAAACTGTTTTCAAACTCTAGAGAAAATCTCCGGAGGACATGTTGTTTCCGGAGATGGTCGTTCTTCTAAAATTGTTGGAAAAGGAACAATCGCTATTCCAGAAGGCCCTGTTTTGAATAATGTTCTATTTGTAGAAGGCCTTAAGACTAACCTCATCAGTATAAGTCAACTTTGTGACAATGGTTTTTCAGTTAATTTTTCGTCTATAGAATGCATTGTAACTGATAAAGACCATGCATTCTTTTTGAAAGGGGTTAGATTAGAAAATAATTGCTATGTTGTTTCAAACAAAATTTCTGAAAAATGTAACCTAGTTTCTTTAGATAATGAAACTCTTTGGCATGAAAGGCTAGGTCACATAAATTTTAAAGAACTAGCAAGGATTTCTAATAAAGACGTGGTTAAGGGGGTTCCTAAACTTACATTTAAAGATAACATTGTGTGTGGAGGTTGTCAAAAGGGAAAGCAATCAAGGGCTGCACACAAGAACTTGAACCACGTTGGTACTAACCGGCCCTTAGAATTACTGCATATGGACTTAATGGGGCCAACTCGTCAACCATCCTTGGGAGGTAAATGGTATATTTTTCTTTTGGTTGATAATTTCTCTAGATATTCATGGGTAACTTTTTTAAAAGAGAAAGCGGATACTTTCGACTCTTTTCATGAGGTTTGTCATCGTATTATGATTGAAAGAAATGAAAAGATCGTTCGTGTTCGAAGTGATAGAGGTGGAGAATTCATTAATTCTAAATTCACTAATTTTTGCACTTCCAATGGCATAAAACATGAATTCTCAGCACCCTATACACCTCAGCAGAATGGTGTTGTTGAGCGCAAAAACAGGGTTGTTCAGGAGATGGCGCGTGTGATGCTTCATAGCCGGAATATCCCGTTACATTTTTGGGCTGAAGCCGTGAACACCGCCGTCTATGTAATTAATCGAGTGTATTTGCGCCCCGGAACATTAAATACACCATATGAGCTGTGGTTTTGTAGAAAACCAAATATCAAATATTTTCGTATCTTTGGGAGTCGCTGTTTTATTTTGCGAGATCGCGAAAATCTTGGTAAATTTGACTCTCGAAGTGACGAAGGGATTTTCATGGGTTATTCTACAAACAGTAGAGCATATCGGGTATTTAACCTTGAATCTAAAACGATGGTAGAATCTATAAATGTTAAAGTAGATGAAGCTTTTCACTTTACATCTGATAAATCTACCCCTGATATGTCTCTTGATGATGATACTCCTGTAAATGCATCTTCTCATGATAATTCTTTCAATAATAATGATGCATCTAATGGCTCTTATAGTTTATCTGATGTGCAGGAATCATCACATGCATCTCCGAGAACTCCGTTACCGCAAACGTTAAGAATCTCCAAAGATCATCCGGAATCGAACATTATTGGAGATCCACAAGAAGGAGTCAAAACTCGGAGGCAGTTGGTTTGTGGAGTCGCATGTTATTTCTCCCTGGTAGAACCAAAGAACGTCGATGAAGCTCTTCAGGATGACTACTGGATTGAAGCAATGCAGGAAGAGCTCCATCAGTTCGAAAGAAACAAAGTCTGGGAATTAACGAAGCCACCGAAGCAACACAACGTGATTGGTACTAAGTGGATTTTCAAGAATAAGAAAAATGAGGACGGTACCATCATCAGGAACAAAGCACGATTAGTTGCTCAGGGCTACTCGCAAATTGAAGGAATAGACTTTGATGAGACGTTCGCCCCAGTTGCTCGACTCGAGTCAATTCGTATCTTATTCGCAATTGCTTGTCACTTTAAAATAAAACTCTTTCAAATGGACGTTAAGAGCGCGTTTTTAAATGAGTATTTAAACGAGGAAGTTTATGTGGCTCAACCGAAAGGTTTTGTAGACTATAAACAACCTAACCATGTTTTTCGTTTGAAAAAGGCTCTTTACGATCTAAAACAAGCACCGCGAGCATGGTACGAAAGGCTAACAAAGCACCTATTGGAAAAGGGCTACACTCGAGGGGGAGCAGACCGGACTCTCTTTGTGAAGCATTATCAGGATAATTTCATTGTAGCACAAATCTATGTCGATGACATTATATTTGGTGCAACTAGAGACAATGATGCTTCTAAATTCGCTGAAACCATGAAAAGCGAATTTGAGATGTCCATGATGGGCGAACTGACATACTTTCTTGGATTGCAAGTAAAACAAAATGAAGAAGGCATTCACCAATCCAAGTATGCAAAGGAGTTGGTGAAGAAATTCGGATTAGAAGACTCTAAAGATTTTTCGACTCCTATGGGAACTAGCAATAAGGGATTAGGAAGTGAATCTCTTAGTGAAAGTGTAGACGAGAAGCTTTATCGTAGCATGATTGGAAGTCTACTCTATCTCACGGCTAGTCGCCCAGATATATCCTTTAGTGTTGGGATCTGCGCGAGATATCAGTCAGCACCAAAGGAGGTTCACCTGAAAGCGGTGAAAAGGATCATCCGGTACATCAAAGGAACATTGAATTTCGGAATTTGGTATCCTATGGGAACAACGCTTGATATTATAGGATATTCAGATGCCGATTGGGCAGGATCTGTGAATGATCGGAAGAGTACGAGTGGTGCATGCTTCTATCTTGGCCACTGCCTTGTTGCATGGCATAGTAAAAAGCAAAATTGCATAGCACTCTCGACTGCCGAAGCGGAATATATCTCAGCGGGTAGTTGTTCAACTCAACTCATTTGGATGAAAAGCATGTTGAGCGACTTCCGAATTTCAGCAACTTCGGTAACCATTCTTTGTGACAACACATGTGCTATAAATATTTCCAAAAACCCTGTGTTGCACTCAAGAACAAAACACATTGAACTTAGATATCATTTTCTAAGAGAGCTAGTTGAATCAAATATTCTTCAACTTTCATACATTTCAACAGAGGATCAATTAGCTGGCTTTTTAACAAAACCTTTGGATCAAAAACGCTTTATTCATGTGCGTAAAGCAATTGGAATGCTTTCCTTGAAATAACTTCTTTTTGAAACTTTTGCTTAGGTTAGGTTTTGTTTTGTGTTTTTGTTCATCATCTATGTTTGTACATAGAACATAAATTGAGGACTAGTATTATTGACTTTAACTGCATCCTTTTATATAATTTGAAATTTATTATACTTTGGATATCATAATAATTCATTTGATGCAATGATCATTTATGTCAATTAAGTCATCTTTGTTTTGATCAAAGTCAATTTCTCTCTCAAATGATCTCTTGATATAGTTTTTATCTTATTTGACCATTGAGTCGAGTATGAAATCGAGATCAATTTTTGGTTGAATACCTTATATATTATATAATTGTGATGACCTGGATCTCTGCAGACCTGTGGTAGAGTCATTGGTGACATCTGGGGAGCTTGTACTGTGTGTTGGAGGTGTTTGTGCACCAATTGGACAGTTGTGGCGGACTTCGGGCTTACTGGATCACGTGGGTGATCAATGGACTCCGTCGGATCGTTAGAAGTGGTTTCGCGCGAAGCGGATATCAAAAATGGACTCAGCGCAAAGTTTGGACCAAGGATTACCTTTCCGGATGCCTTCGGCAAATTTTGGAGTTGGAATTTGGCAAAATGGACATCAAATTCGGATTCAGCGCGTGAAAACGGTCAAAATGGACTACCTACTTGTTATTTTTTGAGCACCGGTCACTGTTCATGCCGGAACAGTGTTTCCGGCTGCCGGCGGGCAGCGGCGGAGCACGGCGGACGGGCTCGGGCAGGCGGCGGAGCGGCCGCGGGCAGCGCGCGGGCGCGGGCAGCGCGCGGGCAGGCGCGCGGGCGCGCGGGCAGGCGCGCTGTCCACGGGCCGTCGTGCACCCGGGGGCTGGACACGTGGCAGTGTCGGAGTGGTCGGTTTAGTGGACTTGGTCTACGGAGCAGGCGGGCGTGGTGCATGGACCTGCGGGACACGTGGCGTCTTGCGGTTGGTGGGCTCATAGAGGCTGGGTCCACGGAGGTGCACCGGGTGCCTCGGGTTCCGTGCCTGGCAGGGGCGCCAGGCGGCGCGTCAGGCGAGCACGTGGGCGCGTTGACGCGCGGTTCCCACGCGTGGGCCGCCACGTGTCGACCTCCCGCGTGGGCCACGTGGCGCAAGGCGGTAGGGCAGCGCGGCTGTCCGCTGTGCGGGGGGCGACGTGGAGGCCCGGGAGGCTTTCGGGCGCGGACAGTGTTGGGCCGGGCCCAACACTGTAGCCGCCCGAAAGTGGGAGCGCCCGGAAATTGGGATATGTTGGGTATTACTTGATTTGTTTTCCCAGCCTTTAAATAGGCCCCTGTTCAGCAGTGTAGAGCTTCTTCTCTGCGCGGATTTTCACAGTGACACCTTCACAAGAAATCCTCCTCTCCCTGTGGCGTTTCCATTTGCAGATTTCCAGATTTTTTAGCGGCACGCATCCCGAGGTTTCCATTTTTACGGCGCGGCACGACGCTCGTTCGTTTGTGATCTTCTTCGTCGCATTTTGGTGCGAGGACTCCCCCGGCTTACTCCGACCTCCGAATGAGGCGATTCTTGCGCTGTTGGACTCACGACAGGTAGGGATTTGATCTTCGTGTTTTGAGATCCTCCTCATTTCGAGTTTGTCTTGGAGTTCCCCGAGCTTCCATTTGACCCTTTTTCTTGGGCGGAGTTTTGGATAGCGGTTCGGTATTTCGGCCATATCTTCGTGCACAAGCATCGGATTGGGGTGATTCAAAAGGCATTTTGCATCTACACATCACGAGGAATATCCCCAAATTTTCTTGGAATTTTCTGAATTTTGCCCCGAAGGTGAATATCCCTGTTTACAGAATCTTGTTGTTCAGTTTTTGAGAGCAGTTTATTTCGGGGTGGTTCCCTTTGTCGGATTTGTTTCTCAGTGTAGGAAACTCGGATTTGAGTGTGCAGGTAGTCGTTTCGACGGGTTCGTCGCGAGGATCGTGACAGTATTTTTTTTGGAATTTTCCGGGCACTTCTCGTAGGTAAAAACAGGGAAACATTGGACTGTTGTGTTTGGGGCAGATTTGTGTGAGCATTGTATGTTAATTATGTATGTTCTTTGGGAATTTTGTACAACGATCGCGGCGGCTTATCAGTTTGGGCGAGAGCACTATTTGGACTCGGAATTAGCGATCGAGGTGGGTGGTTGTTGTTTACCTCTATTTTGACATGCTCACTAGGAATATTAGAGTGATCTCTTTATTTGGACATGCATGCTTAAGTGATATAAAATTGTGAGCCCTTCATATGGAAATTACTATTGTGGATATCTGATAGTGGTTGGGACTTATACATGTTTGTATGGATAAATGTTAGCGTTTAACCTTGCATGTGGAATGGAATATTTAATTGGGACTATTTGATTTATCCTGTTAGTGGTACTACTTGAGGATAGGTGACATGCATAGGTGGATGATTTAGGTGAGGAAAAAATTGTGAATTTTAAACATGTGTGGTTGGACAACGATTTTGCATGATGGTTATATCTATGCGGAGCTATTGATTGTTACACATGTGGAACCACTATTGGACACCTTTCCCTTTATTTCCTTGAGAACATTTGCATGCTTGTTTGGACATCTAGATAGGCCATCTTTTATCGCTACACTTTCATGATGGAACTTGACTTAGGAGAAACCTTGTTTGCTTCTTTCTCCTTTTCGTTAGTCAGGTGGGTTTGCTCGGGTTTGAGCAGGGGTTTGGGATAGTGTAGCCGGGGCCTGGATTATGGATCATGGGTTTTGGCGGCGACCGCAGATATTGGGCGGTTGACCGGATGTCGGTTATAGGACATCGGTGATAGGGCATGATTATGGACTAGAGAGTTTTGTGGCAACCGCGGATAGTAGGCGGTTGACCAGATGTCGGATGTGGGACATGTTTGTGATCGTGGGTTATTCCGGCGACCGCGGATTTTGGGCGGTTGACCGGAGGTCGGTTGTGAGACCTGGTCGTGGATTGTGGGGTATTGCGGCAATCGCGGATATTGGGCGATTGACCGGATGGTTACTTTTGCATCTGATTGGGGAATCAGTTTTCTTTTAGTGGAGGGTTGTGTTCCACTGGGGGCCTTATGGTTGTGATCCAATCCTGCTTTTATCACCGGCGCGGTTATTGCCCGGTGATGCTTTATTACACCAGCGCGGTTATTGCCCGGTGATGCTTTACTCGTGTGGGTAGCTCCCCTCGAGAACCCCTCCGGAGGCCGGGGCTGGACAGTTATGGACAGATTTGCTATCACATCGGCGCGGCTTATTGGCCCGATGATGAGGGCGGCAGCAGGAATTTTGCTATCACATCGGCGCGGCTTAATTGCCGATGATGAGGGCGGGTACATATTGGGTTCATCTGGGACGGTTGGTTATTGTTGCATACGGCTATTCCAGTCTAGGACTGTATTTTAGAGGCATAGTAGTTGTAGATTTCCCTCTGTCAGCGGTTTCATTTCTTACCACTCTTCTTTCCTTTTTGCCTCTGGTAGGCCTAGTGGGTGGTGTCAGAGTTTTGAGGTTTAACCCACTAGGGGAGGCTACTGGTTTACTAGTAGTTCTCACCCCCATTCTTCTTTCCTCTTTTTCTCCTTCCTTGTTTTGTAGTGTCTTCTGCGGGTGCTGCTGGGCTTTTCAGCGGCGGGCCGAGGAGAGAGGACGGCTGAGTAGATAGATCTCGAGGAAGGATGAGCGTGTTGGCTGGACTGTTGGTGTACCCAGGTTTCCTCAGACGGTTGTACTTTTACATTTGGGACTGGCTTCTGCCAGCAGGTTGTATTTTATTTTGGTGAGCTGGAGAGACAGATGTATCATTCATACAGATGTATTGTATTTTATTTCCAGCTTCAGTCTGAGATGTATTAGATTTTAGTTCAGCTCTGTTTTTATTGCTCTTTTATTATTGTCTCTTATATCTGAGCAGGTTTGGCGCTTCGTGTACACGGGAAATACCGTGTGCACGGCGGATCTGTAGACGGGCCCGGGTTCTGGTATACACCCGGGGCGCGACAGATTAGGTGGTATCAGAGCTTAGGGATAGGTCATTTGGGACTTAGGAACACCCTAGGCTTTTTCGGCGGACCCTAGGATGTTAGTGCGTGAGAGACGCGACATTTTGCGAAAGTCGGTGATTTATTTGTTTGACTCTTCCTGTGAGTGAAGAGGGATCGACATAACCTATTTTTGTGGGACAGTTATGTTGGCTGCAGACAACATAAAGTTACGAAAATGGAGTGATGTCTTTGACTTTTCGCTAGATTGGTCGAGTGTTTGGGGTGTGCTGATTTGCGGTTTTGTCGTGGTGAGCGGTGTCTCCCCGACGTTGGGCCCTGACCCGGGTGCACCTGGTGCGGCAGTTGGGTCTGAGCTGGCTGTTTCAGGCCGGATACCCAGATTGGAGTCTGAGAGCTCCGGACCCGAAGGGTAGTGTGTGTTGGATGGCAGATCAGCAGCGCAGTGGCACAGTTGTCGGATAGGTGGTGACACAGTTGTCGGATCAGCGCAGTGGCACAGTTGTCGGAGCGGTGACACAGTTGTCGGATCAGCGCAGTGACACAGTTGTCGGATCAGCGCAGTGGCACAGTTGTCGGAGCGGTGACACAGTTGTCGGATCAGCGCAGTGACACAGTTGTCGGATCAGCGCAGTGGCACAGTTGTCGGAGCGGTGACACAGTTGTCGGATCAGCGCAGTGGCACAGTTGTCGGAGTAGCGAGTAGCCTCCTCCGTGCCGACGTTTAGAGTTGGGGCACGTAGGTTTGGGTGGACAGTTGACAGCGGGTAAGCGTGGGGATTGCTTTGATCAAGTGAGCCAGTTTTGGCGGATGAGTCACCCCGATTCGCGGGATTGAGTATGGAGCCCTTGGAGGCAGGGTCTTGTTCGGTGGGGATAGAGAGTTCTTGGAGGCCTTCTATGGCAAGAGTTAACGCAGTGGCTGAACTGCACGCTCCATGTATAGAGGGACGAGGCGCATAGGATATGAGTGTCTGAGGAGTGGATTGCGCCAGGATACCTTTAATTGTGGGGTCCTCCAGTACGGAGTAGGGCGCCTCATTGGAGTAGGCGCCGGGTGTGGAGCGTGGTATTGTAGTTCCTTTGGATTGGGATCTACCGCCTGGGTGAGTTCTGATTGAGGCGCTTAGCGCCGGGTGATGGAGGACAGATCAGTCGGTGGAGGCATTCCCGATCTTCTTTTTCCAGGATAGTGGATTTCTGAGACTGTCGGAGCAAATATGTTACAGCGGTCGGTGTGGTGGTACTTGTTGGGCTGGCGGGTTCGGTTTCTTTCGCGGCGGTTGATTATGCCGCAAGGACAGTTTTCTGGGGAGCCAGGCCCGGAGGTGTTGGTGTGCTTGGGTTGCTGGAGGTTATCTTCGCCTCTATAGTTTTGACTTCGGGAGCGAGGCGGATGTTTCGCAGTGGATGAGTAGACTTTTGGCTGTGTGTTGATGCCGGAGAGTTGGGGAATTGCTTCTACATCCCGACGGTTTAGAGATTAGAGAGCAGAGTCTACGTGATCAGTTGGGGGGGACTTATATTGGGTACCTTGGAGGTACAGAGGTATTGGGATCGAGCATTTGTGCCGTTGGACTTGTGGTTGGATTATCTGAGACCCTGGGAGGAGCAGATGCCTGTACCGATGCAGGCTACTTGGTAGCTCGAGCGGTTAGCCCAGCTGTACTGGGATGAGGTGGTGCGGTTTTCTGGAATGCCCGCCTCTATTTTGTTCTAGTTAGAGACCGAGGGTTGTACCGTCTCTGGAGGAGGTATTAGACAGCCTTGGGAGCTGAGTGGTGATGATTGGATATTTACCCCCTCTATTGGTTGAGGTTTCGGGTTGAGGATGATTTTAGTTTCGAGGACGAACTTTCTTTTAGTGGGGGAGGATGTGATGACCTGGATCTCTGCAGAGCTGTGGTAGAGTCATTGGTGACATCTGGGGGCTTGTACTGTGTGTGGAGGTGTTTGTGCACCAATTGGACAGTTGTGGCGGACTTCGGGCTTACTGGATCACGTGGGTGATCAATGGACCGTCGGATCGTTAGAAGTGGTTTCGCGCGAAGCGGATATCAAAACTGGACTCAGCGCGAAGTTTGGACCAAGGATTATCTTTCCGGATGCCTTCGGCAAATTTTGGAGTTGGAATTTGGCAAAATGGACATCAAATTCAGATTCAGCGCGCGAAAAACGGTCAAAATGGACTACCTAATTGTTTATTTTTGAGCACGGTCACTGTTCATGTCGGAACAGTGTTTCCGGCTGCCGGGGGGTAGCGGCGGCGGCGGCGGGCAGCGGCGGAGCACGGCGGACGGGTCGGGCAGGCGGCGGAGGCGGCGCGGGCAGCGCGGCGGGCGCGCTGGCAGGCGCGCGGTCCACGGGCCGTCGTGCACGGGGGGCTGGACACGTGGCAGTGTCGGAGTGGTCGGTTTAGTGGACTTGGTCTACGGAGCAGGCGGCGGGCGTGGTGCATGGACCGGGGGACACGTGGCGTCTTGCGGTTGGTGGGCTCATGGAGGCTGGGTCCACGGAGGTGCACGGGTGCCTCGGGTTTCCGTGCCTGGCGGAGGGGCGCCAGGCGGCGCGTCAGGCGAGCACGTGGGCGCGTTGACGCGCGGTTCCCGCGCGTGGGCCGCCACGTGTCGACCTCCCGCGTGGGCCACGTGGCCCAAGGCGGTAGGGCAGCGCGGCTGTCCGCTGTGCGGGGGGCGACGTGGAGGCCCGGGAGGCTTCGGGCGCGCACAGTGTTGGGCCGGGCCCAACATGTAGCCGCCGAAAGGGGGGAGCGCCCGGAAATTGGGATATGTGGTATTACTTGATTGTTTCCCAGCCTTTAAATAGGCCCCTGCAGCAGTGTAGAGTTCTTCTCTGCGCGGATTTTCACAGTGCCACCTTCACAAGAAATCCTCCTCTCCCTGTGGCGTTTCCATCTGCATATTTCAGATTTTTCAGCGGCACGCATCCCAAGGTTTCCATTTTACGGCGCGGCACGACGCTCGTTCGTTTGTGATCTTCTTCGTCGCATTTTGGTGCGAGGACTCCCCCGGCTTACTCGACCTCCGAATGAGGCGTTCTTGTGCCGTTGGACTCACGACAGGTAGGGCTTTGATCTTCATGTTTGGAGATCCTCCTCATTTCGAGGTTATTTGGAGTTCCCCGAGCTTCCATTTGACCTTTTTCTTGGGCGGAGTTTTGGACAGCGGTTCGGTATTTCGGCCATATCTTCGGCACAAGCATCGGATTGGGGTGTGGGTGATTCAAAAGGTATTTTGCATCTACACATCACGAAGAAGAATATCCCAAATTTTCTTGGGAATTTTCTTAATTTTGCCCCGAGGTGAATATCCCTGTTTACAGAATCTTGTGGTTCAGTTTTTGAGAGCAGTTTATTTCGGGTGGTTCCCTTGTCGGATTTGTTTCTCAGTGTAGGAAACTCGGATTTTGTGTGCAGGTAGCGATTTCGACGGGTTCGTCGCGAGGATCGTGAAAATATTTTTCTTGGAAGTTTCCGGGCACTTCTCGCAGGTAAAAATAGGGAAACATTGGACTGTTGTGTTTGGGGTAGATTTGTGTGAGCATTGTATGTTAATTATGTATGTTCTTTTGGGAATTTTGTACAGCGATCGCGGCGGCTTATCGGTTTGGGCGAGAGCACTATTTGGACTCGGAATTAGCGATCGAGGTGGGTGGTTGTTGTTTACCTCTATTTTGACATGCTCACTAGGAATACTAGAGTGATCTCTTTATTTGGACATGCATGCTTAAGTGATATAAAATTGTGAGCCCTTCAGATGGAAATTACTATTGGGATATCTGATAGTGGTTGGGACTTATACATGTTTGTATGGATAAAATGTTAGCGTTTAACCTTGCATGTGGAATGGAATATTTAATTGGGACTATTTGATTTATCCTGTTAGTGGTACTACTTGAGGATAGGTGACATGCATAGGTGGAGTGATTTAGGTGAGGGAAAAATTGTGATTTTAAACATGTGTGGTTGGACAACGATTTTGCATGATGGTTATTATGCAGGAGCTATTGATTGTTACACATGTGGAACCACTATTGGACACCTTTCCTTATTTCCTTGAGAACATTTGCATGCTTGTTTGGACATCTAGATAGGCAATCTTTTATCGCTACACTTTCATGATGGAACTTGACTTAGGAGAAACCTTGTTGCTTCTTTTTCTTTTCGTTTAGTCAGGTGGGTTTGCTCGGGTTTGAGCAAGCAGGGATTTGGGATAGTGTAGCCGGGGCCTGGATATGGTTCATGGTTTTGGCGGCGACCGCGGGATATTGGGCGGTTTGACCGGATGTTGGTTATAGGACATCGGGTGATAGGTCATGATTATGGACTAGAGGTTTTGTGGCACAACGCGGATAGTAGGCGGTTGACCAGATGTGGATGTGGGACATGTTTGTGATCGTGGGTTATTCCGGTGACCGCGGATTTTGGGCGGTTGACCGGAGGTCGGTTGTGAGGACCTGGTCGTGGATTGTGGGGTATTGCGGCAATCGCGGATATTGGGCGATTGACGGATGGTTACTTTTGCATCTGATTGGGGAATCAGTTTTTTTTTAGTGGAGGGTTGTGTTCCACTGGGGGCCTATAGTTGTGATCCAATCCTGCTTTTATCACCGGCGCGGTTATTGCCCGGTGATGCTTTTATTACACGGTGCGGTTATTTCCCGGTGATGCTTTACTCGTGTGGGTAGCTCCCCTCGAGATCCCCTCCGGAGGCCGGGGCGGACAGTTATGGACAGATTTGCTATCACAAGGCGCGGCTTATGGCCCGATGATGAGGGCGGCAGCAGGAATTTTGCTATCACATCGGCGCGGCTTAATTGCCCGATGATGAGGGCGGGTACAGATGGGTTCATCTGGGACGGTTGGTTATTGTTGCATACGGCTATTCCATCTAGGACTGTATTTTAGAGGCATAGTAGTGGTAGATTTCCCTCTGTCAGCGGTTTCATTTCTTACCACTCTTCTTTCCTTTTTGCCTTTGGTAGGCCTAGTGGGTGTGTCAGAGTTTGAGGTTTAACCCACTAGGGGAGGCTACTGGTTTACTAGTAGTTCTCACCCCCATTCTTCTTTCCTCTTTTTCTCCTTCCTTGTTTTTGCAGTGTCTCTGCGGGTGCTGCTGGGCTTTCAGCGGCGGGCCGAGGAGAGAGGACGGCTGAGTAGATAGATCTCGAGGCAGGATGAGCGTGTTGGCTGGACTGTTGGTGTACCCAGGTTCCTCAGACGGTTGTACTTTTAATTTGGGACTGGCTTCTGCCAGCAGGTTGTATTTATTTTGGTGAGCTGAGAGAGACAGATGTATCATTCATACAGATGTATTGTATTTTATTTCCAGCTTCAGTCTGAGATGTATTAGATTTTAGTTCAGCTCTGTTTTTATTGCTCTTTATATTGTCTCTATATCTGAGCAGGTTTGGCGCTTCGTGTACACGGGAAATACCGTGTGCACGGGGGTCTGTAGACGGGCCCGGGTCTGGTTACAACCGGGGGTCGTGACAATAATTGATAGCCAAATTGAGGGAGAGTTAATGCAAAATGTTATGCTCAAAAGATGTGGAAAGAGTTACATCCCAATGAGGAGTGTGAAAACTACCACCACATGGAGGAAAGAGCTACCACCTCGGTCGTCCGAGTACTGGTGCAGCTACCACATGTATATCCAGCATGGTTTTTTCAAGATGATTAGATAAAATGCTTTTTGGAATACTGACTCTGTCAAATTCCCAGGTTGGTATAAGGTGGGATTTTTTATTGAAAGATGCGCAAAGAGCCACTCCTTACTATAATCTGACTAGATATATTATCTGATTTATCTAGATTTCAAACATCTATTGATCTTGGTATTTCATTTTCTTTACCAAATTGATGATTTGATAAAGGCATTACTCATAAGATCATGGTAGAGTGTATTGAACTTGTTCAACTTTAAGGGATTTAATTTTTATAAATTTTCATTTCAATTTTTGGACATTATGATAGATTTTGCATAATCTATTTTTTTAATATGAAACGACGATTTTCATTTAAAGTTGATACACAAAAGTGCTTACATACTTTTTCTGGATTTTCTGGAATTTTTCTGAATTTTTCTGAAGAAAAAGTTGGAGCCGATCCGGACTGGACATCCAATCCGGATCCCGAACACAGGTATTCCTGCGGGTAAACTGATCCGGACTGGATTCTTGAGGCAGTCCGAACCGCGGTAGGGTTCTTATATAACAAAAGTGTTTTGATTTCTTTTTACTTCAATCTTTTGTTTCTAAGTCTCCAGACCTTCTCTCTCTAGAAAACAATCGTTTTGGAGCCTTCAACAATCATCTTCTTCGATTCCAAGTGAGTTCTTATGATCAAAATCTCGGTTTTTCACAGTTTTTCATGCTTTTGCTCAAAACGTATTGGAAATCTTGTATCTTTTTCGTTTGGGATTGGTTTTGGTCAAATTTCTTTTGAAATAAGAACTCTGGGTAGATTAGGTTTCATTATATGCTAGGTATTCTCTTGATGAACGAATTTTTAGGCTTTGATTTCTGAAAATTCTGTTTTAGGGCATATAATAGGAATTTTTTGAAAATCATGGGATTGATCTATTTTTAAAATCTTTTTGCAAAACTTGTTTGAATTCCTAGTCTCTCTACATGATAAATGATGTTTAGGTACAATTTTCAAAATTTTGAAATGAATATTTTTCTCGTGTTCTTGAGTTTTGCTCACAGGCTTTTCTATTATCTGAGCACTAGTAGCAAAATGGCTGCGCTTGGATTATGCGCTCATTGTAGCATTAGTGGGAACTCGAGCATCTGTCAAAAGGAACAAGCTGAAGCAAGTCAGGAGAAGATAAACACTTTTCCTCAATTTGAGTCAGAATCAGAAGATGAAGAGGATTGGGAAATATTTTGTAAAAGAATCACAACAAGCGGTGGATGACAAGATATGTTCTATCTAAAGGAAAAGAAGCTGATAAATTCTTCCTCAACAACCAAACATCACCAAAGGAGCCAAGAATTCGAGGGGCAGAGGAATTCAGATCAATGAAACACTCGCCAGAGCACGCTCTCTGCCTAGAGAATCTCCATGGAATGAAAGTCAAAATACACCTTCAGCATCCACACACCTCCTTCTACCTCCAAGAGAATCACCAAAAAAGCTGATATACTGTCTATGCAACGAGCACAAAGGAGAATGTCTGAAGCACAAGAAAGAATGCGTTGACATTCACAAGATGAAAAAGAACTGCTCCAAATTATCAAAAATGTAAAGGGATTTTACACAAACTGGACTGCAGAGCTCAGAAGGCTCAGAGTCTGACAATTGAACTTCTTTCTTACATATCGTTTTGTTTGTGCAGGCTTAGTTTTCAGTTTTTTCTTTGTTTAGGTCTCTGATTTTTCCTGTTTAGTACTTTTCACCTCTCCGTTTTGTAATTTTTGCCTTATTTTGTGACAAAAAAGGGGGGAGGAGAGAGAGATAAAAATGATACTATGATCGAACAAATGTGAACTATGAAAGGAACTATGAAAGGTAACGACTATGAAAGGTAAGTATGACATCAACTTTGGTTTGAATGGGGTTGTATGTTACGGATTTTAAGTTGGCGTATTTCGTGAATTTGGTTAAGTTGAAGATTGAAGGTAAAGAAGGTTGGATCATATAACTCAATCTCAAGAAAGAGAATTCAAAAGGATCAGGTATGTTTAACTTAATATCTTGGTGATCCGAATACTTCTATAGTGGTGAAGACACTTGATGAACTTGTAATTGCATAAATATCAAAAACTGGACATGGGACATGTTCAGGATTCCGGATCAGACTTTACAATCCGGATCCCGAAGGTTGTTCGTTCATACACCAGTTCAATCCGGATCGTAGCCTTCCTTGATCCGGATCCCGAACACTGGGTTTACCATTTTATTTGAGCGATCCGGATCAGGCTTTGCAATCCGGATCCCGAATGTTGATGTTTGGTGAACTGTATGAACGATCCGGATCAAGCACTTCGATCCGGATCCCGAACCTTCATTTTTCTGGAAACGGTTTTTCTCGCTACTGCAATCCGGATCGCCGATCTCCGATCCGGATCGTCGTCATGTAAAAATCCAGAGAAAAGATAGTTTTTGATCCTTATCTTCTTCCAAGGGTTTCTAACCTATAAATAGAACCTATGATTCTTTTCTAGGGCTAATCCACATAATCGAAAAAGAAGCCGTCATCTTTTTATACGGCCTAAGATCCACATATAGAGAGAAAGGAAATCATAGATTCTATTAGGTTTCTTCATCTATATGATTGATTTGATTCTAGGTTTTCATATGACATTTTGAGTAGAATCAAATCAATGAATACTTAGATGGTATTTCGATCTATTTCTAATCTAAGTATTCGGCGGATCATCACCACCCAAAAACAACGATTTCCCCAAAATCGGCGCGTGGACTCGCGTGGCCTTGTGGATTCAAGGTGTTACCGCTCTCGTGGATTCGGAGCGAAGTACGTTCGTGGATACGAGACGTGCTACTGGGCGAAGACTGTGGATTCGGTCAGACGTCGTGGATTCGGCGTTGGACGCAGATCGTGGGATTCGAGAAGCGTTGCGGAGCGAGCGGAGAAGATCAATGGAGCGTATGGGAAAAGGTTGAGTCGCTGTGAGTACGGTATATCACCTTGTACGTGTTTAATTCTAGTGGATTTCACCGGGTTATCGGTCCCGTTTTTTTACTCCGGTTTGGAGTTTTTCCACGTAAAAATCTCTGCGTGTGTTATTTATTTTTCCGCATTGGGTTTTATATCGCAAAGATTTTTTGAGTGTTTAGGTGTTTACACCTATTCAACCCCCCTCTAGTTGTTTTTTTCCCCTATTGAGATCAATTATACATAAACCCGATTATTTTATCACAGCTTTTGTTTTCAAGTCTCCAGAATTTCTTCTCTCTAGAAAAACAACAATTTGGAGCCTTTCTAACTCGAGTTCTTCAGATCAAGTAAGTCTTTTTATCAAAACTCAATCTTTTCACTGGTTTTGCATGTCTCATACATGAGTGAAAATCATGATTCAAATTCAATTCTAGATAGTTTTTGGCAAATTCTTTGAAATAAGAACTCTGGGTAGATAGTTTTGTTTATATGCTTGGCAAAAAAATCTTAAGAACTCTTCTGAAAAAGCTTTCGCTTCCAAGGTCACAGTCATAAACTATTAAACACCCGGACGAAATGTGTAGAAAAATAGGTTGGTTCTTTACAAACTTATGACATGACATTTCCTAAAACTATTCTTCGGGAAAGCATCCTCTTCTAAGTCTTCAGGTGCGTTGAAAACAACCAAAAGAAGAAAGATGCGGATCATCCTCCTCAGGCGATGACGGAGAACCTATCTATGGAGGACTTTGAGAAGCAGCTCGCTCTCTGGACAAGGAAGTTTCGCCGAAATTTTCGAAGGGGTAATTCAAGCAAACTCCATCCTTCGGAAGTGGAAGAAAGCACAAGGGTTCTTCAAGTTACAAGTCAAGAAAGCAAGAGGGTTTTTCTAAGGATAAGAAAAGCACAGAGGACAAGTCTAATACTTCAAGTGTCACGCCCGGGTGTAAACCAGAACACGGGCCCGCCACAGATCCGCCGTGCATACGGAATTTCCGTGTACACGAAGCGCTGGGTAAACCTGCTTAGTATATAAAAAATATAATAAAGGAGCATAAAACAAGCTAAACTAAAACTAAACAACCAGACAAATGCTGGAAATAAAAGTACAATAAGCTCTCACAAAGAACAAGTGTCTCTCCCAGCTCACGAAATAAAACTACACAGCTGGCCGCAGCCAGACCCAAAAT
>CM055061.1:14367968-14405261 GCA_029204045.2 Tillandsia leiboldiana
TGCATACGGATTTTCCGTGTACACGAAGCGCTGATAAACCGCTCAGATATAAAACAAAATAAGGATGCATAAACAGAGCTAAACTAAAACTAATACCACTCAGACAAATGCTGGAAATGAAGTACAGTAAGCTCTCAGAATATACAAGTGTCTCTCTCCCACGCCACGGAAATATATACACCAGCTGGCCGCAGCCGACCCAAAATAAAGAAATACAACCGTCTGGATGTACTGTTGATACATCAAAACTACTAAACTCGAACTCCGGCATGGCTAGCTAATCACGATCCTCTTACCTCGATCCAGGAAAGGGTCCCCGCACTCCTCCCAGCAGAACCTCCTGAAAAACAAAGGGGAACAGAAAAGAGAAAACATTGGGGGTGAAACTACTATAAAAACCTTGTGCCTCCCGCTAGTTGGGTAGACCTCAAACTCAGACATGCCCACTATGACTATCGGAGGCGAAAATGAAAGCAAAGTTGGTAAGCTACAAGTACACTACTTATGCAGAGCTACCACTAACATGCCTCTACGATGCCTACTAAGAATGGCTAAAAACATGCACCAGACGTAAGGACTGACAGACCAACCGCATCAAAACACCAGTAAACACTGGTACTCTGACCCTGCTCTGCTGTCAACCTCACAACTCAGTATCTCCCCTGTCCAATAGACCGGAACCCAAAACGGTCCTGACCCCGGCACCCAACCACGTCCGACCGGCACCCACACGTTCGAATCCTACTCCGGAGTGGTACTCGAGGGAGCGACCCCACACGATCATAGTATCACAGTCACCTAGTATCATCAGTACCATAAATAGCAGGACGGGTTCCCGACCCTGATCAAAGTGGTAAAACCCATCCACTAAAGTGAAACTCGATCCCCTACCTCCAATCTGGTGCAAAAGGTATAAATAATAATCCGTCACCCCCCCACATCCGCGGTCGGCCGCAACAAAACCCAAACCTCGATCCCCGACTGTCCCAACTCTGACATCTGCCTACACAATCCCCTAGGCTAGACGCACAGAACGAATAAAAGCATGGTTTCTCCTAAGTCAATTCAATAAGTTTTGTGTAGCAGAAAAAGGTGCCTACTAGATGACCATTCAACATGCAAAGTCCTTTATTTGCTATATTATCCAATTATTCAAACATATGCAACATTAATTTTTGGGAAATCCCGATGTACATGTGGCAGGATATATGATACATAATACATTTTAGATGCCAGAGTCTACTAGCAAGTACCCCTTATACAACATTCATTCTAATCACATGCCCAAACCTTCCTTAACATAATATGAATATGCTTTAGCATTCTTTCCAACTATTAATTGCCTATCTAAACATGGAAATACCACTTACTAACTTGTAACCTGCTAACAATGCAAGTATCAACAAAGGAACCTTAATCTCTACAAGCATGCTAGATACATTCACAATTAATAAACATAATCATGGCATTCTAATAGGCCTAGTGACATTCACAAGTAGGAGGTTCACAACATCACCCACCCTCAATCGCTATTCCAAATTCCCAAAGGCGAGTCCAAGATCAGTCAACACACCACCAATCTGTACAAAATACCCCAAAGGAAAATACATAAGCGATTCATCCCATTTCCAAATCTGTCCCCTAAATTCGCAGTCCAGAAATTCACAATTTTTACCTGCGAAAATAATGCCCAGGAAAAATCCAAGAAAATACTATCGCGATCCTTGCGACGAGCCCGTCGAAACGAGTACCTGCACGCCCAAATTGGAGTTTCCTACGCTGAGATAAAAATCCGGCAAGGGGTACACCCCGAATCCAAACTGTAACCAAATTCTGTAACAAGGAACCCAGAGAAAGGAGATCTCTCACCCACGGTAAAATCCAGAAAATCTGAGAAAAATCCAGGAGACTCCTTGAAACGTAATGAAAATTGCCTTTTGAATCGCCTCGTTCCGACGCCTGAGCGAAAAGATATGGCAAGAACACCGCGGTGCTGTCCCCAAAAGTCCGCGAAGAAAAAGGGGTCAAATGGGTGCTAAGAAAACTCCAAGATTAGCACGGAAATCGAGGGAACCATAAAACACAGGAGTTGAAGCCCTACCTGTCGTGAGTCCAACGGCGCAAGAATCGGCGAATTCCGAGGTCGGGGTAAGTCGGAGGAGTCCAAACACTGAGAAGGGGCGAAGAGGATCGCCGGAGAACAAGCGTCGCGCCGCGCCGTAAAAATGGTGAACCTCGGGAAGCGTGCCTCCAAAAATCCTCAAACTCTCCAAAGGGTAGTGCACTGAAGGAGGAAAAACTCTTGTGAAGGAGCTCAGCGGAAATGGGGTCCAAAAAGCCAAAGGAAAGAAAGGGGGGAGCTATTTATAGGCCCAGCCCACTATGGCTTATCGGGCCGGGTTTCGGGACGCGGTTTCCCGGGGCGCACTGCGCCCGGAAACCGGGTTGTATACCTCCCGTCCGACGCGCCAGGAAATCCCTGGGGACGGCCACGTCACCCCGAACAGGGGACAGCAAAACCTGGCGGCCCGCAACGGCCACGTGGCCCCCTCGCGGTCAGAGGGGTAGGTACGGCCGCCCCAACCGCGAGGCGACGCGTTGTCGCACTCGAGTGCGGCCGACCGCCCCGCTGGCGCCACTGTGCGCGCACAGTACCGAGGCGCCCCCCTCGCGCACACCGTGGACCGCGCCTACGTGGGCCAACGAATCCGAAGCCGCCACGCGTCATGCGCCCGGTCCACCGCAACCCCGCCAACCGGTGAGCCGTGCCGCGTGCGCCAGCCTACCAGGGCACGCCACGCGCCCCCCCCCCCCCCCCCCGCCGCGGTCCATGCACCGCCGCGCCTCCCCGTGGACCCAGCTGCGTGAGCCGGCCAATAAGAGGCTGCCACGTGGCTCGGGCCGGTCCACGTGTCACCCCCATGCTCCGAAAATCCCCACAAACTTCCGGAAGCCCGCTTTTGGTCATCCGGACTCCAAATTCAACAAGCAAATAGCCGTTTTCAAGCGTTTTTCCGCGCTGAATCCAAATCCAACCTCAGATTGGCCCAAAACCTTTTCTAAAATTCGGCAATTACAGCCGAAGGCCAATTCCGCTATCAAAGTCTCACAAGGTCCATCTGTGGCACCCCTTCGATGCACCATGGGCCAGACACCAACACTAGGTGTTCTACACAATGGATTCACCGGAAAGTTGCATGGGAAAAACCAGTTCACTACATCCTCCCCTACAAGAAAAAGTTTCGTCCTCGAAACAAAAGTCATACCTCAGGCAGGGGCCTCAAACAAGTGGGGGTGAGCATCCATCTTCGCCGACTCCAACTCCAATGTAGCCTCGCACTCATCATGACTGCTCCAGAGGACCTTCACGTACGGGATGGCCCGACTGCGTAACTCCCTAACCTCACGGTCCAAGATCCTCAACGGCCGCTCAACATAGCTCAGGTCCTCAGCAACCTCCAATGGGGTGAAATCGATGATATGAGACGGGTCATGAACATACCTCCTCAGTGTCGAAACATGAAATACATTGTGAACACCCGAAAGTCTGGGAGGAAGCGCAAGCCTGTAGGCAACTGGCCCTAAGCGCTCCAACACCTCAAAAGGTCCAATATAACGAGGGCTCAGTTTCCCACGAATACCAAATCTCCGAATCCCCTTCGAAGGCGAGACTTTCAGAAAAACATGGTCACCCACCTGAAACTCTAAGTCTCGCCGTCGAGTATCAGCATAACTCCTCTGTCGACTCTGGGCGGTCTCGAGGTGTCGTCGTATCAATCTGACCTTTTCCTCTGCCTCTAACAGTAGATCAGGACCCAAAGTCTTCTTCTCACCCACGTCACTCCAATAAAGGGGTGACCGACACTTGCGTCCATACAACGCTTCAAACGGAGCCATCTGAATGCTCGCTTGATAGCTGTTGTTGTACGCAAACTCAACTAATCCCAAGTGTCGGTACCATCCTCCTCCAAAGTCCAGAATGCATGCTCTCAACATATCCTCGAGGGTCTGAATAGTGCGCTCTGACTGCCCATCGGTCTGGGGGTGGAATGCTGTACTGAATCGGAGCTGCGTCCCCAAGGCTGTCTGTAAACTCCTCCAGAAATGCGAGACAAACCTCGGGTCTCTATCTGATACGATGGAAACAGGTACTCCGTGTAATCTAACCACCTCAGCCAAGTACACCTGTGCGAGTCGCTCCATCGGCCAAGTCATCTGAACCGGCAGAAAGTGAGCGGACTTGGTAAGCCTGTCCACGACTACCCAGATAGCATCCGCTCCCGTCTGTGCTCTCGGCAAACTAGTGACAAAATCCATCGTAACATGTTCCCATTTCCATTCAGGGATTGGGAGACTCTGCAACTTGCCAGCAGGTACACGATGCTCCGCCTTTACTTGCTGACAAGTTAGACAGTGTGCTACAAATCTCCCAATGTCTCTTTTCATCCCATTCCACCAAAACTGTGCCTTAAGATCCCTATACATCTTAGTCCCACCAGGATGGATGGTATAAGGTGTATAGTGGGCCTCCCTCAAGATCTGCTCTCGGATCTCTGCGTCCATAGGCACACACGCGCGGTCCCTGTACCGTAGTACTCCCGCAGCATCGACTGAGAAGTCCCCTATCAAACCAGTCTGCATCTGCTCTCGAATCCTCACCAGGTGGGGGTCCTCACTCTGTCTCTCCCGAATCCTGTCCAACAGAGTGGGCTGCACGACTAGAGACATAAGTCTAGCAGATACCCCAGGGGACACAACCTCGAGCTCTAACCGCCTCATCTGCTCAAGTAATGGCGCCTGATCGGTGATCCTCAAAGATAGACTCTGTACTGCTCTCCTGCTCAGGGTATCAGCAACCACGTTGGCCTTGCCAGGATGGTATAATATGTCTACATCATAATCTTTCAACAATTCCAACCATCTGCGCTGCCTCAAGTTGAGCTCCTTCTGCGTGAACAGGTATTTCAAGCTCTTGTGGTCGGTGTAAATCTCGCAGTGCTCCCCATACAGGTAGTGGCGCCACAACTTTAGTGCAAAAATCACTGCAGCTAGCTCCAAATCGTGGGTAGGGTAATTCTTTTCATAATCCTTCAGTTGCCGGGAGGCATAAGCGATTACCCTTCCTTCCTGCATCAGCACGCAACCAAGTCCACTGTGCGATGCGTCGCTGTATACCACGTATCCTTTCCCCATAACGGGGAGGGAAAGGACAGGAGCCGACATCAATCTGTTCTTTAATTCCTCAAAGCTCCTCTGACAATCCTCACTCCAAGTAAACTTAATCCCTTTTCACGTCAAACGAGTGAGGGGTGTGGAAAGTTTCGCAAAACCTTCCACAAACCGACGGTAATATCCTGCTAAGCCCATGAAACTGCGGACCTCTGATACCGTCGTCGGTCGGGGCCAATCCCGGACTGCCTCAATCTTCGCCGGGTCTACTGCCACTCCAGCGGCTGAAATCACGTGGCCCAAAAAGACAACCTCCCGAAGCCAAAATTCACACTTAGATAACATGGCATATAACTTTCTCTCTCTCAGAAGTTGTAGCACAATCCTCAGGTGCTCCTCGTGCTCCACATCGCTTCGGGAATAAACTAGGATGTCATCAATAAAAACAACGACGAACCGATCCAGGTATGGTCGAAAAATCCTGTTCATTAAATCCATAAAAGCTGCAGGGGCATTTGTCAGTCCAAAAGGCATGACGGTGAACTCATAATGCCCGTACCGCGACCTGAATGCCGTCTTTGGGATGTCCTCGGCCTTCACCTTCAATTGGTGGTAACCAGACTGTAAGTCGATCTTGGAGAAGACACAAGTCCCTTGCAGCTGATCAAATAAGTCATCAATGCGCGGCTAAGGGTACTTGTTCTTGATGGTCGCTTTATTCAGCTCCCGATAATCAACGCACAGTCGAAGCGAACCATCTTTCTTTTTCACAAATAGCACCGGCGCTCCCCAAGGCGATACACTCGGTCTCACAAAACCCTTATCCATTAAATCCTGGAGTTGCGCCTTTAATTCTCGCAGCTCAGCCGGTGCCATTCGGTAAGGAGCCTTAGAGATTGGCGCAGTTCCTGGGACCACGTCAATCAAAAACTCGACCTCCCTATCCGGCGGCATGCTAAACAGCTCTGGAGGAAACACATCCGGGAACTCGCGGGCAATCGGGATATCCGCGAGTCCCGGAGCCGCCGTAGGCTCCTTAACCACAGATGCCATAAAGGCTACGCACCCACTGCGCATCATCTGCCTCGCACGAGAAGTCGAAACCATAGAGGCAAAGAAAGCACTCTGGCACCCCCTGAAAACGAACACCTCCTGGCCTGGCTCGCTAAAAGTAACAGACCTCGCGGCGCAATCAATCGTCGCGAAATAGCGAGCCAGCCAATCCATCCCCAGTACAATGTCAAAATCTCGCAGCTGACTAAGGACCATCAGGTCCGCTGGCAAAATCCAAGACTCAAGCTGTACCGGGCACGACCAGCAACACTCCTCTACATACAATATGTGACCGGGAATCTGTACCTCTAATGCATGTGGCAACCGACCTAACTCTAGTCCATGAGATGATGCAAATGCTCTACTGATAATAGAATGTGATGCACCGGTATCAAATAAAGTGCGAGCTCTAATGCCAAAAAGTAAAGTGATACCTGCCACCACGTGGTCGGCTGCCGCGGAGTCCCCTACCTGAGCGGCGTAGACTCGCCCGCTCTGAGCTGGTGGTCGGTGGTCTGCAGGGTGGGAGGAAGGAGCCCTGCTCGCAGAAGCATAGGGCCGCTGAGCTGGCGGTCGCTGCTGAGGTGGAAGAGAAACTGAGGCCGAAGAAGGCGCCACTGATGCCGAAAAAGGGCATGAAGATCGTATGTGCCCTGCCTGCCCGCAGCCATAACAATGCCCCCACCTCTGATCACAAGTGCCGGGGAAATGCGGACCCCCGCAGAAGATACAACTGCCTGGGGCCCGTAACTGCCGTGACTGCTGCTGCTGCTGCCTGTGCGACTGCCGCTAAGATCCCTGCTGTCGCGACTGCGACCTCTGCTGCTGCGAGTGCTGCTGCTGTCGCTGGGGCTGCTGATGCTGTGGGGGCCTCTGGGATCCCCCAGGCCCTCGCCGCTCCGAACGCCCCCGGCCCGTAAACTGAGGCGGTGGCGGTCGGGGCGGCCTCCAGGAACTGGCCTGTCCCCCCTCATCTGATGCTGGTCGCTTCTTCTCAGAACTCTGAGCGACCGGACCTCCGCGTCTAGAAACAACCTGATCTCCCCTCTCGACCCACTGGGCATGATCCACTGCCTCTGATAAAGTCTGAAGCCTCTGGGCGTGTACCATGGTATAGATCTCGGGGCGCAAGCCTGTCTCAAACAGCTCCACCTGGTGCAGCCCATCCCTGGCAACGTAGGGCACGCAGTTGAGCAACTGCGTAAACTCCTGGAAATAGTCCCACACTGGGCGATCACCTTGCTGCAGGTTCTTCAAGTCATCTTCTATCTTCTTCTTCACACTCGTGGAGAAGTAAGTGTCAAGGGTCATCCTCCTGAACTCTGACCAGGGTAGCTGTCGGGTGACCTGAAACTCTAGGGGCTCGACCCGACGCCACCAAGCATCTGCATCCCCCTCCAGACAGTGTACTGCCAAATGTGCTCTGAACCTCTGGTCGATGAAGAAGTCCCGAAACATCTTCTCCATTGACGCTAGCCATGATCCAATCTCCCACGGGTGAGTGCTCCGCCCCGAGAACTTAGGGGGTCCTCGCTTGCAGAACTGCGTGAGTTTATCAGAAAACTCCCGCTCCTCCTCTGGGGTCAAAGGCCTGAACATCCCCTGAGCCCCGCTGCTCGACGACGGCGCTGTAGGGGCAAGTGGAATAGTCAGTGGTACAACAGGTGGTACGGGGGCCTCTGCAGTAGTAGGGGGAGGTGCCGCAACCTGGGCCAATAACTGCTCAAACCTCTGCTCCTGTCGGCGGTGGCTCTCCGCCAACTGGGCCATCATGGCCCTCAGCTCACTGATCTCAGAAGGCCCGGACTGCTCCGGCTCCTCCGGAGGTGTAGGAGTACCCCGAGTAGGAATCTGCCGCCTAGGAGTCATCCTGCCACACAAAATCCACGGGTCAGTAAACCAAACCACTCTCGACCCAATCAAGCGAAAGTCATGGACATTCCCCTATTTCTATAACCTTATGTTGTCTGCAGCCAACATAATAGTCCCCCAGAAATAGGCTATGCCAATCCCTCTCCACTCACAGGAAGAGTTAACAACCAATTACCGACTTTCGCACAATATCACGTCACTCACGCTTTGCCTTCCTAGGGTCTGCCAAAAGCCTAGGGTTTCCTAAGTCCCGTCTGACCTATCCCTAAGCTCTGATACCAACTAATCTGTCACGCCCCGGGTGTAAACCAGAACCCGGGCCCGTCCACAGATCCGCCGTGCATACGGAATTTTCCGTGTACACGAAGCGCTGATAACCTGCTCAGATATAAAACAAGTAATAAAGGAGCATAAAACAGAGCTAAACTAAAACTAATACAACTCAGACAAATGCTGGAAATGAAAGTACAGTAAGCTCTCAGAAATATACAAGTGTCTCTCCCAGCTCACGAAATATATACAACCAGCTGGCCGCAGGCAGACCCAAAATAAAAGGAAAATACAACCGTCTGAGTGTACTGGGGATACATCAAAACTACTAAACTCGAACTCGGGCAGTGGCTAGCTAATCAGCGATCCTCTTACCTCGATCCAGGGAAGAGGGTCCCGCAACTCCCGCAGAGAACTCTGCAAAACAAAGGGGAACAGAAAAGAGAAAACAGTGGGGGGTGAGAACTACTATAAAAACAGTAGCCTCCCCTAGTGGGTAGACCTCAAACTCAAACATGCCCACTAGGACTATCAGAGGCGAAAAATGAAACAAAGGTGGTAAGCTACAAGTACACTACTGATGCAGAGCTACCACTAACATGCCTCTACGATGCCTACTAGAGAATGGCTAAAAGCATGCACCAGAACGTAAGGACTGACAGACCAACCCAATCAAAACACCAGTAAACACTGGTACTGCCTGCTCTGCTGTCAACCTCACAACTCAGTATCTCCCCTGTCCAAATAGACCGGAACCCAACACGGTCTGACCGGCACCCAACACGGCCTGACCGGCACCCAACACGGTCGGAATCCTACTCCGGAGTGGTACTCGAGGGGAGCGACCCCACACGAGCATAGTATCACAGTCACTAGTATCATCAGTACCATAAATAGCAGGACGGGGTCACGACCCTGATCAAAGTGGGAAAACCCATCCACTAAAGGGAAACTCGATCCCCTACCTCCAATCTGGTGCAAAAGTAGTAATAATAATCCGGTCAACCGCCCACAGTCCGCGGTCGCCGCAACACCCAAACCTCGATCCCCGACTGTCCCAACTCTGGACATCTGACTACACAATCCCCTAAGGCTAGACGACAGGAGAACGAATAAAAGCATGGTTTCTCCTAAGTCAATTCCAATAAGTTTGTGTAGCAGAAAAAGGTGGCCTATCTAGATGACCATTCAAGCATGCAAAGTCCTTTATTTGCTATAATTACTCCAATTATTCAAACATATGCAACATTAAGTGTTTGGGAAATCCCGATGTACATGTGGCAGGATATATGATACATAATATATTTTAGATGCACAGTCTACTAGCAAGTACCCCTTATACAACATTCATTCTAATCACATGCCCAAACCTTCCCTTAACATATAATATGATATGGCTTTAGCATTCTTTCCAACTAATTAAATTGCCTAT
Source organism: Tillandsia leiboldiana (assembly GCA_029204045.2). Taxonomy (NCBI): domain Eukaryota; kingdom Viridiplantae; phylum Streptophyta; class Magnoliopsida; order Poales; family Bromeliaceae; genus Tillandsia; species Tillandsia leiboldiana. The sequence continues at coordinate 14,377,765 of CM055061.1, forward strand.
CTAAACATGGAAATACCACTTACTAACTTGTAACCTGCTAACAATGCAAGTATCAACAAAGGAACCTTAATCTCATACAAGCATGCTAGATACATTCACAATTAATAACACATAATTATGGCATTCTAATAGGCCTAGTGACATTCACAAGTAGGAGGTTCACAACATCACCCACCTCAAGCGCTATTCCAAATTCCCAAAGGCGAAGTCCAAGATCAGTCCAAACACACCACCAATCTGTACAAAATACCCCAAAGGAAAAATACATAAGCGATTCATCCCCAATTTCCAAAATCTGTCCCCTAAATCCGCAGTCCAGAATTCACCAATTTTTACCTGCGAATAATGCCCAGAAAAATACAAGAAAAATACTATCGCGATCCTTGCGACGAGCCCGTCGAAACGAGTACCTGCACACCCAAATTGGAGTTTCCTACGCTGAGATAAAAATCCGGCAACGGGTACACCCCGAATCCAAACTGTACCAAATTCCTGTAACAAGGAACCACAGAGAAAGAAGATTTTCACCCACGGGTAAAATCCAGAAAAATCTTAGAAAAATCCAGGAGACTCCTTGTGAAACGTAGATGAAAATTTCCTTTTGAATTGCCTCGTTCCGACGCCTGAGCGAAAAGATATGGCAAGAACACCGCGGTGCTGTCCCAAAAGTCCGCGAAGAAAAAGGGTCAAATGGGTGCTAAGAAAACTCCAAGATTAGCAAGGAAATCGAGGAACCACAAAACACAAGAGTTGAAGCCCTACCTGTCGTGAGTCCAACGGCGCAAGAATCGGCGAATTCCGAGGTCGGGGTAAGTCGGAGGAGTCCAAACACTGAGAAGGGGCGAAGAGGATCGCCGGAGAACAAGCGTCGCGCCGCGCCGTAAAATGGTGAACCTCGGGAAGCGTGCCTCCAAAAATCCTCAAACTTCTCCAAAGGGTAGTACACTGAAGGAGGAAAAACTCTTGTGAAGGGAGCTCAGCGGAAATGGGGTCCAAAAAGCCAAAGGAAAGAAAGGGGGGAGCTATTTATAGGCCCAGCCCACTATGCTTATCGGGCCGGGTTTCGGGCGCGGTTTCCGGGCGCACTGCGCCCGGAAACCGGGTTGTATACCTCCCGTCCGACGCGCCCGGAAATCCCTGGGACGGCCACGTCACCCCGAACAGGGGACAGCAAACCTGGCGGCCCGCAACGCGCCACGTGGCCCCCTCGCGGTCAGCGGGGTAGGTACGGCCGCCCAACCGCGAGGCGACGCGTGTCGCACTCGAGTGCGGCCGACCGCCCCGCTGGCGCCACTGTGCGCGCACAGTACCGAGGCGCCCCCCTCGCACACACCGTGGACCGTGCCTACGTGGGCCAATGAATCCGAAGCCGCCACGCGTCATGCGCCCGGTCCACCGCAACCCCGCCAAACCGGTGAGCCGTGCCGCGTGCGCCAGCCTACCAGGGCACGCCACGCGCCCCCCCCGCCGCGGTCCATGCACCGCCGCACCTCCCCGTGGACCCAGCTGCGTGAGCCGGCCAATAAGAGGCCGCCACGTGGCTCGGGCCGGTCCACGTGTCACCCCCATGCTCCGAAAATCCCCACAAACTTCCGGAAGCCCGCTTTTGGTCATCCGGACTCCAAATTCAACAAGCAAATAGCCGTTTTCAAGCGTTTTTCCGCGCTGAATCCAAATCCAACCTCAGATTGACCCAAAACCTTTTCTAAAATTCGGCAATTACAGCCGAAGGCCAATTCCGCTATCAAAGTCTCACAAGGTCCATCTGTGGCACCCCTTCGATGCACCATGGGCCAGACACCAACACTAGGTGTTCTACACAATGGATTCACCGGAAAGTTGCATGGGAAAAACCAGTTCACTACACCATAAGCAGGCATAAAGCAGGCATGAAGTAGTAAATCACTGAATCAATGGAAAGGCAGGCTCAAGCATTAATAGACTGATATAATAATCAAGCATAGGAGTGCAACTACGAAATGGCCAATCAGTCAGAGCAACTAACAGTAATATATATTGTAACCAAAGGCAGACAGGCTCAAAATAAACTAAGTTACCAAGAACAGGAGTCCAACCAATACCGTACACCGAGGGCCAAACTGATAAATCCCGGACCGAAGATAACCCACCTGTCGATGCGCAGGCGACTAAACCGTATCCACTGTATGTTTAGAACCAGAGGCACCGAATAAACCTGAATCAATCATATGGATCAAGGATCAACTCTGACTCTAACTTATTTCAATTCAACTTAAAACCCAGATCAATTTTAAAACCTCTACATAGCCATTTTGCATTTTTGTTTCCCCAGGACTTCAAAATCAGTTTTTAACGCGAGCATCGCGTCCAGTGACCCCAAATTAGCCAAGAGTACACTGTCGCGGCTTCGCAAACAACCCGGAACTTAGTTTTGTTCCAACATTATTCTAAAAGGTTGATTTCTCTTCATCTTTTAATCTGATCGTCAAACAGACGAACTTTGTATATGAAAGTGACTCTGGACAGTGCCAATACCCTAGGGCTCACCCTAGTTCCAGTCCAAAATCGATGGATCAACTAGATCCGAGTTCCTCGCTCTCTAACACTTCCACCATGCCCCACACACCAATCCACACAGCCAACATTGGGTCTGAAGTGAGCATCAAGCTCAGGGAAGTGTGTGTGACATCTTTCATATTAAACTTGAAGCCAAATTCCAAATTTTTCTTCTTTGGGACATTACATCGAACACCTAGTGAGCATTATTTATAAAAACTAAAACCTACACTAACCCATGCAACAACTTTGTATAGAGGGGAACTGAGAACCTCTAACATGGATAAAATGCATTCAAACATAGTATAGGGATTACCTGGGGGTTTGGCCGGCGCCCGAAGGCGACGCCGGCGGCGGCGGGGCAACCACGCCCACAACAAGGGTGCAACCATGGATAAACGAAAACCTACGTTAGGTTTTGCATGCAAGCGTATAGGAAGCTTCTTAGAGGTCTAGAGGTCTTACCTGAAAAGTCCACCCACTTGACGGAGCTCCGGCGATCGCCGGAGACCATTTCCTCCAAGCTCTAGGTGAACTCGGCCACCTCTAATGGCGGATTCCGGCCGGCGAGGCGTTGGCCGGCGCAAGATGGACCAGGTTGCTTCTCTCGGTCCCCCGGTGCTTGCTGGGTGGTTGGCCGGCGGCGGGGACGCGCGGCAGCGCCGGGCGGAGGAGATCCGGCGAAGTGCCATTTGGCTCGGCTCTAGGGTAAGCCCGATCTCCATGGATCTTCAGCCGATCCTTCCCAAACTTCGGGGAAAGCTTGCAGTCACCGAGGAGGTCAAGATCAACGGTCTTGATCTCGGATTTGTTGGTCGGTTGAGGCTCGGGATCATCCTCGGCCGAAACACGATAATCCGGCAATAGTTCTCTCCCGCCGGCGGTCGGGAATGAGGCAAGGGTTCCGGCTCGCCGGAATTATCAAAGAAGAGGAGAAGGCCGCGGCGGCGCGCGGCGACGGCCGGGGTCCGGGATGCCCAAGCTAGGACGCGGCAACCCCGGGGACCTCTCAGTTAAAGTTTGGCCCAACTGAAACTTCTAAAACACCCCCCCCCCCCCCCCAAAACACCAACCCGAGAGCACTAATATCTCTTCTTTGTTTTCTCGGGTTACTCCGGCACGGGGACGGCGGCGGAGCCTGGGTGCGACGGTTGGAGGAGGGGTAGAGGGGGCGTCGGGTGCAGAAGAAGGTTAAAGGGTGGCTCGGGTGTGGGGAGTCCAAAGGTCACTCCCGAATGCATCTATTTACATGCATAACGCATAATATGCTAATAAGTCCTTCCACAATTGCCATTTGCAGTTCAGTCCTACATGAAACTTGTTCCTCTTACACTTAAGTCCCTGCCTATAAGGTGACACAATTTTTGAGGCACTATTTATTGGGTTTATATGCAAAATACACCATTTTTCGCTGTATTTCATGTATTTCGAGGAGTTCCGGTCGTCAGAACGAAAAACAGATTTCGCCGTTGCGTCCGGAACGTCGAAATCTTCAAGGTAGCGATTTTTACTTTTCGACGCGATGTCCAGATAAATTTTCGTTCCATAAAAACTGTCCCATTTTACAGTTTTCATGCTTTTCGAGATTCCAGAGTCGTCAAACACAATTTTCGACTACGCCATTGCGTTCAGAACGTCGAAAATAGCTAGAATTGACTACTCGAATCACTATATTAGGATTCCAGATGGTAAATTGGCCAATGTTGGTTAAAGGGACAATTAAAATCTAGGGTTACTGTTCATGTACGGTATATAACTTAAGTTACTGTGCGCAGGAACACTGTTCCATTGGTCGCGACTAATTGCCCTCTTCTTCTTTAAATTCTGGAAGATCCGACCGTCAGATCGAAAAGTGCTGAATATGAAACTTGCTCAGTTCGACGAGACGATCGCAACGGTCAACTCGGATTTCCAAGATCACGCCCGGATTGGAAATTAGCCTTTTTGCCTCGCAATTCGTGCAACTTGCACCCCGGCAATTGATCAAATAGATCAATTTAGATCTTTAGAATCTAACTCCGGCTAAAATTCATCTTTTATTTTATTTATTTAAAATAAAATATCCGGATTACTACATCACTCCCACCTAACAAGAAGTTTTGTCCCCGAAACTTAATACAACTTAAAACACGGATAAGTCTTTAAAAGGGTCAAGATAGTTACTACTAATCTCAAAGTTTCAACAACTCCAGGGCTACTATTTTAGACCCAATCTAATATATCCCATCACAGGGTGGAGCATTTCTAAGTTCTTTCGAAAGTACGTTGTCTGCAGCCAACGCGCTTACCAAAAGAAAAGTGAAATACCATAGATCTGTCTCCAACGACTGGTTGGGGACACAACTTACACCTGAAGGTACATCGCATACCTTCCTTCACAGTCTCTATGCCGATGATATACCCTCTACCAACACCACGCCTAGTGCGAGCCATAACTGCAATACCATGGATGGATTTCAGTTTAACCGACCCACAACTTCTGTTTTTAGCTTCAATAATTAGAACACTACCCATCGCTCTTTCGTAGACACAAGTCATCCTAGGGCTCGTTCCTAACCAAACCTAGGCATCGTATTCCTATTGCTCTGATACCATCTAATCTGTCACGCCCCGAGTTCAAAAACCAGTGTATAATTTTTTTTTTTTTTTTTTTTTTTTTTTTTTTTTTTTTTTTTAAATCAGAGTTGCAAAAACAGCAAGGGCAATGACAGACCGCCACATATATAGAAGAGTCCCAATCCCCTATGGAATTGAGCCTTTTCTATATATGCACGGCTATCTTGGCAACAATCATCAGAGTACTAACGACGTACTACAAATAGTAATACAAATATCTTTATCATAACTTTACATTAAATACATATGAATACAACATGAATTAACTATTTCTAAAATACACGGCTGTCCAGGGTCAACCTCAATCACGGAATGTCACCAACACATCCCGACAACCCAGCACCCGCTCGGCCTGAAAAACAGTCACCCGAGGGTTTGAGATACACCGGAGTGTATCCCAGTGGGCACGACGAGCCGAGAAATAGCAGATTGTACCTACTGGTATACAATACTAGAGGATAGTAATAATCAGGGGTTAGAATAATCAGATAGGCAATCATGAAGATCAACAGATATATAATCACAGTTAGGATATGCAGATATATAACTGGTGCTGTAAAGAAAGCAAAACTTATATCTGGGTACAAGCATAGGAGATACTTTTAGCAGAATTTAAAATAGGACAAACATGTATCAGGATAATCAACGCATCAAGGAGTAGGACAATCAGCAAGATAACAATGAAACTATAATAAAAGGCATCACAAAGAATCATATACAGGTAGATAGCTAGAAGCCAGATCAAAGAATCAAGGAAGTATGTTAAAGTAACTTAACAACACATGCATCAAATAAATGAAAACAAAAAGACCTAATCACAAGCTACCATATTGGCCTTCACAAGACCTCAGGCAAGGCTGCCCACTTGGCACCACCTGGTTGACATTCCCTTCACAAGGGTCACGGGTTGCCACAGCTAACCACTTTACCAGTAAAGTACACCGCTACGGGGGATCAGCCCGCTAGTGTACGTGAAGAACAACGGTGCGGGCGATCATAATGCAAATGCTCAAGCTCTCGGTCCACTGACCGGGTAATCGGCAACAAGCCGGGAAATCCCCACTGGGATGCAAGGGCAAAATCAACTGAATCTCAACTCATATGCAAGACCAAGGCAAATCTCAACTCAGCATAAGCTCAACCGAAAAACTCAACTCAATCATGCAGACCAACCAAATGATACAAAACTTAAACACATATTTTTAAGAAAACTGTTTTGAAAAGTCCAAACCCCGAAGAGCATTGCCCTCGTCCTATCAAACAAGAACAGACTCAGGCGACACTACGAAGCTTGGGTTTTAAGTCTAAACCTCGCAGAGCAGTGCCTTTGTCCTATCAAACAAGAACAGACTCCGGCGACCCTACGAAGTTCGGTAAAACATCAGTTAAATAAATCTATGTGTTCAGCAGTGTATCATTTGATCAGCAGGACAAGCAAGCTCACCAATCCAACATGGAAATGTTCCAAGATAAGATATAAAAACCAGAGGTACAATGAATAATCATGTAAGGCATAATAGAACTGATAACAGGCGTAGATCAACATCTAACAACCAATCAGACAGACTAACCCCTTATGCAACTAAACACATGTTTTTAAGAAAACATTTGAAAACAATAGGTTTTTGGGTCCCAAACCTCGTAGAGCGTTGCCCTTGTCCTATCAAACAAGAACAGACTCAGGCTACCCTACAAGGCTTGGTAAAATCATTTATTTTAGAAGATCATGTATTTAGCAGCATAACAGGCGAACAACAAGGAAGTAGGCTCAACTATCAGATGACCAAAGAAACATGGCAATGTATAGAGTAATGAAATAACTACTGGGAACAATTTAAACACCACGTAAGTTAAGGATCACTAAAACAAACCATAAGCAGGCATAAAGCAGGCATGAAGTAGTAAATCACTGAATCAATGGAAAGGCAGGCTCAAGCATTAATAGACTAATATAATAATCAAGCATAGGAGTGCAACTACGAAATGGCCAATCAGTCAGAGCAACTAACAGTAATATATATTGCAACCAAAGGCAGACAGGCTCAAAATAAACTAAGTTACCAAGAACAGGAGTCCAACCAATACCGTACACCGAGGGCCAAACTGATAAAGCCCGGACCGAAGATAACCCATCTGTCAATGCGCAGGCGACTAAACCGTATCCACTGTATGTTTAGAACCAGAGGCACCGAATAAACCTGAATCAATCATATGGATCAAGGATCAACTCTGACTCTAACTTATTTCAATTTAACTTAAAACCCAGATCAATTTTAAAACCTCTACATAGCCATTTTGCATTTTTGTTTCCCCAGGACTTCAAAATCAGTTTTTAACGAGAGCATCGCGTCCAGTGACCCCAAATTAGCCAAGAGTACACTGTCGCGGCTTCGCAAACAACCCGGAACTTAGTTTTGTTCCAACATTATTCTAAAAGGTTGATTTCTCTTCATCTTTTAATCTGATCGTCAAACAGACGAACTTTGTATATGAAAGTGACTCTGGACAGTGCCAATACCCTAGGGCTCACCCTAGTTCCAGTCCAAAATCGATGGATCAACTAGATCCGAGTTCCTCGCTCTCTAACACTTCCACCATGCCCCACACACCAATCCACACAGCCAACATTGGGTCTGAAGTGAGCATCAAGCTCAGGGAAGTGTGTGTGACATCTTTCATATTAAACTTGAAGCCAAATTCCAAATTTTTCTTCTTTGGGACATTACAGCGAACACCTAGTGAGCATTATTTATAAAAACTAAAACCTACACTAACCCATGCAACAACTTTGTATAGAGGGGAACTGAGAACCTCTAACATGGATAAAATGCATTCAAACATAGTATAGGGATTACCTGGGGGTTTGGCCGGCGCCCGAAGGCGACGCCGGCGGCGGCGGGGCAACCACGGCCACAACAAGGGTGCAACCATGGATAAACGAAAACCTACGTTAGGTTTTGCATGCAAGCGTATAGGAAGCTTCTTAGAGGTCTAGAGGTCTTACCTGAAAAGTCCACCCACTTGACGGAGCTCCGGCGATCGCCGGAGACCATTTCCTCCAAGCTCTAGGTGAACTCGGCCACCTCTAATGGCGGATTCCGGCCGGCGAGGCGTTGGCCGGCGCAAGATGGACCAGGTTGCTTCCCTCGGTCCCCCGGTGCTTGCTGGGTGGTTGGCCGGCGGCGGGGACGCGCGGCAGCGCCGGGCGGAGGAGATCCGGCGAAGTGCCATTTGGCTCGGCTCTAGGGTAAGCCCGATCTCCATGGATCTTCAGCCGATCCGTCCCAAACTTCGGGGAAAGCTTGCAGTCACCGAGGAGGTCAAGATCAACGGTCTTGATCTCGGATTTGTTGGTCGGTTGAGGCTCGGGATCATCCTCGGCCGAAACACGATAATCCGGCAATAGTTCTCTCCCGCCGGCGGTCGGGAATGAGGCAAGGGTTCCGGCTCGCCGAAATTATCAAAGAAGAGGAGAAGGCCGCGGCGGCGCGCGGTGACGGCCGGGGTCCGCGATGCCCAGGCTAGGACGCGGCAACCCCGGGGACCTCTCAGTTAAAGTTTGGCCCAACTGAAACTTCTAACCCCCCCCCCCCCCCCCCCAAAACACCAACCCGAGAGCACCAATATCTCTTCTTTGTTTTCTCGGGTTACTCCGGCACGGGGACGGCGGCGGAGCCTGGGTGCGACGGTTGGAGGAGAGGTAGAGGGGGCGTCGGGTGCAGAAGAAGGTTAAAGGGTGGCTCGGGTGTGGGGAGTCCAAAGGTCACTCCCGAATGCATCTATTTACATGCATAACGCATAATATGCTAATAAGTCCTTCCACAATTGCCATTTGCAGTTCAGTCCTACATAAAACTTGTTCCTCTTACACTTAAGTCCCTGCCTATAAGGTGACACAATTTTCGAGGCACTATTTATTGGGTTTATATGCAAAATACACCGATTTTCGCTGTATTTCACGTATTTCGAGGAGTTCTGGTCGTCAGAATGAAAAACGGATTTCGCCGTTGCGTCCGGAACGTCGAAATCTTCAAGGTAGCGATTTTTGCTTTTCGACGCGATGTCCAGATAAATTTTCGTTCCATAAAAACTGTCCCATTTTACAGTTTTCATGCTTTTCGAGATTCCAGAGTCGTCAAACACAATTTTCGACTGCGCCATTGCGTTCAGAACGTCGAAAATAGCTAGAATTGACTACTCGAATCACTATATTAGGATTCCAGATGGTAAATTGGCCAATGTTGGTTAAAGGGACAATTAAAATCCAGGGTTACTGTTCATGTACAGTATATAACTTAAGTTACTGTGCGCAGGAACACTGTTCCATTGGTCGCGACTAATTGCCCTCTTCTTCTTTAAATTCTGGAAGATCCGACCGTCAGATCGAAAAGTGCTGAATATGAAACTTGCTCAGTTCGACGAGACGATCGCAACGGTCAGCTCAGATTTCCATGATCACGCCCGGATTGGAAATTAGCCTTTTTGCCTCGCAATTCGTGCAACTTGCACCCCGGCAATTGATCAAATAGATCAATTTAGATCTTTAGAATCTAACTCCGGCTAAAATTCATCTTTTATTTTATTTATTTAAAATAAAATATCCGGATTACTACACTGGATCACCCGCTCCGATTGCCCATCAGTTTGCGGGTGAAAAGCCGTGCTGAAGTGCAGTTTGGTTCCCATTGCTCGTTGCAGGCTCTGCCAAAAGCTTGACACAAATCGCGTGTCTCTGTCCGACGTAATGGACGCCGGTATTCCATGCAACCTCACTATCTCATTAATGTATGTTTACGCCAGCCGTTCCCGAGTCCACATCGTATGTATGGGCAGGAAGTGGGCCGATTTCGTCAAACGATCCACCACGACCCATATCGCATCATGTCCTTGTGGCGTTCTCGGGAAGCCGGTCACGAAATCCATCGTAATCATCTCCCACTTCCACTCCGGCACCGGCAATCGTTGTAACTTCCCTGCTGGGCGTTGATGTTCGGCCTTTACTTGTTGGCACACCAGGCAATGTGCCACGAATCGGGTCACATCTCCCTTTAACTTAGGCCACAAGAAGGTCTGCTTAATATCCTTGTACATCTTTGTTCCCTCAGGATGCGCCGCATAGGGGGCAGTATGCGCTTCCCTCAGGATTTTCTTTTTAAGTTCCGGTAGGTCAGGCACGCAAATCCGTCCTCAGAATCGTATTGTGCCGTCAGATCTTACGGTGAAATCACCCCCTTGGTCAGCGGGTATTCTGTCTCGCACAAGCTGTAACTGGCCATCAGTCGATTGTCCTTTCAAAATCCTGTCCAGTAGGGTGGGTCTGACCACCAGGGTCAAGAGTTGAGCGACCGTGCCCGCTGGTACCACTTCCAGTCTTAATTGCGAAAACTCTGCAATCAGACGGTCCTGCTGGGTGATAGCACTTACACCTGCTCCTTCTGCCTGCCCCTTGAGCCTCAAGGCGTCGGCCACCACATTTGCCTTCCCCGGGTGATAGTGGATCGACAAGTCATAGTCTTTTAATAGCTCGAGCCACCGCCTCTGCTGCAAGTTTAGCTCCTTCTAGGTTAAAAGGTACTTGAGACTCTGATGATCGGAATACACGTTGTAGTGTGTCCCATACAAATAGTGTCTCCACAGCTTGAGGACAAACACAACTGCTGCGAGCTCCAAGTCGTGCACGGGATAATTCCGCTCATACTCCTTAAGTTGCCTTGACGCATAGGCTATGACCTTACCTCGTTGCATAAGCACACCTCTGAGACCGTTTCGCGACGCGTCACAGTAAACCTCATAGTCCTCCCCAGGTTCCGGTAAGGCGAGAACCGGGGCCCGTGTCAATCTATCCTTAAGTTCCTCAAAGCTCCTTTGGCACTGATCCGTCCAGATAAATTTCTCTCCCTTCCGGGTCAGGCGATTCAAAGGGGTAGCTATTTTGGAGAAGCCCTCCACGAAGCGTCGGTAATACCCTGCCAGACCCAGGAAGCTTCGTACCTCTGTTACTGTTGTCGGTCGGGGCCAGTCCGTTACGGAGTCTATCTTCCTCGGGTCTACTGCAATCCCAGACGCCGAAACGATGTGCCCTAAAAAGTCCACCTCGCGGAGCCAAAACCCACACTTTTTTAGTTTGGCGTAGAGTTTTTGATCCCGGAGGGTCTGAAGGACTATACGTAGGTGCTCCTCATGTTTGTCATGCCCCGGGGGTTCAAACGCACGGAAGGAGAAGAGCCACCGATGCTTCCAGTTTAACAATGTTATATATATATATATATATATATATATATATATATATATATATATATATATATATATATTTTATTTCATTTCCGCCCCGGTGCGCACCCAGACCCGCCGCATATTCAAATTCACTCTGCAAACGGGCAGAGTCTCCTTTGTATATTCACGGCGTCCACATTACACAAAACATCATGTTCAAGCATTAACCACAATAGATCGAGGCACAGGTACAAGCAACGTGCAAACCACATACTAACAACTGCCACATATAGGAAAAAGGGCTGACTGTTTCAAAAGGATAAAATCGCAGGGTTTTGAAAGAGGCGCCCACACGACGCTGAGTTTTTAAAGAAAACTGTTTTCAAAGCCGCATAAATCCACAGAGTTTAAAGACGGCATGTAGTAACCGTAATTTTTAAAATTCAAAATTTAAGTTTAAATAATTTTCAGAATTATTAAAATAGCAAAAATGGGCAATTAGTGGGTCAATAGTGGCCCAGAAATGTCGACTTTTGATCGGGGTCTGATCTGGAAAATCCGAGATCACCATTGCGATCGTCTCGTCGAAACATAGAAGTTTTATATTCATATATTTTCGATCCGACGGTCGGATCTTCCAGAAATCAGAAATCAAAAACGGGCCCCGCGACTTAAGTGTGAATAGTAACTCGCGATTTTCGACCCTTCGCGAGCGACAGTTGGCCGAACCACTGTCTAAAACCCTGACATAGGGGTATGAGTAATGGATCCTAACTAATTTCGACGTTCTGAGCGCAATGGCACTGACGGATTTTGCATTTGGCAACCCGGGTGCATTGGAGTGCGTGCAATATACCGCAAATCGTCGAATTAAATGGCCCGAGATTTTATCCGAGCATCAAACGAACCAAACAAATATGCTACCTGACAGGTCTCGACGAGCCGGACGTCGTAGCGAAGTCCGTTTCGCAAAACGTCGAGCGGATTGCCTCGAAATGCGTGAAAAGCGCCAAATTATTGCTTTTTCTTCAAGCAACTTGAGTGTTCTTGGGCCTGAGCCTTTGAGGCTTTGTGCATTGGGCCTCTGCCACCCTAAGAAGCAACGAAATGTGTTGGGCAAAGCCTGGTGGTGGAGGTTAGGTGTGAAACCGGTTTGGTGCAAGAATCTTGCAATAGGTGCAAGGTGGTCTCTTGAGCTACCCTGGACCAGAGCTCGAAGGGATTTTGGGTAGAATCCGAAGCACCAGACTCCTCTAGGCCTTCCACATCAAACCCGGAGTGATGGGGTGGTCGTGGGTCACAAGTTCCATAGTAAGGAACTCGGGAGAGAGAGAGAGAGAGAGAGAAGGAGGAGAGTTGGACCAGATCTTTTCCAAGGGTTTGGGAGTGCCTGAAGAGTTCCTTGGCATCTCTGGAGCACTGCTGGAGTTGCCCGAGGCCGCGCGTGAAGGAGAACCCGAAACCGGCTTCTTCCCTCCTTCACCAACTCCGGCCAAGGTAAGAATCCCTAAACCCTTGATTGCTAGCCCCCGAGTCCCTTAGCAGTGGACTTCCCATGTCCTAGGGATGCTCCATACACAAGCCCGAGCCCCCATGCACGCGGGTTGGCCGGCGGGGAAAAGCTCTCGCCGGAAACCTAGCCGAGCTCCACCGCAAGAGAACTCACAAACCGCTTGACAAATACGCACCAAAATTGGGGTGCCGAGACTGTAGAACAATTAGAATAAATCTGCAAAGTCTCGGGATTTTTGGTCGAGCCGTTTGCGAGAAAAAGAATGCCCTAGTTTTTGGAAAAGCGCATGTTGGCCGAGCTTGCGGCTCCGGCGCTGGCGCGCCTCCTGGCCGCCGGGAACTATTCCAGAAGGGTTTCGGGGAGTGCAAGGAGTGCATCCATGCACTTGCATGCTGCCCATGCAGCATCGGAAGGTGGCGGCCATTGTTGACCCGAGTTGGAGCCTTGTTGCGGCCGCCGACACTCCGGCCATCTCCGGCTGGGGTGGGGTAGTCGGGAAGCTTCGTGTGGACCTGGGGAACCTACCATGCAAGTTTGAGGGCCCAATGTTGCCTCTGCTGGAATCCACCATTAATGGTGTTGGAGCTCGAGGAGGAGCTTAGCCCCGCCGCACCGCCGCCTTGTCCTGTCGCCGGGCACAGGCACAGAAAGTTTCCCCAGGTGTTTTAGCACCCATTGGTGCTTTTGGTTGGAACTCTGTGGCCCTGGGTTGATCATCACGAATTTCAAAGCGGGGGAAGTCATCTTCTTCCCCGAGCTTGTGGCTAACCTGGGTGTGGAGCTTGCTCCAGGTTGCTGGAAAAGATCCTGCAACCTGGAGGAGTGTATTCCCTCAAGTTTAGCAAGGGCTGGTGCTGTGAATGCAGAGATCAAGATTGGAAATGTGCTTATGTATGTTGAATAGAATAGTGCACATAAGGTGTTTGTGGAATTGCCTCAATGAAAAACAAGTTGGAATTAGGCCACACTGTAAATAGGAAAGTTGTTTAGAATTGTCCCCTGAGCTTGATGCTCACTTCAGATCAACCTGGATCTGTGTGGACAAGTGTATGGTGCATTGTGAATGGGGTGAGAGCAAGAATGTGGTTCTGGTTGAACCAGAAGGACTGGGCTGCAAAGAAGGTGAGCCCCAGTGTCCTTGCAATGTTTAAAGGCATGGTTATATACAAAGTTTTGATATATGAGGTATAGATGCAAAGTTGTGTCATAATCAAGCTTAAATGCAATAAATTCTTAAAAACAGTGTTAGGGTCTGTTTAAAAGTTGTAACAGTGTACTCCTGGCTATTTTGGGGTCACTGAACGCGATGCTCGCGTTTGTTTTGGGTTTTGGTGAGCCGAAGAAACGAAAATGCGTTTCGGCTAGGTTAGAGGAGTAAATTATGGCCCAAAGTTTTCCTCGGGCATCGTGCTGCCCCAAATGGGTGAGCACGGCGTTCAGCAAGTCAAATGTCACCTGCTGGAGGTGACGGCTCGTAAAAATGATTCTCCGTTTATGAGAACGAGCCAAAACAGTGTGTATTTAGTGTATAAAATGCATTCCGAGTAAACCTGGGGGCCTGGCTGTAATTGTAGCAGTGTGGAAAAGCTAGCTGAAGGTTCTAAAGTGGTTTTGACCTTTCAGTGGGGTTCCTGGAGTTCCTGTTAAGCTAAATATGCTTAATGTTGCGCAAATCGACGAAACGGTCGATTCGCGCTTATGCACTTTGAGGATTTGATAGATCCTGAGTTGTCACCCGGTATTATTGTAGGGCCCAGTCGTCAGGAGCCAGCTGTGATCCGTCTTGTGGTTGTCGCGACCGTCTACCTTCTGGTGGAGTCGTTGTTCCTCCTATATACAGGTGGGTTATCTTCGGTCCGCGTTTTATCAGGTCGGCCCTATTGGGTGCCGTGGTAGGTCGGACCCCTGTTCTTGGAACCTTGAACCTGTGCTATATGCTTTCATTTCAGCCTCTAGTTACTACAGCTATATTGCTTGATTATACAGATGAGCCTGTCGTTATACTCTATTCTTCACTGCATGTTTAGAATAGGAGTTCTTGTCTCAGTACTTATGATTTGCATCAGTATCGATATCCTAGTGGGGATCTTCCTTGGCTTCTTGCCATCCTTGTGGTCAGTGTACCATGGTTATATCCTAGTGGGGATTTTCCTCGGCTTCTCGCCGTCTGTCCGGTCTACCGACCATGGACTGGGACTTAGCATTATGATTGCCATTGAGTTCATACCTGCTCTTACTACTTGCTTATATATCAGCACAGATCCTTACATCTGCATCGCATTGATCCCACAGATGAGTTTATTATGCCTTGATTCTCAGCAGTAGTTATACATCATGTTCATATTTCCAGCAGTTGCTTGTTATTCGTGTTGAGATATATCATATTCTTTTCAGTGTTTGATGTGCATTTCTTGGACACATGCCAGGCTTGATTGGTCACTAGCATAGTCTATACCTGTCTCTATTCTTCACTGCATGATTAGAATAGGAGATACTACTTCAGTACTTGGCATGTTATACTTGCATCCCAGTGGGGATTTTCCTCGGCTTCTTGCCGTCTATATGGTCAGTGGACCATGGTTTGAGCATCAGCATTATAATCGCCGTCGAGCCAAGCTTTTCGTCACGCACACCAGCGGATTAGCTACCCGTGGCGGTGTTCTTTACCGGTAGAGAGGTCTGATCGACCCGTGAGCCTAGTGGGGTTATGATAGCTTGTTTGGGTGTCCAAAAGTGGTTGTTGCCTGAGGCCCCAGTGACCAAAAGTGGTTGTTGCCTGAGGTCATATGCTCCATGGCAAATTTAACCTGAGGCCCTTGTGGCCAAAAGTGGCAGTGATTGGGTATATTTGTGATGATTACTTTTGATGCATTATTCTTGTTTATCATTTACTGCTTGCCAGATTATCAGTGATAGCATGATTGTTTCCTGCTTATCAGTACAGTATATTCATTCCTACTTGTCAGTTATAGCATGATCATTCATTCCTACTTGTAGTCTTATCAGTGATAGCATGATCAGCTCTATATATGATTACACTGCTCAGTTGATTAATCCATGATTGATGATACTCTGCTGAGATTATATACCTGTTTTCTATCTTCAGTATATCCTACTTTTGCTATCCGCTTATTATTGTACCCAGTAGGTACGGCTTGCTATTTCCCGGCCCGTCGTGCTCACTGGGATACACTCCGGTGTGTCTCACACCCTCGGGTGACTGTTTTTCAGGTCGAGCGGGTGCTGGGATGTCGGGACGAGTTGGTGAGGTTCCGAGTTAGCAATCGACCCTGGACAGCCGTTTATGGATTAGCAAGTTGTCAAAATTGTAAATAATTGTTTAAATGTTGTAACATCTTTTAGTAGTACGTAGTTTAGACTACTCTGATGTTGTTGTGAAAGCTAGCCGTGCATATATAGAAAAGGCTCAATTCCATAGGGGATTGGGACTCTTCTATATATGTGGCGGTCTGTCATTGCCCTGGCTTGATTTTGAAACTCTGATATAAAAAAAAAAAAGAAAAAAAAATTTTAGACCCACTTGTGAATCTCGGGGCATGACACGGCACCCACCCGGTGCCTGATTTTATAAAGTCGTTTTCGAAATCACATAAATCCCACAGAGTTTTAAAACGGTGCCCACACGACACCCTCGTTTTTAAAATGGTTTTCGCAAACGGTTTTTCTTGATTTTTGGTTTGTAGTTTGAAATGGCCAAGTATAGGAAAAAGACAATATTCATTCAACAGTTGTAAAAACGAAAGACAACATCCACGTCAATCCCACGGGGGTATCGCAATCCACAACTAGCTATCCAGCATAATAAGTGAACAAAGGGAAAGAGTCACTGTATCTGTGGTCCAAGCGGATCAGTACAGCACTCGCGCGGCCTCACCAGCATCCTAGCTGATGGGTTATATAAATAATAGGATCTAAATTGGGGAAAAAACACCTAGAGGGGGGGTGAATAGGTGTAAACCATAAACACTCAAAAATCTTTGCGATATAAAAATCCAATGCGGAAAAATAAATAACACGCAGAGATTTTTACGTGGAAAACTCCAAACCGGAGTAAAAAACCACGGGACCGATAACACGGTGAAATCCACTAGAATTAAACACGTACAAGGTGATATACCGTACTCACAGACGACTCAACCTTTTCCATACGCTCCTAGTTGATCTTCTCCGCTCGCTCCACGACGCTTCTCGAATCCACGATGTGCGTCCAACGCCGAATCCACGGCGTCCAACGTCGAGTCCACGACGTCCGACCGAATCCACGGTCTTCACCCAGTAGCATG
The DNA here is from genome assembly GCA_029204045.2 of Tillandsia leiboldiana. Taxonomy (NCBI): domain Eukaryota; kingdom Viridiplantae; phylum Streptophyta; class Magnoliopsida; order Poales; family Bromeliaceae; genus Tillandsia; species Tillandsia leiboldiana. Next base: position 14,394,946 of record CM055061.1, read on the forward strand.
CTTCGAATCCACGAACGTACCTCGCTCCGAATCCACGAGAGCGGTTGCACCTTGAATCCACAAGGCCACGCGAGTCCACGCACCGATTTTGGGGTAAGTCGTTGTTTTTGGGTGGTGATGATCCGCCGAATACTTAGATCAAAGATAGATAGGAAATACCATCTAAGTATTCATTACTTTGATTCAACTCAAAATGTGAGTATGAAAACCTAGAATCAAACTAATCAATATAGATGAAGAAACATAGAATTAATCTAGTTATTTTCTTTCTTCTCTATATGTGGATCTGGGGCCGTATAAAATGATATTTGATTATGACGGCTACTTTTTGGACTAACCCTAGAAAAAGAATCATAGGGTCTATTTATAGGTTAGAAACCCTTGGAAGAAGATAAGGATAAAAAACTATCCTTTTCTGGAGTCTTTACATGACGACGATCCGAATCGGAGATCGGCGATCCGGATTGCAGTAGCGAGAAAAACAGATTCCAGAAAAACGAAGGTTCGGGATCCGGATCGAAGTGCTTGATCCGGATCGTTCATACAGTTCACCAAACATCAACGTTCGGGATCCGGATTGCAGTAGTCTGATCCGGATCGTTCAAATAAAATGGTAAACTCAATGTTCGGGATCCGGATCAAGGGAAGCTACGATCCGGATTGAACTGGTGTATGAACGAACCACCTTCGGGATCCGGATTGAACAATCTGATCCGGATCCTGAACATGTCCCATGTCCAGTTTTTGATATTTATGCAATAACAAATCCATCCAATTGTTTCTACGCTATAAGAAGTATTCGAATCACCAAAGATATTAAGTTAAACATACCTGATCCTTTTGAATTCTTCTTTCTTGAGATTGAGTTATATGATCCAACTTCCTTTACCTTCAATCTTCAAGACTTAGCCGAATTCACGAAATACGCCAACTCAAATTCCGTAACAATCTCCCCCTTTGGCGGTTTCGTGACAAAACATAGATCCACTCAAGAAAATTCAAAAAGATATTTTTGTTGCTATCACCATACAACAAAAATTTACAATGGAGATCCAAAATAAAATACATGAGTTAAACTCCTAAAACAGACTCTAGACTTAGACATCTGTACTCTCTGCAAAAGAAATCATTCTTGACAAAAGAAATCGTTAGATACCTCAAGAATTTTATATCATTCAAAAACCACATACAGAGATGAAGTTTATACTCATTTATACTTACCATGACATTTATATATTCAGATATGTAAACTGATCATAGTTAAAACGCCAACATATCTTCTATGCAATCAATCACCAAATGTCATGTTAGAGAACATCAACTTGTTAGTTATATTACATGCCCAAATAGTTAATCGAATAGTTAGTCGAGGCATGCATTCAAACACAAATGAAAACCGAAAGTTGAAGTTCTACTTACCTTTCAAGTTGAGGTTATACTTACCTCTATAGTTTCAAGTTTTCTCAGTAACCATTGTATCATAGTATCATTGTTTATACTTCTCTCTCCCCCTTTTTGTCACAAAAATTAGCCAAAAAATACTAAAATGGAGAGAGTGGTTAACAGTTCAAGTTTGAAAACTAAAAACTAAAAACTAAAACTTAAAGACCTGCACAAAAGAAAGTTAAAAAAAAGTTCCTGCACAAGAAAATTATTAGACCAACAATTCAAGTATCTGAATCTGAGTCATCCGAGGCGGAGTCCTCAGAGCTCGTGCAGCCCAGCTTTTTCAAAATTCCTTTAAGCATTCCCGAAATCGTAGAACACTCTTGTTTCATCTGATGTATGTCCTTGGACATCTTTCTGAGTCCTAGAGCCATTTTGTCTTGTTCTTGTTTGATGGAAGACTCCAGGTTTCCCTTTTGGTCAATTCTTCTGGAATTTGAAGAACGTTGTGTGACGATTGACGGAGCAGTCTGTCCTTCATTCCGAGGAGATCTTCTTGGCAAAGAATGTGAATTGTCAAGAGGTTCATTGCTTGGCACATTCTTTTTCCTTGCTTGCTGCTTAAGTATTAAGGAAGACTTCAGTAGCTTCTTGTTCTTTAGGTAAACCTTGTTTTCTTCATCAATACCTTGTTGTACTTCATCAAGAAATGTGTCCCAATCTTCTTCGTCTTCAGATTCAGTGTCAATTTGAGAGATATTCTTTGGATTCTCTTGACATGGTTCATTTATTTCAATACCTCGAGCTCGTCCAGGTCGTCGAGCGAGTCTTTTTCTTTTTAATATGGATGAAGAGGTCATTGGTGCTTTTCCTTTTTCCGTAGCAGTGGGCGGAGCCTTTTCCTTTGATGTCTCTGCACGGGCTTTCCCTTTCGATGCAAGAGAGGTTTTCTGTGGCGATTTTCCAGGATGTGTTTCATCATCTGACAACTCATCCCAATTGACTTCATCCTTTTTAGCCCTCTTGGGCTTGATAGTGTCTCTCGTATGTACCATAGCAGCCAGAAGGAAAATGATCCAGGTGATCACCATTGCTATTGGTTTCTTGTGAAAAGAAATCCTGTGACCAACACCTCAAGAACACGAAAAAATTGTTAATTTTCAAAAATTAGAAAAATTGTACCCAAACAATCATTATCGTGTAGAGAGACTAGGAATCAAATTAGTTTTGCAAAAGGAAATTTAAAAATAGATCAATTGCATGATTTTGGAAAATTCCCATTATATGCCCTAAAACCGAAATTTTCGAAATCGAAGACAAAAATCCGTTTATCTTGAGAATACCTAGGATATAATCAAAACTAATCTACCCAGAGTTCTTATTTCAAAAGAAATTTGATCAAAAACCATCCACAAATGAGATTGATACAAGAAATTCATCACGTTTTGAGGAGGAATAAGAAAAACTGTGAAAAACCGAGATTTTGATCAATAAAACTTACTTGGAATTGAAGAACTTGAGTTTGAAAGCTTCCAAGATGGATGAAATCTAGAGAGAGAAGCTCTGGAAACTTTGGAACAAAAGATTGGAGTAAAAGAAATCAAAACCCTTTTGTTCTATATAAAACCCTAGCCGCGATCCGGATCAGTTCGTGATTACGATCCGGATCGGCTACCCGCAGTGAAAAACTACGTTCGGGATCCGGATCAGCAGGTCCAATCCGGATCGGCTGCCCGCAGAAGAATATCTGCGTTCGGGATCCGGATCGGCAGGTCCAATCCGGATCGGCTCCAACTTTTTCTTTAGAAAATTTCAGAGAAATTCTAGAAAAACCAGAAAAAGATTGTAAGCACTTTTGTGTATCAACTTTAAACGAAAATCATCGTTTCATACAACAAGAAATAGATTATACCAAATCTATCAATAACATCCAACAAATGAAATGAAAATTTATAAAAATTAAATCCCTTAAAGTTGAACAACTTCAATTACATCTAACTTGATCTTATGAGTAATGCCTTTATCAAATCATCAATTCGGTAAAGAAAATGAAATACAAAGATCAATAGATGTCTAACATCCCCGATAAGTTAGATAATATATCTAGTCAATTTATTGAAGAGAGTGACTCTTTGAGCATCTTTCATTAAAAATCCCACCTTATACCAACCTTGAAATTTTGACAGAGTCAAGTATTTCAACATGCATTTTAATTAATCAAACTTGAAAAACCTTGCTTGGTATACATGTGGCAGCTGCACACAATACTCGGACGACCGAGGTGGTAGCTCTTTCCTCCATGTGGTGGTAGTTTTCACACTCCTCATTGGGATGTAACTCTTTCCACATCTTTTGAGCATAATACTTTTTCTTTGACTCCCCCTCAATTGGCTATCAATTATCTAAGATATAAAGTATTTAGCCAAATATTGATCTCGATTTCATACTCGACTAAACAGTCAAATAAGATAAAAACTATACCAAGAGATCATCGAGAGAGAAATTGACTTTGATCAAAACAAAGATGAGTTAATTGACATAAATGATCATTGCATCAAATGAAATATTATGATATCTAAGGCATAATAGATTTCTAAATATATAAAAGGATGCAGTTAAAGTCAATAAAACTAATGCTCAATTAATGTTCTATGTCTAAGCATAGATAATGAACAAAAACACAAAAACAAAACCTAACCTAAACAAGAGTTTCAAAAGAGGTTATTTCAAGGAAAGCATTCCAATTGCTTTACGCAAATGAATAAAACGTTTTTGATCCAAAGGTTTTGTTAAAATGTCAGCTAATTGATCTTCAGTTGAAATGTAGGAAATTTAAAGAATATTTGATTCAATTAGCTCTCTAAGAAAATGATATCTAAGTTCAATGTGTTTTGTTCTAGAGTGCAACACAGGGTTTTTTGAAATGTTTATAGCACTTGTGTTGTCACATAAAACAGTTACCGAAGTTGCTGAAATCCGGAAGTCGCTCAACACGCTTTTCATCCAAATAAGTTGAGTTGAACAACTACCCGCTGAGATGTATTCCGCTTCGGCAGTCGAGAGTGCAATGCAGTTTTGCTTTTTACTATGCCATGCAACAAGACAATGGCCAAGATAAAAACATGCACCACTCGTACTTTTCCGATCATCCACAGATCCTGCCCAATCGGCATCTGAGTATCCAATAATATATAAACTTGTTCCCATAGGATACCAAATTCCGAAGTTTACAGTTCCTTTGACGTACCGGATGATCCGTTTCACCGCTTTCAGGTGAACCTCCTTTGGTGCTGATTGATATCTCGCGCAAATCCCAACACTAAAGGATATATCCGGGCGACTAGCTGTGAGGTAAAGTAGACTTCCAATCATGCTGCGATAGAGTTTCTCGTCTACATTATCATTAAGAGATTCACTTCCTAATCCCTTATTGCTAGTTCCCATAGGAGTAAGAAAATCTTTAGAATCTTCTAATCCGAATTTCTTTACCAACTCCTTTGTGTACTTGGATTGACACAGATGGATGCCTTCATCATTTTGTTTCACTTGCAATCCAAGAAAGTATGTCAGTTCCCCCATCATAGACATCTCAAATTCGCTTTCCATGGTTTCAGCGAATTTAGAAGCATCATTATCCTTTGTCGCTCCAAACACAATGTCATCGACATAGATTTGTGCAACAATGAAGTTATTTTGATAATGCTTCACAAAGAGAGTCCGATCTGCTCCCCCTCGAGTATAGCCCTTCTCCAAAAGGTGCTTTGTCAACCTTTCGTACCATGCTCGCGGTGCTTGTTTTAAACCGTAAAGAGCCTTTTTCAAACGAAAAACATGGTTAGGTAGTTTACAGTCTACAAAACCTTTCGGTTGAGCCACATAAACTTCCTCATTTAAAAACCCATTTAAAAATGCGCTCTTAACGTCCATTTGAAAGAGTTTTATTTTTAAAGTGACAAGCAATAGCGAATAAGATACGAATGGACTCGAGTCTAGCTACAGGGGCGAACGTTTCATCAAAGTCTATACCTTCTATTTGAGAGTAGCCTTGAGCAACTAAACGTGCTTTGTTCCTGATGATGGTACCATCCTCATTTTTCTTGTTCTTGAAAATCCATTTAGTACCAATCACATTGTGTTGCTTCGGAGGCGTCGTTAATTCCCAGACTTTGTTGCGTTCAAACTGATGGAGCTCTTCCTGCATTGCTTCAATCCAGTAGTCATCCTGAAGAGCTTCATCGACGTTCTTTGGTTCGATCGTGGAAACATAACAGGCGAATCCACAAACCAACTGTCTCCGATTTTTGACTCCTTCTTGTGGGTCTCCAATGATGTTTGATTCAGGATGATCCTTGGAGATGCGTAACGTTTGTTGTAATGGAGTACTCGGGGGTACATGAGATGATTTCTGCACATCAGATAAACTTGAAGAACCATTAGATGCATCATTAATATTGGAAGTATTATCATGAGAAGATGCACTTACAGGAGTATCATCATCAAGAGAGATATCAGGGGTAGATTTATCAGATGCGAAGTGGAAAGCTTCATCTACTTTAACATTTATAGATTCTACGATCGTCTTAGATTCCAAGTTAAATACCTGATATGCTCTACTATTCGTAGAATACCCCAAGAAATCCCTTCGTCACTTCGAGAGTCAAAGTTTCCAAGATTTTCATGGTCACGTAAAATGTAACACCGACTCCCGAAGATGCAAAAATATTTGATGTTGGGTTTTCTACCACACCATAGTTCATATGGTGTATTTAACGTTCCCGGGCGCAAATAAACTCGATTAATAACATAGATTGTAGTGTTCACAGCTTCAGCCCAAAAATGTAGCGGTAAATTCCGGCTGTGAAGCATAACACGTGCCATCTCTTGAACAACCCTGTTTTTGCGCTCGACAACACCATTCTATTGAGGTGTATAGGGTGCTGAGAATTCATGCTTAATGCCGTTGGAAGTGCAAAAGTCAATGAATTTAGAATTTTATGAATTCTCCACCTCTATCACTTCTAACACGAATGATCTTTTCATTCTTTTCAATCATAATACGAAGGCAAATCTCGTGAAAAGAATCAAAAGTATCGGCTTTCTCTTTTAAAAATGCTACCCATGAATACCGAGAGAAATCATCACCAATAAGAAAATATACCATTTACTTCCCAAGGATGGTTGACGTGTTGGCCCCATAAGATCCATATGCAATAATTCCAAGGGCCGTTTGGTACCGACGTGGTTCAGGTTCTTGTGTGCAGCCCTTGATTGTTTTCCCTTAAGACAACCACCACACACAATATTTTGTTCAAGTGAAAGTTTAGGAACCCCCTTGACCACGTCTTTGTTCGAAATTCTAGCAAGTTCCTTAAAATTTATGTGTCCTAGCCTTTCGTGCCAAAGTGTTTCATTATTCAAAGAGGCTAAGTTACAATTTTCAGAAATTTTATTTGGAACAATATAACAATTGTTTTCAGATCTAACCCCTTTTAAAAAGAAAACATGATCCTTATCAGTTACAATGCATTTAACAGATGAAAAATTAATAGAAAATCCATTATCGCAAAGTTGACTGATACTAATGAGGTTAGTCTTAAGCCCATCAACAAATAATACATTATTCAGAATCGGGCCATCTGGAATAGCTACTGTTCCTTTTCCAACAATTTTGGAAGACTGACCGTCTCGAAAACCACAAGTCCTCCGGAGATTTCTCAAAATTTTGAAAGCAGTTTTTGTCACCGGTCATGTGACGGGAACAGCCGCTATCCAGATACCAAGACGAATTATCATATGCATGCAAGGAAATATTTGTAACAAGACAAGGGAAGATTTCACCTTGCGTACCCAGACCTTTCGAGTTTTGGTGTACGTCGGAAGTGATTGTGAGGTTGATACCTTTGGTGAAAGCGTCTTGTTGATCCATCGCTTTTCCTTGACGTCGTCGTCTTGTTTGATGAACTACCGAGGCTCTTTTCCTTCAAAGAATTTGCATTTGATTTTCGAGGAATCACCCTTTTGGTAGTCGTTGCAAGAAGTGCTTGAGTTGACCGTTTGGCTCCCATCTTGCAATTTCTCCTTATGTGCCCTGCAAAATTACAACGAAAACATACCTTAGTGCTTGACGATCTCGAGGAGGGTGAAGTAGGCTTGTTGTCGTTGCTAGTTGTGAATTCCGGTGTCGGAGGAGGAGATACCGACTGAGGCACGAAAACTGTCCCAACCGAACTAAAATCGTCTTTAGTTCGATTGTATCCGAGGCCGAACTTGTTTGATTGACCAAGACCAAGAAGCTTATCCAACTTACTCCTTCCTGATGAAAAATCGCTGCAAGTCATCCTTGAGTTGGAGAATGGTCTCAGTCATTTCCAATTTTTCCTGTCGAGCCTCGCCGTTGAGCTTCAAGAAGTAATTCGCTTTGTTAACCATATCTATATAATTCTTCTCGAGTTGCTCGTTGGACTCTTGAAGGAAAACATTTGCTTTTATCAGATTATCCCTTTCCACTTCAAGATCGGTCGAGAGAGAAGTTACCCTTTTTAGTTCTTCTTCGAGATCCTGCAATCTCCCTCTCAACCCTTGTTTTGCTTAGCCAGTTTCTTTGAATCCCGTAAAAGTCTGTGGTAGGCTAGAGCAAATCTTCACCTTCCGAATCATCCGATTCATTGTCCGTTGCATTCTTTTCAACAGTGGAGTTGGACAATGGTCAGATGTACTTGCCATTAAGCACATGAAGGTGAAGATGTGGACGTGTGGAATGCAGTTGTGTTGTCTTCTTCATCACTTGACGATGACTCATTTGACGATGAGGTGTCATCCCAAGTGACGACTTACATCGCCTTCTTCTTAGACAGATTCTTAGTTTGGACATTCGTTGAGATATGGCTGTACCTCGGCACTTGAAGCATTGGACTTGTCCTTCTGTGCTTTTCTTATCTTAGAAAAGCCTTCTTGCTTTCTTGACTTGTAACTTGAAGAACCCGTGCCTTTCTTCCACTTTCCGAAGGATGGAGTTTTGCTTGAATTACCCCTTCGAAAATTCGGCGAAACTTCCTTGTCAAGAGAGCCAGCTGCTTCTCAAGTCCTCCATAGATAAATTCTCGTCATCGCCTGAGGAGGATGAATCCGCGTCTTCTTCTTTCGTTGTTTTCAAAGCATAACCTGAAGACTTAGAAGAGGATGCCTTTCCCGAGAATAGTTAGTAGGAAATGTCATTTCATAAGTTTGTAAAGAACCAACTAATTCTTCTACACGGATTTCGTCCGGGTGTTTAATAGTTTCAATGGCTGTGACCTTGGAACGAAATCTTTCAAGAAGAGTTTCTTAAGATCTTTCTTACAATTTTAAATTCTGGAATCTTCTCTCCCAAGTTAGCACATGAGTTTACGATGTCTTGCAATCGTGTGTAATAGTCAGTGAACGATTCATTTTCTGCCATGAAAATAGAGTCAAACTTGCTCGTAAGCATTTGCAGTTTCTGAATCTTCACAAGGTTAGTTCCCACATGCGTAACTTGAAGAAACATCCTAGATTTCCTTCGCAGTCTCACATGCCGTGACGTGAGAGAACTCTGTTTGTGGTAAGGCATTAAATAAAGCATTTATTCCCTTGCCATTGTAAGAAGATATATCAATCTCTTCCTTGGTCCATTCGACCTAGGTTTGATGGTGCGAACATCACCAATAATTCAGTTGGATTAGTCCATCCTAATTCAATTGATTGCCACACCCATTCGTCGATGGAAATTAAAAAGGCTTTCATCCGTACTTTCCAGTACGCATAATTTGTTCCATCGAAGAACGGGGGTCTGTTGATGTTTCCACCTTCAACCATTGTTTACAACCCTATTCCCGCTCCGATACCACTTGATGGGTTATATAAATAATAGGATCTAAATAGGGGAAAAAACACCTAGAGGGGGGTGAATAGGTGTAAACCATAAACACTCAAAAATCTTTGCGATATAAAAACCCAATGCGGAAAAATAAATAACACGCAGAGATTTTTACGTGGAAAACTCCAAACCGGAGTAAAAAACCACGGGACCGATAACACGGTGAAATCCACTAGAATTAAACACGTACAAGGTGATATACCGTACTCACAGACGACTCAACCTTTTCCATACGCTCCTAGTTGATCTTCTCCGCTCGCTCCACACGCTTCTCGAATCCACGATGTGCGTCCAACGCCGAATCCACGGCGTCCAACGTCGAGTCCACGACGTCCGACCGAATCCACGGTCTTCACCCAGTAGCACGCTTCGAATCCACGAACGTACCTCGCTCCGAATCCACGAGAGCGGTTGCACCTTGAATCCACAAGGCCACGCGAGTCCACGCGCCGATTTTGGGGTAAATCGTGTTTTTGGGTGGTGATGATCCGCCGAATACTTAGATTAAAATAGATCGGAAATACCATCTAAGTATTCATTGTTTGATTCAACTCAAAATGTGAGTATGAAAACCTAGAATCAAACTAATCAATATAGATGAAGAAACATAGAATTAATCTAGTATTTCCTTTCTTCTCTATATGTGGATCTGAGGCGTATAAAATGATTTTGATTATGACGGCTCCTTTTTGGACTAACCCTAGAAAAAGAATCATAGGGTCTATTTATAGGTTAGAAACCCTTGGAAGAAGATAGGATCAAAAACTAACCTTTTCTGGAGTTTTACATGACGACGATCCGGATCGGAGATCGGCGATCCGGATTGCAGTAGCGAGAAAAACAGATTCCAGAAAAACGAAGGTTCGGGATCCGGATCGAAGTGCTTGATCCGGATCGTTCATACAGTTCACCAAACATCAACGTTCGGGATCCGGATTGCAGTAGCCTGATCCGGATCGTTCAAATAAAATGGTAAACTCAATGTTCGGGATCCGGATCAAGGGAAGCTACGATCCGGATTCGAACTGGTGTATGA
>CM055061.1:14405361-14494285 GCA_029204045.2 Tillandsia leiboldiana
GCTCAGTTGATTAATCCATGATTGATGTACTCTGCTGAGATTATATACCGTTTTCATCTTAAGTATATCCTATTTTTGCTATCCGATTATTATTGTACCCAGTAGGTACGCTTGCTATTTCCCGGCCCGTCGTGCTCACTGGGATACCTCCGGTGTGTGTCTCACACCCTCGGGTGACTGTTTTTCAGGTCGAGCGGGTGCTGGGATGTCGGGACGAGTTGGTGAGGTTCCGAGTTAGCAATCGACCCTGGACAGCCGTTTATGGATTAGCAAGTTGTCAAATTGTAAATAATTGTTTAAATGTTGTAACAATCTTTTAGTAGTACGTAGTTTAGACTACTCTGATGTTGTTGTGAAAGCTAGCCGTGCATATATAGAAAAGGCTCAATTCCATAGGGGATTGGGACCTCTTCTATATTGTGGCGGTCTGTCATTGCCCTGGCTTGATTTTGAAACTCTGATATAAAAAAAAAAAAGAAAAAAAAAATTTTAGACCCACTTGTGAATCTCGGGGCATGACACGGCACCCACCGGTGCCTGATTTTATAAAGTCGTTTCGAAATCACATAAATCCCAGAGTTTTTAAAACGGTGCCCACACGACACCCTCGTTTTTAAAAATGGTTTTCGCAAACGTTTTTCTTGATTTTTGGTTTGTAGTTTGAAATGGCCAAGTATAGGAAAAAGACAATATTCATTCAACAGGTTGTAAAAACGAAAGACAACATCCACGTCAATCCCACGGGGGTATCGCAATCCACACTAGCTATCCAGCATAATAAGTGAACAAAGGGAAAGAGTCACTGTATCTGTGGTCCAAGCGGTCAGTACAGCACTCCGCCGGCCTCACCAGCATCCTAGCTGATGGGTTATATAAATAATAGGATCTAAATGGGGAAAAAACACCTAGAGGGGGGTGAATAGGTGTAAACCATAAACACTCAAAATCTTTGCGATATAAAAACCCAATGCGGAAAAAAATAATAACACGCAGAGATTTTTACGTGGAAAACTCCAAACCGGAGTAAAAAAACCACGGGACCGATAACACTGTGAAATCCACTAGAATTAAAACACGTACAAGGTGATATACCGTACTCACAGACGACTCAACCTTTTCCATACGCTCCTAGTTGATCTTCTCCGCTCGCTCCACGACGCTTCTCGAATCCACGATGTGCGTCCAACGCCGAATCCACGGCGTCCAACGTCGAGTCCACGACGTCCGACCGAATCCACGGTCTTCACCCAGTAGCACGCTTCGAATCCACGAACGTACCTCGCTCCGAATCCACGAGAGCGGTTGCACCTTGAATCCACAAGGCCACGCGAGTCCACGCGCCGATTTTGGGGTAAATCGTTGTTTTTTGGGTGGTGATGATCCGCCGAATACTTAGATCAAAGATAGATAGGAAATACCATCTAAGTATTCATTATTTGATTCAACTCAAAATGTGAGTATGAAAACCTAGAATCAAACTAATCAATATAGATGAAGAAACATAGAATTAATCTAGTTATTTCTTTCTTCTCTATATGTGGATCTGGGGCCGTATAAATGATATTTGATTATGACGGCTTTCTTTTTGGACTAACCCTAGAAAAAAAGAATCATAGGGTCTATTTATAGGTTAGAAACCCTTGGAAGAAGATAAGGATAAAAAACTATCCTTTTCTGGAGTTTTTACATGACGACGATCCGAATCGGAGATCGGCGATCCGGATTGCAGTAGCGAGAAAAACAGATTCCAGAAAAACGAAGGTTCGGGATCCGGATCGAAGTGCTTGATCCGGATCGTTCATACAGTTCACCAAACATCAACGTTCGGGATCCGGATTGCAGTAGCCTGATCCGGATCGTTCAAATAAAATGGTAAACTCAATGTTCGGGATCCGGATCAAGAGGAAGCTACGATCGGATTGAACTGGTGTATGAACGAACCACCTTCGGGATCCGGATTGAACAATCTGATCCGGATCCTGAACATGTCCCATGTCCAGTTTTTGATATTATGCAATAACAAATCCATCCAAGTGTTTCTACGCTATAAGAAGTATTCGGATCACCAAAGATATTAAGTTAAACATACCTGATCCTTTTGAATTCTTCTTTCTTGAGATTGAGTTATATGATCCAACTTCCTTTACCTTCAATCTTCAAGACTTAACCGAATTCACGAAATACGCCAACTCAAATTCCGTAACAATCTCCCCTTTGGGCGGTTCGTGCAAAACATAGATCCAGCAAGAAATTCAAAAAGATATTTTTTTGCTATCACCATACAACAAAAATTACATGGAGATCCAAAATAAAATACATGAGTTAAACTCCTAAACAGACTCTAGACTTAGACATCTGTACTCTCTGCAAAAGAAATCATTCTTGACAAAAGAAATCGTTAGATACCTCAAGAATTTTATATCATTCAAAAAACCACATACAGAGGAAAAGTTATACTCATTTATACTTACCATGACATTTATATTAGATATGTAAATGATCATAGTTAAAACACCAACATATCTCTATGCAATCATCACCAAATGTCATGTTAGTGAACATCAACTTGTTAGTTATATTACATGCCCAAATAGTTAATCGAATAGTAGTCGAGGCATGCATTCAAACACAATGAAACCGAAAGTGAAGTTCTACTTACCTTTCAAGTTGAGGTTATACTTACCTCTATAGTTTCAAGTTTTCTCAGTAACCATTGTATCATAGTATCATTGTTTATACTTCTCTCTCCCCCTTTTTGTCACAAAAATTAGCCAAAAAATACTAAAATGGAGAGAGTGGTTAACAGTTCAAGTTTGAAAACTAAAAACTAAAAACTAAAACTTAAAGACCTGCACAAAAGAAAGTTAAAAAAAAGTTCCTGCACAAGAAAATTATTAGACCAACAATTCAAGTATCTGAATCTGAGTCATCCGAGGCGGAGTCCTCAGAGCTCGTGCAGCCCAGCTTTTTCAAAATTCCTTTAAGCATTCCCGAAATCGTAGAACACTCTTGTTTCATCTGATGTATGTCCTGGACATCTTTCTGAGTCCTAGAGCCATTTTGTCTTGTTCTGTTTGATGGAAGACTCCAGGTTTCCCTTTTGGTCAATTCTTCTGGAATTTGAAGAACGTTGTGTGACGATTGACGGAGCAGTCTGTCCTTCATTCCGAGGAGATCTTCTTGGCAAAGAATGTGAATTGTCAAGAGGTTCATTGCTTGGCACATTCTTTTTCCTTGCTTGCTGCTTAAGTATTAAGGAAGACTTCAGTAGCTTCTTGTTCTTAGGTAAACCTTGTTTTCTTCATCAATACCTTGTTGTACTTCATCAAGAAATGTGTCCCATCTTCTTCGTCTTCAGATTCAGTGTCAATTTGAGAGATATTCTTTGGATTCTCTTGACATGGTTCATTTATTTCAATACCTCGAGCTCGTCCAGGTCGTCGAGCGAGTCTTTTTCTTTTAATATGGATGAAGAGGTCATTGGTGCTTTTCCTTTTTCCGTAGCAGTGGGCGGAGCCTTTTCCTTTGATGTCTCTGCACGGGCTTTCCCTTTCGATGCAAGAGAGGTTTTCTGTGGCGATTTTCCAGGATGTGTTTCATCATCTGACACTCATCCCAATTGACTTCATCCTTTTTAGCCCTCTTGGGCTTGATAGTGTCTCTCGTATGTACCATAGCAGCCAGAAGGAAAATGATCCAGGTGATCACCATTGCTATTGGTTTCTTGTGAAAAGAAATCCTGTGACCAACACCTCAAGAACACGAAAAAATTGTTAATTTTCAAAAATTAGAAAAATTGTACCCAAACAATCATTATCGTGTAGAGAGACTAGGAATCAAATTAGTTTTGCAAAAGGAAATTTAAAAATAGATCAATTGCATGATTTTGGAAAATTCCCATTATATGCCCTAAAACCGAAATTTTCGAAATCGAAGACAAAAATCCGTTTATCTTGAGAATACCTAGGATATAATCAAAACTAATCTACCCAGAGTTCTTATTTCAAAAGAAATTTGATCAAAAAACCATCCACAAATGAGATTGATACAAGAAATTCATCACGTTTTGAGGAGGAATAAGAAAAACTGTGAAAAACCGAGATTTTGATCAATAAAACTTACTTGGAATTGAAGAACTTGAGTTTGAAAGCTTCCAAGATGGATGAAATCTAGAGAGAGAAGCTCTGGAAACTTTGGAACAAAAGATTGGAGTAAAAGAAATCAAAACCCTTTTGTTCTATATAAAACCCTAGCCGCGATCCGGATCAGTTCGTGATTACGATCCGGATCGGCTACCCGCAGTGAAAAACTACGTTCGGGATCCGGATCAGCAGGTCCAATCCGGATCGGCTGCCCGCAGAAGAATATCTGCGTTCGGGATCCGGATCGGCAGGTCCAATCCGGATCGGCTCCAACTTTTTCTTTAGAAAATTTCAGAGAAATTCTAGAAAAACCAGAAAAAGATTGTAAGCACTTTTGTGTATCAACTTTAAACGAAAATCATCGTTTCATACAACAAGAAATAGATTATACCAAATCTATCAATAACATCCAACAAATGAAATGAAAATTTATAAAAATTAAATCCCTTAAAGTTGAACAACTTCAATTACATCTAACTTGATCTTATGAGTAATGCCTTTATCAAATCATCAATTCGGTAAAGAAAATGAAATACAAAGATCAATAGATGTCTAACATCCCCGATAAGTTAGATAATATATCTAGTCAATTTATTGAAGAGAGTGACTCTTTGAGCATCTTTCATTAAAAATCCCACCTTATACCAACCTTGAAATTTTGACAGAGTCAAGTATTTCAACATGCATTTTAATTAATCAAACTTGAAAAACCTTGCTTGGTATACATGTGGCAGCTGCACACAATACTCGGACGACCGAGGTGGTAGCTCTTTCCTCCATGTGGTGGTAGTTTTCACACTCCTCATTGGGATGTAACTCTTTCCACATCTTTTGAGCATAATACTTTTTCTTTGACTCCCCCTCAATTGGCTATCAATTATCTAAGATATAAAGTATTTAGCCAAATATTGATCTCGATTTCATACTCGACTAAACAGTCAAATAAGATAAAAACTATACCAAGAGATCATCGAGAGAGAAATTGACTTTGATCAAAACAAAGATGAGTTAATTGACATAAATGATCATTGCATCAAATGAAATATTATGATATCTAAGGCATAATAGATTTCTAAATATATAAAGGATGCAGTTAAAGTCAATAAAACTAATGCTCAATTAATGTTCTATGTCTAAGCATAGATAATGAACAAAAACACAAAAACAAAACCTAACCTAAACAAGAGTTTCAAAAAGAGGTTATTTCAAGGAAAGCATTCCAATTGCTTTACGCAAATGAATAAAACGTTTTTGATCCAAAGGTTTTGTTAAAATGTCAGCTAATTGATCTTCAGTTGAAATGTAGGAAATTTAAAGAATATTTGATTCAATTAGCTCTCTAAGAAAATGATATCTAAGTTCAATGTGTTTTGTTCTAGAGTGCAACACAGGGTTTTTTGAAATGTTTATAGCACTTGTGTTGTCACATAAAACAGTTACCGAAGTTGCTGAAATCCGGAAGTCGCTCAACACGCTTTTCATCCAAATAAGTTGAGTTGAACAACTACCCGCTGAGATGTATTCCGCTTCGGCAGTCGAGAGTGCAATGCAGTTTTGCTTTTTACTATGCCATGCAACAAGACAATGGCCAAGATAAAAACATGCACCACTCGTACTTTTCCGATCATCCACAGATCCTGCCCAATCGGCATCTGAGTATCCAATAATATATAACTTGTTCCCATAGGATACCAAATTCCGAAGTTTACAGTTCCTTTGACGTACCGGATGATCCGTTTCACCGCTTTCAGGTGAACCTCCTTTGGTGCTGATTGATATCTCGCGCAAATCCCAACACTAAAGGATATATCCGGGCGACTAGCTGTGAGGTAAAGTAGACTTCCAATCATGCTGCGATAGAGTTTCTCGTCTACATTATCATTAAGAGATTCACTTCCTAATCCCTTATTGCTAGTTCCCATAGGAGTAAGAAAATCTTTAGAATCTTCTAATCCGAATTTCTTTACCAACTCCTTTGTGTACTTGGATTGACACAGATGGATGCCTTCATCATTTTGTTTCACTTGCAATCCAAGAAAGTATGTCAGTTCCCCCATCATAGACATCTCAAATTCGCTTTCCATGGTTTCAGCGAATTTAGAAGCATCATTATCCTTTGTCGCTCCAAACACAATGTCATCGACATAGATTTGTGCAACAATGAAGTTATTTTGATAATGCTTCACAAAGAGAGTCCGATCTGCTCCCCCTCGAGTATAGCCCTTCTCCAAAAGGTGCTTTGTCAACCTTTCGTACCATGCTCGCGGTGCTTGTTTTAAACCGTAAAGAGCCTTTTTCAAACGAAAAACATGGTTAGGTAGTTTACAGTCTACAAAACCTTTCGGTTGAGCCACATAAACTTCCTCATTTAAAAACCCATTTAAAAATGCGCTCTTAACGTCCATTTGAAAGAGTTTTATTTTAAAGTGACAAGCAATAGCGAATAAGATACGAATGGACTCGAGTCTAGCTACAGGGGCGAACGTTTCATCAAAGTCTATACCTTCTATTTGAGAGTAGCCTTGAGCAACTAAACGTGCTTTGTTCCTGATGATGGTACCATCCTCATTTTTCTTGTTCTTGAAAATCCATTTAGTACCAATCACATTGTGTTGCTTCGGAGGCGTCGTTAATTCCCAGACTTTGTTGCGTTCAAACTGATGGAGCTCTTCCTGCATTGCTTCAATCCAGTAGTCATCCTGAAGAGCTTCATCGACGTTCTTTGGTTCGATCGTGGAAACATAACAGGCGAATCCACAAACCAACTGTCTCCGATTTTTGACTCCTTCTTGTGGGTCTCCAATGATGTTTGATTCAGGATGATCCTTGGAGATGCGTAACGTTTGTTGTAATGGAGTACTCGGGGGTACATGAGATGATTTCTGCACATCAGATAAACTTGAAGAACCATTAGATGCATCATTAATATTGGAAGTATTATCATGAGAAGATGCACTTACAGGAGTATCATCATCAAGAGAGATATCAGGGGTAGATTTATCAGATGCGAAGTGGAAAGCTTCATCTACTTTAACATTTATAGATTCTACGATCGTCTTAGATTCCAAGTTAAATACCTGATATGCTCTACTATTCGTAGAATACCCCAAGAAAATCCCTTCGTCACTTCGAGAGTCAAAGTTTCCAAGATTTTCATGGTCACGTAAAATGTAACACCGACTCCCGAAGATGCAAAAATATTTGATGTTGGGTTTTCTACCACACCATAGTTCATATGGTGTATTTAACGTTCCCGGGCGCAAATAAACTCGATTAATAACATAGATTGTAGTGTTCACAGCTTCAGCCCAAAAATGTAGCGGTAAATTCCGGCTGTGAAGCATAACACGTGCCATCTCTTGAACAACCCTGTTTTTGCGCTCGACAACACCATTCTATTGAGGTGTATAGGGTGCTGAGAATTCATGCTTAATGCCGTTGGAAGTGCAAAAGTCAATGAATTTAGAATTTATGAATTCTCCACCTCTATCACTTCTAACACGAATGATCTTTTCATTCTTTTCAATCATAATACGAAGGCAAATCTCGTGAAAAGAATCAAAAGTATCGGCTTTCTCTTTTAAAAATGCTACCCATGAATACCGAGAGAAATCATCAACCAATAAGAAAATATACCATTTACTTCCCAAGGATGGTTGACGTGTTGGCCCCATAAGATCCATATGCAATAATTCCAAGGGCCGTTTGGTACCGACGTGGTTCAGGTTCTTGTGTGCAGCCCTTGATTGTTTTCCCTTAAGACAACCACCACACACAATATTTTGTTCAAGTGAAAGTTTAGGAACCCCCTTGACCACGTCTTTGTTCGAAATTCTAGCAAGTTCCTTAAAATTTATGTGTCCTAGCCTTTCGTGCCAAAGTGTTTCATTATTCAAAGAGGCTAAGTTACAATTTTCAGAAATTTTATTTGGAACAATATAACAATTGTTTTCAGATCTAACCCCTTTTAAAAAGAAAACATGATCCTTATCAGTTACAATGCATTTAACAGATGAAAAATTAATAGAAAATCCATTATCGCAAAGTTGACTGATACTAATGAGGTTAGTCTTAAGCCCATCAACAAATAATACATTATTCAGAATCGGGCCATCTGGAATAGCTACTGTTCCTTTTCCAACAATTTTGGAAGACTGACCGTCTCCGAAAACCACAAGTCCTCCGGAGATTTTCTCAAAATTTTGAAAGCAGTTTTTGTCACCGGTCATGTGACGGGAACAGCCGCTATCCAGATACCAAGACGAATTATCATATGCATGCAAGGAAATATTTGTAACAAGACAAGGGAAGATTTCACCTTTGCGTACCCAGACCTTTCGAGTTTTGGTGTACGTCGGAAGTGATTGTGAGGTTGATACCTTTGGTGAAAGCGTCTTGTTGATCCATCGCTTTTCCTTGACGTCGTCGTCTTGTTTGATGAACTACCGAGGCTCTTTTCCTTCAAAGAATTTGCATTTGATTTTCGAGGAATCACCCTTTTGGTAGTCGTTGCAAGAAGTGCTTGAGTTGACCGTTTGGCTCCCATCTTGCAATTTCTCCTTATGTGCCCTGCAAAATTACAACGAAAACATACCTTAGTGCTTGACGATCTCGAGGAGGGTGAAGTAGGCTTGTTGTCGTTGCTAGTCGTGAATTCCGGTGTCGGAGGAGGAGATACCGACTGAGGCACGAAAACTGTCCCAACCGAACTAAAATCGTCTTTAGTTCGATTGTATCCGAGGCCGAACTTGTTTGATTGACCAAGACCAAGAAGCTTATCCAACTTACTCCTTCCTGATGAAAATCGCTGCAAGTCATCCTTGAGTTGGAGAATGGTCTCAGTCATTTCCAATTTTTCCTGTCGAGCCTCGCCGTTGAGCTTCAAGAAGTAATTCGCTTTGTTAACCATATCTATATAATTCTTCTCGAGTTGCTCGTTGGACTCTTGAAGGAAAACATTTGCTTTTATCAGATTATCCCTTTCCACTTCAAGATCGGTCGAGAGAGAAGTTACCCTTTTTAGTTCTTCTTCGAGATCCTGCAATCTCCCTCTCAACCCCTTGTTTTGCTTAGCCAGTTTCTTTGAATCCCGTAAAAGTCTGTGGTAGGCTAGAGCAAAATCTTCACCTTCCGAATCATCCGATTCATTGTCCGTTGCATTCTTTTCAACAGTGGAGTTGGACAATGAGTCAGATGTACTTGCCATTAAGCACATGAAGGGTGAAGATGTGGACGTGTGGAATGCAGTTGTGTTGTCTTCTTCATCACTTGACGATGACTCATTTGACGATGAGGTGTCATCCCAAGTGACGACTTACATCGCCTTCTTCTTAGACAGATTCTTAGTTGGACATTCCGTTGAGATATGGCTGTACCCTCGGCACTTGAAGCATTGGACTTGTCCTTCTGTGCTTTTCTTATCCTTAGAAAAGCCTTCTTGCTTTCTTGACTTGTAACTTGAAGAACCCTTGCCTTTCTTCCACTTTCCGAAGGATGGAGTTTTGCTTGAATTACCCCTTCGAAAATTTCGGCGAAACTTCCTTGTCAAGAGAGCAAGCTGCTTCTCAAAGTCCTCCATAGATAAATTCTCGTCATCGCCTGAGGAGGATGAATCCGCGTCTTCTTCTTTCGTTGTTTTCAAAGCATAACCTGAAGACTTAGAAGAGGATGCCTTTCCCGAAGAATAGTTAGTAGGAAATGTCATTTCATAAGTTTGTAAAGAACCAACTAATTCTTCTACACGGATTTCGTCCGGGTGTTTAATAGTTTCAATGGCTGTGACCTTGGAACGAAATCTTTCAAGAAGAGTTCTTAAGATCTTTCTTACAATTTTAAATTCTGGAATCTTCTCTCCCAAGTTAGCACATGAGTTTACGATGTCTTGCAATCGTGTGTAATAGTCAGTGAACGATTCATTTTCTGCCATGAAAATAGAGTCAAACTTGCTCGTAAGCATTTGCAGTTTCTGAATCTTCACAAGGTTAGTTCCCACATGCGTAACTTGAAGAACATCCTAGATTTCCTTCGCAGTCTCACATGCCGTGACGTGAGAGAACTCTGTTTGTGGTAAGGCATTAAATAAAGCATTTATTCCCTTGCCATTGTAAGAAGATATATCAATCTCTTCCTTGGTCCATTTCGACCTAGGTTTGATGGTGCGAACATCACCAATAATTTCAGTTGGATTAGTCCATCCTAATTCAATTGATTGCCACACCCATTCGTCGATGGAAATTAAAAAGGCTTTCATCCGTACTTTCCAGTACGCATAATTTGTTCCATCGAAGAACGGGGGTCTGTTGATGTTTCCACCTTCAACCATTGTTTACAACCCTATTCCCGCTCCGATACCACTTGATGGGTTATATAAATAATAGGATCTAAATAGGGGAAAAAACACCTAGAGGGGGGGTGAATAGGTGTAAACCATAAACACTCAAAAATCTTTGCGATATAAAAACCCAATGCGGAAAAATAAATAACACGCAGAGATTTTTACGTGGAAAACTCCAAACCGGAGTAAAAAACCACGGGACCGATAACACGGTGAAATCCACTAGAATTAAACACGTACAAGGTGATATATCGTACTCACAGACGACTCAACTTTTTCCATACGCTCCTAGTTGATCTTCTCCGCTCGCTCCACGACGCTTCTCGAATCCACGATGTGCGTCCAACGCCGAATCCATGTCGTCCAACGTCGAGTCCACGACGTCCGACCGAATCCACGGTCTTCACCCAGTAGCACGCTTCGAATCCACGAACGTACCTCGCTCTGAATCCACGAGAGCGGTTGCACCTTGAATCCACAAGGCCACGCGAGTCCACGCGCCGATTTTGGGGTAAATCTTTGTTTTTGGGTGGTGATGATCCGCCGAATACTTAGATCAAAGATAGATAGGAAATACCATCTAAGTATTCATTAGTTTGATTCAACTCAAAATGTGAGTATGAAAACCTAGAATCAAACTAATCAATATAGATGAAGAAACATAGAATTAATCTAGTTATTTCCTTTCTTCTCTATATGTGGATCTGAGGCCGTATAAAATGATTTTTGATTATGATGGCTACTTTTTGGACTAACCCTAGAAAAAGAATCATAGGGTCTATTTATAGATTAGAAACCCTTGGAAGAAGATAAGGATCAAAAACTATCCTTTTCTGGAGTCTTTACATGACGACGATCCGGATCGGAGATCGGTGATCCGGATTGCAGTAGCGAGAAAAACAGATTCCAGAAAAACGAAGGTTCGGGATCTGGATCGAAGTGCTTGATCCGGATCGTTCATACAGTTCACCAAACATCAACGTTCGGGATCCGGATTGCAGTAGCCTGATCCGGATCGTTCAAATAAAATGGTAAACTCAATGTTCGGGATCCGGATCAAGGGAAGCTACGATCCGGATTGAACTGGTGTATGAACGAACCACCTTCGGGATCCGGATTGAACAATCTGATCCGGATCCTGAACATGTCACATGTCCAGTTTTTGATATTTATGCAATAACAAATCCATCTAAGTGTTTCTACGCTATAAGAAGTATTCGGATCAAATCCTTTTGAATTCTTCTTTCTTGAGATTGAGTTAAATGATCCAACTTCCTTTACCTTCAATCTTCAAGACTTAGCCGAATTCACGAAATACGCCAACTCAAATTCCGTAACACTAGCGCTCACCCACGGACGAACCTGTCACAAGGTGGGAAGTCAGTGGCTATAACGAGAAGATAAAAGCATAAAAGCAGTAAAATGGGCAAACCACTGACAACCGGAGCAACCACCGCCCCACAGTGCACTCTACCGTAGGTAACCCTGTGCAAAAACAAACCGGGCACCTTCCCCGACAACCCCTCCGAGCACCCACCTCGGTATCACCTGCCGAGCACCTGCCTTGGCCGCCGAATCACCGCTCACACCCTCCACTCCCGAGGGCCCCCATTACGTCACCGTCACATGGGGTACACGGGTCAACGTACCACTTTTCTGGAAAAGCACACCCTTGCGGTGGCCAAACCGCCGGTGTTCGTGTAGCAACAAGAGCCTCATGAACATATAAATAGATAATTTAAATAATGTAGCAGGGTTAGCATCATAAACAATCATCATTTGAAATCCCACCTTTGCCCGGAAAAGTAATTTTCATAAATAACCCCCCTTTCCCAACTGACTCCGAGGGAAAGTACCCACCTTGAAAGGAGACCGGCGCTCGGTTCGTCCGCGGTTGCGTATCTGCCGAGGACACAGCGTCCCGCGATCCTGAGGAAGTGAAAAGACAAGACTTGAAGATCAGAAACCCCCAAAGACGACACTGGTGGGAACGGAAAAGAAAGACAAGTTCCCCAAAACTCCCCTTGTGCGAAGATCCCGCACGACGACGACCCGGGCGGCGTACGCCCCGCTTGCGGACGGCTCCGCGCAGCCCCCGGCTCGTCGGCGGCGACCACGCGGGGCCCCAGCCCGCGTGGGCGCCCCACCTGCGGGCGGCCCCGCGCGGCAGGGAGTCGCGCGGGCGCGCTGCCCGCGGGTGCGGGCGGCCCCGCTCGGAAGGGAGTCGCGCGGGCGCGCGGCACCAGCCCGCGCGGCACCAGCCCGCGCGGGCGCCCCTCCCGCGGGTGGCCCCGCGCGGCAGGGAGCCGCGCGGGCACGCTGCCCGCGTGTGCGGGCGGCCCGGCGCGGTGCCAGCCCGCGAGGGCGCCCCTCCCGCGGCTGGCCCCGAGCGGCAGGGAGCCGTGCGGGCGCGCTGCCCGCGGGTGCGGGCGGCCCCGCGCGGCGCCAGCCCGCGCGGGCGCCGCCGCGCGGGCGCGCTGCCCGCGGGTGGCACCAGCCCGCGCGGGCGCCCCACCCGTGGGTAGCCCCGCGCGGCACCGACCCGCGCGGGCGATCCCTCGACGGCGACCTCCGCCGGCATGGTGGCGGTGGCTCGACGATCCTTGCTCTCGGAACGACCCTCAAGCCCCAAACAAGAGGAAGATGAAACCAAAACAAGAACGGTAAAAACTCACCTAGGTTCGCGACGGATGGAGGAGAAGGATCGTTCGCCTTCACCCGATCACCCACCGGAAGATCCACCTCCTTCCTTCTCTCTCGGGTCCCCGTGGTAACGTCCCACGCCGGAGGAGAGTCGAGCGCGAGCGACAAAAGGTTGGGTTCCCCGTTCCTTTCCCCTCTCCGATCACGATCCCAAAACCCTAGCCGCACGAAAAAGAACCGAGGAAAAGGAAAAAGGGAAATAAGTCCCCGGCTAAAACCCTAGTCCCCTAATTAAAACCAGCGGCTAAGGTACCTCGAAAATTGTGCAGAACAGCCGCACGGATCCCGGAGCGTCCGAAAGGCCGTAAACTTCAACATTAATTTCTGGGAGATTTCGGGGTCAGAATTCAGAACCGATTGCACCACTGATCCCCGTTTCACCAGCTCTATCGCCTAAAAATACCCGTGAGCCCCGACGGACTGCCCAGAAAAACAAAGATTAGCACCCGCCGGACCCCTACACGTAGGAAAGGAAAGGAAAAAAAACCAAAAAGAAAGGTGGGTCCTACATCACTCACCGCTAAAAACAAGTTTCGTCCTCGAAACTTAGCTCCCGTCCGCGGCGAACAAGTCAGGGTAGCACTCCCTCATCTTCGACTCGGGTTCCCATGTTGCCTCGCGCTCCTCCCGGTTGCTCCAAAGCACTTTCACGTAGGGGATCGTCCGATTCCGTAACCTCTTGTCCTCCTGAGCTAGGATTTGCACCGGTACTTCCTCAAAGCTTAGGTCCTCTTTGAGCTCGACCGCGGTAACGTCGAGCACCCGCGATGGGTCAGGGAGATATTTGCGAAGCATGGACACGTGGAACACGTCGTGCACTCGGTCAAGGTTCGACGGCAGGGCAAGGCGATAGGCCACCGGGCCGATGCGCTCAAGAATCTCAAAGGGCCCTACGTACCGTGGGCTCAGCTTGCCTCTCAGCCCGAACCGCTTCACCCCTTTCGACGGCGAGACCCGCAACAGCACGTGCTCCCCCACCTGGAACACTAAGTCGCGGCGTCTCTGATCCGCGTAGCTCTTCTGTCGGCTTTGGGTGGTCACTAGCCGTTGTCGGATGAGGCGCACCTTTTCCTCAGTCTCTTCCACCAAATCCGGTCCCAAAAACTTCTGCTCTCCCAGATCGTCCCAACAGATCGGGGATCTACAGCGTCTGCCGTACAGAGCTTCGTACGGCGCCATGCGGATGCTAGCCTGGTAGCTGTTGTTGTAGGCGAACTCCACGAGAGGTAGGTGGCGTGACCATCCGTCTCCCAAGTCAAGTACACAGGCTCGGAGCATGTCCTCGAGGATTTGGATTACCCGCTCAGACTGTCCGTCCGTCTGAGGGTGAAAGGCTGTGCTGAAGTGTAGCTTGGTTCCCAAGGCCCGTTGTAGACTCTGCCAGAAGTTTGAGATGAACTTCGTGTCCCTGTCTGAAGTGATTGATGCCGGTATCCCGTGTAATCTCACAATCTCGCTAATGTAGACTTGAGCCAGTCGATCGCGCGTCCAGGTCGTGTGGATGGGTAGGAAGTGAGCTGACTTAGTTAACCGGTCTACAACGACCTAGATAGTGTCGTGTCCCTATTGCGAACGCGGGAGCCCGGTGACAAAATCCATCGTGATTCGCTCCCATTTCCATTCTGGCACCGGTAGTAGCTGCAACTTCCCCGCCGGCCGCTGGTGCTTGGCTTTTACTTGCTGGCAGATCAGGCAATGCGCTACGAACTGTGTCACGTCCCTCTTCAGCTTCGGCCGCCAAAAGGTCTGTCTGAGATCCCTGTACATCTTGGTGCCCCCAGGGTGGGCCACATAGGGGGCGCAATGCGCTTCAGTCAAGATTTCTTTCTTCAAGTCTGGTGAATCGGGCACGCACACCCGCCCTCGAAACCGAAGAGTGCCATCTGTCCCCACTGCAAAGTCTCCATTCTGCTCCGGGGAAATCCTATCGCGTTCCCGTTGTAACTATGGATCGGCACCTTGGCCTTCTCGAATTCTTTGGAATAGGGTAGGCATGACTGTTAGAGACGTTAGTCGTTCGACCGTTCCTACCGGCACCACCTCCAACCTCAATCGCAAGAACTCCGCGATTAACTCATCCTGCTGGGTGATCATGCCTGCTGATGCCCCTTCTGTCTGCCCCTTCCTGCTCAAGGCATCTGCTACCACATTTGCTTTTTCCGGGTGGTATTGAATAGTTAGGTCGTAATCCTTCAGTAACTCTAACCACCGTCTCTGCCGTAGGTTCAGCTCTTTCTGGGTAAACAGGTACTTAAGGGTTTGGTGGTCCGAGAACACGTTACAGTGGACACCAAAGAGGTAGTGTCTCCACAGCTTTAGAACAAAGATGACTGCGGCAAGCTCCAGGTCGTGCGTCGGGTAGTTCCGTTCGTGTTCTTTGAGCTGCCTTGAGGCATAGGCTATTACTTTCCCCTGTTGCATCAATACACCCCCCAATCCGATCCGTGATGCGTCGCAGTATGCCTCAAAGTCCTCTCCAGGCGTCGATAGCGCAAGTACAGGTGCAGTTGTTAGCCTTTTCTTGAGTTCCTCAAAACCCTCTTGGCATTGGGCCGTCCAAATGAATTTTACTCCTTTCTGGGTCAGGCGGGTTAGGGGGGTTGCAATCTTCGAGAAGCCCTCGACAAAACGTCTATAATATCCTGCAAGGCCCAGGAAGCTGCAGACCTCCGTTACCGTAGTCGGTTGAGGCCAGTCGGTCACCGACTCCACTTTCTTGGGATCCACCGCGACTCCCGCTGCTAAGATGATGTACCCCAGAAACCCCACCTCGCGAAGCCAAAACTCGCACTTCTTAAGCTTAGCAAACAACCTCTGTTCCCTGAGAGTCTGCAGAACAATCCGAAGATGCTCCTCGTGCTCCTCATAGGTGGGCGAGTAGATCAGGATGTCGTCGATGACGACCACTACGAACTGATCCAGGAAGGGCTTGAAAACTCGGTTCATCATGTCCATAAATACCGCTGGGGCGTTGGTAAGCCCGAACGGCATTACAGTGAACTCGTAGTGGCCATACCGGGTCCGGAAAGCTGTCTTCGGAATATCCTCATCTTGCACTCTGAGCTGATGGTAGCCGGACTGCAAGTCGATCTTCGAGAACACCGTCGCTCCCCGCAGTTGATCAAAGAGGTCATCGATCCTGGGTAAGAGGTATTTATTCTTCACTGTGACCTTGTTGATTTCCCGGTAGTCGATGCACAGCCGCAAACTCCCGTCCTTCTTTCGCACAAAGAGTACCGGTGCGCCCCAAGGTGACACACTCGGTGTGATGAATCCTTTGTCCAGAAGGTCTTCAAGCTGCGCCTTAAGTTCCTTCAGTTCTGCAAAGGCCATTCTGTAGGGGGCCTTTGTGATCGGTCGGGTGCCGGGTGGGAGCTCGATCGGAAAAACAACCTCCCGCTCGGGGGGCAATCCTGGCAGTTCGGTAGGGAAGACGTTTGGGAAGTCCCTCACCACCGGGATGTCGGAGAGTGCCGTAGAGGGTCTCGTGGCCAGGTCCACCGACGCCAAATAGGCCACGCACCCTCCCTCAATCAGCTTCCTGGCTCGCGATGCTGAAATGATGGAAGAAAAGGAAACGCTCTTGCACGCCAAATACACATTCTCAGGAAACTGTGGATACAGCAGCCGCACCTGGCGCTTCTCACAGTCAATCACTGCTTGATACCACGAGAGCCAATCCATCCCAAGTACTACATCGTACTCCTTCAATGGGATAACTACCAGATCCCAGGGGCAGGAAAGCCTCCCCAACCTTATCGGGCAGGAAGGTATAAGGTTGCGGGCCTCCAAGGATCCCCCCGTGGTTTGGACAGACAAAATACTAGGTAGGGGTCTCTCCTCAAAACCATGCGACAGTGCAAAATTACAAGACATAAACGAGAGGGTTACTCCCGTATCAAAAAGGGTTCTAGCACGGTAAACAGAAACAAGAGTGATACCTGCGACAACATCCTCGGACGGGTACGCCTCCTGGCGGTTCATCGAGTAGACCCGGCCTCCTGATTGTGGCGGTCTGTCCCCTGCTGGTCGAGGTGCTGGTGGTCTGGGAGCTGATGTCATCGGGGCTTTTCCTCGCCCCGCGTGCTGGGATGACGGCGCGGAGGCTGCTGAAGATGCTGCGCCTTGGTTCAGGGGGCAGTTGAAACGGAAGTGCCCCTACTTGCCACACTGGAAATAGTGGTCCTGCCTCTTGGAGCACTTAATCACCCGATGTGCCCCGCCGCAGATAACACAGGGTCTATCGTCTCCTCTGTCCCCCAGAAGGTGCGCTCCGGGTCCTTTGGTGGGGTCTCCACCGCTTGGAGGGTCGACTCCCACTGGAAGAGCCTCCCCCAGAAAATGGCTGAGACCGCTTCCTGTCCTCTTGCTGAGAAGGGCCATCCCTTCGGGCGCGTGTAACGGCGAAGCCACGCTCTACGATGGTGGCCCGGTCGACCACCTTCTGGAAGGTATGCAGATCTGCCGCATCCACCACTTGAAAAATGTCGCTCCGCAGTCCGTCCACGAACAGTTGCGCCTTGTGAGACTCGTCCCGTATGACGAAAGGGACGCAGTTCGCCAGTCTCACAAACTCCCTCTGGTACTCCATGACCGTTCGGTTTCCTTGCCTGATGTGGTTTAGATCATCTTCTAGTTGTTTCTTGACGCTGTTGGTGAAGAACGCCCCGAACAGTCCTTGCTTAAAAGTGGTCCACGATGGGAAGGCGGTACCCTTTGCGGAGTCAGGGCGTATTGTCTTCCACCAAATGCGGGCGTTCCCCTCGAGGAAGTGGACGGCCAGGGGAACCCGCTCGTGGTCTTCCATCAGTAAGTCTTCAAACAGCTTCTCCGTTGTGTCCACCCACTTCTCCACGACCCAGGGGTCCGTCGTTTCCCCCTCAAACGTCGACGGGTCGTACTTCTTGAAGTCTGCTAGGTTGGCACGCACGCGATCCCGCTCAGTCCGCGGAGCAGACCCTTCCCCCGTGGCAGTAACGGCCACTACGGGAGAGGGCCTCACCCCGGTTTCCACTGGGGTGTCTCTGGCTGAAGTTCCCGGCGTCGATCCTGCTGCTGCTGCCGAAGGGGCTACCTCTGGCACCGTCTGTTGGGCTGGCGGTACCTCGGGTGTCGCGGCCCGGGCGGGGGCAGCCTCCGTGTCGGCCTCCATCACCGGCGGTCCCGTAGCTGGTGCAGTTGGCCCCGGAGGGGGGCCCTGGGCGACCACCACCGTCGCAGCGGGCTGCTGCTGCTGGGTCAGTTGGCGCACGTGATCCGTCAGGGTTGCTAACTGCCCCGCCATCTCTCGTAACTGTTGCCTCAAAAGCTGGTTCTCTGCGGCCGCTGACGCCGCTGCATCCACCCCCGCATCCTCGGTGGTAGATCTAGTCCGGGCCATGATCTGAACACATCACAAAACCGGTTACTTCTAGACTAAACCGAGTAACACCCCAAACGCTAGCACTAAGGGGATTCTACTAAATTCCCATCCCCCACGAGCACTCGCGTTCTACTTGACTACACAATGTTCACTTATCATTCATTAGCTAGAGTATTGCGCCCCGTGGATGTTGGGCCCCGACTATTGTGGTTAAAGTTAT
This sequence comes from Tillandsia leiboldiana, assembly GCA_029204045.2. NCBI lineage: Eukaryota > Viridiplantae > Streptophyta > Magnoliopsida > Poales > Bromeliaceae > Tillandsia > Tillandsia leiboldiana. The sequence continues at coordinate 14,424,123 of CM055061.1, forward strand.
TTTCCTCTGATACCATCTTAATCTGTCACGCCCCGGGGGTTCAAACGCACGGAAGGAGAAGAGCCACCGATGCTCCCAGTTCAACAATGTTATATATATATATATATATATATATATATATATATATATATATTTTATTTCATTTCCGCCCCGGTGCGCACCCAGACCCGCCGCATATTCAAATTCACTCTACAAATGGGCAGAGTCTCCTTTGTATATGCACGGCGTCCACATTACACAAAACATCATGTTCAAGCATTAACCACAATAGATCGATGCACAGGTACAAGCAACGTGCAAACCACATACTAACAACTGCCACATATAGGAAAAAGGGTCGACTGTTTCAAAAGGATAAAACCGCAGGGTTTTGAAAGAGGCGCCCACACGATGCCGAGTTTTTAAAGAAAACTGTTTTCAAAGCCGCATAAATCCACAGAGTTTAAAGACAGCACCCACCCGGTGCCTGATTTTATAAAGTCGTTTTCGAAATCACATAAATCCCACAGAGTTTTAAAACGGTGCCCACACGACACCCTCGTTTTTAAAATGGTTTTCGCAAACAGTTTTTCTTGATTTTTGGTTTGTAGTTTGAAATAGCCAAGTATAGGAAAAAGGCAATATTCATTCAACAGTTGTAAAAACGAAAGACAACATCCACGTCGATCCCACGGGGGTATCGTAATCCATAACTAGCTATCCAGCGTAATAAGTGAACAAAGGGAAAGAGTCACTGTATCTGTGTTCCAAGCTGTTACGGCTTTTTGTGTTGGCATATTTCATGAGTTGAGTAGTTGAGTTGTTGAGTTGAGTCGGAGTCTTGAAGTGATCAAATTGTCAATCAGCAATCGAAGACTTAGAGAAGATTCAATAAGAGCTCAAGTTGACACTCAGTGTTTTGAGTCTTGAAGATTGAAATAGAAGAATTGTGGATCAATTACATCAATCTTAAGGAAAATGGATTCGGATTGATCAGGTACGTTTAACTAAATAATTTTGGTGATCCGAATACATTTGAGTGGTTTAGAAACACTTGGATAAGTTTTCATTGCATAAAAATAAAAAACTGGACAAATTGGATGTTTCAGAATTTCTGATCCTGAACCGATCCGGATCAGAATTCCGATCCGGATCAGAATTCCGATCCGGATCCCGAACCTTGTTTTTTCAGGAATTGCTGAAAAAAGACGACGATCAGGATCGCCGTAAATCCGATCCGGATCGTCGTGCGGGAAAATTTCTGTTAAGCCAGTTTTTGATGCTTATCTCTTTCCAAAGGTTTCTAAACTATAAATAGACATTTAGGGTTTCTCAAAAACTACCGATTAATTAATTAAACACTTGAGAGCAACCCTAGAGGCTAGGTTTTTATCGTTCTTCTTTATAGCCTCTTTTAGGTCAATTCGACGGTTCTTTCAAGAACATATCTTTTGTCGAATTGATCTAATCTTTGCTTAGAGATTTCTTTTACGGTTCCTCAATGAGAATCTAAGCAAAGGATCACCATCGAAGCCAATATTCTTACCGGCTGAGTTTGCGTCGTGGATTCGACGTGGCATCGTGGATTCGGTGTGCTAAAGGCGTTTCGTGGATTCGAAACGTGTGCTTGTGGATTCGAGTGGCGTTCGTGGATTCGAACGTGTGCAGTGGACGTGCAATCGGTGAGCGCAAGGTCCGAAGAAGTTGAAGCAGGGGTTTGAGTCCGTGGAGTCGGTAATCACCTTGTTATTCTTCTTTTCTTAGTGGATTGTTATTGTGTGTTGGTCCCGTGGTTTTTCTCCTGGATTGGAGTTTCCATGTATATCTCGGTGTGCTATTTTTATTTTCCGCATTGGTTTTTATTTTGCACTGAGATTGGTTTTATAAGTATTACACCTATTCACCCCCCCTCTAGTTGTTTGATAGTACCTATTTAGATCCTTGTGGATCCTTAAAAACCAACAATTGGTATCAGAGCGGGTTTTAGGTTTATCTATCATGTCGGGTGAAAGTGGTAATATTTATAGACCTCCTCTTTTTGATGGGACTAATTATGCTTATTGGAAAGTGCGGATGAGGGCTTTTCTCATCGCAATTGATGAGCAGGTATGGCAATCCGTGGAATACGGTTGGGTGCATCCTGTTGAGGTAGTAGGAAATTCTACTACCCCAAAACCTCGCTCTAGATGGTCCAAAGAGGAATTTGAAAGATCTTCTTACAATGGCAAAGGTATGAACGCTCTATTTAACTCTCTTTCCTCGACTGAGTTCACAAGAATTTCCGCGTGTGAAACCGCGAAGGAAATTTGGGATATTCTCAAAATTACACATGAGGGTACTAATCTTGTAAAAATTCAAAAGCTCCAGATGCTTACAAGTCAATTTGACTCTATTCATATGGAAGAGCATGAATTGTTTACAGATTATTACACTAGACTTCAAGATGTAATAAATACATGTGCTAATTTAGGAGAAAAGATCCCGGAGTCGAGAATTGTAAGAAAGATACTTCGGACTCTTCCGGAACGGTTTAGGGCAAAGGTTACCGCCATTGAAACCGTTAGTCATCCGGATGAGATGAGAGTAGAGGAATTAGTAGGTGCTTTGCAAACTTATGAAATGACTTTTCCTACTAATCAAGTTTCTTCCAAGTCTTCTTCTAAGCTTACAGGTATTGCATTCAAATCAACAAAGGAAGAAGATAGCGAATCAAGTTCCGACGATGAAATCTCTTTTGCCGATTTTGAAGAACAATTGGCGCGGATCGTAAAGAAATTTCGTCGGAAATTTTGGAAGAATCGAACCGATGGGTCTTCATCCACGAAACCATCTAAAGGATCATCGGGTTCTAAATCCTCTAACCTCAAAAGCCTTGCAAAACCTTCTAAGGAAAAAGATGAATTCGAAGGGAAAATCCGATGTTATAGATGCAAAGGCTACGGCCATATTTCAACGGATTGTCCTTCTCCGAAATCATATAAAAAGAAGGCTTTGCAAGCGAAAACTTGGGACGATTCTACTTCTAATGAATCGACCTCAAGTAAAGAGGAAAAAGTCGTTGCTTTTCATGCCTCTCAAATTCCCTCTTCTAATTTGTGTTTATCATCTTTAGTCACTGACTCTACTCCTTTGATTTTGTATGAAACATCAACAACCGGCGGAGAGTCATCAAGTGAGGGGGAGTCGGACGAAGAAGAACTCGTTGAGGCATATCAACAACTTCTTACGGAATCAAAGAAGATGGTCAAACATATTAAGAAGTTGAGGAAGCAACGACTTGAAGTTCAAGACGAGAATCAAGCTTTAAAGATAAAACTTCATGATCTCGAGGAGGAACAAGGACGTTTATTGGATAACAATAAAATCCTCCAAGAAAAGCTAAACCAATCGGAGACAAACGCTAAATCATATATGGACAAGATTGGTTTTCTAGAAAAACAGTTTGAGGAGATTCATGTCACCAACCAAGCATTGGCCAAGCAAGTTCATGAACTCAAATCCGACATACAAAGGCTTTCAACCGTTTCCAAGAAACTAGATTGTATGTGCGGATTAGGTCAAACAAGCAAGGTTGGTTTGGGTTCTAAAAAGGATCAAACTGTGCATGCTTCAAGTTCCACAATCAAATTGAAAGGAAGAACGTGTCACCTTTGTGGACTTGAAGGACATTTGGTGAAGGATTGCCCGAAAAAGAGAAAGAAAAATCCTTCGGCAACTTCATCTATGGAACGGACTCAACGGACTCAAAAGATACATCAAGTCAAAGGAGTTCACTCAACCCACCAAAGGTCCGAGCCACAACATCAATCATACAAGTGGATCATTGCAAGGCAAAGACTTAAGGTGGATCAACAGTCAAAGCGGACAACCCCTGTCCACAACGAATCAAGACAACCCAAAATCCAGCGATTTTGGATTCGGAAAGGTGATATCTTTCCTTGTCTTAAGTTCTAAATAGCTTATGACTGTATGCAATGCTTTGATTGGTTTTTCTTTCATATTTTTCTGAATCTCTGCATTACATGTTTTCAATGCTCTTTGTTTTTATGTTTTTTTTTTTTTAACAAAAGGTTTTTAATGAACAAGTGCATTGAATAAAAAAGGGCTTCACGGTTATTCACTCCAAATTAATTTTATATGGATTATCAACTTTACTCCATAATCATAATCTTGAAGATACTTCATTATAGGAGTTTTTGATATTATTAGTATCAAATTTTAGAAATCATGTGTGATCTTTAGATGCTTAATCTATCTCGGTTGTGTGAATTCATTGTGATAAACGTGAGACAACCGATAGACTAAAATTTGGAATTTGATTCTTTCACGTAAGAGATTGCATTCTTACAAGGGTAAATAAATGAATTGCAAAAGATGTGAAAAGAGTTACATCCGAAAGGAGTGTGAAAACTACCACCACATGTTGGAAAGAGCTGCCACCCCGGTCGTCCGGTTTGTGTGTGAAGCTACCACATGTTATGGATGCTTGAAAAATATTTATGAAATTTTGTTTAGTTGAAGCTTTCGGAGATTTAAATTCAAAGTTCGTATTTTGAACAATCTCCTGGTTGGTATAAGGTGGGATAGTTAAAAGATGCTCAAAGAGCCACCCTTAGGTATTTTAGTGTTTATCTCAATTTGAAAGGGTAGAATTCAAGATTGATGTCACTTGGAAATCTCCGTAAGTCATCTTTGTAAATCCGTTACATCTTGATAGAGTTTGGATCTCAAGATTATTTTTGATGACTTGTGTTTGATGAATATAACATGAAAAACGGTTTATAATGTTTTACCTTTATTTTTCATGATTTTGGAGTAAATCTTTTTAATTTTTATAATTAATTGGATTGAATGACATCTATGTGATCTCATATTATTTTCAAGCACTTAAATTGTTTTCTTGATGGAATACAAATCGGTAATTCAATTATTTCAAAATCTGGATTTGTTTCAAGAAATTATTTGATTTTTGCTTTTGGCTACCGGTACGCAATCTGTGTTTTTGTTATATACCGGAACTGAGCTTTTATCTCTCTTTCTCTATGAACTAATGCTGTTAGTGATTTCCTTTTGTCTAGTATGTTCACTGTTTGACAATTTGTGACAAAAAGGGGGAGAAGAGAAATGGGGGAGATGAGATCATCGAGATCGAGATAGGGGGAGACGGAGATAAGATCATCGAGATAGGGGGAGATGATGAAAAAGGAGCCGAAAAACAAAAAGAACCAAAAGGACGAATCAAATGTAGGATCTACATTTAATTTCTAACGACTAACGTTTGATTTTGTTTGGAGTTTTGTTTTGCAGGAATTGCATCACTTTAAGACTCCAAGTCCTAAGTCATAGAGTTTGTTCTAAGACTGGTTCAAATGTAATTTTTGTTTATTGGATCTTTCACGCAAAGAAAGTCAATGTTTTGGTGATGACATTGAGTTTCGATTTTTTGGTTTAAGATGAGTGTCTTGAGCGTTTTATGTATTTTTGGGTTTTGTCACGAAATTGCCAAAGGGGGAGATTGTTACGGCTTTTTGTGTTGGCATATTTCGTGAGTTGAGTAGTTGAGTTGTTGAGTTGAGTCGGAGTCTTGAAGTGATCAAATTGTCAATCAGCAATCGAAGACTTAGAGAAGATTCAACAAGAGCTCAAGTTGACACTCAGTGTTTTGAGTCTTGAAGATTGAAATAGAAGAATTGTGGATCAATTACATCAATCTTAAGGAAAATGGATTCGGATTGATCAGGTACGTTTAACTAAATAATTTTGGTGATCCGAATACATTTGAGTGGTTTAGAAACACTTGGATAAGTTTTCATTGCTTAAAAATAAAAAACTAGACAAATTGGATGTTTCAGAATTTCTGATCCTGAACCGATCCGGATCAGAATTCCGATCCGGATCAGAATTCCGATCCGGATCCCGAACCTTGTTTTTTCAGGAATTGCTGAAAAAAGACGACGATCAGGATCGCCGTAAATCCGATCCGGATCGTCGTGCGGGAAAATTTCTGTTAAGCCAGTTTTTGATGCTTATCTCTTTCCAAAGGTTTCTAAACTATAAATAGACATTTAGGGTTTCTCAAAAACTACCGATTAATTAATTAAACACTTGAGAGCAACCCTAGAGGCTAGGTTTTTATCGTTCTTCTTTATAGCCTCTTTTAGGTCAATTCGACGGTTCTTTCAAGAACATATCTTTTGTCGAATTGATCCAATCTTTGCTTAGAGATTTCTTTTACGGTTCCTCAATGAGAATCTAAGCAAAGGATCACCATCGAAGCCAATATTCTTACCGGCTGAGTTTGCGTCGTGGATTCGACGTGGCATCGTGGATTCGGTGTGCTAAAGGTGTTTCGTGGATTCGAAACGTGTGCTCGTGGATTCGAGTGGCGTTCGTGGATTCGAACGTGTGCAGTGGACGTGCAATCGGTGAGCGCAAGGTCCGAAGAAGTTAAAGGAGGGGTTTGAGTCCGTGGAGTCGGTAATCACCTTGTTATTCTTCTTTTCTTAGTGGATTGTTATTGCGTGTTGGTCCCGTGGTTTTTCTCCTGGATTGGAGTTTCCACGTATATCTCGGTGTGCTATTTTTATTTTCCGCATTGGTTTTTATTTTGCACTGAGATTGGTTTTATAAGTATTACACCTATTCACCCCCCCTCTAGTTGTTTGATAGTACCTATTTAGATCCTTGTGGATCCTTAAAAACCAACACAAGCGGATCAGTACAGCACTCGCGCGGCCTCACCAGCGTCCTAGCGCTCGCCCCCGGACGAACCTGTCACTAGGTGGGAAGTCAGTGACTATAACGAGAAGATAAATGCATAAAAGCAGTAAAACGGGCAAACCACTGACAACCGGAGCAACCACCGCCCCACAGTGCACTCTACCGTAGGTAACCCTGTGCAAAAACAAACCGGGCACCTTCCCCGACAACCCCTCCAAGCACCCACCTCGGTATCACCTGTCGAGCACCTGCCTCGGCCGCCGAGCACCTGCCTCGGCCGCCGAGCACCTGCCTCGGCATCACCGCTCACACCCTCTACCCCCGAGGGCCCCCATTACGTCACCGTCACGTGGGGTACACGGGTCAACGTACCACTTTTCCGGAAAAGCACACCCTTGCGGTGGCCAAACCGTCGGTGTGCGTGTAGCAACAAGAGCCTCATGAATATATAAATAGATAATTTAAATAATGTAGCACGGTTAGGATCATAAACAATCATCATTTGAAATCCCACCTTTGCCCGAAAAAGTAATTTTCATAAATAACCCCTCTTTCCCAACTGACTCCGAGGGAAAGTACCCACCTTGAAAGGAGACCGGCGCTCGGTTCGTCCCCGGTTGCGTATCTGCCGAGGACACAGCGTCCCGCGATCCTGAGGAAGTGAAAAGACAAGACTTGAAGATCAGAAACCCCCAACGATGACACTGGCGGGAATGGAAAAGAAAGACAAGTTCCCCAAAACTCCCCGTGTGCGAAGATCCCGCACGACGACGACCCGGGCGGCGTACGCCCCGCTTGCGGACGGCTCCCCGCAGCCCTCGGCTCGTCGGCGGCGACCCCGCGGGCCCCAGCCTGCGCGGGCACCCCACCTGCGGGCGGCCCCGCGTGGCAGGGAGACGCGCGGGCGCGCTGCCCGAGGGTGCGGGCAGCCCCGCGCGGCACCAGCCCGCGCGGGCGCCCCTCCCGCGGGCGGCCCCGCGCGGCAGGGAGCCGCGCGGGCGCGCTGCCCGCGGGTGCGGGCGGCCCTGCGCGGTGCCTGCTCGCGCGGGCGCCCCTCCCGAGGGCGGCCCCGCGCGGCAGGGAGCCGCGTGGGCGCACTGCCCGCGGGTGCGGGCGGCCCCGCGCGGCGCCAGCCCGCACGGGCGCCCCCCCCCCCCCCCGCGGGTAGCCCCGCGCGGCACCGACCCCTCGACGGCGACCTCCGCCGGCATGGTGGCGGTGGCTCGACGATCCTTGCTCTCGGAACGACCCTCAAGCCCCGAACAAGAGGAAGATGAAACCAAAACAAGAACGGTAAAAACTCACCTAGGTTCGCGAGGGATGGAAGAGAAGTATCGTTCGCCTTCACCCGATCACCCACCGGAAGATCCACCTCCTTCCTTCTCTCTCGGGTCCCCGTGGTAACGTCCCACGCCGGAGGAGAGTCGAGCGCGAGCGACAAAAGGTTGGGTTCCCCATTCCTTTCCCCTCTCCGATCACAATCCCAAAACCCTAGCCGCATGAAAAAGAACCGAGGAAAAGGAAAAAGGGAAATAAGTCCCCGGCTAAAACCCTAGTCCCCTAATTAAGACTAGCGCCTAAGGTACCTCGAAAATTGTGCAGAACATCCGCACGGATCCCGGAGCATCCGAAAGGCCGTAAACTTCAACATTAATTTCTGGGAGATTCCGAGGTCAGAATTCAGAACCGATCGCACCACTGATCTCCGTTTCGCGAGCTCTATCACCTAAAAAATACCCGCGAGCCCCGACGGACTGCCCAGAAAAACAAAGATTAGCACCCGCCGGACCCCTACACGTAGGAAAGGAAAGGAGAAAAAACCAAAAAGAAAGGTGGGTCTTACAATGTTCCTCATCCGTACGGGAGTAGATAAGGATATCATCAATGAAGACCACTACGAATAAATCAAAGAAGGGTTTGAACACTCTGTTCATCATGTCCATAAATACCGGTGTGCCCGAACGGCATTACCGTGAATTCGTAGTGGCCGTAGCGTGTCCGGAAGGCCGTTTTTGGGATGTCCTCACCCCTAACTCTGAGCTGATGGTAGCCGTACTGCAGGTCAATCTTTGAGAACACTGTTGCCCCTTGTAACTGGTCGAATAGATCGTCGATCCTTGGCAGGGGGTATTTATTTTTAATGGTGACCTTGTTTATTTCCTGGTAGTCTATACACAAACGAAGGCTTCCGTCCTTCTTTCTTACGAACAGAACGGGCGCGCCCCATGGCGACACGCTCGATCTGATGAAGCCTTTATCCAAAAGGACCTCCAGCTGCGCCTTGAGTTCCTTCAACTCGGCGAAAGCCATCCTGTACGGTGCTTTGGTGATGGGTTTAGTGCCTGGGAGCAGCTCAATAGGGAATTCGACCTCTCGTTCAGGTGGCATCCCAAGGAGTTCTGCCGGAAATACATCCGGGAATTCCCTTACGACTGAGACGCCGGATCTAACTTGGACTCCGGCCCCATGCGACCTATTGGTCTCCTGGGTCCTTAATTGCAAGGTAAGGGGTGGGATCCATTTAATCCTCACATAACCCCTAACAGATCTCACTAAGAACGATACGGTCTCCTATACCCCGAAACTCGCCCGCGTGTGTAGGCTGGGAAGGGTTCGACTAATACCTAAGGATTTCTCCCCCAAACCGCACTAGGCACGTCAGGAAGTAGGGGAGGGAAAAGACAAGAGAGAGAGAGAGAGAGGGAGAGAGAGAGAGAGTCGGACGAGGGTAGTATGCTTAGGTGTAACCGGTGCTCCTAATCAGAGAGGAAATAGAAGTTACCTGCCGTCACTTGTTCTGAGACATCGCGTCTTCCACCGGGGTAGTTCGGGGAGTCCGTCCACAAAAAGACGGGCTTTGTGAGATTCATCTCTTATGACAAAGGGAACACATTTGATCAACCTCACAAATGCCCGTTGGTACCCCATAACCGTCCGCCTTCCTTGCTTGATGTGCTTCAAGTCATCTTCCATCTGCTGTTTGATGCTGTCGGAGAAAAATGCCCCAAACAATTTTTCTCGGAATGAGGACCAAGATGGAAGGGCGGTGCCCTCCGAGGGGTCCGAGCACACTGTCTTCCACCACATGCGGGCGTTTCCCCCAAGAAAGTGGACCACCAAGGGAACCCGTTCCTGCTCCTCCATCAGCAAATTTTCGAAGAGCCTTTCCATGGTGTCTACCCATTTTTCCACGACCCAAGGGTCGGTCGTCTCTCCCTCAAACACGGGTGGGTCGTACTTCTTGAAATCCGTTAAGTTCGCTCTCACCATGTCCCGTTCAGTTTGCTTGATAGGGGCTTCCCCCGCAGCGACGGCGGACACTCTGGGAGTAGGTGTCGCCACGGCCTTTCTCAAGGGGTCTCTAACAGTGGCCCCCGGCATAGGTCCCGAAGTTGCTGGTGTTGGTGCTACCGAAGGCATCGTTGGCTGAACCGACGGTACCCCGATTACCGTGGTCGGAGGAGGGGCGACCATAGCCTCGCCGTCCGCCACCGGCGGTCCCGTCACTGGTGCGGCTGGTCCGGGCAGAGGAGCCTGGGCGACCTCCACTGGTGTAGTCGGCTGTTCCGTCAACTGACGCACTTGTTCCATAAAGGCTGCTAATTGCCCGGCCATCTCTCGTAGTTGTTGTCGGAGAAGCTGATACTCCGCCGCTGTTGGCACCGTACTTTCTGCCCCTGCGTTTTCCGTTGATAACCCAATCCGGGCCATTATCCGCTAAAAACAAAGAAAACAAGTCAATCCTAGACCTAACTGGTCTAGCACCAGGACCTATAAACGCACCGAAATTAAAACCCTTTTTCCCCCGTACACTCACGATCTACTGCACCTACATCTTGGTTATCTCATGTTCAATTTGCTTGTGGCATCATACACTGTGGATGTTGGTCACCGACTACTGTGGTTAAAGTTGTTTCTCTCTGATACCATATAATCTGTCACGCCCCGGAGGTCTAAGAATAAGCGGAAAAGCGCATATATTTTTTTTGAAATATAACCTCGCCTACCGATGCGTGTCAGACCCGCCACATATACAAATTCACTCTTCAAACAGACAGTCTCCTTTGTATATGCACGGCGTCCCATTTACAATAACATCCTCTAGCCACACAGTCACAGAATATATAGCAGGAAAGAATTAAAACTACGGGTTTTGCAAACGGTGTCCACTCGACACCAAAGTTTTGGAAACGTTTACACATCAACACTAACGTGGCTACATCTTTTTGAAAGGATAAATCCAGAGGTTTACAAAATTGTGCCCACACAGCACTTGGTGTTAGAAAGCCATTTCGGAACCATTTTGTTCGTTACAAAACATGCCGCACACCAGTTCACAAAAGTATATCCAATCCACAGTGCTAACTAATTAACCATTCAACATTCAACATGATCCACATTCAAGCAAATTAAACTAACAGTTAGACTAAAAGAGAAATGAGATAAACCCAAAATGGATAACGTAGCTAGCCTCCTACGGCTAAAGTCCTCTCGACGCAATCTCACCGCCATCCCGGCTACTACACCTAATCAGACCTGTCACGGAGTGGGTAAAGTCAGTGAAAAATAAAGTACATGATTTAGCATTTGACGTTAATTTTAAAACAAACCGATTACACCGGAACCTTTCGCTTTTCCATCTCATGTGTCCACATCCCATGATTTAATTACAACTGGTACCTGTCGGGGAGTCGACGATCTCCCCTTGTGCACAATTTCTTTACTTATGTGATGCTTTTAACCCCTTCACGGAGCTAGTGCGGCACTTTTAGCTGTCGTGAAGAGGTCCCCACTAGCACCTACACAAATCGTGGGGCACACGGGTCATTCAGACCACTTCTCCGGAAAAGTACACCCATGCGGAGGCCAATCCGCCTGTGTACGTGCAGCATCCAAAAACATGATTTGCCGAAGTCGGCGTGTATCAAGCACCGCAACACTCAGTCGCCACAATTTAATAATGAAAGAGCAATGCACATTCATGCGAAAGGTTTAACAGTTCATCTACTTTATTAGACAGATTATTAAGTCATTTAATATGATATGGTGCACTTATTGCACTTGTTGCATTTATTGCAAGGGTACCCACCTGGTTGTGGGAAAAACTGGACACCTGGATCTTTCGCACACTCCCGCTGCGCACCTGGACCTAAAGGAGTCCCCAAAGAAAGACGATCATCAATATAACGCATTAACATCGCGAAAACGGAAGTCCGAATCTAACCCCGTGAAGAACAACCCAAAAACGGCACAATTACGACACCCGATGGGTCCCCGCGCGGATGCCACCGCCCGCGGATGCACCGCGCGGCCCGAAACCGTGCGGCGTGTGCCCGGGGCGGCGCCCGCACGGCGCCCGCATGGCATGCGCCCGCCCGCGGGCGCCCCGCACGGCGCAAGGCCACGCAGTTGCGCGTCCGGGGCGGCGCCCGCGCAGCACCTGCGCGGCGCAGCCCGCCCGCGGGCGCCCCGCGCGGTGCAAGGCCGCGCGGTTGTGCGCCCGGGGCAGCGCCCGCGCGACGCCGCCCGCCCGCGGACCCCCCGCGCGGCATAAGGCCGCGCGGTTGCGTGCCCGGGGGCGGCGCCTGCGCGGCGCCGCCCGCCCGAGGCCGCCCCGCGCGGCGCAAGGCCGCGCGGTTGCGCGCCCGGGGGCAGCGGCCGCGTGGCGCCCTAGCGGCGTCGGCGTCGTCCGCCCGCCCGCGCGGTGCCCTGGCAGAACCGCGCGTCGTCCGTCCCCCCCACTCCGTGCCCTAGGTCGCGCGGTGGTGGCGGCGGGGTCGACGATGACGTCGGGGACGGAGGCGGCGATGAAGACAACGAAAAAGACACCGAAAAACCCCCAAAAACAACGAAACGAAAATCACTTACCGAAATTCCTGACGGGGGAGTTGACCGATCGCACACCTAGTCTCCGGTAGTTTGTTCGGGGTGATCGGATTCCCCTGTCTCCTTCCTCTTTCTTTCTTTCTCCTCCTCCGGTTAGGGTTCCGTCTTTTCCTTCTCTTTTTCTCCCGCGTTCTCTCCGGCTAGGGTTTCTGTTTTTACGAGAAAGTGGGATTTTCCTTTTCATACGTACAATTAAATCCCGCCTTTTAATTTATGTCACCAATTAATTAATTCTTTAATTAATTAATCCTACGGGATAACCCACCTTTTAATATCCGTAACCGAATAATTAATTCTATAATTAATTAATCACAAGAGATAAACCCACCTTTTTCTCGGAAAGCGTGCAGGATATTTTGCACGGGTTCCGATGCATGTTAAGTCACCGCGACACTAAAAACCCTGTTCCGGGAGATCCCTAAGGCGGATTTCAGATCCGATTGCACCGTCCGTCATCATTTTTCGTGTTCTTTCACAGAAAAATACTCATGCAACACACCGACCGACTTCCCGAAACTCGATAATTTCGATCCACTAAAAGGAGTACTTTATTAGAAGGAAGTAAAACATCACTAAAAAGTCGTGTCATTACACAATTGGTTTGTGGAGTCGCATGTTACGTCTCCATGATAGAACTAAAGAACGTCGATGAAGCTCTTCGGGATGATTACTGGATTGACGCAATGCAGGAAGAGCTCCATCAGTTCGAAAGAAACAAAGTCTGGGAACTAACGAAGCCACCGAAGCAACACAATGTGATTGGTACTAAATGGATTTTCAAGAACAAGAAAAATGAGGATGGTACCATCATCAGGAACAAAGCACGCCTAGTTGCTCAGGGCTATTCACAAATAGAAGGTATAGACTTTGATGAGACGTTCGCCCCGAGAGCTCGTCTCGAGTCAATTCGCATCCTCTTTGCGATTGCTTGTCATTTTAAAATTAAGCTTTTTCAAATGGACGTTAAGAGCGCCTTTTTAAATGGTTTTTTAAATGAGGAAGTTTTTGTGGCCCAACCGAAAGGTTTCATTGACCATAAACTACCTAACCATATTTTTCGATTGAAAAAGGCTCTTTACGGTCAAAAACAAGCACCACGAGCATGGTACCAAAGGTTGACAAAGCACCTTTTGGAAAAGGGCTACACTCGAGGGGGAGCGGATCGGACACTCTTTGTGAAGCATTTTCAGGATAACTTTATTGTGGCACAAATCTATGTCGATGACATTGTATTTGGAGCAACAAGAAACAACGATGCATCAAAATTCGCGGAAACCATGGAAAGTGAATTTGAGATGTCCATGATGGGCGAGCTAACATATTTTCTTGGATTGCAAGTGAAACAAAATGAAGAAGGCATCCATTTGTGCAAATCCAAGTATGCAAAGGAGTTGGTTAAGAAGTTCGAATTAGAAAACTCTAAAGACTTTCCGACTCCAATGGGAACTAGCAATAAGGGATTAGGAAGTGAATCTCTTAGTGAAAGTGTAGACGAGAAGCTTTATCACAGCATGATAGGAAGTCTACTCTATCTCACGGCTAGTCGCCCGGATATATCCTTTAGTGTTGGGATTTGCGCGAGATATCAATCAACACCAAAGGAGGTTCACCTGAAAGCGGTGAAAAGGATCATCCGGTACATCAAAGGAACACTGAATTTCAAAATTTGGTATCCTATGGGAACAACTCTTGACATAATAGGATATTCAGATGCTGATTGGGCAGTATCAGTAGATGATCGAAAAAGTACGAGTGGTGCATGTTTTTATCTTGGCCATTGTCTTGTTGCATGGCATAGTAAAAAGCAAAACTGCATTGCACTCTCGACTGCCGAAGCGGAATATATTTCAGCAGGTAGTTGTTCAACCCAACTCATTTGGATGAAAAGCGTGTTGAGCGACTTCCGAATTCCTGCGTCTTCGGTAACTATTCTTTGTGACAACACTAGTGCTATAAATATTTCTAAAAATCCTGTGTTGCACTCAAGAACTAAACACATTGAACTTAGATATCATTTTCTAAGAGAGCTAGTTGAATCATGTATTCTTTAAATTTCTTATGTTTCAACTGATGATCAATTAGCCGACATTTTAACAAAACCTTTGGATCAAAAACGGTTTATTCATTTGCGTAAAGCAATTGGAATGCTTTCTTTGAAATAACACCTTTTGAAACCATTGCTTAGGTTAGGTTTTGTTTTGTGTTTGTGTTCTTTATTTATGCTTGAATATAGAACATTAATTGAGCATTAGTATAATTGACTTTATATGCATCCTTTTATGTTTTTAAGAAATTTATTATGGTTTGGATTGTTAAGGATTTTGTTTTGCCGTATTTCGTGAAAGTGTTTAAGTCTTGAAGATTGAAGATGAAGAAGCTTGGATCATATACCTCAATCTCAAGAAAAAAGAATTCAAAAGGATCAGGTAAGTTTAACTAAACAATATTGGTGATCCGAATACTTCTTATAATGTAGAAACACTTGGATGGATTTTTAATCGCATAAAAATCAAAAATTGGACATGGTATATGTTCAGGATCCGGAACAGGGGACTACAGTCCGGACCCCGAACGTTGGTTGGTTCATGCACAAATCCAGTCCTGAACATCCCTGTTTCGTTCCGGACCCCTAACGTGGAGTTTGCTGAAATCGCATGAACAGTCCGGACCGTAGGATTTCGTTCTGGACCCCGAACCTTATTTTTTCAGGAATTCTCTGAAAAACAACGACAGTCCTAAACGAGCCTAATCCAGTCCGAACCGTCGTGCGGGAAAAATTCTGTTACAATCAGTTTTTGATTCTTATCTTCTTCCAATGGTTTCTAACCTATAAGTAAACCCTAATTCTATCTTTTAGGGTAATCCACACTAAGTTTTATCTCTGGGAAATGACAGATAAAAATTAACGGAGAAAAACTTAGTAATCCACATATAAGTTTTATACTCCGGGAAATGACGGAAAAATATTAACGGAGAAAAACTTATAAGATCCACATATAGAGAAGAAAGGAAATTACTAGATTGAAACCTATGTTTCTTCATCTATATTGATTAATTTGATTCTAGGTTTTCATACTCAGATTTTTAGTAGAATCAAATTAATGAATACTTATATGGCATTTCCGATCTATCTTTGATCTAAGTATTCGGCGGATCATCACCACCAACAAAACAACGATTTTCCCTAAAATCGGCGCGTGGATTCGCGTGGCCTTGTGGATTCAAGGTGCTACCGCTCTCGTGGATTCGGAGCGAGGTACGTTCGTGTGATCGAGACGTACTACCTGGTGGAGACCGTGGATTCGGTCAGACGTCGTGGATTCGACGTTGGACGCCGTGGATTCGACGTTGGACGCAAATCATGGATTCGAGGCGCGTTGCGGAGCGAGCGGAGAAGATCAACTCGGAGCGTATGGAAAAAGGTTGAGTCGTCTGTGAGTGCGTTATATCACCTTTGTACGTGTTTACTCTTAGTTAATTTCACCATGTTATCGGTCCCGTGGTTTTTTACTCCTGTGATGGAGTTTTCCACGTAAAAATCTTGCGTGTTATTTTCATTTCCGCATTAGGTTTTTATTACGCAAAGATTTTTGAGTGTTTATCGTTTACACCTATTCACCCCCCCTCTAGGTGGTTTTTTCCCTTTTAGATCCATATTATAAGTATAACCCAACAATTGGTATCAGAGCGGGAATAGGGTTGTAAACAATGGTTGAAGGTGGAAACATCAACAGACCCCCGTTCTTCGATGGAACAAATTATGCCTACTGGAAAGTACGGATGAAAGCATTTTTAATTTCCATCGACGAACGGATGTGGCAATCAATCGAGTTAGGATGGTCAAATCCAACTGAAATTATTGTTGATGTTCACACCATAAAACCTAGGTCGAAATGGACCAAGGAAGAGATTGACTCATCTTCTTACAATGGCAAAGGAATTAATGCCTTATTTAATGCTTTGTCGCAAACTGAGTTCTCTCGCGTCTCGGCATGTGAGACTGCGAAAGAAATCTAGGATGTTCTACAAGTTACACATGAGGGAACAAACCTTGTGAAGATTCAAAAACTACAAATGCTTACGAGCAAGTTTGACTCTATTTTTATGGCAAAAAATGAATCTTTCACAGATTACTATACGCGATTGCAAGATATCGTGAATACATGTGCTAACTTGGGAGAGAAAATTCCAGAATTTAAAATTGTAAGAAAGATTTTAAGGACTCTTCCTGAAAGATTTCGTTCCAAGGTTACGGCCATTGAAACTATTAAACACCCGGACGAAATCCGTGTAGAAGAATTAGTTGGTGCACTTCAAACATATGAAATGACATTTCCTACTAACTATTCTTCTAGAAAGGCATCTACTTCTAAGTCTTCAGGTTTTGCGTTGAAAACAACAAAAGAAGAAGACGCGGATTCTTCCTCCTCAGACAATGACGAGAACCTATCTATGGAGGATTTCGAGAAGCAGCTTGCTCTCTTGACAAGAAAATTTCGCCGAAATTTTCGAAGGGGTAATTCAAGTAAAACTTCATCCTTCGTAAAGTCGAAGAAAGGCAAAGGTTCTTCAAGGTACATGTCAAGAAAGCAAGAGAGTTTTTCAAAGGATAAGAAAAGCTCAGAGGGACAAATCCAATGCTTCAAGTGCCGAGGGTACGGCCATATCTCAACGGAGTGTCCCAATAAGAATCCGTCAAAGAAGAAAGCGATGCAAGCCATCACTTGGGATGACACCTCAACGTCAAATGAGTCATCTTCCAGTGATGAAGAAAATAACGCAATGGCATTCCACGCGTCCACAACTTCACCTTTCGTGTGCTTTATGGCAAGTACATCCGATTCCTTGTCCAACTCCTCCCATGTTGAAAAGAATGCAACGGACAACGAATCGAGTAATTCCGAAGGTGAAGACTTTGCTTTTGCCTACCATAAACTTTTAAAGGATTCAAAGAAACTAGCAAAGCAAAACAAAGGTTTGAGAGGGAGATTGCAGGATCTCGAAGAAGAAGTAAAAAAGGCAACTTCTCTCTCAAACGCTCTTGAAGTGGAAAGGGATAACTTGATCAAAGCAAATGTTTCCCTTCAAGAGAAAAATGAGCATTTCGAGAAGGAACACGTAAAAATGGTTGATAAAGCAAGTTACTTCTTGAAGCTCTACTCCGAGGCTCGACAGGAAAAAATGGAAATGACGAAGACCATTTTACAACTTAAGGATGATTTAAAGCGATTTTCTTCGGGAAGGAGCAAGTTGGATAAGATGCTTGGTCATGGTGAAACAAACCATTTCGGCCTTGGATACAATCGAACTGGAGACAGTCCTAGTCGGTTGGGACAGTTTTTGTGCCCCAGTCGGTATCTCCTCCTCCGGCGACGGAATTCACAACAATCAATGACAACAACCTTACCTCACCTACTTCGGGTGGTTATGCAGGGCACATAAGAAGAAATTGCAAGATTGGAGCGAAAAGATCACATTAAGCACCTCTTGCAACGACTACCAAAAAGGTGATTCCCCGGAAATCAAAAAAAAAATTTTCAAAGGAAAAGAGCCTTGGTAGTTCACCTAACAAGACGACGATGTCAAGAAAAAGCGATGAATCAATCAAGACGATTTCACCAAGGGGAATAACTTCACGAACATTGCCGACGCAGTCTAAAAAGGTTTGGGTGCGCAAAGGTGAAATCTTTCCTTGTCTTGTTGTTCATACTTCTTTACATGCTTATGACAACTCGTCTTGGTATCTGGATAGTGGATATTCCCGTCACATGACCGGTGACAAAAACAGTTTTCAAACTTTAGAGAAAATCTCCTGAGGACATATTGTTTTCGGAGACGGTCGTTCTTCTAAAATTGTTGGAAAAGGAACAATCGCTATTCCAGAAGGCCCGGTTTTGAATAATGTCCTATTTGTTGAAGGCCTTAAGACTAACCTCATTAGTATAAGTCAACTTTGTGATAATGGTTTTTCAGTTAACTTTTCTTCTGCAGAATTATTGTAACTGATAAGGACCATTTGTTCTTTTCGAAAGGGGTTAGATCTGAAAATAATTGCTATATTGTTTCAAACAAAATTTCTGAAAATTGTAACCTAGTTTCACTTGATAACGAAACTCTTTGGCATGAAAGACTAGGTCACATAAATTTTAAAGAACTAACAAGGATTTCAAATAAAGACGTGGTTAAAGGGGTTCCTACACTTTCTTTTAAAGAAAACACTATGTGTGGAGGTTGTCAAAAGGGAAAACAATCAAGGGCTGCACACAAGAACTTGAACCACGTTGGTACCAATCGGCCCTCAGAATTACTGCATATAGACTTAATGGGGCCGACTCGTCAACCATCTTTGGGAGGTAAATGGTATATTTTTCTTTTGGTTGATGATTTCTCTAGATATTCATGGGTAACATTTTTAAAAGAGAAAGCGGATACTTTCGGCTCTTTTCGTGAGGTTTGTCATCGTATTATGATTGAGAGAAATGAAAAGATCATTCGTGTTCGAAGTGATAGAGGTGGAGAATTCATTAATTCTAAATTCATTGATTTTTGCACTTCCAACGGCATAAAACATGAATTCTCAGCACCCTATACACCTCAGCAGAATGGTGTAGTCGAGCGCAAAAACAGGGTTGTTCAAGAGATGGCGCGTGTGATGCTTCATAGCCGGAAACTCCCGTTACATTTTTGGGCTGAAGCTGTGAACACCGCCGTCTATATAATTAATCGAGTGTATTTGCGCCCGGGAACTTTAAATACACCATATGAGCTGTGGTTTTGTAGAAAATCGAATATCAAATATTTTCGTATCTTTGGGAGTCGTTGTTATATTTTGCGTGATCGTAAAAATCTTGGTAAATTCGACTCTCGAAGTGACGAAGGGATTTTCATGGGTTATTCTACAAACAGTAGAGCATATCGGGTATTTAACTTGGAATCTAAAATGATGGTAGAATCTATTAATGTTAAGGTAGATGAAACTTTTCATTTTGCATCTGATAAATCTTCCCCTGACATGTCTTTAGATGATGATACTCCTGTAAATGCATCTTCTCATAATAATTCTTACGATAAAGTTGATGCATCTAATGGTTCTTCTAGTTTATCTGAAATACAGGAATCATCACATATACCTCTGAGTACTCCGTTACCTCAATCGCTACGTATCTCCAAGGATCATCCGGAATCAAACATTATTGGAGACCCACAAGAAGGAGTCAGGACTCGGAGACAGTTGGTTTGTGGAGTTGCATGTTACGTCTCCATGGTAGAACCAAAGAACGTCGATGAAGCTCTTCAGGATGACTACTGGATTGAAGCAATGCAGGAAGAGCTCCATCAGTTCGAAAGAAACAAAGTCTGGGAACTAACGAAGCCACCGAAGCAACACAACGTGATTGGTACTAAATGGATTTTCAAGAATAAGAAAAATGAGGATGGTACCATCATCAGGAACAAAGCACGTCTAGTTGCTCAGGGTTATTCACAAATAGAAGGTATAGACTTTGATGAGACGTTCGCCCCAGTTGCTCGACTCGAGTCGATTCGTATTTTGTTTGCGATTGCTTGTCATTTTAAAATCAAACACTTTCAAATGGACGTTAAGAGCGCGTTTTTAAATGGGTTTTTGAACGAGGAAGTTTATGTGGCTCAACCGAAAGGTTTTGTAGACCATAAGCGACCTAACCATGTTTTTCATTTGAAAAAGGTTCTTTGCGATCTAAAACAAGCACCGCGAGCGTGGTACGAAAAGTTGACAAAGCACCTTTTGGAGAAGGACTATACTTGAGGGGGAGCAGACCAGACTCTCTTTGTGAAGCATTATCCGGATAACTTCATTGTGGCACAAATCTATGTCGATGACATTGTATTTGGTGCAACTAGAGATAATGATGCTTCTAAATTCGCAGAAACCATGGAAAGCGAATTTGAGATGTCTATGATGGAGGAACTGACATACTTTCTTGGATTGCAAGTGAAACAAAATGAAGAAGGCATCCATTTGTACCAATCCAAGTATGCAAGGGAGTTGGTGAAGAAAGTCGATTTAGAAAACTCTAAAGATTTTCCGACTCCAATGGGAACTAGCAATAAGGGATTAGGAAGTGAATCTCTTAGTGAAAGTGTAGACGAGAAGCTTTATCGCAGCATGATTGGAAGTCTACTCTACCTCACGGCTAGTCGCCCGGATATATCCTTTAGTGTTGGGATCTGCGCGAGATATCAATCAGCACCAAAGGAGGTTCACCTGAAAGCGGTGAAGAGGATCATCCGGTACGTCAAAGGAACACTGAATTTCAAAATTTGGTATTCTATGGGAACAACTCTTGACATAATAGGATATTCAGATGCCGATTGGGCAGGATCTGTGGATGATCGGAAAAGTACGAGTGGTGCATGTTTTTATCTTGACCGTTGCCTTGTTGCATGGCATAGTAAAAAGCAAAACTGCATAGCACTCTCGACTGCCAAAACGGAATATATCTCAGCGGGTAGTTGTTCAACTCAACTCATTTGGATGAAAAGCGTGTTGAGCGACTTCCGAATTTCAGCAACTTCGGTAACTATTCTTTGTGACAACACTAGTGCTATAAATATTTCCAAAAACCCTGTGTTGCACTCGAGAACAAAACACATTGAACTTAGATATCATTTTTTAAGAGAGCTAGTTGAATCAAATTTACTTCAAATTTCCTATATTTCAACTGAGGATCAATTAGCTGACATTTTAACAAAACCTTTGGATCAAAAACGGTTTATTCATTTACGTAAAGCAATTGGAATGCTTTCCTTGAAATAACACTTTTTGAAATCATTGCTTAGGTTAGGTTTTGTTTTGTGTTTTTGTTCCTTATCTATGTTTGTACATAGAACATTAATTGAGCATATGTAATTGACTTTACTTGCATCCTTTCATATATTTAGAAATTTATTATGTTTTGCATATCATAATAATTCTTTTGATGCAATGATCATTTATGTCAATTAAGTCATCTTTAATTGATCAAAGTCAATTTCTCTCTCATGTGATCTCTTGGTATAGTTTTTATCATATTTGAAAATTGAGTTAAGTATGAAACTCGAGATCAATCTTTGGTTGAATACCGCATATCTTAGATAATTGATAGCCAATTGAAAGGGAGTTTGTTAAAATATTTATGCTCAAAAGATGTGGAAAGAGTTACATCCCAATGAGGAGTGTGAAAACTACCACCACTTGGAGGAAAGAGCTACCACCTCGGTCGTCCGAGTACTGTGTGCAGCTACCACATGTATACCAAGCATGGTTTTTCAAGTTGATAAGATAAAATGCCTTTTAGAATACTTGACTCTATCAAATTCCAAGGTTGGTATAAGGTTGGGATTTTATTGAAATATGCTCAAAGAGCCACTCCTTACAATAAATTGATTAGATATATTATCTAACTTATTTGGGATTTCAAACATTTATCGATCTTGGTACTTCATTCTCTTTGCAAGATTAATGATTTGATAAATGCATTACTCATAAGATCGTGATGGATGTTTTTGATAATGTTCAACTTTAAAGGATTTAATTGTTATCAATTTTCGTTTCATTACTTGGATATTATTGATAGATTTTGCATAATCTATTTCTTTTGATGTGAAATGGTAACTTTTGTTTAAAGTTGACATGCAAAAGTGTTTACATACTTTTTCTGGATTTCTAGAATTTTCCTAAATTTTTCTGAAGAAAAAGTTGGAGCCGATCCGGACTGGAATATCCGTTCCGGATCCCGAAGGCAGGAATTTTCTGCGGGTAGCCGATCCGGACTGGATTCTTGATCCGTTCCGGACCACGGCTAGGGTTTTATAAGAAACAAAAGGGTTTTGATTTCTTTTTACTACAATCTTTTGTTTCCAAGTCTCCAGGGCCTCTCTCTCTAGAAATCAACCTTTTGGAGCCTTTCAAACTCGAGTTCTTCGATTTCAAGTAAGTTTCTTTGATCAAAATTCGATTTTTCCACTGTTTTGCATTGTTCTTCATAATCGTGAATGGAAATCATGGGTGGAATTCAATTCTAGATGGTTTTTGGTCAAATTTCTTTTGAAATAAGAACTCTGAGTAGATTAGTTTTGATTATATGCTAGGTATTTTCCTGATTAACGGATTTTTGGGCTTCGATTTCTGAAAATTCGGTTTTAGGGCATATAATGAGAATTTTTGAAAATCATGGGATTGATCTATTTTTAAAATTCTTTTTGCAAAACTAATTTGATTCCTAGTCTCTCTACATGATAATGATTGTTTAGGTACAATTTTTCAAAATTTTGAAAATAAACAATTTTTTCGTGTTCTTGAGTTCGTGCTCGCAGGTTTCTCACGTTCAATAGCAACAATGGTGTTCACTTAGATAATAGTTCTTCTGATTGCTATGGTTCACACTAGAGTAACGAACAAATTGAAGAGAGCGAAGAAAACTCTACGAAAAGGTGAATTTGTCCTCGTTAACGACTCCGAGACGGAATATGATAAGGAAGATGTGAACTGGGATGAATTGATGGATGACGAAACAACGCCTGTCAAGTCAAAAGGGAAATCTCCTGGTTCACCAAAGGGAAAGACATCACCTACTGCTGTGGAAAAAGGCAAAGCACCAATGCCATCATCATCTATTTCGATGAAAAGAAAGAGACTAGCTCGACGGTTAGGACGAGCACGAGGGGTTGAAATTAACGAACCAATAGCTCCTGATTCACCACCCCGTGAGGAACAAGTGTCTATTAATACTGACCATCTGAGGGCTTTTGAAAATCAAGAATGCATTGACGAAAGACATGTTAACATTGGGGCTCTACGAGACCACTCCCCGGAGTTTGGTAATTTGATTGAACAAGCCAATCTTCTTCAAGTGTGCAGATTCCCAGAAATGCTTGGATACTGTTTGCATCAAGTAAGGACTTTCTACACAAATGCACGGCACCTTCAAGAAAATGAAGATGGTCCAATGGAGTTTTATACGAACGTCCAAGGAACAAGACTTAAAATAACTCCACAATTAATTGGTGAAGTCTTAGGGATGCAATCTAGCAGGTCAGGGATAAACTACTTAAAAGGAAGGAGTTTAACGAATATGATGTGGCAAACTGTTGTAAAGGGAATATGTTTGGAAGAAACTCAGTCAACGGGCAATTCTATCAAGTCCAAAGAACTTCGACTTGAGTACCGGTTCCTCAACTTCATCACATGTTATAATATTCTTCCAAACATGCAGACGAAAGTCTTAAGATGGGATCGAATGCTGTTCTTATATCTCTTAGGACATCCATCAGAAGCAGTGGGGTTAAATATCAATATTCCATACATCATTTGGAATAGGATGACAAGGTACGTTGAGCATCCTCATCCCACGGAAAGACTACCATTTCCATTGATCATAATGAGGATTTTGAAGAAATTCAAGGTTGATATCAGCTCAACAACTTATCAACACTGTTTAGGTATGATCAATGAGTCTACAGTTGTTAAGTCTTTCCATAAACTGCCTCATGCCACCCCAACTCCTCCGCATGGCACGAAACCCTCCGTCGGCCCTTCTGCGTCACCTTCACGACAAGTACCTTTGTCAAATGATGAAGCGTCTGTTACTTCGATTTATAAGGAGCAACAACGTTTATCGTTTGAACAAGAACAAATTATTAAAGAGCAGAAGCGAATTTCAGATGAACTTGAACTCATCACAGCAGCCCAGATCACTTTGACAAAGAAGTTCACTTCGATGAAAAAGTTGGTGAAGAAGATGTTTTTGAAGATGGGCTGTAGTAGCTCTAAGGACTCAGAGTCCGACGATTGATTCTTTTTAATTTTTTGTTTTGCAGGTTTTTAGTCTTAGTTCTTACATTTTCTTTTTGATCTTTTAACTCTCCTTTCGTTTTGTAATTTTGGCTACTTTTGTGACAAAAAGGGGGAGAGAGATATGAACAATGGTTTGAACAATGATGAACAATGGTTTGACAAGTTTGTGAGAACTTTTGGAATGAAACCTGGAAGGTAAGTATCAAAACAACTTTTGGTTTTGTATTGTGAATGAATGCATGCCTCGACTAACTATTTGGGCATGTATTATTACTAACAAGTTGTTTGATTACTAACAAATTTATGACATTTGGATTTTTAATGCTTAGAAGATATGTCTATTTCTGATTGTGATCTTAATATATATCTGAGTTCATGTATGTAATTGTGAGTATAAACTCAATCTCTCTGTTTGGTTTTTGAATGCAAAATATTCTTGAGGTATCTAACGATTTCTTTTGTCAAGAATTACTTCTTTTTGCAGAGCGTACAAACGTCTAAGTCTAGAGTTTGTTTTAGGAGTTTATCTCATGTATTTAGTTTATTTGGATCTCTATTGTAAATTTTTGTTGTATGGTGATAGCAACAAAAATATCTTTCTGAATTTTCTTAAGTGGATCTTTGTTTTACCACGAAACCGCCAAAGGGGGAGATTGTTAAGGATTTTGTTTTGGCGTATTTCGTGAAAGTCTTTAAGTCTTGAAGATTGAAGATGAAGAAGCTTGGATCATATACCTCAATCTCAAGAAAGAAGAACTCAAAAGGATCAGGTAAGTTTAACTAAACAATATTCGTGATCCGAATACTTCTTATAATGTAGAAACACTTGGATGGATTTTCAATCGCATAAAAATAAAAAACTGGACATGGTATATGTTCAGGATCCGAAACAGGGGACTACAGTCCGGACCCCGAACGTTGGTTGGTTCATGCACAAATCCAGTCCTGAACATCCCTGTTTCGTTCCGGACTCCGAACGTGGAGTTTGCTGAAATCGCATAAACAGTCCGGACCGTAGGATTTCGTTCTGGACCCCGAACCTTATTTTTTCAGGAATTCTCTAAAAAATAACGACAGTCCTGAACGAGCCTAATCCAGTCCGGACCGTCGTGCGGGAAAAATTCTGTTACAATCAGTTTTTGATTCTTATCTTCTTCCAATGGTTTCTAACCTATAAGTAAACCCTACTTCTATCTTTTAGGGTAATCCACACTAAGTTTTATCTCTAGAAAATGACAGATAAAAATTAACAGAGAAAAACTTAGAAATCCACATATAAGTTTTATACTGCGGGAAATGACGGAAAAATATTAACGGAGAAAAACTTATAAGATCCATATATAGAGAAGAAAGGAAATTACTAGATTGAAACCTATGTTTCTTCATCTATATTGATTAATTTGATTCTAGGTTTTCACACTCAGATTTTGAGTAGAATCAAATTAATGAATACTTTGATGGCATTTCCGATCTATCTTTGATCTAAGTATTCGGCGGATCATCACCACCAACAAAACAACGATTTTCTCCAAAATCGGCGCGTGGATTCGCGTGACCTTGTGGATTCAAGGTGCTACCGCTCTCGTGGATTCGGAGCGAGGTACGTTCGTGTGATCGAGACGTACTACCTGGTGGAGACCGTGGATTCGGTCAGACGTCGTGGATTCGACGTTGGACGCCGTGGATTCGGTGTTGGACGCAAATCGTGGATTCAAGGCGCGTTGCGGAGCAAGTGGAGAAGATCAACTCGGAGCGTATGGAAAAAGGTTGAGTCGTCTGTGAGTGCGTTATATCACCTTTGTACGTGTTTACTCTTAGTTAATTTCACCATGTTACTGTATTATCGGTTCCGTAGTTTTTTACTCCTGTGATGGAGTTTTCCATGTCAAAATCTTGCGTGTTATTTTCATTTCCGCATTGGGTTTTTATTACGCAAAGATTTTTGAGTGTTTATCGTTTACACCTATTCACCTCCCTCTAGGTGGTTTTTTCCCTATTTAGATCCATATTATAAGTATAACCCAACATGGATATCATGATAATTCATTTGATGCAATGATAATTTATATCAATTAGTTCATTTTTAAATTGATCAAAGTCAATTTCTCTCTCAATGATCTCTTGGTATAGTCTTTATCATATTTGAAAATTAAGTTAAGTATGAATACGAGATCAATTTTTGGTTAAATACCTCATATATTAAATAATTGATAGCCAATTGAGGGGGAGTTTACTAAAATATTTATGCTCAAAAGATGTGGAAAGAGTTACATCCCAATAAGGAGTGTGAAAACTACCACCACATGGAGGAAAGAGCTACCACCACGGTCGTCCGAGTACTGTGTGCAGCTACCACATGTATACAATGCATGGTTTTTCTTGATGATTAGATAAAATGCTTATTGGAATACTTGACTCTGTCAAATTTCAAGGTTGGTATAAGGTGGGATTTTTGTTGAAAGATGCTCAAAGAGCCACTCCTTACAATAAATTGATTAGATATATTATCTAACTTATTTGGGATTTCAAACATCTATCGATCTTGGTACTTCATTTTCTTTATTAAATTGATTATTTGATAAACGCATTACTCATTAGATCGTGATATATGTTCTTGAACTTGATCAACTTTAAAGGATTTAATTTTTATAAATTCTTGTTTCATTACTTGGATATTATTGATAGATTAAGCATAATCTATTTCTTTTGATATGAAACAATGTTTCTATTTAAAGTTGACATACAAAAGTGCTTACAATCTTTTTCTGAAATTTCTAGAATTTTTATAAATTTTTCTGAAGAAAAAGTTGGAGCCGATCCGAACTGGAATTCCTGTTCTGGATCTCGAATGCAGAACTTTTCTGCGGGTAGCCGATCCGGACTGGATTCTTGATCCGATCCGGACCACGGCTAGGGTTTATTTAAAACAAAAGGGTTTTTGATTTTATTTTGTTACGGAATTTAAGTTGGCGTATTTCGTGAATTCGGTTAAGTCTTGAAGATTGAAGGTAAAGAAGGTTGGATCATATAACTCAATCTCAAGAAAGAAGAATTCAAAAGGATCAGGTATGTTGAACTTAATATCTTTGGTGATCCGAATACTTCTTATAGTGTAGAAACACTTGGATGAACTTGTAATTGCATAATTATCAAAAACTAGACATGGGACATGTTCAGGATCCGGATCGGGCTTTGCAATCCGGATCCCGAAGGTGGTTCGTTCATACATCAGTTCAATCCGGATCGTAGCTTCCCTTGATCCGGATCCCGAACACTGGGTTTACCATTTTATTTGAGCGATCCGGATCAGGCTACTGCAATCCGGATCCTGAACGTTGATGTTTGGTGAACTGTATGAACGATCCGGATCAAGCACTTCGATCCGGATCCCGAACCTTCGTTTTTCTGGAATCTGTTTTTCTCGCTACTGCAATCCGGATCGCCGATCTCCGATCCGGATCGTCGTCATGTAAAAATTCCAGAAAAGGATAGTTTTTGATCCTTATCTTTTTCCAAGGGTTTCTAACCTATAAATAGACCCTATGATTCTTTTTCTAGGGCTAATCCACATAATAGAAAAAGTAGCCGTCATCTTTTATACGGCCTAAGATCCACATATAGAGAAGAAAGGAAATCATAGATTCTATCTTATGTTTCTTCATCTATATTGATTGATTTGATTCTAGGTTTTCATACTCACATTTTGAGTTGAATCAAATCAATGAATACTTAGATGGTATATCCGATCTATTTCTAATCTAAGTATTCGGCGGATCATCACCACCCAAAAAACAACGATTTACCCCAAAATCGGCGCGTGGACTCGCGTGGCCCTGTGGATTCAAGGTGCTACCGCTCTCGTGGATTCGGAGCGAGGTATGTTCGTGGATTCGAAGTGTGCTACTGGGTGAAGACCGTGGATTCGGTCGGACGTCGTGGACTCGACGTTGGACGCTGTGGATTCGGCGTTGGACGCACATCGTGGATTCGAGAAGCGTCGTGGAGCGAGCGGAGAAGATCAACTAGGAGCGTATGGAAAAGGTTGAGTCGTCTGTGAGTACGGTATATCACCTTGTACGTGTTTAATTCTAGTGGATTTCACCGTGTTATCGGTCCCGTGGTTTTTTACTCCGGTTTGGAGTTTTCCACGTAAAAATTTCTTCGTGTTATTTATTTTTCCGCATTGGGTTTTATATCGCAAAGATTTTTGAGTGTTTAGTGTTTACACCTATTCACCCCCCTCTAGGTATTTTTTCCCCTATTTAGATCCAATTATACATAACCCGACTAGTGGTATCAG
Source organism: Tillandsia leiboldiana (assembly GCA_029204045.2). Classification (NCBI taxonomy): domain Eukaryota; kingdom Viridiplantae; phylum Streptophyta; class Magnoliopsida; order Poales; family Bromeliaceae; genus Tillandsia; species Tillandsia leiboldiana. The sequence continues at coordinate 14,452,823 of CM055061.1, forward strand.
AGAGGGAATAGGGTTGTAAACAATGGTTGAAGGTGGAAACATCAACAGACCTCCGTTCTTCGATGGAACAAATTATGCGTACTGGAAAGTACGGATGAAAGCCTTTTTAATTTCCATCGACGAACGGGTGTGGCAATCAATTGAATTAGGATGGTCTAATCCAACTGAATTTATTGGTGATGTTCGCACCATCAAACCTAGGTCGAAATGGACCAAGGAAGAGATTGATATATCTTCTTACAATGGCAAGGGAATTAATGCTTTATTTAATGCCTTATCACAAACAGAGTTCTCTTGCGTCTCGGCATGTGAGACTGCGAAAGAAATCTGAGATGTTCTTCACGTTACGCATGAGGGAACTAACCTTGTGAAGATTCAGAAACTGCAAATGCTTACGAGCAAGTTTGACTCTATTTTCATGGCAGAAAATGAATCGTTCACAGACTATTACACACGATTGCAAGACATCGTAAACTCATGTTCTAACTTGGGAGAGAAGATTCCAGAATTTAAAATTGTAAGAAAAATATTAAGAACTCTTCCTGAAAGATTTCGTTCCAAGGTCACAGCCATTAAAACTATTAAACACCCGGACGAAATCCGTGTAGAAGAATTAGTTGGTTCTTTACAAACTTATGAAATGACATTTCCTACTAACTATTCTTCGGGAAAGGCATCCTCTTCTAAGTCTTCAGGTTATGCTTTGAAAACAACAAAAGAAGAAGACGCGGATTCATCCTCCTCAGGCGATGACGAGAACCTATCTATGGAGGACTTTGAGAAGCAGCTCGCTCTCTTGACAAGGAAGTTTCGCCGAAATTTTCGAAGGGGTAATTCAAGCAAAACTCCATCCTTCGGAAAGTGGAAGAAAGGCAAGGGTTCTTCAAGTTACAAGTCAAGAAAGCAAGAGGGTTTTTCTAAGGATAAGAAAAGCACAGAAGGACAAGTCCAATGCTTCAAGTGCCGAGGATACGACCATATCTCAACGGAATGTCCAAATAAGAATCCGTCCAAGAAGAAGGCGATGCAAGCCGTCACTTGGGATGACACCTCATCGTCAAATGAGTCATCGTCAAGTGATGAAGAAGACAACGCAACAGCGTTCCATGCGTCCACATCTTCACCCTTCATGTGCTTAATGGCAAGTACATCCGAGTCATTGTCCAACTCCACTGTTGAAAAGAATGCAACGGACAATGAATCGGATGATTCGGAAGGTGAAGATTTTGCTCTAGCCTAACACAGACTTCTAAGGGATTCAAAGAAACTGGCTAAGCAAAACAAGGGGTTGAGAGGGAGATTGCAGGATCTCGAAGAAGAAGTAAAAATGGTAACTTCTCTCTCGACCGATCTTGAAGTAGAAAGGGATAATCTGATAAAAGCAAATGTTTCCCTTCAAGAGTCCAATGAGCAACTCGAGAAGAATTATATAGATATGGTGAACAAAGCAAATTACTTCTTGAAGCTCAATGGCGAGGCTCGACAGGAAAAATTGGAAATGACAGAGACCATTCTCCAACTCAAGGATGACTTACAACGATTTTCATCAGGAAGGAGTAAGTTGGATAAGCTTCTTGGTCTTGGTCAATCAAACAAGTTCGGCCTCGGATACAATCGAACTGAAGACAATTTTAGTTCGGTTGGGACAGTTTTTGTGCCTCAGTCGGTATCTCCTCCTCCGACACCGGAATTCACGACAAGCAACGACAACAAGCCTACTTCACCCTCCTCGGAATCGTCAAGCACCAAGGTATGTTTTCGTTGTAATTTTGCAGGGCACATAAGGAAAAATTGCAATATGGGAGCCAAACGGTCAACTCAAGCACTTCTTGCAACGACTACCAAAAGGGTGATTCCTCGGAAATCAAATGGAAATTCTTTGAAGGAAAAGAGCCTCGGTAGTTCATCAAACAAGACGACGACGTCAAGGAAAAGCGACGGATCAAACAAGACGCTTTCACCAAAGGTATCAACTTCACAATCATTTCCGACGTACACCAAAACTTGAAAGGTTTGGGTACGTAAAGGTGAATTCTTCTTTCATACTTGAATCACGTCGGTACCAAACGGCCCTTGGAATTATTGCATATGGATCTTATGGGGCCGACACGTCAACCATCCTTGTGAGGTAAATGGTATATTTTCTTATTGGTTGATGATTTCTCTAGGTATTCTTGGGAAGCATTTTTAAAAGAGAAAGCTGATACTTTTGATTCTTTTCACGAGATTTGCCTTCGTATTATGATTGAAAAGAATGAAAAGTTCATTCGTGTTAGAAGTGATAGAGGTGGAGAATTCATAAATTCTATATTCATTGATTTTTGCACTTCCAACATCATTAAGCATGAATTCTCAGCACCCTATACACCTCAACAGAATGGTGTTGTCGAGCGCAAAAACAGGGTTGTACAAGAGATGGCACGTGTTATGCTTCACAGCCGGAATTTACCGCTACATTTTTGGGCTGAAGCTGTGAACACTGCAATCTATGTTATTAATCGAGTTTATTTGCGCCCGGGAACGTTAAATACACCATATGAACTATGGTGTGGTAGAAAACCCAACATCAAATATTTTCGCATCTTCGGGAGTCGGTGTTACATTTTACGTGACCGTAAAAATCTTGGAAAGTTTGACTCTCGAAGTGACGAAGGGATTTTCTTGGGGTATTCTACAAATAGTAGAGCATATCAGGTATTTAACTTGGAATCTAAGACGATCGTAGAATCTATAAATGTTAAAGTAGATGAAGCTTTCCACTTTGCATCTGATAAATCTACCCCTGATATCTCTCTTGATGATGATACTCCTGTAAGTGCATCTTCTCATGATAATACTTTCAATATTAATGATGCATCTAATGGTTCTTCAAGTTTATTTGATGTGCTGGAATCATCTCATGTACCTCCGAGTACTCCATTACAACAAACGTTACGCATCTCCAAGGATCATCCTGAATCAAACATCATTGGAGACCCACAAGAAGGAGTAAAAACTCGGAGACTGTTGGTTTGTGGATTCGCCTGTTACGTTTCCATGATCGAACCAAAGAATGTAGATGAAGCTCTTCAGGATGACTACTGGATTGAAGCAATGCAGGAAGAGCTCCATCAGTTTGAACGCAACAAAGTCTGGGAATTAACGACGCCTCCGAAGCAACACAATGTGATCGGTACCAAATGGATTTTCAAGAACAAGAAAAATGAGGATGATACCATCATCAGGAACAAAGCACGTTTAGTTGCTCAAGGCTACTCTCAAGTAGAAGGTATAGACTTTGATGAAACATTCGCCCCTGTAGCTAGACTCGAGTCCATTCGTATCTTATTCGCTATTGTTTGTCACTTTAAAATAAAACTCTTTCAAATGGACGTTAAGAGCGCGTCTTTAAATGGGTTTTTAAATTAGGAAGTTTATGTGGCTCAACCGAAAGGTTTTGTAGACTGTAAACTACCTAACCATATTTTTCGTTTGAAAAAGGCTCTTTACGGTTTAAAACAAGCACCGCGAGCGTGGTACGAAAGGTTGACAAAGCACCTTTTGGAGAAGGGCTATACTCGAGGGGGAGCAGATCGGACTCTCTTTGTGAAGCATTATCAAAATAACTTTATTGTTGCACAAATCTATGTCGATGACATTGTGTTTGGAGCAACAAAGGATAATGATGCTTCTAAATTCGCAGAAACCATGGAAAGCGAATTTGAGATGTCTATGATGGGGGAACTGACATACTTTCTTGGATTGCAAGTGAAACAAAATGGTGAAGGCATCCATCTGTGTCAATCCAAGTATGCAAAGGAGTTGGTAAAGAAATTCGGATTAGAAGATTCTAAAGATTTTCCTACTCCTATGGGAACTAGCAATAAGGGATTAGGAAGTGAATCTCTTAGTGAGAATGTAGATGAGAAACTTTATCGCAGCATGATTGGAAGTCTACTTTACCTCACGGCTAGTCGCCCGGATTTATCCTTTAGTGTTGGGATTTGCGCGAGATATCAATCAGCACCAAAGGAGGTTCACCTGAAAGCGGTGAAACGGATCATCCGGTACATCAAAGGAACCATTAATTTTGGAATTTGGTATCCTATGGGAACAAGTCTAGATATTATTGGATACTCAGATGCCGATTGTGTGGTGACCCAGACCTTTGCTGGGCTTCTTCAGTGTGACCAGCAGCTTCTGGAAGCCTACGTGGCTTGTCGGCGGTGTTCGCGCGCCTATTTGGACACAAGAGATGGACCCTGTGAGCTTTGGTTGGCTGTATTGGCCTTCGGCTGCTTTTGCCGAATTTTAGGAAAGGATTTTGGCCAAACAGAGGGTGGATTTGGGTTCAGTGCGGAAAAACGCTTGGAAATGGCTTTTTGTTTGCTTAATTCTGAGTCCGGATGCCCAAAAGCGGGCTCCCGGAAGTTTTGACAGTTTTTGGGGTTTGCGGGAGCCTCCGGCAAATTATAGGTTTGGAATTTGGCAAAATGGACACCGTTTTTGGAATCAGCGCGCGAAAACGGTCAAGATGGGCTATTTGCTTGATGTTTTTTGGTTGGCGGTTACTGTTCATGCCGGAACAGTACTTCCGGCGATCACCGGCGGCGGCTGGCGGCGGCGGGCAGCGGCGGAAGGCGGCGCGCGGCCGCGGGCAGGCGCACAGGGGCGCGGGCAGGCGCGCGGTCCACCGCGGAGGTCGTGCACCGGGGGCGGGCCACGTGGCGCTCTCCGGTTGGCCGGTTCAGCAGGCGCGGTCCACTGAATTTTGGTCCGGGTGCACGGTAGACCGGGTGGACACGTGGCGAGAGGTGATTGGTTCGGTGTTGTGCTCCCGGTCCACACAACCTGTGGAGTCGTTAGCCGGGGCAGGTGCCGTACGCCCGGGGCAGGTGGCCGTACGGCCCGGGTCAGCCGCGACGTGCGCGGTCCACGGCGCGACGTGCGCGGTGCACGGGTTGCCGGGCCACGTGTCGCGTCGCCATTCGCGGGCGCAGGTGCACCGGGTGCAGTGGGGCTCGGGGGAGTAGTGGACTGGGCTGTGTGGTGGACCGGGCCGCACTGTGCGCGCCCGAAAGTTGTGGGCCGGGCCGCACTGTGCGCGCCCGAAAAGTTTCGGGCGCCCGGAAAATCGGACAAAATGGGAATTTTCCCAATTGTTTTCTTCAGCCTATAAATAGGCAGCCCGAGCCCTCTTTTCTGCCCTTTTTCTCTCAGCCCTTTCAAGATCTCCCCGAGCTCCCTTCTTGGAAGTTTTTCACCTCTAAGTGCTTGATCTTCCTGCCAAGTTCTAGGATTTTTGAAGGCACGAATCCCGAGGTTCCCCATTTTACGGTGCGGCGCGACGTTGCTTTCTAGTGTTCTTCTTCGGCGCAGCAGCAGTGTTTTAGCTCCCCTGGGCTACCCCGAGATCCTTTTTCTGTGATTTTTGCGCGGACAGACTCCTAAGAGGTAGGACTTCATCTTTCGTTTTGATCGCGCTTTCCCGTTTCGAGTTTTTGGCACGGATCCCGAGGCAACACTGTGACCCATTTTCTGTTTGGCTTTGTGGGACTGCATCGAGGTGTTTTGGCCATATCTTTGCGCACGAGCGTCAGCTGGAAACGAGCTTATACAACTTTTTCATCTTCAGATCGCAAGGAACGCGCTCGTATTTTTCTTGGATTTTTCTGAGATTTCATCAGAGGTGAAAATTACTGTTTTCTCAGTGAACAGTGTACAGTTTTAACACAGATTTTTGTATGAGTGTACCCCCTTGCCGAATTTTTATCTTGACTTACCGAACTCCGATTTGGGCGTGCAAGGTACCGTTGCGAAGCTATCGACGCGAGGATCGCTGTGGTATTTTTCTTGGAATTTTCTGGGCACTTTCTGCAGGTGATAATTTAACAGTTTCGGGACTGTTGTTGTATGGGATTATAAGAGTTATTTTTGGGAGCCTTAGTGTAATTAGTGAGCTTTGTATTGTGCCAGGAGAGTTACGGGTGTGCTGAACTTATTGGAGCAAGGGATTAGAGTTATCTGGTGTTTTCAACTGTTGGGCTTTGGACAGTCAGCGTTTCAGGTGGGTGCCTTATTCCCGGAACCGGTGGACGGTTCTCTATATTGTTATATGTTAGCATTGCATGCAGGTGTACGGTACAATAACTGAAATTGGTCGGTAAGTTTAACAGTGAGGATTCTATGGAAATTGCAAGTGAATTTCTCATAGTATGACAATGGTATAATCAAATATTCATGTTGGTGATTAGTGGAAGCCCACCTAAGGCAAGGTTACCATATCAGGATTAATTATCATGCCATATTAGCACATAACCTTTTATGAGGCTGGTTTATGCATTGGGATAGGATTATGTAGTTATGTGCAGGTCCTACTCCAAGGAGTGATTATGGATCGAAAATCATGGACAGGTATGGTCATTGCTAATTCTGGCATGAGGTTTATTTTCTTTATCCTTCTTAAGGACAAATGCATGCTTGTATGGACATATGTGTATGAACATATAGTTAGGCCATCTTTTACTGCTGCACTACATATTGGAATTTGACTTAGGAGAAACCATGATTGCTTTCTTTCTCCTTTTTATTTAGACTTTTGAGTCATGTTGCTCGGGTTCGAGCAGAGGTTTGGGATAGTGTAGCTGGGACCTTAGGGTCAGAGACAGGGTGTGCTTGATGTTGGATTGTGGGTTATTGCGGCAACCGCGGACAGTAGGCGGTTGACCGGATCTTGATTTATTTACCCAATTGTGGATTGTGGGTTATTGCGGCAACCGCGGACAGTAGGCGGTTGACCGGATCTTGATTTATTTACCCAATTGTGGATTGTGGGTTATTGCGGCAACCGCGGACAGTAGGCGGTTGACCGGATCTTGATTAATTTACCCAATTGTGGGTTGTGGGTTATTACGGTGACCGCGGACTTTGGGCGGTTGACCGGATGTTGACTATTGCATCAGATTGGGTATCAGATTTGTTCTTGTGGATGGTGTTTCCCACTTTTTGAGTATTATTGCATCAGATCGGGGTTTTGTTAGTGGACGGAGTTTCCCACTTTGATCATAGTCTTGATCCAGTCCTGCTATTATGAGACAGTGGTTACAGAGATACTCGATACAGTGATGCTTGATACAGTGATACTTTACTCGTGTGGGTCGCTCCCCTCGAGTGCCACTCCGGAGTAGGCTTTCCACGGTGCAAAGCGCCGGGCACCATGCTGGGTTTTGAGTCCTTGGGACTCCTTTGCTTCGGTGTTATGCGTAGGCTGGCATACCCATCGCGGCAGAGCAGGCAGTACCAGTGATTACTGGTCTATCGATTGGGTTTATTCAGTAATATACTTTTGTTACACTCGTGCCTGGGGGACCAAGTGGAGTCTAGTAGCTGTGTTTAGACCAGTGCTAGTATTGTTGGGAACCGTTCGGGGTTTGACGGTGGTCCCGTGGTCGTTGTGAGTTCTTTGACCATTGTGTGAGAGGTTGAGCATCTTGAGTCTTTCCGTTCTGAGAGAGAGAGGGCATGGATTTGGCTATAGCCTGCATGAGCCACTACTCGATAGCGAGTCAGTCCGTTTGGACGCCCTACGTAATTCCTGCCCGTCAGCGGGAGGTGGTTGTAGGTGGGCGCAGGTTTGACTGGACCCGATGCGGCAGTCAGCTCGATTGGGTCGATTGAGCATCTCGTGTGCGAGTGTTGCATATCTTCATCAGAGTTGCCCCATTTGAGCATTTGGTTAGAGGCATGGTAGCTGTAGAGTGTTTCCAGCTTCTTCTTTCAGTTTTACTGCATCGGTTATCTTTTGCCTCTAGTAGTCTTGGTGGGCAGATCGTCGGGCCTTGTGGCGATACCCACTGAGAACTCCCTTATTGCGAAGTTCTCACGCCCGTTGGGGGTTTTCCCCCTTTTGTCCTTTCTCCTCTTTGTTTTGCAGAGTCTTGGCGGGTGTTGCCGTTCTGTGGTTGCTGTGCGTGGTGAGGGAGTAGCGAGCTAGATCCAGACCCATCTTTGGAGAGTAGCGGTACCCCCTTTGGAGGAGATCTTCAGTATAGTCGGTTGAGTGGTATTTATTTCCTCTTTTGAGAGACTGATGTAGTGAGGATATGATGTATTGAGAGCTTGTACACTGATGTTTTATTTGAGATATCTCCCTGTTGAGCTATGAGTTTTGTACTCGAGGTTATTGTATGATTATCTTTTTGGGAGAGGGACCTTGTTGTTTTATCTTCAGTTGTACAGTGGTTGATTTTATTTCTATAGCAGTTTATCTTTTAGCTCTGATATCTGTTAGCTGTAGCTCTTTTGCAGGTAGGTCGCTTCGCCTATGCGGGTTGGCATAGGTGGCGGATCTGTTGGCGAGCCCGGGTCGCAGTTTCGACCCCGGGGCGTGACAGATTAGGTGGTATCAGAGCCTAGGTTGTAGGTCATGGTGGACTTAGAAACCCTAGGCTTGTGGTTGGACCCTAGGATGACTTCGTGAGAGTCGTGATTTGTAGCGAGAGTCCTGATTGAGTTTTACACCTCTCCCGAGGGACGGGATGAGTGATTGGCATGTTTATTCTCCTAAGTAGTTATGTTGGCTGCAGACAACATAACGCTATGGAATGGGTGACATGCTCTAGACTTTCGCGGGATTGGGTCGAGCGTTGTTGTGTGCTGATTGGTGGTTTCGTCGTGGCGAGCGGTGTCTCCCCGACGCTGGGTTTGGGACCCTTGTGCATCCTGTCATGGCAGTTGAGCTTGAGCGGTTGGTTTTGGGCCGGATACCCGGATTGAGGTCAGAGAACTCCGGACCCAGATGACAGGATTGTGAGAGGCATATCAGCGGCAGAGTGAGCAGCTAGTTTGGTGACGCAGTTGTCAGAGCAGTGGGCGGCCTGACAGTACTTTTCTTCTGAGACCACCAGGATGTAGTATCCTCAGCGGCAGGGATTTCTGTAGTGCCAATAGAGCGTGTGGCCCCCTCCGTGCCAATGTTTAATGCCAAGGCACTGAGGTAGGGTGGATGGTTGACAGCAGAGGAGCTGTGGGGCATGTTCGATTGAGTGAGCCAGACTTGGCAGATGAACCACCCCGACTCGTAAGATTGAGCTCGGAGCCTTTGGAGGCAGAGTTGTGGTTGGGGGTGATGGAGTGATCAATTGAGAGCCTCCCTGTGCTAGAGAGTTTATGCAGTTGTTGAACTGGCGCTCCAGGTTTCGAGGGACGAGGCACATAGGGTAAGTGAGATTGGGAGTGGATTGTGCCAGGATACTCCTTAGTTTCTTTTCGGTCCCTCCTGTTCGGGTTTTGGACTGTGGATGCCTCGTCGGAGTAGGCATTGTGTTTGGAGCTGGACACTGCAGTTCCTTGGACGGGGATCTGCCGCTAGAGGCGAGTTCTGGAGGGAGGCGCTTGGCGCTAGGTGATGGAGGACAGATCGGCAGGCAGAGGCATTTTCGTTTTGCTTTCCTGGGTGGTGGATATCCTTGTGGATGGTTAATGCAAAGCTTACCCAAGGGAATTCTACCCTTTGTGATTTATCATTTGCATATTTTGAATGTATTATTTGGGATTGAGGGGTGAGCTTAGTAAGGATAATTGTATAAGGAATTGCATGAATCAATTGTGCTTGGTCGTATGACGATGATACCCAGGTGGATTTCTGAGACGTCAGGGGTTGGGTGGACCCCGATGACAGCAACAACCCTTTCATCAGAGTGGCGCAGCGGTAGCGTGGATTGGTTGTTTGCGAGAGACCACGTTCGGCATCTCAGTGTGAGCATGGACAGAGGTCGTGCTCCCTTTGTGATTGGTCTAGATATTTTGGCAGGCTGAGCGACGACCACTTGCATCGAGCGGATGAATCTGTGCCGCCCGGTTGGAGGGCGCCACGGTAGTGGATTGAGTTGTCGCAGGTGTGATTTCTTCACAGCAGTCGGAGTTAGGACATGTTGCGTTCCTGCATGGGCTAGCGGTAGAGTCGTTACCACTTGCACTTGAGGTACAGGTTACTGTTGGCATTGTGCAAGTGGAGGAGGCTTGTCCAGTGCAGCAGAGGCCGTAAGTTATGCCGGCAGACTTATTGGTTTCTACGGCAGCTCAGTGTTATGACCCAGTGCTTGGGATCGGTTGGCATAGTGCCACAGGATGTTTGACTGCTGAGAGAAAGGACTTTGACTTTTTGCGAGGCGGATAATGGAAGGCATTTTGTTTGTTGAGACTTTTTGAGCACACAGGTTACAGCGTCCGTGTGAGAGGTGCCTACGGCGGCAGCGGGACTTAAGGATGTCCCTATTGTCCATGAAATCCCAGGTGTAAGTCCACCTAAGCCGATGATTAGGCCGCCAGAAGGGAGATTAAGATTGCGATTGACGTGATTCTGGAAACCGCGCCAACTTCATTAGCCCCTCATTGGATACCGCCTTTAGAGCTACGAGAGTTGATTTCTTAGGTGCGTGGATTTGATGGATAGAGGGTCTGCTTGACCTAGTGCCACGTCGTTGATACACGACGGTGAGAGCCCTTTGGGATTGGAGTCCAGGCAGATCCAGGTATTATTTAGAACCTTTTGAAGGAGCTATATTCCGGCAGATATTGTGTGATGCCTGCGCCAATTTGGAATTTCAGCTGAGGGCATTGTCTAGATGGTGTTTAGGACACAGTAGGGGCATTACGAGTACAGTGAAGCCAATGGATTGACTAATGCCCTGTTGCCTCTAGATTGAGGAATTTTGTATTTCTGTTGGCCTTGAACGGCTGGTTAGCGGCATCCTCCAGGGATATTTTGGTTTTACCCCCTCCCTGAGTGGTTTAGAGCTTGTGCAGCATTTGTAGATGGTGTGTCAAGATCTGTGAGGAAGGAGCCCTATGCCTAGTCGTTGTGGCACAAGCTTCAGCTTCGAGAGCTTATCTTCCTGGATTACTTTTTCTAGCCGAAGAGGCGGCGGTGGAAATTCGGCCAAGTGGATGCTATTTAAGACTAGCGGAGATCGACGGTCCTTGTTGGGGTAAGGAGTTTTAGACCGGATAGTGCTAGCGGGGCTTGATGAGCGGATGATGAGATTGGTACCAGCGTCGATTTTAACCTTGTCAGTGGTGGGTGATGGATTTGCGAGTTATAGTGATACCTCCCGTTGTGGCTGTAGAGCCACCATTGGATTTTGTGAGCATCCAGTGTCACCCCGACAGAGCCACTGTGGTGGCGGATGCCTGGAGCAGAAGAGCTATTTGGGAGTCGAGTTTGACGGTTCCATAGCTGGCACTGTGTGGGGCCATTCTGGTGTACAGAGTTTGAGTTTGTGTCCCAGAGGATCCCTTTTGATGTGAGGCTGCGGCTGAGCAATCCACTTAGGTGGTTGAGTTTTGAGGGCGACCGAGTGTGAACCCCTGCTTGTTTGGGCCCCTTTTTCTGTGCAGGTGTTTGTGTGGTTGTGTTTCGGGCCGCTTGGGTTGAGCTGGCTCTTGGGAGTGATTGGTGACTTGGGAGCTGGAGACGGCGGTGTTGAATTTTGACCCCTGGTTTTTGAGACTCCCTGGGAGTTGCCTTAGTTTCGGGGACGAAACTTTCTTTTAGTGGGGGAGGATGTGGTGACCCAGACCTTTGCTGGGCTTCTTCAGTGTGACCAGCAGCTTCTGGAAGCCTACGTGGCTTGTCGGCGGTGTTCGTGCGCCTATTTGGACACAAGAGATGGACCCTGTGAGCTTTGGTTGGCTGTATTGGCCTTCGGCTGCTTTTGCCGAATTTTAGGAAAGGATTTTGGCCAAACAGAGGGTGGATTTGGGTTCAGTGCGGAAAAACGCTTGGAAATGGCTTTTTGTTTGCTTAATTCTGAGTCCGGATGCCCAAAAGCGGGCTCCCGGAAGTTTTGGCAGTTTTTGGGGTTTGCGGGAGCCTCCGGCAAATTATAGGTTTGGAATTTGGCAAAATGGACACCGTTTTTGGAATCAGCGCGCGAAAACGGTCAAGATGGGCTATTTGCTTGATGTTTTTTGGTTGGCGGTTACTGTTCATGCCGGAACAGTACTTCCGGCGATCACCGGCGGCGGCTGGCGGCGGCGGGCAGCGGCGGAAGGCGGAGCGCGGCCGCGGGCAGGCGCACAGGGGCGCGGGCAGGCGCGCGGTCCACCGCGGAGGTCGTGCACCGGGGGCGGGCCACGTGGCGCTCTCCGGTTGGCCGGTTCAGCAGGCGCGGTCCACTGAATTTTGGTCCGGGTGCACGGTAGACCGGGTGGACACGTGGCGAGAGGTTATTGGTTCGGTGTTGTGCTCCCGGTCCACACAACCTGTGGAGTCGTTGGCCGGGGCAGGTGCCGTACGCCCGGGGCAGGTGGCCGTACGGCCCGGGTCAGCCGCGACGTGCGCGGTCCACGGCGCGACGTGCGCGGTGCACGGGTTGCCGGGCCACGTGTCGCGTCGCCATTCGCGGGCGCAGGTGCACCGGGTGCAGTGGGGCTCGGGGGAGTAGTGGACTGGGCTGTGTGGTGGACCGGGCCGCACTGTGCGCGCCCGAAAGTTGTGGGCCGGGCCGCACTGTGCGCGCCCGAAAAGTTTCGGGCGCCCGGAAAATCGGACAAAATGGGAATTTTCCCAATTGTTTTCTTCAGCCTATAAATAGGCAGCCCGAGCCCTCTTTTCTGCCCTTTTTCTCTCAGCCCTTTCAAGATCTCCCCGAGCTCCCTTCTTGGAAGTTTTTCACCTCTAAGTGCTTGATCTTCCTGCCAAGTTCTAGGATTTTTGAAGGCACGAATCCCGAGGTTCCCCATTTTACGGTGCGGCGCGACGTTGCTTTCTAGTGTTCTTCTTCGGCGCAGCAGCAGTGTTTTAGCTCCCCTGGGCTACCCCGAGACCCTTTTTCTGTGATTTTTCCGCCGACAGACTCCTAAGAGGTAGGACTTCATCTTTCGTTTTGATCGCGCTTTCCCGTTTCGAGTTTTTGGCACGGATCCCGAGGCAACACTGTGACCCATTTTCTGTTTGGCTTTGCGGGACTGCATCGAGGTGTTTTGGCCATATCTTTGCGCACGAGCGTCAGCTGGAAACGAGCTTGTACAACTTTTTCATCTTCAGATCGCAAGGAACGCGCTCGTATTTTTCTTGGATTTTTCTGAGATTTCATCAGAGGTGAAAATTACTGTTTTCTCAGTGAACAGTGTACAGTTTTAACACAGATTTTTGTATGAGTGTACCCCCTTGCCGAATTTTTATCTTGACTTACCGAACTCCGATTTGGGCGTGCAAGGTACCGTTGCGAAGCTATCGACGCGAGGATCGCTGTGGTATTTTTCTTGGAATTTTCTGGGCACTTTCTGCAGGTGATAATTTAACAGTTTCGGGACTGTTGTTGTATGGGATTATAAGAGTTATTTTTGGGAGCCTTAGTGTAATTAGTGAGCTTTGTATTGTGCCAGGAGAGTTACGGGTGTGCTGAACTTATTGGAGCAAGGGATTAGAGTTATCTGGTGTTTTCAACTGTTGGGCTTTGGACAGTCAGCGTTTCAGGTGGGTGCCTTATTCCCGGAACCGGTGGACGGTTCTCTATATTGTTATATGTTAGCATTGCATGCAGGTGTACGGTACAATAACTGAAATTGGTCGGTAAGTTTAACAGTGAGGATTCTATGGAAATTGCAAGTGAATTTCTCATAGTATGACAATGGTATAATCAAATATTCATGTTGGTGATTAGTGGAAGCCCACCTAAGGCAAGGTTACCATATCAGGATTAATTATCATGCCATATTAGCACATAACCTTTTATGAGGCTGGTTTATGCATTGGGATAGGATTATGTAGTTATGTGCAGGTCCTACTCCAAGGAGTGATTATGGATCGAAAATCATGGACAGGTATGGTCATTGCTAATTCTGGCATGAGGTTTATTTTCTTTATCCTTCTTAAGGACAAATGCATGCTTGTATGGACATATGTGTATGAACATATAGTTAGGCCATCTTTTACTGCTGCACTACATATTGGAATTTGACTTAGGAGAAACCATGATTGCTTTCTTTCTCCTTTTTATTTAGACTTTTGAGTCATGTTGCTCGGGTTCGAGCAGAGGTTTGGGATAGTGTAGCTGGGACCTTAGGGTCAGAGACAGGGTGTGCTTGATGTTGGATTGTGGGTTATTGCGGCAACCGCGGACAGTAGGCGGTTGACCGGATCTTGATTTATTTACCCAATTGTGGATTGTGGGTTATTGCGGCAACCGCGGACAGTAGGCGGTTGACCGGATCTTGATTTATTTACCCAATTGTGGATTGTGGGTTATTGCGGCAACCGCGGACAGTAGGCGGTTGACCGGATCTTGATTAATTTACCCAATTGTGGGTTGTGGGTTATTGCGGTGACCGCGGACTTTGGGCGGTTGACCGGATGTTGACTATTGCATCAGATTGGGTATCAGATTTGTTCTTGTGGATGGTGTTTCCCACTTTTTGAGTATTATTGCATCAGATCGGGGTTTTGTTAGTGGACGGAGTTTCCCACTTTGATCATAGTCTTGATCCAGTCCTGCTATTATGAGACAGTGGTTACAGAGATACTCGATACAGTGATGCTTGATACAGTGATACTTTACTCGTGTGGGTCGCTCCCCTCGAGTGCCACTCCGGAGTAGGCTTTCCACGGTGCAGAGCGCCGGGCACCATGCTGGGTTTTGAGTCCTTGGGGCTCCTTTGCTTCGGTGTTATGCGTAGGCTGGCATACCCGTCGCGGCAGAGCAGGCAGTACCAGTGATTACTGGTCTATCGATTGGGTTTATTCAGTCAGATACTTTTGTTACACTCGTGCCTGGGGGACCGAGTGGAGTCTAGTAGCTGTGTTTAGACCAGTGCTAGTATTGTTGGGAACCGTTCGGGGTTTGACGGTGGTCCCGTGGTCGTTGTGAGTTCTTTGACCATTGTGTGAGAGTTTGAGCATCTTGAGTCTTTCCGTTCTGAGAGAGAGAGGGCATGGATTTGGCTATAGCCTGCATGAGCCACTACTCGATAGCGAGTCAGTCCGTTTGGACGCCCTACGTAATTCCTGCCCGTCAGCGGGAGGTGGTTGTAGGTGGGCGCAGGTTTGACTGGACCCGATGCGGCAGTCAGCTCGATTGGGTCGATTGAGCATCTCGTGTGCGAGTGTTGCATATCTTCATCAGAGTTGCCCCATTTGAGCATTTGGTTAGAGGCATGGTAGCTGTAGAGTGTTTCCAGCTTCTTCTTTCAGTTTTACTGCATCGGTTATCTTTTGCCTCTAGTAGTCTTGGTGGGCAGATCGTCGGGCCTTGTGGCGATACCCACTGAGAACTCCCTTATTGCGAAGTTCTCACGCCCGTTGGGGGTTTTCCCCCTTTTGTCCTTTCTCCTCTTTGTTTTGCAGAGTCTTGGCGGGTGTTGCCGTTCTGTGGTTGCTGTGCGTGGTGAGGGAGTAGCGAGCTAGATCCAGACCCATCTTTGGAGAGTAGCGGTACCCCCTTTGGAGGAGATCTTCAGTATAGTCGGTTGAGTGGTATTTATTTCCACTTTTGAGAGACTGATGTAGTGAGGATATGATGTATTGAGAGCTTGTACACTGATGTTTTATTTGAGATATCTCCCTGTTGAGCTATGAGTTTTGTACTCGAGGTTATTGTATGATTATCTTTTTGGGAGAGGGACCTTGTTGTTTTATCTTCAGTTGTACAGTGGTTGATTTTATTTCTATAGCAGTTTATCTTTTAGCTCTGATATCTGTTAGCTGTAGCTCTTTTGCAGGTAGGTCGCTTCGCCTATGCGGGTTGGCATAGGTGGCGGATCTGTTGGCGAGCCCGGGTCGCAGTTTCGACCCCGGGGCGTGACAGATTGGGCAGGATCTGTGGATGATCGGAAAAGTACGAGTGGTGCATGTTTTTATCTTGGCCATTGTCTTGTTGCATGGCATAGTAAAAGGCAAAACTGCATTGCACTCTCGACTGCCGAAGCGGAATACATCTCAGCGGGTAGTTGTTCAACTCAACTCATTTGGATGAAAAGCGTGTTGAGCGACTTCCGGATTTCAGCAACTTCGGTAACTGTTTTATGTGACAACACTAGTGCTATAAATATTTCAAAAAACCCTGTGTTGCACTCTAGAACAAAACACATTGAACTTAGATATCATTTTCTTAGAGAACTAGTTGAATCAAATATTCTTCAAATTTCCTACATTTCAACTGAAGATCAATTAGCTGACTTGTTAACAAAACCTTTGGATTAAAAACGTTTTATTCATTTGCGTAAAGCAATTGGAATGCTTTCCTTGAAATAACCTCTTTTTGAAACTTTTGTTTAGGTTAGGTTTTGTTTTTGTGTTTTTGTTCATTATCTATGCTTAGACATAGAACATTAATTGAGCATTAGTTTTGATTGACTTTAATTGCATCCTTTTATATATTTAGAAATCTATTATGCCTTAGATATCATAATATTTCATTTGATGCAATGATCATTTATGTCAATTAACTCATCTTTGTTTTGATCAAAGTCAATTTCTCTCTCGATGATCTCTTGGTATAGTTTTTATCTTATTTGACTGTTTAGTCGAGTATGAAATCGAGATCAATATTTGGCTAAATACTTTATATCTTAGATAATTGATAGCCAATTGAGGGGGAGTCAAAGAAAAAGTATTATGCTCAAAAGATGTGGAAAGAGTTACATCCCAATGAGGAGTGTGAAAACTACCACCACATGGAGGAAAGAGCTACCACCTCGGTCGTCCGAGCACTGTGTGCAGCTACCATGTGTATACCAAGCAAGGTTTTTCAAGTTTGATTAAATAAAATGCATGTTGAAATACTTGACTCTGTCAAAATTTCAAGGTTGGTATAAGGTGGGAATTTTAATGAAAGATGCTCAAAGAGCCACTATCTTCAATAAATTGACTAGATATATTATCTAACTTATCTGGGATGTTAGACATCTATTGATCTTTGTATTTCATTTTCTTTACCGAATTGATGATTTGATAAAGGCATTACTCATAAGATTAAGTTAGATGTAATTGAAGTTGTTCAACTTTAAGGGATTTAATTTTTATAAATTTTCGTTTCATTTGTTGGATGTTATTGATAGATTTGGTATAATCTATTTCTTGTTGTATGAAATGATGATTTTCATTTAAAGTTGATACACAAAAGTGCTTACAATCTTTTTCTGGTTTTTCTAGAATTTCTCTGAAATTTTCTAAAGAAAAAGTTGGAGACGATCCGGATTGGACCTGCCGATCCGGATCCCGAACGCAGATATTCTTCTGCGGGCAGCCGATCCGGATTGGACCTGCCGATCCGGATCCCGAACGCAGTTTTTCTCTGCGGGTAGCCGATCCGGGTCGTAATCACGAACTGATCCGGATCGCGGCTAGGGTTTTATATAGAACAAAAAGGTTTTGATTTCTTTTACTCCAATCTTTTGTTCCAAAGTTTCCAGAGCTTCTCTCTCTAGAATTCATCCATCTTGGAATCTTTCAAACTCAAGTTCTTCGATTCCAAGTAAGTTTTATTGATCAAAATCTAGGTTTTTCTCAGTTCTTCATATTCCTCATCAAAACGTGATGAAATTCTTGTATCTATTTCGTTTGTGGATGGTTTTTGATCAAATTTCTTTTGAAATAAGAACTCTGGGTAGATTAGTTTTGATTATATGCTAGGTATTCTCAAGATAAACGGATTTTTGGCCTTCGATTTCAAAAATTTCGGTTTTAGGGCATATAATGAGAATTTTCGAAAATCATGCGATTGATCTATTTTTAAAATTCTTTTTGCAAAACTAATTTGATTCTTAGTCTCTCTACATGATAATGATTGTTTGGGTACAATTTTTCTAATTTTTGAAAATTAACAATTTTTTCGTGTTCTTGAGGTGTTGCTCACAGGTTTTTTTTTCCTCACAAGAAACCAATAGCAATGGTGATCACGTGGATCATTCTTCTTCTGGCTGCTATGGTACATACGAGAGACACTGTCAAGCCCAAGAGGGCTAAGAAAGCGAAGAAAGCAAAAGATGACTCCGATACAGAATCTGAGACGGAATTGATCGATTGGGATGAGTTGCAAGTTGAAGCAACAACTGTTCCCACTGCTTCAAAGGGAAAAGCGACTGCGGAGACATCGAAGGCTCCGCCTACTGCTGCTGAAAAGGGCAAAGCTCCTATGGAAGAAACTTCTGGGAAGACAAAAAGAAAAAGACTTGCTCGACGGCCTGGACGAGCTCGAGGTATTGAAATAAATGAACCATGTCAAGATGAAACAAAGAATATCCCTCAAACTGAAAATGAATCTGAAGACGAAGAAGATTGGGATACATTTCTTACTGAAGTACAACAAGGTATTGATGAAGAAAATAAGGTTTACCTAAAGAACAAGAGGCTACTGAAGTCTTCCTCAATACTTAAGCAGCAAGCAAGGAAAAAGAATGTGCCAAGCAATGAACCTCTTAACAATTCACATTCTCTGCCAAGAAGATCTCCTCGGAATGAATTGACCAAAAGGCAAACTTAGAGTCTTCCATCAAACAAGAACAAGATAAAATGACTCTAGAACTCAGAAAGATGTCCAAGGACATACATCAGATGAAACAAGAGTGTTCTACGATTTCGGGAATGCTTAAAGGAATTTTGAAAAAGCTGGGCTGCACGAGCTCTGAAGACTCTGCCTCAGATGATTGACTTGTGCTGTTTTCTAATAATTCTCTTGTGCAGGAACTTCAGATTTTTAACTTTCTTTTGTGCAGGTTTTACGTTTTAGTTTTTAGTTTTTAGTTCTCAAACTATTGGTACTTGAACTGTTAACCATTCTCTCCATTTTGGTATTTTTTGGCTAATTTTTGTGACAAAAAGGGGGAGAGAGAGATAAACAAAGATACAATGTGTGTGAGAAAGAAACTTGAAACGATAGAGGTAAGTAGAACTTGGTAAGTAGAACTTCAACTTTCGGTTTTCATTTGTGTTTTAATGCATGCCTCGACTAACTATTCGACTAACTATTTGGGCATGTAATATAACTAACAAGTTGATGTTCACTAACATGACATTTGGATCTTGATTGCATAGTAGATATGTTGGTGTTTTAACTATGATCAATTTACATATCTGAATGTATAAATGTCATGGTAACTATAAATGAGTATAAACTTAATCTTTGTGTGTGGTTTTTGAATGATATAAAATTCTTGAGGTATCTAACGATTTCTTTTGTCAAGAATGATTTCTTTTGCAGAGAGTACAGATGTCTAAGTCTAGAGTTTGTTTTAGGAGTTTAACTCATGTATTTTATTTTGGATCTCCATTGTAAATTTTTGTTGTATGGTGATAGCAACAAAAATATCTTTTTGAATTTTCTTGAGTGGATCTATGTTTTGTCACGAAACCGCCAAAGGGGGAGATTGTTACAGAATTTAAGTTGGCGTATTTCGTGAATTCGGTTAAGTCTTGAAGATTGAAGGTAAAGAAGGTTGGATCATATAACTCAATCTCAAGAAAGAAGAATTCAAAAGGATCAGGTATGTTGAACTTAATATCTTTGGTGATCCGAATACTTCTTATAATGTAGAAACACTTGGATGAACTTGTAATTGCATAATTATCAAAAACTGGACATGGGACATGTTCAGGATCCGGATCGGGCTTTGCAATCCGGATCCCGAAGGTGGTTCGTTCATACATCAGTTCAATCCGGATCATAGCTTCCCTTGATCCGGATCCCGAACACTGGGTTTACCATTTTATTTGAGCGATCCGGATCAGGCTACTGCAATCCGGATCCCGAACATTGATGTTTGGTGAACTGTATGAACGATCCGGATCAAGCACTTCGATCCGGATCCCGAACCTTCGTTTTTCTGGAATCTATTTTTCTCGCTACTGCAATCCGGATCGCCGATCTCCGATCCGGATCATCGTCATGTAAAAATTCCAGAAAAGGATGGTTTTTGATCCTTATCTTTTTCTAAGGGTTTCTAACCTATAAATAGACCCTATGATTCTTTTTCTAGGGCTAATCCACATAATAGAAAAAGTAGCCGACATCTTTTATACGGCCTAAGATCCACATATAGAGAAGAAAGGAAATCATAGATTCTATCTTATGTTTCTTCATCTATATTGATTGATTTGATTCTAGGTTTTCATACTCACATTTTGAGTTGAATCAAATCAATGAATACTTAGATGGTATTTCCGATCTATTTCTAATCTAAGTATTCGGCGGATCATCACCACCCAAAAAACAACGATTTACCCCAAAATCGGCGCGTGGACTCGCGTGGCCTTGTGGATTCAAGGTGTTACCGCTCTCGTGGATTCGGAGTGAGGTACGTTCGTGGATTCGAAGCGTGCTACTGGGTGAAGACCATGGATTCGGTCGGACGTCGTGGACTCGACGTTGGGCGCTGTGGATTCGGCGTTGGACGCACATCGTGGATTCGAGAAGCGTCGTGGACTCAAGATAACTCCGCAGTTAATTGGGGAAGTCCTAGGGATGCAATCGAGCACATCAGGGTTGAACTACTTAACTGGAAGGAGCTTGACAAATGCTTTGTGGCAAACAGTTATAAAAGGAATATGTTTGGAAGGCACTATATCAACGGAGAAATCTGTTAAGTCCAAGCAACTTCGGCTTGAATACCGGTTTCTCAATTTCATCACTTGTTATAACATTCTCCCAAACATGCAGACTAAGGTTGTGAGATGGGATCGAATGCTATTTTTGTACCTTCCAAGACACCCATCTGAAGCAATGGGATTGAACATGAATATCCCATATATTATCTGGAACAGGATGTCTAGATATGTTAAGCATCCTCATCCTACCGAAAGACTTCCTTTTCCATTGATCATTATGAGGATCTTGAAGAAGTTCCAGGTTGACATCAGCTCAACATCATATCAACATTGCCTTGGCATGATAAATGACTCTACTGTTGTTAAGTCTCTTCATAAACTGCCACATGTCACTTCGGCTCCCTCATCCGGAAAGAAACCTTGTGTCGGCACCTCTGCGTCTCCGTCCCGGCAAACACCCGCACCAGAGGATGAAGCGTCGGTCACCTCAATTTATAAACAGCAACAACGCTTATCCTTTGAACAAGAACAAATCACAAAAGAACATAGGCGTATTTCAGAAGAACTTGAAATCATCACCGCATCCCAAATCACATTGACCAAAACGGTCTCTTCGATGAAGAAGTTGATGAAGAAAATGTTGTCGAAAATGGGATGCAGCGCCTCAGATGAATCAGATTCAGATGATTGATTTGTGCTCTAACTTTCATTTCTCTTTTGCAGGTTTTTAGTATTTTTGTTTAGTTTTTTTCTGAACTTTTAACTCTTCCTTCTTCTGTAATTTTTGGCTAACTTTAGTGACAAAAAGGGGGAGAGAGTGAACGTTACACTTTGAACAATGTTTGTGAGAAGAACGTTAAACTTTGAACAACTTTGAAGCTTGAAGGTAAGTATCACAACTTTTGGTTTTGTATTGTGATTGCATGCATGTCTTGACTAACTATTCGACTAACTATTTGGGCATGTAATATTACTAACAAGTTGTTTGATTACTAACAAAGTTATGACATTTTGAATTTTACTGCTTAAAAGATATGTCGATGTTTGATTGTGATCTTATTACATATCTAAATTCGTGAATGTCATGGTGAGTATAAACTCTATCTCTGTTAGGTTTTGAATGCTAAATATTCTTGAGGTATCTAACGATCTCTTTTGTCAAGAATGATTTCTTTTTGCAGAGAGTGCAGATGTCTAAGTTTAGAGTCTGTTTTAGGAGTTTATCTCATGTATTTAATTTTGGATCTCCATTGTAAATTTTTGTTGTATGGTGATTGCAACAAAAATATCTTTTTGAATTTTCTTAAGTGGATTTGTGTTTTGTCACGAAACCGCCAAAGGGGGAGATTGTTAAGGAATTTGTTTTGGTGCATTTCGTGAAAGTATTAAGTCTTGAAGATTGAAGATGAAGAAGTTTGGATCATATAACTCAATCTCAATAAAGAAGAATTCAAAACGATCAGGTATGTTTAACTAATTATTTTTGGTGATCCGAATACTTCCTATAGTGTAGAAACACTTGGATGAATTTTTAATTGCATAAAAATCAAAAACTGGACATGGGACATGTTCAGGATCCGGATCAGACACAACAATCCGGATCCCGAAGGGTGTTGTTTCATAGGCAAATCCAATCCGGATCCAAGCCATTTTTTATCCGGATCTCGAACATTGGTTTTTGCTGAAATGTATGAACGATCCGAATCAGGCATTTCAATCCGGATCCCGAACCTTTGTTTTCTGGAAATTGTCTGTTTCGTTACGACAATCCGGATCGCCGTAAATCCGATCCGGATCGTCGTCCTGTAAAATTCCAGAAAAGGTTAGTTTTTTATTCTTATCCCCTTCCAACGGTTTCTAACCTATAAATAAACCCTATGATTCTTTTTCTAGGGCAAGCCGTGTAAGCCGTATAAGCCATAAAAGCAGAATAAATCATAAGACGACCATATAAATCCACATATAGAGAAGAAAGGAAATTCATAGATTTAATCCTATGTTTCTTCATCTATATTGATTGATTTGATTCTAGATTTTCATACTCAGATTTTGAGTAGAATCAAATCAATGAATACTTAGATGGTATTTCCGATCTATTTCTAATCTAAGTATTCGGCGGATCATCACCACCCAAAAATAACGATTTCCCCAAAATCGGCGCGTGGACTCGCGTGGCCTTGTGGATTCAAGGTGCTACCGCTCTCGTGGATTCGGAGTGAGGTACATTCGTGGATACGAGACGTGCTACTGGGCGAAGACTGTGGATTCGGTCAGACGTCGTGGATTCGGCGTTGGACGCAGATCGTGGATTCGAGAAGCGTTGCGGAGCGAGCGGAGAAGATCAACTAGGAGCGTATGGAAAAGGTTGAGTCGTCTGTGAGTACGGTATATCACCTTGTACGTGTTTAATTCTAGTGGATTTCACCGTGTTATCGGTCCCGTGGTTTTTTACTCCGGTTTGGAGTTTTCCACGTAAAAATCTCTGCGTGTTATTTATTTTTCCGCATTGGGTTTTATATCGCAAAGATTTTTGAGTGTTTAGTGTTTACACCTATTCACCCCCCTCTAGGTGTTTTTTCCCCTATTTAGATCCAATTATACATAACCCGACATATTTTATCACAAGCTTTTGTTTTCAAGTCTCCAGAATTTCTCTCTCTAGAAAACAACCAATTTGGAGCCTTTCTAACTCGAGTTCTTCAGATTCAAGTAAGTCTTTTTTATCAAAACTCAATCTTTTCACTGGTTTTGCATTGTTCTTCATAACATGAGTGAAAATCATGATTCAAATTCAATTCTAGATAGTTTTTGGTCAAATTTCTTTTGAAATAAGAACTTTGGGTATATTAGTTTTGTTTATATGCTTGGTATTCTCTTGATTAACGGATTTTTAGGCTTCGATTTCTGAAATTTCGGTTTTAGAGCATATAATGAGAATTTTTGAAAATCATGGAATTGATCTATTTTAAAATTTTTTTTTGCAAAACTAATTTGATTCCTAGTCTCTCTACACGATAATGATTGTTTGGGTACAATTTTTCAAATTTTTGAAAATTAAACAATTTTTCGTGTTCTTGAGTTTTTGCTCGCAGGTTCTTCATATTTCTAAGGCACAAGCAAGGATGGTGTTTACATGGATCATTATGCTCCTTGTAGCCATGGTACACACAAGAGCAACGAACAAACCTAAGAGGGCTAAGAAAACTCGGGACAATTCCGAGACGGAATCTGAGACAGAATTCGTTGACTGGGATGAAATTTTGGAGGAAGGCACAGCGCATGCTGGGGCAACTGCCTCGAAAGGGAAAGCCCCAGCAACTTCAACAAAGGCGAAGGCAGCGCCTGCTGCTACTGAAAAATGGAAAGCCCCAATGGAATCAAGTCCTGCTAAGATGAAAAGAAAGAGTGTTGCCCGAAAAAGAGGGAGTGCTCGAGGTATCTCTATCGAAGAGCCACTCGCAAGCGAGCCTCCTCCACAAGATTTTATAAGCTCTGAGAGGATCAAGGATTTTGAGAAGAGAGAATGCATTGGTGAAAGACATGTAAATGTCAAAGCTCTTAAGGAGCGATCTGCTTTGTTTGGCACCCTTTTTGACCAAGCGGGACTTGCACCTATTTGCAGCTTCCCGGAATCATCTGGCTACTGTCTCCATCTTGTGAGAATTTTCTATCAAAATGAATCGAGACTAATAGACCTTGAAGAAGGACAACGACAATTTATAACAACTGTTAGAAATACAAAGCTAAAGATCACACCTCAGTTGATTGGAGAGGTGTTGGGAATGAAGGCCCGGGTTGATGGAGCTCATTATCTAAAGGGTCATATTTTCAGCAATACAACCTGGAGAGTGTGTCACGCCCCGAGTCCGCCAATTTGTACGGTTCGGGCACGCCAACAGACCCGCCAATCGGGCATGACCTTTCCCTACCCGAAAGGAACGGTAACATCCATAATCATACAACAAGTATGTGCGGAAGCTCAATATCAGAGTACTAAAAATCACTATAAATTTGAACTTTCATTTTATAAACAAACAGTTTAATGCGGAAATGAAAGCCTGCAAGAGTGAACCATGACTTAAATTTATTACACTTTATATTTCTGAACTTGCAAATAAAATTATTACAATTCCTTTACATAAATTCCTCACCATACAAAGTTCACTCAAGAAATATATAAAAGGGATACCTCTGCTAGACCCTCTAGGTCTCTATGCTGCTGGGCCCTTGTCCCTGTCGTATGCCTCGCCGTCTGCATCTGAAACGTCTCGACCGCCGTATCCATACCTGAACCTGTGGGGGGGGGAGTCACCCAAGGGGTGTGAGAACTACGACATAGTTCCCAGTGGGTTCAACCACCGAGATAAAGTGTCCTACACCACTTGGTCCAATGGAAGCAATAATAATAGTGCTAGGAAACTAAAATCCTCAATATCAAAATGCGGCTATGCAATATACATGTCACTACCCTATCTGTGTATACTCATCGACCCAGCACTACTCTGTCCAGCCATACTAGGCTGCTAAGCACCAACTCGGCCACTATGCCGCTGTATACAGGGTCAAACTAACCCGGCCACCTTGGCCACTCTAATTTCTCTTTATTTTTTTAAATTCTGGTGCTTTAGTTCAAGTTAACCCTCAGAAATTCTTATCCAACGAGCCCCAGCCCGGTAGTCCTGCTACCATAAGATAAGATTTCTAAGGTTGCCGATAACACTCGCAAGTGTTACCCCATCCTACGGGAGAAACGTCCCGAACGGGTCTCTACCCGGGAGAGGGATACTGCCCGTACCTCCAACATGGGCCGCGTTTCATTCCGTAGAATCTTTATATTTTCTTTTTCTTTTTCTTTTCTTTTTTCTTTTCTTTTCTTTCTCTTTTACTTTAGTTCTTAGCCTCTTTGCCTTTGAACACTTGCTTTTCTTTCTTATTCGAGCTTATAGCTCCCTTTTTGCCACTAGCAATTCTCTTTCTCTTTTCTTTGAGCATTTAGCTCTTTACTTTCACTTTAAGCCTTTCGAAAGTACCTCGTCCGACGAGTCACTGCCCTGGGAGTCCTGCTCCACTTGACGAGTCTCAAATTCGAAGGCGCCATTTACATTCTCTTTATGCTTTTTAGCCACTTTTAGCTTGCTTTTAACTTTGCCTTTTTACAATAAATTATCTCTTATCCTAGGTCTCGCCATAAGGATAACTAGGAGTCACTTGGACTCATATCATTTCTCTTTCTGTTCTCTTTATCTTAAGCAGTTTGCTTGTCTTGCTTATTAATCACTTTTGCTCTCTCTTAAGCTCTATTTCTTTTCACTAATTCCTCTGTTATCCTAGGTTTTGCCACACGGATTACTAGAGAGTCTCCTGGACTCTTAAACATTTCACTTTTCTTTATTTATCTCAAATTGAAGTTAAAGTTATCGTTCATTTGCCCAGACACCCTATGACTTTCTAGGGTTGTATTTGTTTAGTTCTTTAACCTTGGGATCTTATCCCACTTTCCTGATTCCTCACTGAATCCTAGAGTTCACTTAACTCTATTTTTCTGTTCCACGTTAACTTAGAGTTACACTGACTCTAATTTCCTGTTCCACTATTATCTTAGAGTTACGCTGACTCTAATTTCCTGTTTTCCCTTTCATGTCTCCATACTTGATCCTTTCCACTTTCCTTCGTTTAACTCTACTTGGAGTTAAACTAGTCCATCCATTTACCCAGACGCCCTATGACTCTCTGGGGTCATGTTCACTAAATTCTTACCCGTGGGATCTAATCCCCTTTTTTTTTCTGATTCCACCCTGAACTTAGGGTTAACTTTACTCTATTTTCCTGTCTATGAGTTTGAACTCCTCTAGTTTACCTTAGGTTCCCTTTACCTATGTTTCATGTCACACTCATTCTAGAGTTCCTTGAATCTATGTTGATCACTAGCTCTCCTTAGGCTTCCTTTACCTAAGTCCCATGTCATATCCGTCTTAGAGTTCCCTGACTCTATGTTGACCACTAGCTCTCCTTAGGTTTCCTTTACCTAAGTCCCATGTCATATACATCCTAGAGTTCCCTGACTCTATGTTGACCACTAGCTCTCCTTAGGTTTCCTTTACCTAAGTCCCATGTCATATACATCCTAGAGTTCTCTGACTCTATGTTGATCACTCTATCCAGTGTCCTTAGGTTATCACCTAAGACCATGCCACTCGTCCTCCCTAGGATAACTCCTAAGTTGATGTCACTCGTCAAACCCCTATACTAGGTTTTCTCCTAGTCTTACTACCAACAACTGTTGTTCCCTTATGTCACGTGATTCCTAGGGTTATACCCTAACATGCTCACAATCATGAATAGCTAATCTTTTTCATGCATGCAATTAATTTCATCTCATTCATAAAATAATAATTATCTCTACGCATGTATATTCATCATATATCTTTGGCAACCAACAGTTGCACTTTTCCTCTGTGTTCATTTACACATGCACATCTATCCCTCTAACTCTGGCAACCAACAGTTGCACGTCCACCAAACCTGCACGCAAAACGGTGCGCGTCAGTAAAACCCACACGCAAAACGGTGCACGCCGCTTCAGTCGGCAAGCAAAACGATGCGCGTCAACTCAACCTGCACGCAAAACGGTGCACGTACCTCGGGTTTGCACGTAAAACGGAGCATGCTTCTCTTAAGGTTGCACGCAAAACGGTGCATGTCTTTTCCAACCCTGCACGAAAAATGATGCATAATATTAGGGTCGGCACGCAAAACGGTGTGCGACAACACGATCGGCACGCAAAACGGTGCACGTACCTCAAATCTGCACGCAAAACGGTGCACGCCTCACTGTAGGGTTGCAAGCAAAACGGCGAACATTTTTCTTGTCCTGCACGCAAATTGATGCAAAATATTAGACTTTGCACGTAAAACGGCGCACAACAACTCAATCTTCACGTAAAATAGAGCACGTACCTCGGGTTGGCACGCAAAACGGTGCATGTTCCTTTTTCGACGTTGCACGCAAAACGGTGTATGTTTTCCGAGTTTGCGTTCAAAACTGCGCATATTTTTTCGAATCCGCACGCATAAAGATGCATTTTTTTCACAACTGGCTCGCAAAATGAGGCGCGCCAAAACTGCCTCCCGACAGTCCGCGCAGCAAAACGGCACAGTATAACTCGGTTCCTAACACGCAACACGGTATGGGGTCAAATCCAAACCCAAAGGAGGCCTAAAAAGTGTGCCAAAAATACCGTAAAAATAATGTGCGGGGCTTACCTCGTACAGTCGCGCCGCCCATCTGGCTTTTGGAACAGCTCGCGCGCTCCACAAGGTTCACGGCGCGCCCGCGAGCCCCACGAAATCCCCTCTTTTTTCTCTCTCTCTCTCTCTCTATATGCTCGGTTGGAGAAGAAGAAAAGAAAAGAGAGAAGGGAAGGTCTGCGGGGGAGAAGGAAGAAGAAAAGAAGAAAAGAAGAAGAAGGAAGGGAGGGGAGGGCTTGTAGACCGGGTCCACGGGCCCCCCAATGGGGGCCCGCCACCTGGCGGCCCCTCTCTCACAGGGGCGCGCGCAACTGCATAGGCGCGCCCCCCTGCACCGCGCGGGCGCTTCCCGCGCCCGCGCGGGCGCCAATGGGGGCCCACCACCTGGCGGCCCCCCCGTTGACCCGCGCATGAGTGCGCGCCAGTTGTGCGCATTGCGCAGCTGGCCACGCGCCTCGAACCACGCGCCGACGTCTTGGAAAAATCCTTTTTTGTCCCGTTTTCTGTCCGTTTTTCGTCCGTTTCCGTCCAAATTTGACAGGCGGCTTCATTTCAGCTTAATTTACCATAGAAAATCTTAAATTTTCAGTTTGGGCCACTTTTGGGTCCCCAAAAGCCTCGCTGTATCCAGAATCGCTGGCGGACCCCGTTCTCACAATCCGGGTATCCGATCAACATGAAACTTTTACTGTGACCTTAAAACATAATTACGAAGCTCTCCAAATTTTCTCAGAATTTTCCGACACTGTTGGCGGAGCCCGTTCTCACTATCCGGCATCCGATCAACGCGAAACTTTTTCTGTGGTCTTAAAACATATTTACGGGGCTCCCTTAATTTTCTCAGAATTTTCCGACACTGTGAATTTTCCACTAAAAATCTGGGCCCCCTTTCTCAAATAAATTTTTAGATCTCTCCATTTTAACCCGATTTGGGCCCAACTCGCGTCCAAATGTTCTTTACTTCCCTAACTTTCATACCACCTTTATTTACATTTATTTATGTGCCGAAAATCCGGTACTTTACCCCCCTTAAAATAAGTTTCGTCCTCGAAACTTGAATCACATCTCGACTCCTACTTGATCGTGAGGGAGGAAATCTTGCCCTCACTACTGGGCTCACTGTATATCGTGACCGGCATCAAATTGCCTGCTCGCCGAGACTACATGAGCAACTCATTCATGAGTCCCTATCGCAATTCAGGGACAAACACAGACCTGGTGTCTGGCCACTTTCACCAAGTAGGTGAGAGACACATTTGAGCACTTGCTCTCTCAATTGCCACAAATGGCGAAGTCTCTTCTTGCGAAATCTTCACTTTAATTCCGCGATCATTTTATCTTTCACAAGGAGGTTGCATCTGCAACTAATTACATTTACCGCATTTTCCGGTCACTCCGCTGCCTAATGTGGAGTGCAAAGGCCAATCCACAAGTCCTCAACTATCTCACACGCTGCTAGCGCTCTAAGTCCACGGGTTATCGGCTAACCCGACATCTCGGACTACTAATAGGTCCACAGACCACGGTCCAATAGGGGCCTATAGCCCAAATACTAGCCTAACACTGTGCAACGGCTCTCTGTCTAGCCCACAGATCCAAACGTCATACGGGTAGATCCTCAATCAGGATTACTATCCCAACACTCCCACTAGGAGCTACAATACCTCAATCACCACTAGCACTATGGCCTGATCATATCACACTCTCAGTGTACTAACAGCCTCAAGGCTCACACGTGGCATTCCACGTCCCCGGGTCATCGCTCGGACTACTGTCCCGACCAAATCTCTATCATGCCCCGCCCTCCGGTCTCGGGCCGCTGTCTCTCACAGCCGACTGCGCCTGCCCACTGGGCTACAGGCCCACAGTCCACAAACATGGTCCAGGCACGGATCGTCCCCAAGCGAACCCGCTAATCGTCGCCACGCGACCACTACGCTCCACTGAGCAAAATCCAACTAACTAGTCGTCAATCCACGACCCAAACAATCTATCAACTCTGGCCACACTGGGCAAAGGCCAACGCGCCATCAAACCGGCTCTCTCTGGCTAAACGGTACCTGTGCTCCATGAGCACCCAACAGTTGGGCGTCCTACGCCCCCATGCTATCTCACAAAAATCTAGTGTCAAGCGATCTGCTTAAGCACGTACCCCAACGGCTCTTGTGCAACTCTCCCAACTGGGTCGAGGCACCACAATAACTGTCCACCAACTCTGGTGATTAACTCGCAAATCCTGCGGTGGCAATCCTTGCCATTACGCTGATCCGTCGGATCGGCGCCATAAAACTCTCGCTCTTTCGAGAGATCCTCGCACCTTGAAGCCTACTTTGGGCCTCACTAACTCCACTATGCGGCAACTCAGCCACACTCAATACGCCACACGGTTACTACCGTCATCAGAGGCAATTCCTCTGTCCGGCCTGTAAATCTTTCTTGCCCTAACCCTTAGGACATATTTACCTGGTTCTCGCACATAGCGATTACCAGCGTTCCGTGAGTCGGTCTCTCACTGGACCTTTCCAACCACACTTTGCCAGCAAACTAGCTGACATCAGCTTATTACACCCCCTTGCTGAAGGTGCGGGGTGCACCGATATATGCTCGGTGGCCACTGCCACCCGTTCTATTACTGTTCCTACATGCGGCGACGCCGTACGCTCATGCGTCATTTATGCAGCCTCAGCTTGCTGCGCTATCAGCCACTGGAGCCTATTGATCTGCTCCGACCGTCACCTTGACGCCACCTATAGGCGTCGGAATCTGTCTGCCTGTCGGCGGGAAGTCCCCGTCTAGCGGCAAGAAGCTTGATCTGCTGCTGGACCACCCAATAAGTGCGGCCACCTCCTATCGCAGCTCATGTACGTCGTTTGACCCCGAGCCCTCTCGTGACTCAAGTCGAACAGGCGCGTTTCTCTATGTGGTGCGATCGCCAATGTGCACACCACAACGAAACAACTAGCCCAAACTTAGCCATTTGAGCAACGCGCAGTCTGTATACCGACAAAAAGGTTCGTCGACTCAATCATGCGAAAGTATAAGAGGGTACCCCTTTTCATCTCCAACATTACGTTGTCGGCCTCTAACGTAATATCCGAAGAATGAAAGCTCGTCGCCCTCGATCAGTCCCAACATTCTTTTTGGGAACTACAATAACCAATCGAATACTTTCGCCCAACAATCGACACACTCTCTCATGCTAATCCCTAGGGTCTCCCTAAGGTTGCTAACCACCTAGGACTATTCCTAGGCTCTGATACTGTAATGTACCGAATTTTCGGCACATAAATAAATGTAAATAAAGGTGGTATGAAATACTAGTGTTATGAAAGTTGGGGAAGTAAGGAACATTTGGACGCGAGTTGGGCCCAATTCGGGTTAAAATGGAGAGATCTAAAAATTTATTGGAGAAAGGGGGCCCAGATTTTTAGTGGAAAATTCACAGTGTCGGAAAATTCCGAGAAAATTACAGGAGCCCCGTAAATATGTTTTAAGACCACAGAAAAAGTTTCGCGTTGATCGGATGCCTGATAGTGAGAACGGGCTCCGCCAACAGTGTCGGAAAATTCTGAGAAAATTTGGGGAGCTTCGTAATTATGTTTTAAGGCCACAGTAAAAATTTCGGGTTGATAGGATATCCGGATTGCGAGAACGGGGTCCGCCAGCGATTCTGGATAGAGCGGGGCTTTTGGTGGCCCAGAAATGGCTAAAAGTGAAAATTTAAATTTTTCTGTGGTAAATTAAGCTGAAACGAAGCCGCCTGTCAAATTTGGACGGAAACGGACGAAAAATGGACAGAAAACGGAACAAAAATGGATCTCGAGGCGATGGCGATGCGCAGATCGAGGCGAGGGAGGCGTGCTGCGCAAGGCGCGCCTGGCGCTAGTGCGCGCCCGCGTGGCGCGCAGGACGCGCGCCACGTGGCGCGGGGGTGCCGCTTGGACCCGGTGCGCGCCCCCCTTCGTGGTGAACCGCCATTTGTCGGGTTCCCATTGGGGGGACCCGTGGACCCGGTCCACGGGCCACCCCCCCTCCCCCCCCCCCACTCTCCCTTCTCTTCTCTTTTTTCTTTTTCTTTTCTTCTTCTTCTTCTTCCTCCCCGCAGACCCTTCCTCTTCTCCTTCCATTTTTGTCCAGCCGAGCTTCGAGTAAGGGAGAGAGAGAGAGATAGAGAGAGAAGAAAAGAAAAAAAAAGAGGGGATTTTGTGGGGCAAGCGAGCGCGCCGTGAACCTCGTGGAGCGCACGAGGCGTTCCAAAAAGCCGATGGACAGCGCGACTGTACGAGGTAACATTATTTTCACGATATTTTTAGCATAATTTTTATGCCTTCTTTGGGTTTATATTTGACCCCATTACCATATTGCGTGTTAGAAACCAAGTTATAATGCGCCGTTTTGCTGCGCGGACTGCCGGGGGCAGTTTTGGCGCGCCTCGTTTGCGTGCCAGTTGTGGAAGAAATGCACCGTTTTGTGCGCGGATTCAAAAAATATGCGCAGTTTTGGACGCAAACTCGGAAAACGTGCACCGTTTTGCGTGCAACGTTGGAAAAAAAAGTCCACCGTTTTACGTGCCAAACCGAGGTATGTGCTCCGTTTTGCGTGCAACTTGTGTTATCGCGGACCGTTTTACGTGCAAAGTCTAATATTTTGCATCGATTTGCTTGCAGGACAAGAAAAATATGCACCGTTTTGCGTGCAACCCGACAGTGAGGCGTGCACCAATTTGCGTGCAGATTTGAGGTACGTGCACCATTTTGCGTGCCGATCGTGTTGTCGCGCACCGTTTTGCGTGCCGATCCTAATATTATGCATCGTTTCTCGTGCAGGGTTGGAAAAGACGTGCACCGTTTTGTGTGCAGATTTGAGGTACGTGCATCGTTTTGCGTGCCGGTTGTGTTGTCGCGCATCGTTTTGCGTGCACTCTCTAATATTATACATCGTTTTTCGTACATGGTTAGAAAAACGTGCACCGTTTTACGTGCAACCCTACAGTAGACCGTGCACCGTTTTGCGTGCAGATTCGGGTTACGTGCACTGTTTTTGCGTGCCAGTTGATTTAACGCGCACCGTTTTGCGTGCAGACTAAAATAACGCGCACCGTTTTGCGTGCGGGTTTTTAGTGACGTGCATCGTTTTGCGTGCAGGTTTGGTGGACATGCACCGTTTTGCGTGCAGACTCGAGAGAAGTGCATCGTTTTGCGTTCAAGCTCGAGGAGACAAGTGGAATCGCGCGAAGACCAATTGCAAGTGTCTACAAGCAATTGGGTACACTACAAGGTGGAGAATTCTGTCGAAATTGGGTGACCTCTCCCCTTGCTCCTTTGCTTTTCGATTCGAAGCATGACAGTAGCCTGTTAGAGGCGTTAGGTAATTATGAATAGGATTGTATGTTTAGTGGAACACAGATGAAAAGAGCAACCGTTGGTTGCCAATAACAGATGATATATGTGCATGTGTAGAGAAATTTAGAGGAAAAGTGATATTTATGATTTATCCACAATAGGGGATAAATTTGTATGTGTAGATGGACACAGATGATAAATGCAACTGTCGGTTGCCAAAAGGAGATAATTCATTTTCATGTGCAAAAAGGACTTAGAGGATAAATATTATTTTTATGATGGATATGAAAATAATTGCATGCGTAGAAATGAGTAATTACTTGATGACTGTGATCATGTTAGGGTACAACCCTAGGAATCATGTGATATAAGGGAACAAAACTTGTTGGTAGTAAGACTAGGAGAAAACCTAGTTTAGGGGTTTGACGAGTGACATCAACTTAGGAGTTATCCTAGGAAGGATGACTGGCATGGTCTTAGGTGATAACCTAAGGACACTGGATAGAGTGATCAACATAAAGTCAGAAAACTCTAGGGTGTATATGACATGGAACTTAGGTAAAGAGAACATAAGGAGAACTAGTGTTCAACATAGAGTCAAGGAACTCTAGGATGAGTATGACATGGAACTTAGGTAAGGAAACCTAAGGTGAACTAGAGGTCAGCATAGAGTCATGGAACTCTAGGACAAGTATGACATGGGACTTAGGTAAAGGGAACCAAAGTTGAGCTAGAAGAGTTTAAACTCACAGACAGGAAATAGAGCCAAGTTGACTTTAGGATTCAGTAAGGAATCAGGAGGATGGAAAAGGTGGATCAAGTGTGGAGATGTGAAAGGGAAAACAGAAAAGTAGAGTCAATGTAATTCTAAGATAACAGTGGAACATGGAATTAGAGTCAGTGTAACTCTAAGTTAATGGTGAAGCAGGAAAACAGAGTTTAGTTAAAAGCAAGCAAAAAGTGGCTAAAAGCATAAAGAAAATGTAATTGGCGCCTTCGAATTTGAGACTCGTCAAGTGGAGCAGGACTCCCTGGGCAGTGACCCGTCGGACGAGGTACTTTCGAATGGCTAAAAGTGAAAGCAATGAGCTAAATGCTCAAAGAAAAGAGAAAGTGATTTGCCAGTGGCAAAAAGGGAGCTATAAGCATGAATAAGAAAGGAAAGCAAGTGTTCAAAGGCAAAGAGGCTAAGAACTAAAGTAGAAAGAAAAAAAAGAAAATATAAAAAGATAAAATGGGCGTACCTTCGGGGGTGAAATGTAGATCTTGTCGGATCCATGGGCA
The DNA here is from genome assembly GCA_029204045.2 of Tillandsia leiboldiana. NCBI lineage: Eukaryota > Viridiplantae > Streptophyta > Magnoliopsida > Poales > Bromeliaceae > Tillandsia > Tillandsia leiboldiana. Next base: position 14,487,218 of record CM055061.1, read on the forward strand.
GTGTCCCTCTCCCGGGCAGTGACCCGTATGACAAGTTCCCCGTTGGGCGGGGTAACACTTGCGGGTGTTATCGGCAACCTTAGAAATCTTATCTTATGGTAGCAAGACTACCGGGCTCGGGCCTGTTGGATAAGAATTTCCGAGGGTTAACTTGAACTAAAGCACCAGAATCTAAAGAATAAAGAAAAATAGAGTGGCCAAGGTGGCCGGGTTAGTTGGACCCTGTATTCAGCGGCATAGTGGCCGAGTTGGTGCTTAGCAGCCTAGTGTGGCTAGACAGAGTAGTGCTGGGTAGATGGTTATACACAGATAGTGTAGTGATATGTTATATTGCATAGCTGCATTTTGATATTGAGGATTTAGTTTCCTAGCACTATTATTATTGCTTCCATTGGACCAAGTGGTGTAGGACACTTTTTCTCGGTGGTTGAACCCACTGGGAACTCAGATGAAGTTCTCACACCCCTTGGGTGACTCCCCCCACAGGTTCGGGAATGGATGCAGCGGTCGAGACGGATCAGATGCAGACAGCGAGGCATACGACAGGGGCAAGGGCCCAGCAGCATGGTGACCTAGAGGGTCTAGCAGAGGTATCCCATTTATGTATTTCTTGAGTGAACCTTGTATAGTGAGGAATTTATGTAAAGGAAATGTAATAATTTTATTTGCAAGTTCAGAAATGTAAAGTGTAGTAAGTTTAATTTATGGTTCACTCCTGTATGCTTTCATTTCCGCATTAACTATTCGTTATTGAATGAAAGTTTTAAATTTATAGTGATTTTTAGTGCTCTGATATACAGCTTCCGCATACACTGGTTGTGTTATTATGGATGTTACCGTTCCTTTCGGGTAGAAACAGGTCTTACTCGATTGGCGGGTCTGTTGGCGTGCCCGAACCGTACAAATTGGCGGACTCGGGGCGTGACAGATTAGAGTGGTATCGGAGCCTAGGAATAGTCCTAGGTGGTTAGCAAACCTTAGGGAGACTCTCGGGTTTAGGCACGAGAGAGTGTGTCGATTATTGGGCGAAAGTATTTGATTGGTTATTGTTGTTCCCAAAAAGGATGTTGGGACTGATCGAGGGCGACGAGCTTTCATTCTTCGAATATTACGTTGGCGGCCGACAACGTAATGTTGGAGATGAAAAGGAGTACCCTCTTATACTTTCGCATGATTGGGTCGACGAGCCTTTTTGTCGGTGTATAGACTGCGCGTTGCTCAAATGGCTAAATTTGGGCTGGTTGTGTCGTTGTGGTGTGCATATTAGCGATGATACCACATAGGGAGACGCACCTGTTTTGACCCGAGTCACGAGAGGGCTCGGGGTCAAACAACGTATACGAGCTGCGATAGCAGGGAACCGCATCTGTTGGAGTGGTCCACAGCAGGTCAGACTTCTTGCCGTCGGCGGAAATTCCCCGCCGACAGGAAGACAGGTTTCGACGCCTAAGAGTAACGTCAGCGTGACAGTTGGAGCAGATAGATGGGCTCCAGTGACTGATAGCGCAACTTGTTGAGGCTGCATAAATGACGCATAGGTATACGGCGTCGCCGCCCGTATGGGCGACAGTAAAGAAATGGCTGTGGCCGCCGAACTTTTGTCGGCGCAGCCAACACCTTCAGTATAGGGTGTTTTACGCTGGTGTCAGCTAGGTTGCTGGCAAAGTATGGTTAGTAAGGTCCAGTAAGAGACCGACTCGCGAGGTAAATGGTGATCGCTATGTCGCGAGAGCCAAGTTGCAGTGCCCTGAGGGTTAGGGCAAGAAAGATTTACGAGCTTGGCGGCGTGAATTTGCCCCTGATGATGGTAGTAACCGTGTGGCGCGACAACTGTGGCTGTGTCGCCGCATAGTAGAGTTGGTGAGGCCCAGAGTAGGCTTGAGGATGCGGGAACCTCTCGAAAGAGCGAGAGTTTTGTGGCGCCGTTCTGATGAATCGGTGTAATGGCAAGGGTTGCCACCGTAGTCTTTGCGAGTTGATCACCAGAGTTGGTGGATAGTTATTTTTGGTGCCTCAACCCAGTTGGGAGAGGTGTACAGGAGTTACGCGCGTGTTTAAGCAAGTTGCTTAACATTCTGGATTACGCAAGTTAGCGTAGGGGCGTAGGACGCCCAACTGTTTAGGTGCTCATGGAGCACAGGTACGGTTTAGCCAGAGAGAGCTGATTAGGTGGTGTATTAGCCTTTGCCCAGTGTGGCCAGAGTTGATATAGAGAGTTTGGGTCGTGGATTGACGACTTGTTAGTTGATTTTGCTCAGTGGAGCATAGTGGTCGCGTGGCGACGATTAGCGGGTTCGCTTGTGGACAATCCGTGCCTGGACCATGTTTGTGGACTGTGGCCCTGTAGCCCAGTGGGCAGGCGCAGTCAGCTGTGAGAGACAGCGGCCCGAGACCTGATGGCGGGGCATGATAGAGATTTGGTCGCGGCAGTAGTCCGAGCGATGACCCAGGAACGTGAAATGCCACGTGTGAGCCTTGAGGCTGTTAGTACACCGAGAGTGTGTGATATGATCAGGCCGTAGTGCTAGGGGTGATCGAGGTTCTGTAGCTCCTAGTAGGAGTGCTGGGGTAGCAATCCTAAGTGTGGATCTACCCGTATGACGATTGGATCTTTGTGCTAGTGAGAGTCATTGTACAGTGTTGGACTAGTTGGGCTATAGGCCCCTATTGGATCGTGGTCTGCGGACCTATTAATAGACCTAGATATCGGGTTAGCTGATAACCCGTGGACATGGAGCGCTTGTAGCGTGTGTGATAGTTGAGGACTCGTGGATTGGCCTTTGCCCTCCACATTAGGCAGCGGAGCGACCGGAAATGCGGTAGATGTAACTAGTTTCAGATGCAACCTCGTTGTGAAAAGAATGATGGCGGAATTAAAGTGAAAATTTCGCAAGTAAAGACTGGATCATTCGTGGCAATTGAGAGAACAAGTGCTCAACTGTGTCTTTCACCTACTTGGTGAAAGTGGCCAGACACCAGGTCTGTGTTTGTCCCTAAATTGCGATAGGGATTCATGAATGAGTTGCTCGTGTAGTCCTGGCGAGCAGGAAATTTGATGCCGGTCACGATATACAGTGAGCCCAGTAGTGAGGGCAAGATTTCCTCCCTCTCGATCAAGTAGGAGTCGAGATGTGATTCAAGTTTCGAGGACGAAACTTATTTTAAGGGGGGTAGAATGTAATGTACCGAATTTTCGGCACATAAATAAATGTAAATAAAGGTGGTATGAAATACTAGTGTTATGAAAGTTGGGGAAGTAAGGAACATTTGGACGCGAGTTGGGCCCAATTCGGGTTAAAATGGAGAGATCTAAAAATTTATTGGAGAAAGGGAGCCCAGATTTTTAGTGGAAAATTCACAGTGTCGGAAAATTTCGAGAAAATTACGGGAGCCCCATAAATATGTTTTAAGACCACAGAAAAAGTTTCGCGTTGATCGGATGCCTGATAGTGAGAACGGGCTCCGCCAACAGTGTCAGAAAATTCTGAGAAAATTTGGGGAGCTTCGTAATTATGTTTTAAGGCCACAGTAAAAATTTTGGGTTGATAGGATATCCGGATTGCGAGAACGGGGTCCGCCAGCGATTCTGGATACAGCGGGGCTTTTGGTGGCCCAGAAATGGCCAAAAGTGAAAATTTAAATTTTTCTGTGGTAAATTAAGCTGAAGCGAAGCCGCCTGTCAAATTTGGACGGAAACGGACGAAAAATGGACAGAAAACGGAACAAAAATGGATCTCGAGGCGATGGCGACACGCGGATCGAGGCGAGGGAGGCGTGCTGCGCAAGGCGCGCCTGGCACTAGTGCGCGCCCGCGTGGAGCGCAGGACGCGCGCCACGTGGCGCGGGGGCGCCGCTTGGACATGGTGAGCGCCCCGCTTCGTGGTGAACCGCCATTTGGTGGGTTCCCATTGGGGGGACCCGTGGACCCGGTCCACGGCCCACCCCCCACTCTCCCTTCTCTTCACTTTTTTCTTTTTCTTTTCTTCTTCTTCTTCTTCCTCCTCCCCGCAGACCCTTCCTCTTCTCCTTCCATTTTTGTCCAGCCGAGCTTCGAGTGAGGGAGAGAAGAGAGAGATAGAGAGAGAAGAAAAGAAAAAAAGAGAGGGGATTTTGTGGGGCAAGCGAGCGCGCCGTGAACCTCGTGGAACGCACGAGGCGTTCCAAAAAGCCGATGGACAGCGCGACTGTACGAGGTAACGTTATTTTCACGATATTTTTAGCATAATTTTTATGCCTTCTTTGGGTTTAGATTTGACCCCATTACCATATTGCGTGTTAGAAACCAAGTTATACTGCGCCGTTTTGCTGCGCGGACTGCCGGGGGCAGTTTTGGCGCGCCTCGTTTTGCGTGCCAGTTGTGGAAGAAATGCACCGTTTTGTGTGCGGATTCAAAAAATATGCGCAGTTTTGGACGCAAACTCGGAAAACGTGCACCGTTTTGCGTGCTACGTTGGAAAAAAAAGTCCATCGTTTTGCGTGCCAAACCGAGGTATGTGCTCCGTTTCGCGTGCAACTTGTGTTATCGCGCACCGTTTTACGTGCAAAGTCTAATATTTTGCATCGATTTGCGTGCAGGACAAGAAAAATGTGCACCGTTTTGCGTGCAACCCGACAGTGAGGCGTGCACCATTTTGCATGCAGATTTGAGGTACGTGCACCGTTTTGCGTGCCGAGCGTGTTGTCGCGCATCGTTTTGCGTGCCGATCCTAATATTATGCATCGTTTCTCATGCAGGGTTGGAAAAGACATGCACCGTTTTGCGTGCAGATTTGAGGTACGTGCATCGTTTTGCGTGCACTCTCTAATATTATACATCATTTTTTGTATAGGGCTAGAAAAATGTGCACCGTTTTACGTGCAACCCTACAGTAGACCGTGCACCGTTTTGCGTGTAGATTCGAGTTACGTGCACCGTTTTTGCGTGCCGGTTGATATAACGCGCACCGTTTTGCGTGCAGACTAAAACGACGCGCACCGTTTTGCGTGCGGGTTTTAGTGACGTTCATTGTTTTGCGTGCAGGATTGGTGGACATGCACCGTTTTGCGTGCAGACTCGATTGCATGTTTAGAGGAACACAGATGAAAAGAGCAACTGTTGGTTGCCAATAACAGATGATATATGTGCATGTGTAGAGAAATTTAGAGGAAAAGTGATATTTATGATTTATCCACAATAGGGGATAAATTTGTATGTGTAGATGGACACAGATGATAAATGCAACTGTCGGTTGCCAAAAGGAGATAATTCATTTTCATGTGCAAAAAGGACTTAGAGGATAAATATTATTTTTATGATGGATATGAAAATAATTGCATGCGTAGAAATGAGTAATTACTTGATGACTGTGATCATGTTAGGGTACAACCCTAGGAATCATGTGATATAAGGGAACAGAACTTGTTGGTAGTAAGACTAGGAGAAAACCTAGTTTAGGGGTTTGACGAGTGACATCAACTTAGGAGTTATCCTAGGAAGGATGAGTGGCATGGTCTTAGGTGATAACCTAAGGACACTGGATAGAGTGATCAACATAAAGTCAGAAAACTCTAGGGTGTATATGACATGGAACTTAGGTAAAGAGAACCTAAGGAGAACTAGTGTTCAACATAGAGTCAAGGAACTCTAGGATGAGTATGACATGGAACTTAGGTAAGGAAACCTAAGGTGAACTAGAGGTCAGCATAGAGTCATGGAACTCTAGGACAAGTATGACATGGGACTTAGGTAAAGGGAACCAAAGTTGAGCTAGAAGAGTTTAAACTCACAGACTGGAAATAGAGCCAAGTTGACTTTAGGATTCAGTAAGGAATCAGGAGGATGGAAAAGGTGGATCAAGTGTGGAGATGTGAAAGGGAAAACAGAAAAGTAGAGTCAATGTAATTCTAAGATAACCGTGGAACTGGAATTAGAGTCAGTGTAACTCTAAGTTAATGGTGAAGCAGGAAAACAAGTTTAGTTAACTCTAGGATTCAGTGAGGAATCAGAATATGGGATGAGATCCCCAGTTTAAGAGTTGATCAAATATAACCCTAGAAGGTCATAGGTGTCTGGGCAAATGGATATAACTTTAACTTCAATTTGAGTAAAGAAATAAAAGATAAATGTTTAAGAGTCCAGGAGGCTCTCTAGTTATCCTTATGGCAAGACCTAGGATAATAGGAAAAAATTGTTGCTAAAAGGCAAAATTAAAAGCAGCTAAAAGTGGCTAAAAGCATAAAGAAAATGTAATTGGCGCCTCGAATTTGAGACTCGTCAAGTGGAGCAGGACTCCCTGGGCAGTGACCCGTCGGCGAGGTACTTTCGAATGGCTAAAAGTGAAAGCAAGAGCTAAATGCTCAAGAAAAGAGAAAGTGATTTGCCAGTGGCAAAAGGAGCTATAAGCCTGAATAAGAAAGGAAAGCAGTGTTCAAAGGCAAAGAGGCTAAGAACTCAAAGTAGAAAGAAAAGAAAAAAATATAAAAAAGATAAAATGGCGTCCTTTCGGGGGTGAAACGTATATCTTGTCGGAGCCCGTGGCAGTGTCCCTCTCCCGGCAGTGACCCGTATGACAAGTTTCCCACGTTGGGCGGGGTAACACTTGCGGGTTTATCGGCAACCTTAGAAATCTTATCTTATGGTAGCAAGACTACCGGCTCGGCCCGTTGGATAGAATTTCCAAGGGTTAACTTGAACTAAAGCCCCAGAATCGAAAGAATAAAGAAAAATAGAGTGGCCAAGGTGGCCGTAGTTAGTTGGACCCTGTATTCAGCGCATAGTGGCCGCGTTGTGTTACAGCCTAGTGTGGCTGACAAAGTAGTCTGGTTAGATGGTTATACACAGTAGTGTATGCTATGTTATTTATATTGCATAGCTGCATTTTGATAGTGAGGATTTTTTCCTAGCACTATTAATTATTGCTCCATTGGAACCAAGTGTGGTAGGACACTTTTATCTCGTTGGTTGAACCCACCTGGGAACTCAGATGAGGTTCTCCACCCTTTGGGTGACTCCCCCGCCACAGGTTGGGAATGGCTAGCATGCGTCGAGACGGATCAGATTCAGGACAGCGAGGCTACGACAGGGGCAAG
>CM055061.1:14494385-14537772 GCA_029204045.2 Tillandsia leiboldiana
AGGAAACCTAAGGTGAACTAGAGGTCAGCATAGAGTCATGGAACTCTAGGACAAGTATGACATGGGACTTAGGTAAAGGGACCAAAGTTTGGAGCTAGAAGAGTTTAAACTACAGCAGGAAATAGACCAAGTTGACTTTAGGATTCAGTAAGGAATCAGGAGGGGGAAATGGAAAGGTGGATCAAGTGTTGAGATGTGAAATGGGAAACAGAAAAGTAGAGTCAATGTAATTCTAAGATAAACGTGGAACAGGAATTAGAGTCAGTGTAACTCTAAGTTAATGGTGAAGCAGGGAAAACAGAGTTAGTTAAAAGCAAGCAAAAAGTGGCTAAAAGCATAAAGAAAATGTAATTGGCGCCTTCGAATTTGAGACTCGTCAAGTGGAGCAGGACTCCCTGGGCAGTGACCCGTCGGACGAGGTACTTTCGAATGGCTAAAAGTGAAAGCAATGAGCTAAATGCTCAAAGAAAAGAGAAAGTGATTTGCCAGTGGCAAAAAGGGAGCTATAAGCATGAATAAGAAAGGAAAGCAAGTGTTCAAAGGCAAAGAGGCTAAGAACTAAAGTAGAAAGAAAAAAAAGAAAATATAAAAAGATAAAATGGGCGTACCTTCGGGGGTGAAATGTAGATCTTGTCGGATCCATGGGCAGTGTCCCTCTCCGGGCAGTGACCCGTATGACAAGTTCCCCGTTGGGCGGGGTAACACTTGCGGGTGTTATCGGCAACCTTAGAAATCTTATCTTATGGTAGCAAGACTACCGGGCTCGGCCTGTTGGATAAGAATTTCCGAGGGTTAACTTGAACTAAAGCACCAGAATCTAAAGAATAAAGAAAAATAGAGTGGCCAAGGTGGCCGGTTAGTTGGACCCTGTATTCAGCGGCATAGTGGCCGAGTTGGTGCTTAGCAGCCTAGTGTGGCTAGACAGAGTAGTGCTGGGTAGATGGTTATACACAGATAGTGTAGTGATATGTTATATTGCATAGCTGCATTTTGATATTGAGGATTTAGTTTCCTAGCACTATTATTATTGCTTCCATTGGACCAAGTGGTGTAGGACACTTTTTCTCGGTGGTTGAACCCACTGGGAACTCAGATGAAGTTCTCACACCCCTTGGGTGACTCCCCCCACAGGTTCGGGAATGGATGCAGCGGTCGAGACGGATCAGATGCAGACAGCGAGGCATACGACAGGGGCAAGGGCCCAGCAGCATGGTGACCTAGAGGGTCTAGCAGAGTATCCCATTATGTATTTCTTGAGTGAACCTTGTATAGGTGAGGAATTTATGTAAAGGAAATGTAATAATTTTATTTGCAAGTTCAGAAATGTAAAGTGTAGTAAGTTTAATTTATGGTTCACTCCTGTATGCTTCATTTCCGCATTAACTATTCGTTATTGAATGAAAGTTTTAAATTTATAGTGATTTTTAGTGCTCTGATATACAGCTTCCGCATACACTGGTTGTGTTATTATGGATGTTACCGTTCCTTTCGGGTAGAAACAGGTCTTACCTCGATTGGCGGTCTGTTGGCGTGCCCGAACCGTACAAATTGGCGGACTCGGGGCGTGACAGATTAGAGTGGTATCGGAGCCTAGGAATAGTCCTAGGTGGTTAGCAAACCTTAGGGAGACTCTCGGGTTTAGGCACGAGAGAGTGTGTCGATTATTGGGCGAAAGTATTTGATTGGTTATTGTTGTTCCCAAAAAGGATGTTGGGACTGATCGAGGGCGACGAGCTTTCATTCTTCGAATATTACGTTGGCGGCCGACAACGTAATGTTGGAGATGAAAAGGAGTACCCTCTTATACTTTCGCATGATTGGGTCGACGAGCCTTTTTGTCGGTGTATAGACTGCGCGTTGCTCAAATGGCTAAATTTGGGCTGGTTGTGTCGTTGTGGTGTGCATATTAGCGATGATACCACATAGGGAGACGCACCTGTTTTGACCCGAGTCACGAGAGGGCTCGGGGTCAAACACGTATACGAGCTGCGATAGCAGGGAACCGCATCTGTTGGAGTGGTCCACAGCAGGTCAGACTTCTTGCCGTCGGCGGAAATTCCCCGCCGACAGGAAGACAGGTTTCGACGCCTAAGAGTAACGTCAGCGTGACAGTTGGAGCAGATAGATGGGCTCCAGTGACTGATAGCGCAACTTGTTGAGGCTGCATAAATGACGCATAGGTATACGGCGTCGCCGCCCGTATGGCGACAGTAAAGAAATGGCTGTGGCCGCCGAACTTTTGTCGGCGCAGCAACACCTTCAGTATAGGGTGTTTTTACGCTGGTGTCAGCTAGGTTGCTGGCAAAGTATGGTTAGTAAGGTCCAGTAAGAGACCGACTCGCGAGGTAAATGGTGATCGCTATGTCGCGAGAGCCAAGTTGCAGTGCCCTGAGGGTTAGGGCAAGAAAGATTTACGAGCTTGGCGGCGTGAATTTGCCCCTGATGATGGTAGTAACCGTGTGGCGCGACAACTGTGGCTGTGTCGCCGCATAGTAGAGTTGGTGAGGCCCAGAGTAGGCTTGAGGATGCGGGAACCTCTCGAAAGAGCGAGAGTTTTGTGGCGCCGTTCTGATGAATCGGTGTAATGGCAAGGGTTGCCACCGTAGTCTTTGCGAGTTGATCACCAGAGTTGGTGGATAGTTATTTTTGGTGCCTCAACCCAGTTGGGAGAGGTGTACAGGAGTTACGCGCGTGTTTAAGCAAGTTGCTTAACATTCTGGATTACGCAAGTTAGCGTAGGGGCGTAGGACGCCCAACTGTTTAGGTGCTCATGGAGCACAGGTACGGTTTAGCCAGAGAGAGCTGATTAGGTGGTGTATTAGCCTTTGCCCAGTGTGGCCAGAGTTGATATAGAGAGTTTGGGTCGTGGATTGACGACTTGTTAGTTGATTTTGCTCAGTGGAGCATAGTGGTCGCGTGGCGACGATTAGCGGGTTCGCTTGTGGACAATCCGTGCCTGGACCATGTTTGTGGACTGTGGCCCTGTAGCCCAGTGGGCAGGCGCAGTCAGCTGTGAGAGACAGCGGCCCGAGACCTGATGGCGGGGCATGATAGAGATTTGGTCGCGGCAGTAGTCCGAGCGATGACCCAGGAACGTGAAATGCCACGTGTGAGCCTTGAGGCTGTTAGTACACCGAGAGTGTGTGATATGATCAGGCCGTAGTGCTAGGGGTGATCGAGGTTCTGTAGCTCCTAGTAGGAGTGCTGGGGTAGCAATCCTAAGTGTGGATCTACCCGTATGACGATTGGATCTTTGTGCTAGTGAGAGTCATTGTACAGTGTTGGACTAGTTGGGCTATAGGCCCCTATTGGATCGTGGTCTGCGGACCTATTAATAGACCTAGATATCGGGTTAGCTGATAACCCGTGGACATTGGAGCGCTTGTAGCGTGTGTGATAGTTGAGGACTCGTGGATTGGCCTTTGCCCTCCACATTAGGCAGCGGAGCGACCGGAAATGCGGTAGATGTAACTAGTTTCAGATGCAACCTCGTTGTGAAAAGAATGATGGCGGAATTAAAGTGAAAATTTCGCAAGTAAAGACTGATCATTCGTGGCAATTGAGAGAACAAGTGCTCAACTGTGTCTTTCACCTACTTGGTGAAAGTGGCCAGACACCAGGTCTGTGTTTGTCCCTAAATTGCGATAGGGATTCATGAATGAGTTGCTCGTGTAGTCCTGGCGAGCAGGAAATTTGATGCCGGTCACGATATACAGTGAGCCCAGTAGTGAGGGCAAGATTTCCTCCCTCTCGATCAAGTAGGAGTCGAGATGTGATTCAAGTTTCGAGGACGAAACTTATTTTAAGGGGGGTAGAATGTAATGTACCGAATTTTCGGCACATAAATAAATGTAAATAAAGGTGGTATGAAATACTAGTGTTATGAAAGTTGGGGAAGTAAGGAACATTTGGACGCGAGTTGGGCCCAATTCGGGTTAAAATGGAGAGATCTAAAAATTTATTGGAGAAAGGGAGCCCAGATTTTTAGTGGAAAATTCACAGTGTCGGAAAATTTCGAGAAAATTACGGGAGCCCCATAAATATGTTTTAAGACCACAGAAAAAGTTTCGCGTTGATCGGATGCCTGATAGTGAGAACGGGCTCCGCCAACAGTGTCAGAAAATTCTGAGAAAATTTGGGGAGCTTCGTAATTATGTTTTAAGGCCACAGTAAAAATTTTGGGTTGATAGGATATCCGGATTGCGAGAACGGGGTCCGCCAGCGATTCTGGATACAGCGGGGCTTTTGGTGGCCCAGAAATGGCCAAAAGTGAAAATTTAAATTTTTCTGTGGTAAATTAAGCTGAAGCGAAGCCGCCTGTCAAATTTGGACGGAAACGGACGAAAAAATGGACAGAAAACGGAACAAAAATGGATCTCGAGGCGATGGCGACACGCGGATCGAGGCGAGGGAGGCGTGCTGCGCAAGGCGCGCCTGGCACTAGTGCGCGCCCGCGTGGAGCGCAGGACGCGCGCCACGTGGCGCGGGGGCGCCGCTTGGACATGGTGAGCGCCCCGCTTCGTGGTGAACCGCCATTTTGGTGGGTTCCCATTGGGGGGACCCGTGGACCCGGTCCACGGCCCACCCCCCACTCTCCCTTCTCTTCACTTTTTTCTTTTTCTTTTCTTCTTCTTCTTCTTCCTCCTCCCCGCAGACCCTTCCTCTTCTCCTTCCATTTTTGTCCAGCCGAGCTTCGAGTGAGGGAGAGAAGAGAGAGATAGAGAGAGAAGAAAAGAAAAAAAGAGAGGGGATTTTGTGGGGCAAGCGAGCGCGCCGTGAACCTCGTGGAACGCACGAGGCGTTCCAAAAAGCCGATGGACAGCGCGACTGTACGAGGTAACGTTATTTTCACGATATTTTTAGCATAATTTTTATGCCTTCTTTGGGTTTAGATTTGACCCCATTACCATATTGCGTGTTAGAAACCAAGTTATACTGCGCCGTTTTGCTGCGCGGACTGCCGGGGGCAGTTTTGGCGCGCCTCGTTTTGCGTGCCAGTTGTGGAAGAAATGCACCGTTTTGTGTGCGGATTCAAAAAATATGCGCAGTTTTGGACGCAAACTCGGAAAACGTGCACCGTTTTGCGTGCTACGTTGGAAAAAAAAGTCCATCGTTTTGCGTGCCAAACCGAGGTATGTGCTCCGTTTCGCGTGCAACTTGTGTTATCGCGCACCGTTTTACGTGCAAAGTCTAATATTTTGCATCGATTTGCGTGCAGGACAAGAAAAATGTGCACCGTTTTGCGTGCAACCCGACAGTGAGGCGTGCACCATTTTGCATGCAGATTTGAGGTACGTGCACCGTTTTGCGTGCCGAGCGTGTTGTCGCGCATCGTTTTGCGTGCCGATCCTAATATTATGCATCGTTTCTCATGCAGGGTTGGAAAAGACATGCACCGTTTTGCGTGCAGATTTGAGGTACGTGCATCGTTTTGCGTGCACTCTCTAATATTATACATCATTTTTTGTATAGGGCTAGAAAAATGTGCACCGTTTTACGTGCAACCCTACAGTAGACCGTGCACCGTTTTGCGTGTAGATTCGAGTTACGTGCACCGTTTTTGCGTGCCGGTTGATATAACGCGCACCGTTTTGCGTGCAGACTAAAACGACGCGCACCGTTTTGCGTGCGGGTTTTTAGTGACGTTCATTGTTTTGCGTGCAGGATTGGTGGACATGCACCGTTTTGCGTGCAGACTCGATTGCATGTTTAGAGGAACACAGATGAAAAGAGCAACTGTTGGTTGCCAATAACAGATGATATATGTGCATGTGTAGAGAAATTTAGAGGAAAAGTGATATTTATGATTTATCCACAATAGGGGATAAATTTGTATGTGTAGATGGACACAGATGATAAATGCAACTGTCGGTTGCCAAAAGGAGATAATTCATTTTCATGTGCAAAAAGGACTTAGAGGATAAATATTATTTTTATGATGGATATGAAAATAATTGCATGCGTAGAAATGAGTAATTACTTGATGACTGTGATCATGTTAGGGTACAACCCTAGGAATCATGTGATATAAGGGAACAGAACTTGTTGGTAGTAAGACTAGGAGAAAACCTAGTTTAGGGGTTTGACGAGTGACATCAACTTAGGAGTTATCCTAGGAAGGATGAGTGGCATGGTCTTAGGTGATAACCTAAGGACACTGGATAGAGTGATCAACATAAAGTCAGAAAACTCTAGGGTGTATATGACATGGAACTTAGGTAAAGAGAACCTAAGGAGAACTAGTGTTCAACATAGAGTCAAGGAACTCTAGGATGAGTATGACATGGAACTTAGGTAAGGAAACCTAAGGTGAACTAGAGGTCAGCATAGAGTCATGGAACTCTAGGACAAGTATGACATGGGACTTAGGTAAAGGGAACCAAAGTTGAGCTAGAAGAGTTTAAACTCACAGACTGGAAATAGAGCCAAGTTGACTTTAGGATTCAGTAAGGAATCAGGAGGATGGAAAAGGTGGATCAAGTGTGGAGATGTGAAAGGGAAAACAGAAAAGTAGAGTCAATGTAATTCTAAGATAACAGTGGAACATGGAATTAGAGTCAGTGTAACTCTAAGTTAATGGTGAAGCAGGAAAACAGAGTTTAGTTAACTCTAGGATTCAGTGAGGAATCAGAAATATGGGATGAGATCCCCAGTTTAAAGAGTTGATCAAATATAACCCTAGAAGGTCATATGGTGTCTGGGCAAATGGATAATAACTTTAACTTCAATTTGAGTTAAAGAAATAAAAGAGAAATGTTTAAGAGTCCAGGAGGCTCTCTAGTTATCCTTATGGCAAGACCTAGGATAAGAGGAAAAAATTGTTGCTAAAAGGCAAAAATTAAAAGCAAGCTAAAAGTGGCTAAAAGCATAAAGAAAATGTAATTGGCGCCTTCGAATTTGAGACTCGTCAAGTGGAGCAGGACTCCCTGGGCAGTGACCCGTCGGACGAGGTACTTTCGAATGGCTAAAAGTGAAAGCAAGGAGCTAAATGCTCAAAGAAAAGAGAAAGTGATTTGCCAGTGGCAAAAAGGGAGCTATAAGCCTGAATAAGAAAGGAAAGCAAGTGTTCAAAGGCAAAGAGGCTAAGAACTAAAGTATTAAGAAAAGAAAGAAAATATAAAAAGATAAAATGGGCGTACTTTCGGGGGTGAAACGTAGATCTTGTCGGAGCCGTTGGCAGTGTCCCTCTCCCGGGCAGTGACCCGTATGACAAGTTCCCCGTTGGGCGGGGTAACACTTGCGGGTGTTATCGGCAACCTTAGAAATCTTATCATATGGTAGCAAGACTACCGGGCTCGGGCCCGTTGGATAAGAATTTCCAAGGGTTAACTTGAACTAAAGCACCAGAATCTAAAGAATAAAGAAAAATAGAGTGGCCAAGGTGGCCGGGTTAGTTGGACCCTGTATTCAGCGGCATAGTGGCCGAGTTGGTGCTTAGCAGCCTAGTGTGGCTAGACAGAGTAGTGCTGGGTAGATGGTTATACACAGATAGTGTAGTGATATGTTATATTGCATAGCTGCATTTTGATATTGAGGATTTAGTTTCCTAGCACTATTATTATTGCTTCCATTGGACCAAGTGGTGTAGGACACTTTTTCTCGGTGGTTGAACCCACTGGGAACTCAGATGAGGTTCTCACACCCCTTGGGTGACTCCCCCCACAGGTTCGGGAATGGATGCAGCGGTCGAGACGGATCAGATGCAGACAGCGAGGCATACGACAGGGGCAAGGGCCCAGCAGCATGGTGACCTAGAGGGTCTAGCAGAGGTATCCCATTTATGTATTTCTTGAGTGAACCTTGTATAGTGAGGAATTTATGTAAAGGAAATGTAATAATTTTATTTGCAAGTTCAGAAATGTAAAGTGTAGTAAGTTTAATTTATGGTTCACTCCTATATGCTTTCATTTCCGCATTAACTATTCGTTATTGAATGAAAGTTTTAAATTTATAGTGATTTTTAGTGCTCTGATATACAGCTTCCGCATACACTGGTTGTGTTATTATGGATGTTACCGTTCCTTTCGGGTAGAAACAGGTCTTACTCGATTGGCGGGTCTGTTGGCGTGCCCGAACCGTACAAATTGGCGGACTCGGGGCGTGACAGATACCACTCTAATCTGTCACGGCCCGAGTCCGCCAATTTGTACGGTTCGGGCACGCCAACAAACCCGCCAATCGGGCATGACCTTTCCCTACCCGAAAGGAACGGTAACATCCATAATCGTACAACAAGTATGTGCGGAAGCTCAATATCAGAGTACTAAAAATCACTATAAATTTGAACTTTCATTTTATAAACAAACAGTTTAATGCGGAAATGAAAGCCTGCAAGAGTGAACCATGACTTAAATTTATTACACTTTACATTTTTGAACTTGCAAATAAAATTATTACAATTCCTTTAAATAAATTCCTCACCATACAAAGTTCACTCAAGAAATATATAAAAGGGATACCTCTGCTAGACCCTCTAGGTCTCTATGCTGCTGGGCCCTTGCCCCTGTCGTATGCCTCGCCGTCTACATCTGAAACATCTCGACCGCCGTATCCATACCTGAACCTGTGGGGGGGGAGTCACCCAAGGGGTGTGAGAACTACGACATAGTTCCCAGTGGGTTCAACCACCGAGATAAAGTGTCCTACACCACTTGGTCCAATGGAAGCAATAATAATAGTGCTAGGAAACTAAAATCCTCAATATCAAAATGCGGCTATGCAATATACATGTCACTACCCTATCTGTGTATACTCATCGACCCAGCACTACTCTGTCCAGCCATACTAGGCTGCTAAGCACCAACTCGGCCACTATGCCGCTGTATATAGGGTCAAACTGACCCGGCCACCTTGGCCACTCTAATGTCTCTTTATTTCTTTAAATTCTGGTGATTTAGTTCAAGTTAACCCTCAGAAATTCTTATCCAACGAGCCCCAGCCCGGTAGTCCTGCTACCATAAGATAAGATTTCTAAGGTTGCCGATATCACTGGCAAGTGTTACCCCGTCCTACGGGAGAAACGTCCCGAACGGGTCTCTACCCGGGAGAGGGATACTGTAGAGTACCGGGAATTCGGATGGCGCGCCGACCTCGCAAGATGGCGTGGTGCGGAGGAATTGCCTCGGGCATGTTGCTTATGTGTTTACAGATGATGTCGGGTTGATGCGGATCAATGCGGAAGCCCTAGCTTTGATTCGGGGATTTTCCGGGCTTGGCGCACCGATTGAGGACCGGAATTGGGAACACCGATTTCACAGTGGAGTGCAGGAATTCGGGTACACTTGGAACAGGTGTGTTTTCAAATTACAGCGGATTTTGGGAGGTTCCGGACTGACACGGAGAACCCAAAGGCGAAAAGTGAGTTGGAACTGACAATTTTGGAGCCGGTTTTTGGATTGAGCACCCCGACTCAACGGTTGAGCTTTTTGAGGAGAAAAAGTTGTGGACATGTGTATTTTCAGTTTACAGCGGAGTTCGGGAGGTTTCAGATCCGTGCGGAGGCCCCGAGGGCAAAAAGTGAGTTGACGGGGGGCTTTTGATGGATTATTAAATTATTTAAATTAATTAGTGGTTTAATTGGCTTTGGTCTGGTTAGTAAAAAAAGAAAAGAAAGAGAAGGTTGGTTTTGGGGTGGCTTGAGATATTTTGCATTGGTGCATTTAATGCTGCCCACCTACCACGCTAATTAAGTTCTCCTAATTAAGAAGCCTCCACGTCATTCGTCTCCTTCACAAAGCAAGCAGAGGAAAAGAGTTAGAACAGAGGAAAGGAAGAAGAGAAAGAAAAAGAAGGAAGTGAGAGTGGTTTTGATGTTGGACCTTCTCCTTGAAGCCGTATGCAGCAGCGGAACGTGCGCGTCGACCCTCCAACAAGGTAAGTGCAGTTTGGTTTTTTATTGAGTGAGAGAGAAGCTTGGGTTTTCTTCTTTGGATTTTGGATTGTGGGTTGGAGCTCTTGGAGGTGTTGGTGGTGGACTGTTGTCCACGCGTGTTTGGAGGGCCGCAGGAGGGGAGCCGCGCGGGCGCGCCTGGGCGCCGCGCGCGGTTGGCGCAGCCTTCTGCGCGGGCGTGCAGAGGTGCCGCGCGCAGCAGCTGCGGGCGCTGCGTGCACGGCCGGCGGGCGCACAGCAGTGCCGCTGCCCGCACACAGGGCGCGCGGGCGGCCGCGCGCTGGGCACTGCGGGGGCCGGGTGCACGCGCGCGCGGGGGCACTGCGGGCGCCGCGCGCGCGCATTGGCGCTGCGCGGGCGGGCGCCACGCAGCACAGGGCGCGCGCGGGGGCACTGCGGGCGCCGCACTGCATGCCCAGGCGCCGTGCGACGGGCCCTGGTGCCGCGTGCCAGTAGCAGCGCTGCGGCCAGCGCCAGCAGCAGCGCGGCCGGTGGCAGCGGCACGAGCGACTGCGGCATGTGGTCGGCGAGCGCGCTTGGCGAGGGGCCGGTGGTTGCCGGGTGTCGCAATGGCTTTTGTTAACTGTTTTAGCGTGATTTTCCCCTTTTCCTCTCACAGGACGTCGACGGGCGGCGTGGATTTCGGCAAGGCTCCGTGCGGAACCCGGATCGAGTGTGCGGCACACGTGTTTAGCGGTACAGGTGGTGAATGTGAAGGTTCTGTGTTAGTGAGTGTGCTGTGGGTGCATCTATTTATGTTGGAGACTTGGTGTATGATTTTTGTGGCATCACGTGGATCACCATTAGATTAATTGGATTTAAATTATGCAAACTGGAGGTGTATAAGGGTGGAATTAAGGAATTCTATATGTGGACTTTAATTATTTGGTGTGCAAGTGGAGCTTTGTTTGTACTGTGGGTGATTTCTTTGCAGCAGGTTGTACAGGGGAGATGTAGATTGAGTATGTGGATGTACTTGGAATTAAGTAGTTTGGGTTTATGTGTTTATGTATTTTAATTGTGCTTGGAGCATGAGAATTTGTGTTGTGGGTTTTATTTTGGGCTGAAGCTTTGGTGTGGGCTGTGTGTTTGTGACTGTTGGAGCACGACCGAGTTTTATGTGATGGCTAGGGAGTGAATTGCTGGTGACAGAATTTTTTTGTAGAGGACTCAGGAATTTTTATTCGAACCTCCGGGGTTTTTCCGGGTAAGCGACGGTATGTTCGCGCGCGGCGCATTTTTCGAGGTTTCGTCAGTTCGAGGTTTCAGCGCTTCACCGACTTCAGCGTTTTGCCTGCGGAAAGCGTTCCAGGTGGGTTGGAATTTCTCCAAAATTTATGGAATGCCCCTTAATGCTATTGAATGCAAGTTGTTCATGTTTATTTAGCATTTTCGCTGTTTTTACATCTGATAATTGCCTGGAAGTTTCTCTAAAATTTATTGGAACCCCGGATTATTTTTAGTAGACTCCTGATATCACATGACACTAGGTTTCATGCTTTGTTTGCATCGTGATTGCACCTGAACCGTTTTAAAAATTGAAAAGTCCGTTTTAAGGAAAAATCAATGTTTTCGAAGATGGTTTTTAAGTTATGAGTTGCCAAAAGTCTGGCATAGGTTCAGGGTGCTTGTGTACTCGTGCCGGGGGGCCGAGTGGATTTTTAGAGCATGTGTGCTGAGTTCAGTGTCCTGTGAGTTCTTCTTCCTTGTTGGGGATCAATGGGGTTTATCCTAGATCATGGGTTATGTATCTGATTTAGTGGTGGAGATGGTTCTCCCACTTAGTTCTGAGGATATTTGGGGTTCTGGTAGATCGAGTCGCGGAGGTTTCCCGACTCAGCCATGGTCGTGCATTATCAGATTGAGTCGTTGAGGGTTCTCCGACATAGCTGTGAGAGTATTTGGGCTATTCCTTTTGAGTCGAGGTTCTTTTTCCGACTGAGTTGTGCTCTGAGCTTTGAGATACCGATCTGTTTGATCGTGGATTATAGCCTGCATGTGCCGCATATTTGAGACAGTGAGACAGATGTGATACTTGAGTTCGGTGGGGTCGCACCCCTCGAGCTACGCCCCGGGTGCGATGATGATACCGAGCCTGACGAGGCTACGATGTGGTTATGCGCCTAGTTGATTTACTAGTGGTCGCTTGATACCCCTGGCCGAGCTACCATGGGGTCACTTTGTGTGAGATTGAGATAGTCGGTTTAGGACGCCCCACGTAAATCCCGTCCTCTTGTGGATGCGTGGTAGTGGGCAGGTGCGTTCCTAGACGACAGGCGCAGGCTGGACTGAGCCAGTTTTGGGCAGTCTTTGAGATTGGGTGTTATGAGCGGGTAGTTACATATTATGTTCTTAGATGGTTTTTCCTGAGAGCATTGATACTGAGGCATTGTAGCAGTAGCGAGAGTATGCATAGCATGTTTATGATAGACTTTCCTTTTGAGACATATTAGCTGTAGTTTTCCTTCAGCTTATCTATCTATCTATCTATCTATCTGCATATCTATCTGTTTTGCCTCCAGTAGACTTAGTGGGCATACCGTGGATATTGGGACGGTACCCACTGAGATCTGCCTTCTGCTGTAGATCTCACACCCGCTGCGGTGACAGGTTGAGGTAGCTGTTCCGGCTTGGTTCGCGCGGAGACAGCAGATCGAGGTGAGGACGTGGCCGATTAGTTCCTTACCAGCATTGAGAGTCAGAGGTAGATGTACCCGTTTTTATTTTATGACTCCACTTTTGTACTGGACATTCTGTGAGACTTGTGAGGATTATATTCCTTTTTCATAGCTTATCAGACTTTGTATTGAGGATTTTCTTTTATCCAGATGTTCAGTTGATTTCTATAGCTATTAGTTCTTTTTCAGCTCTGATACATGTTAGCTATAGATCTTTTGCAGGATAGACGCTTCGTCTGTGCGGCAGTTTCCGCACAGACGGCGGATCTGTTGGCGAGCCCGGGTCGCAGTTTCGACCTCGGGGCGTGACAGATACTGCCCGTACCTCCAACATGGGCCGCGTTTCATTCCGTAGAATCTTTATATTTTCTTTTTCTTTTTCTTTTCTTTTTTCTTTTCTTTTCTTTCTCTTTTACTTTAGTTCTTAGCCTCTTTGCCTTTGAACACTTGCTTTTTTTTCTTATTCGAGCTTATAGCTCCCTTTTTGCCACTGGCAATTCTCTTTCTCTTTCCTTTGAGCATTTAGCTCTTTACTTTCACTTTAAGCCTTTCGAAAGTACCTCGTCCAACGGGTCACTGCCCAGGGAGTCCTGCTCCACTTGACGAGTCTCAAATTCGAAGGCGCCATTTACATTCTCTTTATGCTTTTTAGCCACTTTTAGCTTGCTTTTAACTTTGCCTTTTTACAACAAATTATCTCTTATCCTAGGTCTCGCCATAAGGATAACTAGGAGTCACTTGGACTCATATTATTTCTCTTTCTGTTCTCTTTATCTTAAGCAATTTGCTTGTCTTGCTTATTAATCACTTTTGCTCTCTCTTAAGCTCTATTTCTTTTCACTAATTCCTCTTTTACCCTAGGTCTTGCCACACGGATTACTAGAGAGTCTCCTGGACTCTTAAACATTTCACTTTTCTTTACTTATCTCAAATTGAAGTTAAAGTTATCGTTCATTTGCACAGACACCCTATGACTTTCTAGGGTTGTATTTGTTTAGTTCTTTAACCTTGGGATCTTATCCCACTTTCCTAATTCCTCACTTAATCCTAGAGTTCACTTAACTCTATTTTTCTGTTCCACTTTAACTTAGAGTTACACTGACTCTAATTTCCTGTTCCACTATTATCTTAGAGTTACACTGACTCTAATTTCCTGTTTTCCCTTTCATGTCTCCATATACTTGATCCTTTCCACTTTCCTTCGTTTAACTCTACTTGGAGTTAAACTAGTCCATCCATTTACCCAGACGCCCTATGACTCTCTGGGGTCATGTTCACTAAATTCTTAGCCGTGGGATCTAATCCATTTTTTTTTTTTCTGATTCCACCCTGAACTTAGGGTTAACTTAACTCTATTTTCCTGTCTGTGAGTTTGAACTCCTCTAGTTTACCTTAGGTTCCCTTTACCTATGTTTCATGTCACACTCATTCTAGAGTTCCTTGACTCTATGTTGATCACTAGCTCTCCTTAGGCTTCCTTTACCTAAGTCCCATGTCATATCCGTCCTAGAGTTCCCTGACTCTATCTTGACCACTAGCTCTCCTTAGGTTTCCTTTACCTAAGTCCCATGTCATATGCATCCTAGAGTTCCCTGACTCTATGTTGACCACTAGCTCTCCTTAGGTTTCCTTTACCTAAGTCCCATGTCATATACATCCTAGAGTTCTCTGACTCTATGTTGATCACTCTATCCAGTGTCCTTAGGTTATCACCTAAGACCATGCCACTCGTCCTCCCTAGGATAACTCCTAAGTTGATGTCACTCGTCAAACCCCTATACTAGGTTTTCTCCTAGTCTTACTACCAACAACTGTTGTTCCCTTATGTCACGTGATTCCTAGGGTTATACCCTAACATGCTCACAATCATGAATAGCTAATCTTTTTCATGCATGCAATTAATTTCATCTCATTCATAAAATAATAATTATCTCTACGCATGTATATTCATCATATATCTTTGGCAACCAACAGTTGCACTTTTCCTCTGTGTTCATTTACACATGCACATCTATCCCTCTAACTCTGGCAACCAACAGTTGCACTTTTCCATCTGAATTCATCTACACAGGCAATCATAATCAAAATTACCTAACGCCTCTAAAAGGCTACTATCATGTTTCGAATCGAAAAGCAAAGGAGCAAGGGGAGAGGTCACCCAATTTCGGCAGAATTCCCCACCTTGTGATGCTCCCAATTGCTTGTAGACACTTGCAATTGGTCTCCGCGCGATTCCACTTGTCTCCTCGAGCTTGCACTCAAAACGGTGCACTTCCCTCGAGTCCGCACGCAAAACGGTGCACGTCCACCAAACCTGCATGCAAAACGGTGCGCGTTAGTAAAACCCACACGCAAAACGGTGCGCGCCGCTTCAGTTGGCACGCAAAATGATGCGCGTCAACTCAACCTGCACGCAAAACGGTGCACGTACCTCGGGTTTGCACGCAAAACGGAGCATGCTTCTCTTAAGGTTGCACGCAAAATGGTGCACATCTTTCCAACCCTGCACGAAAAATGATGCATAATATTAGGTTCGGCACGCAAAACGGTGTGCGACAACACGATCGGCACGCAAAACGGTGCACGTACCTCAAATCTGCACGCAAAACGGTGAACGCCTCACTGTAGGGTTGCACGCAAAATGGTGCACATTTTTCTTGTCCTGCACGCAAATTGATGCAAAATATTAGACTTTGCATGTAAAACGGTGCACAACAACTCAATCTGCGCGTAAAACGGAGCACGTACCTCGGGTTGGCTCGCAAAACGGTGCACGTTCCTTTTTCGACGTTGCACGCAAAACGGTGTATGTTTTCCGAGTTTGCGTTCAAAATTGTGCATATTTTTTCGAATCCGCACGCATAAAGATGCATTTTTTTCACAATTGGCACGGAAAACGAGGCGCGCCAAAACTACCTCCCGACAGTCCGCGCAGCAAAACGGCACAGTATAACTCGGTTCCTAACACGCAACACGGTATGGGGTCAAATCCAAACCCAAAGGAGGTCTAAAAACTGTGCCAAAAATACTGTAAAAATAACGTGCGGGGCTAACCTCGTACAGTCACGCCGCCCATCTGGCTTTTGGAACACTCGCGCGCTCCACAAGGTTCACGGCGCGCCCGCGAGCCCCACGAAATCCCCTCTTTTTTTTCTCTCTCTCTCTCTCTCTCTCTATATGCTCGGTTGGAGAAGAAGAAAAGAAAAGAGAGAAGGGAAGGACTGCGGGGGAGAAGGAAGAAGAAAAGAAGAAAAGAAGAAGAAGGAAGGCAGGGGAGGGCTTGTAGACCGAGTCCACGGGCCCCCCAATGGGGGCCCGCCACCTGGCGGCCCCTCTCTCACAGGGGCGCGCGCACCTGCATAGGCGCGCGCCCCTGCGCCGCGCGGGCGCTTCCCGCGCCCGCGCGGGCGCCAATGGGGGCCCGCCACCTGGCGTCCCCCCGTTGACCCGCGCATGAGTGCGCGCCAGCTGTGCGCATTGCGCAGCTGGCCGCGCGCCTCGAACCGCGCACCGACGTCTTGGAAAAATCTCTTTTTGTTTCGTTTTCTGTCCGTTTTTCGTCCGTTTCCGTCCAAATTTGACAGGCGGATTCGTTTCAGCTTAATTTACCATAGAAAATCTTAAATTTTCAGTTTGGGTCACTTCTGGGTCTCCAAAAGCCTCGCTGTATCCAGAATCACTGGCGGACCCCGTTCTCACAATCCGGGTATCCGATCAACACGAAACTTTTACTGTGACCTTAAAACATAATTACGAAACTCTCCAAATTTTCTCAGAATTTTCCGACACTGTTGGCGTAGCCCGTTCTCACTATCCGGCATCCAATCAACGCGAAACTTTTTCTGTGGTCTTAAAACATATTTACGGGGCTCCCGTAATTTTCTCGGAATTTTCCGACACTGTGAACTTTCCACTAAAAATCTGGGCCCCCTTTCTCAAATAAATTTTTAGATCTCTCCATTTTAACCCGATTTGGGCCCAACTCGCGTCCAAATGTTCTTTACTTCCCTAACTTTCATAACACTAGTATTTCATACCACCTTTATTTACATTTATTTATGTGCCGAAAATCCGGTACTTTACAGAGTGGTTGTCAATGGGATTTGTCTCCCAGATACTCAGTCGACGGGGAACTCAATTCTTTCAAAAGAACTTCGACCTGAGTATCGCTACTTGAACTTCATTGTTTGCTACAACATCCTACCTAACATGCAAACAAAAGTTCTTAGATGGGATAGAATGTTGTTTCTGTATCTTCTTGGAAACCCCACAGCAGCCTTGGGATCCAACTTCAACATTCCCTATCTCATCTGGTCGAGAATGGCGAGGTATGTGGAAAATGCCCATCCTACAAAGCGACTTCCCTTCCTAATGATCATAATGCGCATCTTACGCAAGTTTAAGATCGACACCAGTGCGAGCTCATACATGCACAGTTTGGGAACCATTAATGATACAACGATTGTGAAGTCCCTCTCCACTCGACAGGATGAACCACCAACGCCTCCTCGCAGTAAGAGACCGGCAGTAGCAGCACCAAGAGCACCAGCAGCAACAGCTTCAGCACCACCAGCAGCAGCTTCAGCACCAGAGGATGATGCCTCTGTTACGTCGATATATAAAGAACAACAACGGCTATCGTCAGAATAAGAACGAATGTCTAACGAATTCATAACGATGAGGGCCGACATAGGGGATTTAAAGAAAAGGCAAAAGTCCCTAGGGAAGTTAGTGAAAAAGATCTTCCAGAAACTTGGTTGCAGCAGTTCTGAGGATTCAGACTGATGTTTTTCTTTTCTGTTGTTCTAATATTTTTTTTGTTTTGCAGGTTTTTAGTTCTAGTTCTTACATTTCTTTTTCTACACTTTTAACTCCCTTAATTTTGTAATTTTGGCTACTTTTAGTGACAAAAACGGGGAGAGAGATATGAACAATGGTTTGACAATGGTTTGTGAGAACATTGAACTTTGAAAGGTAAGTATCACAACAACTTTGGTTTTCTATTGTGAATGAATGCATGCCTCAACTAATTATTTGACTAACTATTTGGGCATGTAATATTACTAACAAGTTGTTTGATTACTAACATACTTATGACATTTAGAATTTATTGCTTAAAAGATATGTCTATCTCTGATTGATATTTTAATACATATCTGCTTTTGCAAATATCATGGTGAGTATAAACTTCATCTCTCTGGTTGGTTTTTGAATGTCAAATTCTTGAGGTACGATTTCTTTTGTTAAGAATTATTAAGGATTGCTAAGGATTTTGTCTTGGCGTATTTCGTGAAGTGGTTAAGTCTTGAAGATTGAAGATGAAGATGTTTGGATCATATACCTCAATATGAAGAAAGAAGAATTCAAAAGGATCAGGTACGTTTAACTAAATAACTTTGGTGATCCGAATACTTCTTGTAGTGTAGAAACACTTGGATGGGTTTTTAATCGCATAAAAATCAAGAAACTGGACTGTTATATGTTCAGGATCCGGATCAGAGTAATCCAGTCCGGACCCCGAACGTAGGTAGGTTCATGCGCAAATCCAGTCCGGAACACCCTTGGTTCAGTCCGGACCCCGAACGTGGATTTTGCAGGAATTGCATGAACAGTCCGGACCGTGGATACTTCAGTCCAGACCCCGAACAGTGTGTTTTTAGGAATTCTCTAAAAAACAACGACAGTCCGGATCAAGCCTAATCCAGTCCGGACCGTCGTGCGGGTAAAATTCTGTTATGGTCAGTTTTTGATTCTCATACTCTTCCAATGGTTTCTAACCTATAAGTAAACCCTAATTCTATCTTTTAGGGTAATCCACTATAAGTTTTTTATTCCGTACATGAACGAGGAAAATTAACGGAGAAAACTTATAAATCCACATATAGAGAAGAAAGGAAATAACTAGATTTAATTCTATGTTTCTTCATCTATATTAATTAATTTGATTCTAGGTTTTCAAACTCAGATTTTGAGTAGAATCAAATTAATGAATACTTAGATGGTATTTCCGATCTATCTTTGATCTAAGTATTCGGCGGATTATCACCACCAACAAAACAACAATTTTTTCCAAAATCAGCGCGTGAATTTACGTGGCCTTGTGGATTCAAGGTGCTACCGCTCTCGTGGATTCGGAGCGAGGTACGTTCGTGTGATCGAGATGTACTACTTGGTGGAGACCGTGGATTCGGTCAGACGTCGTGGACTCGACGTTGGACGCCGTGTATTCGGCATTGGACGCAAATCGTGGATTCGAGGCGCGTTGCGGAGCGAGCGGAGAAGATCAGCTCGGAGCGTATGGAAAAAGGATGAGTCGTACGTGAGTACGGTATATCACTTTTGTACGTGTTTAATCTTAGTTGATTTCACCGTGTCATCGGTCCCGTAGTTTTTTACTCCTGGTTTTGGAGTTTTCCACATAAAAATCTTGAGTGTTATTTTTCATTTCCGCATTGGGTTTTATTACACAAAGATTTTTGAGTGTTTATTATTTACACCTATTCACCCCCCTCTAGGTGTTTTTTCCCCTATTTAGATCCATATTATCATAACCCAACAGCACCGTCTTCCACCACATGCGGGCGTTCCCCTCGAGGAAGTGGACCGCCAGGGGAACCCGCTCGTACTCCTCCATCAGCAAGTCCTTGAACAGTTTCTCCATCGTATCCACCCACTTCTCTATGACCCAGGGGTCGGTCGTCTCCCCCTCGAACATCGGTGGATCGTATTTCTTGAAGTCGGCTAGGTTAGCTCGCACGCGGTCCCGCTCAATCAGCGGAACTGACCCTCCCCCCGTGGCAGCGGCGGCCACAGCGGGAGAAGGTGTCACCACGGTCTCCTCCAGGGTACCCCCTGTAGTGGTCCCCGGCGTCGGTCTCGTAGCCACTGTCGAAGGAGCTGCCGCTGGTGTCGTGGGCTGGACTGACGGTACCTTGGCTGCCGCGGCCTGTGGAGGGGCCGCCCCCGTCCCGGCGTCCGTCACCGGTGGTCCCGTCGCTGGTGCTGTTGGCCCCTGCGAAGGGGCCTGGGCGACCACCACCGTCGCAGCTGGCTGCTGCTGCGTCAACCGACGCACGTGGTCCGTGAGGGTCGCCAGCTGCCCTGCCATCTCCCGCAGTTGTTGCCGAAGGAGCTGGCTCTCTACGGCCGTCGATGCCACCGCGTCAGCCCCCGTGTCCTCGGCTGATGATCTAGTTCGGGCCATGCTCTGTACACACACACAACACAAGTTACCTCTAGACTCCGCTAGCATAGCACTCAACCAACTATCGAGAATAGGGACTTATACTCCCCCCCCCCCCCCCCCCCCCCCCCGATCACTCGCTTTCTACGCTTCTATGTCATGTTCATTTCATTGATTAGTAGCTAAGTGAGGTATCTTTGTGGATGTCGGACGCTGACTACCGTGGTTAAAAAAAAAGAAGTCTCTGATACCATCTTAATCTGTCACACCCCGGGGGTTTCATTAAGCGGAAGACGACCAATGAAAAGATTAAATTTGTGTATACATTTTTTTTTTGAATGTCCTTTCTCCTCGGTGCGTGCCCAGACCCGCCGCATACACCGATTCATCCCCGCAAACGGGCGGAGTCTCCTCTGTATATGCACGGCGTCGCAGTTACAACAATCATTTAACCTCAGCAGTTTACTAACATGAGCGCACAAGAGTAAAGAATTCACGAGGCCGACTGGTTTAAATGGATAAATCCACAAGTTTAAAAACGATGCCCACACGGCACCCAGGTTTTTCAAAACGGTTTTCGCAATCCATAAATCCACAGGGTTTTTAAAACGGTGCCCACATGACACCCATATTTTTCAAAACTGTTTTCGCAAATCCATAAATCCACAGGGTTTTAAAATGGTGCCCACACGACACCCATATTTTTAAAACAGTTTTTGTAGTGGTCCAGGTTCCCATGCTATATTTCCCGTGAATCTAATGTGTAAAACACCTGTTGATGGTGTGTCTGATCCATAGTGTATCGAAGGGATAGCACAGATGGACCCATTGAGGTATTTATTGTCATATTGGCCTTCGGCTGCATTTGCCGAATTTTACAAAAGGTTTTGGGCCAAACAGAGGTTGGATTTGGATTCAGCGCGGAAAAACGCTTGAAAACGGCTATTTGCTTGTTAATTTCGGAGTCCGAATGACCAAAAACGGGCTTCCGGAAGTTTTCGGGGTTTTTCGGTGCATGGGAGGTGACTGTGGACCGCCGGCTGCCACGTGGCGGCCTGTCATTGGCCGGTTCGCGACATTCGGTCCACGGAGCGGCGCGGCGGGGTGCATGAGCCCGGGGCAGGATGCGTGGCAGGCGGGGATAGGCTGGCTCTGGTGCGCGGTCCACGGGAATTTGAGCAGCGGTGCACGGTTTGAGCGGTGGCGCAGGGTTCTGAGCGGGAACCACGTGTCGCGGCCTGGTTGGTGGGCGCACACGGCGCGGTCCACGGAACCCAAAAGTGGGTGTGTGGACCCGGTGTATGGGACGCGTGGCAGCTTCCTATAGGTGGGCTCAGCTAGCGCGGCGCAGCGAAAGGCGTGGAAGCCCGCCTCGGGACGGAGCCCGCAGAGGCGCCTGACGCGGCGGTCGGCCGCACTCGAGTGCGCCACGCGAGAGGCTGGCCGTACACGAGTGCGCCACGTGTCGCGACGCGAGTGGCGGGCCGTACCAACCCTGCTGACCGCGGGGGGGACGCGTGGCGCGCGGCGGGGCCACTTGCATGGCTGTCCCGTGTTATGTGTAAACGTGGCGTCACCTCAGGATTTCGGGCGCGTCGGACGGGCAGCGTGCAACCCTGTTGGCGGATTCGGGCGCCCGAAAATCCGCGCCCGAATCCGGCCCAACACAGTAATGGGCTGAGTCTATAAATAGGCTTCCTTGTTTTTCTTTTTGGCTTTTTAGACTCCTTTTCACTGTGGTGTCTTCAGAGGAAATTTCCCTCACACAGTGCACTATCCATTGGAGGACTTTGAGGATTTTTGGAGGCAGGCATCCCGAGGTTCGCGATTTTACGACGCAGCGCGACACTTGTTCTCCGGCGACCCGCTTCGTCCCTTCTCAGTGTTTGGGCTCCTCCGGCTCACTCCTACCTCCTTTTCCGACGATTCTTGCCCCATTGGACTCGCGACTGGTAGGACTCTAACTACTGTATTTTGAGTTTCCTCGTTTTCCATGCTGACCTTGGAGTTTACAGAGCTTCCATTTCACCCCTTTTTCTTCGCGGATTTTTGGACAGCACTGCGGTGTTCTAGCTGTATCTTTTCGCACAGACGTCGGATCGAGGCGATTCAGAAGGCATTTTTCATCTACACGATGCAAGGAACGCCCTTGAATTTTCTGGGAATTTTCTGAATAATTTTCGAAGGTGAAAAT
This sequence comes from Tillandsia leiboldiana, assembly GCA_029204045.2. Classification (NCBI taxonomy): domain Eukaryota; kingdom Viridiplantae; phylum Streptophyta; class Magnoliopsida; order Poales; family Bromeliaceae; genus Tillandsia; species Tillandsia leiboldiana. The sequence goes on from CM055061.1 coordinate 14,516,330, forward strand.
CCTCTTCTCCCTGAGTTCGTGGACACTGAAATTTTGTACAGTTTTGTTTGGGGTGTTTGCCTTGCCGGATTTATATCTCAGCGTAGGAAACTCGGATTTGAGCGTGCAGGTACTCGTTTCGGCCGGTTCATCGTGAGGATCGTGACAGTATTTATCTTGGATTTTTTTGGGCATTTTTCACAGGTGAAAACAGGCAAATAGTGGACTGCTGTAATTTGGGACAGATTTTGTGATGTGTTGTGTGATTAAATGTTGTATGTTCTTTTGGGGAATGTTGTGCAGTTTTGTGGAAGTTGTTTGGACCGAGCGTGGACATCACTTTTGGGACCAGGATTTAGCGCTCGAGGTGGGTGTTGTTGTAAACCTCCAACTTTTGATTTCCCACTAGGCATATTACAGTGTTGCTTGATCATGTTGCTAGTTAGAATTGTGAAATGGACCTAGCATGCTTGTATGAGATTACGGATTTATTGTTACTACTTGCATGGTTAGAGAACTAAATGTTAGTAAGTTGTGTTTCCTTGCTTTAGATGTGTAGTTTAAACACTTGGAATCATGCTAAATCCACATCATGTTGTATGTATAATGGAAGGTTCGGGCATGTGGTTAGAGTTCATATTTTGGAAAGATTATTTTTTAGTGAGTTCCTATCTTTGCAACAACATATTGAAAGTGATTGTATCTTGAAAAGCAAGGTGTTAGGGAAATTCATTATTCTTGTGAAAGCATGTGGTTAGGGCTCGCATCTTGAAAAGCTTATTGTTAGTCGATCATGTATCAAGATTGTATCATGTATCATGTATTATGCATCATGTACATTGGAGGTTCCATGCACTTAGTTTTGTAAAAGTTAGAATACTTGTAATTATTTTATCAAGTAAAGGATTTTGCATGCTTGTATGGTCATCTAGCTAGGCCACCTTTTTCTGCTACACAACATATTGGGACATGACTTAGGAGAAACCATGTTTAGCCGTTCTCCTTTCTTTTCAGTTGCATATTGCTCGAGTTAGAGCAGGGGTATGGGATAGTGTAGTCGAGGTCATCGAGTCGGGGTCAGAGTAGACTCGATTATGGATCGTGAGGCATTGTGGTAACCGCGGACAGTAGGCGGTTAGCAAGATGTTGATTACTTTATCAGAGTTGGACTTGTGGGTTGTTGCGGCGACCGCGGACATTGGGCGGTTGACCGGATGTTTTACTTATGCATCAGATTGGGTATCAGATTTCTCTAGTGGATGGAGTTTCCCACTTATTGAGTATTATTGCACCAGATTGGGGATCAGGGTTTCATTAGTGGATGGATTTTCCCACTTTGATCATAGTCATGATCAAAGTCCTGCTATACTGAGATACTTGTTACTGAGATACTTTACTCGTGTGGGTCGCTCCCCTCGAGTGCCACTCCGGAGGTAGGCTTTTCGGACCCATCTTTGTGTGCCGGTCTGATACTTATTTTGGGATGCGAGCCGTGCGTGCCGATCCCGCGATTTCGAGCCTTGTGTGCAGATTCCGCTGAGCAGGCAATGCCAATTCTACTTGTGGCACATCATATTGGGTTATTTGGACAGACTCGGTTTTCTGATGCATTCATACGGTCATCTCTTTTGATACTGCATTTAGAGGCATAGTAGTGATAGTTTTCCTTATCAGTAGCCTTTATAGCTTACTGCTGTTTTTCCCTTTTTGCCTCTAGTTGTCCTAGTGGGCCGTCAGGGTTTGAGGTTTTGCCCACTAGGGGAGACTATTGTTTTATATAGTAGTTCTCACCCCCCATTGTCTTTCTTTTCTTTTCCCCCTTTGTTTTGCAGAGTCTTCTGCGGGAGTTGCAGGGCCGTCTCGGGCAGATCGAGGTAAGCGGATAGCGGATTAGATAGATCTTCTACCCGACTGCGAGCGTAGCGGTGTACCAATTGTACCCTTTTCTTTTCTCAGACAGTTGTAGTTTATTTTGGGTCTGGCTCTTGCCAGCTGTTTGTACTTATTTGGTGAGCTGGGAGAGACACTTGTATATTTTGAGAGTTTTTTTCTATGCTTTTACCTTCCAGCTGTAGTCTGAGATGTAGTAGTTTTATTTTAGCTCTGTTCTATGCTCCTTTATTATATCTTTTATATCTGAGCAGGTTACCAGCGCTTCGTGTACACGGGAAATTCTGTGTGCACGGCGGATCTGTGGACGGGCCCGGGTTCTGGTTTACACCCGGGGCGTGACAGATTAGTTTGGTATCAGAGCTTAGGGATAGGTCAGTTGGGACTTAGGAAAACCCTAGGCTTTTGGCAGACCCTAGGATGGTAGGGCGTGAGTGGCGTGATATTTTGCGAAAGTAGGTGATTTTGGTCAGTTGACTCTTCCAGTGAGTGAAGAGGGATCGACATACCCTATTTCTGTTGAACAATTATGTTGCCTGCAGACAACATAAAGTTGCAGAAATAGGGGGATGTCTTTGACTTTCGCTAGATTGGGTCTTGTGGGGTTTTGTTGCTGATTTTTTTTGGCTTACTGTGGCAGGATGTCTCCACGTCGTTGTTCACCCACCTGGGGTACCCCCGCACCTTCCGAGGAGTCTGAGCGGGCGGTATCCGCCGAGTTGGGAGAACTGCGGGCTTTGATGACCCAGTTAGTGGCAAGGAGCTTTCGTCAGGAGCAGCGCCTGGAGCAGTTACTGGCACAGAGGGGTGACTTGGCGGTTGGCGAGGGGGCCGGGCTTCAGAGCAACGTCCAGACAGGAAACGCCCAGCCCTAGATGATGATGGACAGGCCAGTTTAGGGAGACCATCACGACCCCCGCGGCCCCAGCCTCCTGGCCGTGGGCGTCTTGATCGACGAGGACCTGGTAGGACTAAGAGGCCACCGCAGCAGCAGTCTCGACAGTCTCGGGCGCCGACCCGGTGCGTTTTCTGTAGGGGGCAACATCCATCTGATACCTGTAGCTTGAGGGAGGGTCGATGTTTCCGATGTGGGCAGCCAGGCCACATCCGATCTACGTGCCCTTTTCGTACCTTGATAGCACCGTCTTCAGCATTGGCCCCTATCGCGTCCCAGCAGAGGCCGCGATGACGGCTACAGAGATGGCAGCGGCAGCAGAGGCAGCCTCAGCAGGCAGGCAGGTGCATCATCTGTGGAGGTCAGCACTTCGTCAGTACTTGTGATCAGCGGCAGGGACGCTGCTATCTTTGTGGCCAGTTTAGACATTTGCGGGCTTTGTGCCCCCAGCCGGCATGTGCAGCATCAACTTCGGCATCTGTTCCTACCACTTCCCAGCTACGACCGGGAGCTTCATCGACAGGTCTCCAGGCAGACCGAGTTTCGCCTCCACACCCTGGTGAGAGACAGCCGTTGTGGGGCGATTGGGACGGCTCAGCGCAGGCGGGGGATTCTGCTACGGCTGACTGTGGGGTGGCAGGTATGATTTATTTCTGGCATTTGGATGCATATCTTATTTGTTATACGAGCATCGCATTCTTTCTTTAGTAGATCAGTTGCATCATCATATGGGTTAGAGGTAGGGCTTTTACCACGTGCACGAGAGGTTTAGTTTCCCCGATCATTTTGCACGTGGAGGAGTGTTGTTGGTCCTGCCCGATGCAGATCGAGTTCTGGATTATGTTAGTGGACCTGTTGGTCTTGAGACAGCTGAGGGACTTTGATGTGGTTCTTGGGTTGGATTGGCTGGCTCGATACTTTGCGATTTTTGATGATGCCGCGAGGACTGTTACCTTTAGTGAGCCAGGACAGGAGGTGTTTGTGTATAGAGGGTGTCAGAATGCTTCTTTTACCTCAATAGTTTCGGCTTCCCGAGCGAGGCGGATGATCCGCAGTGGATGCATAGCCTTTTTGGCTAGTGTGGTGGAGGAGCCTACGGCGGCATCGGAACTCGCGGATATCCCTATTATCCACGAGTTCTCGGATGTTTTCCCTCGGAGTTGGTTAGTATGCCGCCGGATAGGGAGATCGAGTTTTGATTGACGTAGTTCTAGGAGCTGCGTCAATCTCTAAGGCTCCTTATCGAATAGCACCGGCTGGGCTGCGTGAGTTAATGGCGCAACTTTAGGATTTAATGGACAAGGTTTTGTGAGGCCAAGTGTATCGTCTTGGGGAGCGCCGGTGCTATTTGTGAAAAAGGATGATGGTTCACTTCGGCTTTGTGTGGATTACCGAGAGTTGAATATAGTGACCATCAAGAACAAGTACCCTTTCGCCACGCATTGATGGCTTAGTGATCAGCTGCAAGGGGCTTGTGTCTTCTCGAGGATTGATCTACAATCAGGTTACCACCAGCAGAAAGTGAAGGCCGAGGATATTCCGAAGACGGCATTCAGGTCACGGTACGGGCATTATAAGTTTACCGTCATGCCTTTTTGGATTGACTAATGCCCCTGCCGCTTTTATGGATTTGGTGAGCAGGATATTTTGACCTTACCTGGAACGGGTTGAGGTAGTATGCAAAGATGATATCCTGATTTATTCCCGGAGCAATGTGGAGCGTGAGGAGCACTTGAGGATAGTCCTGCAGCTTCTGCGAGAGAAGAAGCTGTATGCCAAGTTTAAAAGTGCGGGTTTTGGCTTCGGGAGGTTGTCTTTTTGGGCCACGTGATTTCAGCCGCAGGAGTGGCATTGGACCCGGCGAAGATTGAGGCAGTCCGGGATTGGCCCCGACCGACGACGGTAACAGAGGTCCGCAGTTTTATGGGCTTGGCCGGTTATTATCGTCGGCTTGTGGAAGGTTTTGCGAAACTTTCCACACCCCTCACTCGTCTGACGCGTAAAGGAGTTAAGTTTATCTGGAGTGAGGATTGCCAGAGGAGCTTCGAGGATTTGAAGAGTAGATTGATGTCGGCTCCTATCCTTTCCCTCCCCGTTATGGGGAAAGGATACGTGATTTACAGTGATGCATCGCACAGTGGACTTGGTTGCGTGCTGATGCAGGAGGGAAGGGTAATCGCTTATGCTTCTCGGCAACTGAAGGATTATGAAAAGAATTACCCTACCCATGACTTGGAGCTTGTTGCTGTGATTTTCGCACTGAGTTGTGGCGCTACTACCTGTATGGGAATACTGCGAGATTTATACTGGCCACCAGAGCTTGATGAACCTGTTTACACTGAAGGAGCTCAACTTGAGGCAGCGTAGATGGTTAGAATTGTTAAAGGACTACGATGTGGACATACTTTACCATCTTGGCAAGGCCAATGTGGGTGCTGATGCCCTGTGTAGGATAGCAGTGCAAAGCTTATCGCTGATGATTATCGACCAGGCGCCACTGCGTGAGGTGGTGAGGTGACATGGAGTGCCCGCCTCTATTGTATCAGATCGAGATTCGAGATGTGCGTCCCGTTGATGGAGGAGCTTACATGACGCCTTGGGCACGCAGCTTAGATTCAGTACAGCTTTCCACCCACTGACGGATGGGCAGTCGGAGCGCACCATACAGATCCCCGAGGACATGCTCAGAGCTTGCATATTGGATTTTGGCGGTGAATGGATTCGACACCTATCTCTGGATGAGTTTGCGAACAACAATAGCTTTCTGGCGAGCATCCAGAGGGCTCCGTTTGAAGCATTATTTGGACGCAGGTGTCGATCACCGTTTTATTGGAGCGATGTGTATGAGAAGCGGACATTGGGGCCAGAGTTACTGCCAGAGGCAGAGGAAAAGGTCAGAGTGATCAGGCAGCATCTTCAGACCGCTCATAGCAAGTGGAGGAGTTATACCGATATGCGGCGACGAGACCTAGAGTTTCAAGTGGGAGATCTTATTTTTCTAAAGGTCTCGCCGTCCAAGGGAGTCATGAGATTCGGCATTTGTAGGCAGTTTAGCTCCCGTTTTATTGGCCCCTTCAGGGTATTGGAGCGTATAGGGCCAGTTGCCTACAGACTTGCTGGCGTTCACGATGTGTTTCGGGTGTCCACTTTGAGGAGTTATGTGTTTGATCCATCGCACGCCAGCGACCTCACACCGTTGGAGATCAGCGAGGACTTGAGCTTTGTTGGGCAGCCACTGCGAGTTATGGATCGAGAGGTGAGAGAACTACGCAGTCGGACCATCCCGTTTGTGAAGATCTTGTGGAGCAATCACGAGGAGCGTGAGGCTACTTGGGAGCTGGAGACGGTGATGAGTGGTATCTACCCTTTTCTGTTCGAGGCTTCCGATTGAGGTACGTCTGTGTTGCTTTCTTAGTTTCATGGACGAAACTCCTTTTAGTGGGGGAGGATGTAGTGGTCCAGGTTCCCATGCTATATTTCCCGTGAATCCAATGTGTAAAACACCTGTTGATGGTGTGTCCGATCCATAGCGTATCGAAGGGACAGCACAGATGGACCCATTGAGGTATTTATTGTCATATTGGCCTTCGGCTGCATTTGCCGAATTTTAGAAAAGGTTTTGGGCCAAACAGAGGTTGGATTTGGATTCAACGCGGAAAAACGCTTGAAAACGGCTATTTGCTTGTTAATTTCGGAGTCCGGATGACCAAAAAGGGCTTCCGGAAGTTTTCGGGGTTTTTCGGTGCATGGGAGGTGACTGTGGACCGCCGACTGCCACGTGGCGGCCTGTCATTGGCCGGTTCGAGGCGTTCGGTCCACGGAGCTGCGCGGCGGGGTGCATGAGCCCGGCGTAGGACACGTGGCAGGCGGGGATAGGCTGGCTCTCGGTGCGCGGTCCACGGGAATTTGAGCAGCGATGCACGGTTTGAGCGGTGGCGCAGGGTTCTGAGCGGGAACCACGTGTCGCGCCCTGGTTGGTGGGCGCACACGGCGCGGTCCACGAAACCCAAAAGTGGGTACGTGGACCCGGTGTATGGGACGCGTGGCAGCTTCCTATAGGTGGGCTCAGCTAGCGCGGCGCAGCGAAAGGCGTGGAAGCCCGCCTCGGGACGGAGCCCGCAGAGGCGCCTGACGCGGTGGTCGGCCGCACTCGAGTGCGCCACGCGTCGCGACGCGAGAGGCTGGCCGTACTCGAGTGCGCCACGCGTCGCGACGCGAGTGGCGGGCCGTACCTACCCCGCTGACCGCGGGGGGGATGCGTGGCGCGCGGCGGGGCCACTTGCATGGCTGTCCCGTGTTATGTGTACACGTGGCGTCACCTCAGGATTTCGGGCGCGTCGGACGGGCAGCGTGCAACCCATGTTGGCAGATTCGGGCGCCCGAAAATCCGCGCCCGAATCCGGCCCAACATAGTAATGGTCCGAGCCTATAAATAGGCTTCCTTGTTTTTCTTTTGGGCTTTTTATACTCCTTTTCACCGTGGTGTCTTCAGAGGAAATTTCCCTCACACAGTGCACTATCCATTGGAGGACATTGAGGATTTTTGGAGGCACGCATCCTGAGGTTCACGATTTTACGGCGCGGCGCGACACTTGTTCTCCGGCGACCCGCTTCGTCCCTTCTCAGTGTTTGGGCTCCTCCGGCTCACCCCGACCTCCTTTTCCAACGATTCTTGCGCCATTAGACTCGAGACTGGTAGTAATCCAACTTCTGTGTTTTGAGTTTCCTCGTTTTCCGTGCTGACCTTGGAGTTTCCCGAGCTTCCATTTTACCCCTTTTTCTTCGCGAATTTTTGGACAGCACTGCGGTGTTCTAGCTGTATCTTTTCGCACAGACATCGGATCGAGGCGATTCAAAAGGCATTTTTCATCTACACGATGCAAGGAACGCCCTTGAATTTTCTGGGAATTTTATGAATATTTTTCGAAGGTGAAAATCCTCTTCTCCCTGAGTTCGTGGAGACTAAAATTTTGTACAGTTTTGTTTGGGGTGTTTCCCTTCCCGGATTTATATCTCAGCGTAGGAAACTCGGATTTGAGCGTGCAGGTACTCGTTTTGACGGGTTCATCGCGAGGATCGTGACAGTATTTATCTTGGATTTTTCCGGGCATTTTTCACAGGTGAAAACAGGCAAATAGTGGACTGCTGTAATTTGGGACAGATTTTGTGATGTGTTGTGTGATTAAATGTTGTATGTTCTTTTGGGGAATGTTGTGCAGTTTTGTGGAAGTTGTTTGGACCGAGCGTGGACATCACTTTTGGGACCAGGATTTAGCGCTCGAGGTGGGTGTTGTTGTAAACCTCCTACTTTTGATTTCCCACTAGGCATATTAGAGTGTTGCTTGATCATGTTGCTAGTTAGAATTGTGAAATGGACCTAGCATGCTTGTATGAGATTACGGATTCATTGTTACTACTTGCATGGTTAGAGAACTAAATGTTAGTAAGTTGTGTTTCCTTGCTTTAGAGGTGTAGTTTAAACACTTGGAATCATGCTAAATCCACATCATGTTGTATGTATAATGGAAGGTTTGGGCATGTGGTTAGAGTTCATATTTTGGAAAGATTATTTGTTAGTGAGTTCCTATCTTTGCAACAACATATTGAAAGTGATTGTATCTTGAAAAGCAAGGTGTTAGGGAAATTCATTATTCTTGTGAAAGCATGTGGTTAGGGCTCGCATCTTGAAAAGCTTATTGTTAGTCGATCATGTATCAAGATTGTATCATGTATCATGTATTATGCATCATGTACATTGGAGGTTCCATGCACTTAGTTTTGTAAAAGTTAGAATACTTGTAATTGTTTTATCAAGTAAAGGATTTTGCATGCTTGTATGGTCATCTAGCTAGGCCACCTTTTTCTGCTACACAACATATTGGGACATGACTTAGGAGAAACCATGTTTAGCCGTTCTCCTTTCTTTTCAGTTGCATATTGCTCGAGTTAGAGCAGGGGTATGGGATAGTGTAGTCGAGGTCATCGAGTCGGGGTCAGAGTAGACTCGATTATGGATCGTGGGGCATTGTGGAAACCGCGGACAGTAGGCGGTTAGCCAGATGTTGATTAGTTTATCAGAGTTGGACTTGTGGGTTGTTGCGGCGACCGCGGACATTGGGCGGTTGACCGGATGTTTTACTTATGCATCAGATTGGGTATCAGATTTCTCTAGTGGATGGAGTTTCCCACTTATTGAGTATTATTGCACCAGATTGGGGATCGGGGTTTCATTAGTGGATGGATTTTCCCACTTTGATCATAGTCATGATCAAAGTCCTGCTATACTGAGATACTTGTTACTGAGATACTTTACTCGTGTGGGTCGCTCCCCTCGAGTGCCACTCCGGAGGTAGGCTTTTCGGACCCAGCCTTGTGTGCCGGTCTGATACTTATTTTGGGATGCGAGCCGTGCGGGCCGATCCCGCGGTTTCGAGCCTTGTGTGCAGATTCCGCTGAGCAGGCAATGCCAGTTCTACTGGTGGCACATCAGATTGCATTATTTGGACAGACACCTGCCCCGGCAACCAGACTAAGCACCTGCCTCGGTGAACCAGACTGAGCACCTACCTCGGTAAACCAGACCGAGCATGTAGGGCCGCTAAACTCCTTACAGCTTTTTCCCATGAATCCACTGTGCAAACACCTGTTGATGGTGTATCTGGCCCACGGTGCATCAAAGGGATGCCATAGATGGACCCTGTGAGCTTTGGTTGGCTGTTTTGGCCTTCGGCTGCTTTTGCCGAATTTTAGAAAAAGGAATTTGGCCAAACAGAGGGTGGATTTGGATTCAGCACGGAAAAACGCTTGAGAATGGCTTTTTGTTTGCTTAATTCTGAGTCCGGATGCCCAAAAGCGGGCTCCCGGAAGTTTTGGCAGTTTTTGGTGTTTGCGGGAGCCTCCGGCAAATTTTGGAGGTGGATTTTGGTAAAATGGACGCCGTTTTTGGAATCAGCGCGCGAAAACGGTCAAGATGGGCTTTTTACTTGATGTTTTTGGGCTGCGGTTACTGTTCACGCCGGAAAAGTGTCTCCGGCGATCGCCGGCGGCGGCCGGCGGCGGCGGGCAGCGTCGGCGAGCGGCGGCGCAGCCTCGGGCAGGCGTTTAGCGGCCGCGGGCAGGCGGCTGAGGGCGCGGGCAGGCGGCTGAGGGCGCGGGCCGGAGCGCGGTCCACCGCAGAGGTCGTGCGCCGGGGGCGGGCCACGTGGCGCTTTCCGGTTGGCCGGCGCTGCAGACGCGGTCCACGGAATTTGGTCCGGGTGCACGGTAGACCGGGTGGACACGTGGCGTGAGGTGATTGGTCCGGTGTTGTGCTCCCGGTCCACGCGATTGGTGGAGTCGGTGACCGGGGCAGGTGGCCGTACGGCAGGGCAGGTGGTCGTACGACCCGGGTTAGCCGCGACGTGCGCGGTGCACAGGGCGACGTGCACGTTGCACGGGTTGCCGTGGCCACGTGGCGCGACGCCACTGGCTGGCGCAGGTGCGCCGGGTGCAGCGGGGCCCAGGGTCTCGGTGCGGTGGGCTACGTGGCCGGCCCACAGCGTTTCGGGCTTGAACAGTAATGGGCCGGGCCCATTACTGTAGCCGCCCGAAAAATTTCGGCGCCCGAAACCTGGACTCATTCGGTATTTTTGCAATTGTTTCTCCAGCTCTATTTATACCAACCCGAGCCCCCTTCTTTGCTTTCTTTCTCTCAACCCTTTCACTTTCTGCCCGAGCCCCCTCAAGCAAAGTTGTTCACCTCTTCACCCTTGATCTTCCTGCCAAGTTTCAAGATTTTAGGAGGCTCGAATCCCGAGGTTCCCCATTTTACGGCGCGGCGCGACGTTGCATTCCTGGGTTCTTCTTCGGCGCAGCGACAGTGTTTTAGCTCCCCTGGGCTACCCCGAGATCATTTTGCTGTGATTCTTGCGCCGGCAGACTCCTAAGAGGTAGGACTTCATCTTTCGTTTTTGTCGCGCTTTCCCATTTCGAGGTGTTGGCACGGATCCCGAGGCAAACAGTGACCCCTTTTTCTGTATGGATTTCCTTGACAGCAGCGGGGTATTTTGGCCGTATCTTCGCGCACGAGCATCAGACGGAAACGAGCTTTTACGACTTTTTCATCTACAGATCGCAAGGAACGCGCTCGTATTTTTCTTGGATTTTGCAGAGGATTATTTCGAGGTGAAAATCACTATTTTTTCAGTGAACAGTGCACAGTTTTCAGCACAGATTTTTGTATGTGTGTGCCTCTTGCCGAATTTATATCTTGACTTACCGAACTCAGATTTGGGCGTGCAAGGTACCGTTGCGAAGCTATCGACGCGAGGATCGCTATGATATTTTTCTTGGAATTTCCTGGGCACTTTCTGCAGGTGATAATTTAACAGTTTTGAATCCGAGGTTGTATGTGGTTATAAGAGCAATAATTGGGAGCCTAAGTGTAATTAGTGAGCTTTATATTGTACTAGGAATATTTCGGGTGTGCTAAAATTGTGGGAGCAAGGATTTGGAGTTTTGGTATTTTCTTGCTGTACAGATCCGGACAGTTAGCACTTCAGGTGGGTGGTTGTTGTACTCCTCTCCTTTGGTATGCCCACTAGGAACATCAGAGTGTTCCCTCATTTTTGAGGCCCGAAGTATTATTAGTAACCTTGCATGCTCTAGGGAATTAATTATTGGTTGATTGATCTTTGATAAATTGTTATTTGATCCATGTGGAAATTGTTGGACTGCATGTTTAGGGTTAAAATAATAGTTGAGGATTATAAAATTGCTAAATATTCTTATGAGACTGTCACTTTAGCTTATGTCACTCTGAACTGATTACTCTTGGGAAATGGACAACATATTGAGACAATGCATGATTAAACGGGTCACTTAAATATTGACATCTTTTACTGCTACACTATCTTTTGGGACTTGACTTAGGAGAAACCATGCATTTATTCTTTTCTTCTCCTATTATCGATAGACTTGCGGCATAGTCGCTCAGGTTCGAGCGTGTGTTGGACAGTGTAGCCAGGTATTGGGGATTTGGGACAGGTTGGGCTTTTGACAGGGTGTTGCGGCGACCACGGATCTTGGGTGGTTGACCGGGTTGTTACTGTTGCATCAGATTGGGGGTTTTGGGGATCGGGCTTTCTTTAGTGGATGGAGTTTTCCACTTTGATCATAGTCATGATCCAGTCCTGCTATTATGAGACAGTGGTTACAGAGATGCTTGTTACAGTGATTTCCTTACTCGTGTGGGTCGCTCCCCTCGAGTGCCACTCCGGAGTGTGCGACCGGACGGATCGAGGCCGGTCTGTTATTACTTTAGAGCTTGATCGGACGGGCCGAGGCCGATCTGTTACTTACGTTGGGGACATGACCGTATCAGGCAGTACTCGGTCAGTATCCCCACAGATGAGATTAGCAGGCAGTGCCAGTGTCCACTGGTGTTAGATTGGGTCGTTTTGACAGGCTTCTTGATACTGATGCATACTTTTCCATACTTATTGGTTTATCATGTAGAGGCATATTAGGGGTAGCACTTCATCAGTTGTCATTCATAGCTTCACCCCCCTTTCTCTTCTTCCCCTTTTGCCTTTGATTACCTGGTGGGCATATTTGAGCTGAGGCTTTACCCACTAGGGGAGGCTACTGTTTATAGTAGTACTTACCCCCATTGTCTTTTCTTGTTTCTTTCTTCCCCTTTGTTTTGCAGAGTCCTCTGCGGGAGTTGCTGGGCCGTCAGCAACTGATCGAGGTAAGCGGATTGCAGACTAGATAGAGAGCCACCCGAGGGTTGTAGCACGTAGCTGGAGCTTTTGGGTACCTGGTCTTCTCAGACAGCTTTTGTTTATTTCTTTTTGGGTCTGGCTTTTGCCAGCTGTTTGTATTTAGTGGTGAGCTGGGAGAGACATCTGTATTTTATTCCACTGTTGTACTCTTTTACTTCCAGCTTCTGTCTGAGATACAATAGTTTTAGTTTAGCTCTGATTATTATGCTCTTTTATTATTATTTCTTATCTGAGCAGGTTACCGACGCTTCGTGTATGTGGGAAATACCGCATGCACGGCGGATCTGTAGACGGGCCTGGGTTCTGGTTTACACCCGGGGCGTGACAGATTAAGTTGGTATCAGAGCTTAGGGATAGGTCAGTTGGGACTTAGGAAACCCTCGGCTTTTGGACAGACCCTAGGATGATAGGGCGTGAGTGGCGTAACATTTTGCGAAAGTCGGTGATTTTATAGTTGACTCTTCCTGTGAGTGAAGAGAGATCGACATAGCCTATTTCTGTTGGACCATTATGTCGGCTGCAGACAACATAAGGTGACAGAAATAGGAGGATGTCTTTTGACTTTCGCCAGATTGGGTCGTGTGGGGTTTGGTTGCTGATGATTGGTTTCTTGTGGCAGGATGCCTCCTCGACGTCGGATTCCCACTCGGGGTGTCCCTTCACCCCCTGTTGAGCCAGAGCAGCCTACACCCCCCGAGCTTACTGAGTTGAGGGCCTTGGTGGCCCAGTTGGCGGAGGGTCAGCGCCGCCAGGAGCAGAGGATTGAGCAGCTGCTTGCTCAGAGGGAGGCACCACCCCCAGCTGTTCCTGAGGCCCCTGTGCCTCTTGTTGCACCTTTTGTGCTGTCGGCACCATCTTCGAGTAGCGGGGCTCCTGGAGCTATTCAGCCTTTGACTGCGGAGGAGGAGCGGGATTTTGCTGACAAACTCTCTACGTTTGTTAAGCGGGGACCACCTAGATTCTCGGGGCGGGATGCTCAGCCCCGGGCTGTTGGGAGATGGCTTTCTGCGATGGAGAAGCTTTTTCGGGACTTCTTCATCGACCCGAGGTACCGAGTGCACTTGGCGGTGCAGTGTTTGGACGGAGATGCTGATTTTTGGTGGCAGCGGGTAGAGCCACTGGAGTTCCGGATTACTCGGCAGTTGCCTTGGGAGGAGTTCAAACGGATGGTGTTGGACACCTATTTTTCTACCAGTGTGAAGAAGAAGTTGGAGGATGACTTGAAGAATCTGCAGCAGGGCGATCGATCGGCCCATCTCTATTTTCAGGAGTTCATGGAATTGCTGAACTGTGTGCCCTTCGTCGCTCGTGACGGTCCACACCAGGTTGAGTTGTTCGAGGGAGGCCTCCGTCCAGAGATTTACACACTGGTGCGTGCTCAGAGATTTCAGACTCTGGAGGCAGCCGCAGAGCATGCACAGTGGGTGGAGAGAGGTGATCAGGTGGTGGCCAGACAGAGGGCCGCGGTCGCGCAGAGTTCCGACAGGAAGCGACCAGCCCCAGAGGACGGGGGACAGGCCAGCTCATGGAGACCGCCACGGCCGCCGCAGTCCCAGTCTTTTGGCCGTGGGCGATCTGAGAGGAGAGGGCCTGGTGGACCCCAGAGACCGCAGCAGCATCAGCAGCAGCACCAGCAGCAGAGATCGCAGCCCAGGCAGCAGAGATCTCAGCAGCAGTCCTCGAGGCAGCAGCAGCAGTAGTCGAGGCATATCCGGCCATCAGATAGGTGTGTTTTCTGCAGGGGGCAGCACCCGTCAGATACATGTGACCAGAGATGGGGACGATGCTTCCGATGTGGACAGCCAGGGCATGTGCGAGCTACCTGCCCCCTTACTACTCCCTCGGCACCTTCTTCTGCGTCGGCTCCATATCCCCCTCAGCAGCAGCGGCCATCAGCTCAGCGGCCTTATGCTCCAGCGAGCAGGCCGTCCACCTCCTATCCTACAGATTCCCGACCTCCAGCACCGAGCGGGCGGGTGTATGCCGCCCAGTTGGCGGATTCTCCAGCGGCAGACCTGGTGGTGGCAGGTATTATTCTACTCTTTGGTATTCGGACTCGTACTTTATTCGACACTGGAGCATCTCATTCTTTCATTAGTCGAGCATTTGCATCCCTGCATGGTTTAGAGTTAGAGTCCTTATCACATGCATTAGAGGTGCGGATTCCCGATCATATTTTGCATGTCGAGGAGCATTGTGTGGCATGCCCGGTACAGTTGGGGCCTTGGATATTGCCTGCAGACTTGCTTGTCTTGCAGCAGCTCCATGATTTTGACTTGGTGTTGGGGATGGATTGGCTATCACGGTACTCCGCCACTATCGACTGCAGAGAGAGGACGGTGACTCTTCGCGAACCAGGACAGGAGGAGTTCATCTTCAGAGGCTGCCAGAGCACGCTATTCGCAGCGACCATTTCCTCGGCGAGGGCTAGGAGGATGTTGAGCAGAGGATGTACTGCCTTTTTGGCCACGGTTGTGGAGGTGCCTACGGCGGCACTGGGACTCGAGGATATCCCTATTGTCCGAGAGTTCCCAGATGTGTTTCCCCCAGAGCTGACGGCGATGCCGCCGGAGAGGGAGATTGAGTTCGTGATTGATGTGGTCCCTGGGACTGCACCAATCTCAAAGGCACCCTATAGGATGGCGCCAGCCGAGTTAAGGGAGTTGAAAGCCCAGCTTTAGGATCTTTTGGATAGGGGTTTCATCCGACACAGTGTTTCTCCGTGGGGAGCGCCTGTGTTGTTTGTTAAGAAGAAGGATGGGTCACTCCGATTGTGCGTGGATTATAGGGAATTGAACAAAGTGACCATCCGGAACAAGTATCCCCTCCCCCGGATAGATGATTTGTTTGATCAGTTACAGGGAGCATCTGTGTTCTCGAAGATTGATCTGCAGTCCGGTTACCACCAGCTTAGGGTGAGGGCCGAGGACATCTCCAAGACGGCTTTCAGATCGCGGTACGGGCATTATGAGTTTACTGTGATGCCTTTTGGGTTGACTAATGCCCCTGCCGCATTCATGGACTTGATGAACAGGATTTTTCAGCCGTTTTTGGATCGGTTTGTGGTGGTGTTCATCGATGATATTCTGATCTACACCCGGAGTGATCTGGAGCACGAGGAGCACTTGAGGACCGTGCTACAGCTTCTGCGAGAGAAAAAGCTGTATGCTAAGTTCAAAAAGTGCGAGTTTTGGCTCCGGGAGGTTGCCTTTCTGGGTCATGTGGTTTCAGCTGCTGGAGTGGCGGTGGATCCGGCCAAGGTGGATGCTATTAGAGATTGGCCGAGGCCGACGACTATCACCGAGGTGCGGAGCTTTCTTGGATTGGCGGGCTACTATCGGCGCTTTGTGGAAGGCTTTGCGAAGCTTTCCTCTCCCCTCACTCGTCTGACCAGAAAAGGGGTTAAGTTTGTTTGGAGCGAGACTTGCTAGAGCTGTTTTGAGGAGCTGAAGCAGAGGTTGATGACCGCTCCAATCCTTGCCCTCCCAGTTATGGGGGAAGGATTTGTGATCTACAGTGATGCCTCACATAGTGGTCTGGGGTGTGTGTTGATGCAGCATGGTAGGGTAATTGCCTATGCTTCGCGGCAATTGAAGGACTATGAGAAAAATTACCCTACTCATGATCTGGAGTTGGCAGCGGTGGTGTTTGCTCTGAAGCTGTGGCGGCATTATTTGTATGGAGAGCATTACGAGATATATACTGATCACAAGAGCTTGAAGTATCTGTTCACCCAAAAGGAGCTGAATTTGAGGCAACGCCGGTGGTTGGAGTTGTTAAAGGATTACGATCTGAGTATCCTTTACCATCCCGGCAAGGCCAATGTCGTGGCAGATGCTTTGAGTAGGAGGACGAGTCTGAGCTTATTGATCTCGCAGCAGGCGCCGTTGGTCGAGCAGATGAGGCGGTTACAGTGGAGGTAGTATCCCCTGGGGTCTCTGCTAGACTCATGTCTATGGTCTTGCAGCCCACTCTGTTGGAGAGGATCAGGGACACTCAGAGTGAGGACCCCCACTTGATGAGGATCAGGACGTAGCTTCAGGCGGATCAGACAGGGGATTTTTCTGTGGATAGCTCGGGAGTACTTCGGTACAGAGACCGAGTGTGTGTGCCTATGGATCAGGAGATTAGAGATCAGATTTTGAGGGAGGCCCATTTTACACCTTATACCATCCATCCTGGAGGTACTAAGATGTATAAGGACCTCAAGGCACAGTTTTGGTGGCCCGGGATGAAGCGGGACATTGGGAGATTCGTAGCTCATTGTTTAACTTGCCAGCAAGTGAAAGCAGAGCATCGCGTTCCTGCTGGTAAGTTGCAGAGTCTTCCAATTCCTGAGTGGAAATGGGACCACGTCACTATGGATTTCGTCGCTGGATTGCCGAGGGCGCAGAGCGGGGCTGATGCGATCTGGGTTATTGTTGACAGACTCACCAAGTCGGCGCACTTCTTACCGGTTCAGATGACCTTGTCACTGGAGCGTTTGGCACAGTTATATCTGGATGAGATAGTGAGGCTTCACGGCATACCTGCTTCGATTGTGTCAGATCGAGACCCGAGATTCGTATCACGCTTTTGGGGGAGTTTGCATTCTGCATTGGGGACTCAGCTCAGGTTTAGCACTGCTTTCCACCCACAGACTGATGGACAGTCAGAACGCACCATACAGACCCTCGAGGATATGTTGAGAGCGTGCGTTATGGATTTTGGGGGAGGGTGGTACCGGCACTTGTCGTTGGTTGAGTTCGCGTACAACAACAGCTATCAGGCGAGCATCCAGATGGCTCCGTTTGAGGCGTTGTATGGACGCAAGTGCCGGTCTCCCTTATTTTGGAGTGACGTGGGTGAGAGAAGGACTTTAGGACCGGATTTGCTTTTGGAGGCTGAGGAAAAGGTCAGAGTCATTCGCCGACACCTTGTGACAGCCCAGAGTCGTCAGAGGAGCTACGCCGACACTCGACGGCGAGACCTGGAGTTTCTGGTTGGTGATCATGTCTTTTTGATGGTCTCGCCCTCGAAAGGGGTCCGGAGATTTGGAGTACGGGGAAAGCTCAGTCCCCGCTTTATTGGACCCTTTGAGGTACTTGACAGAGTTGGTCCTGTGGCATACAGAGTTGCTTTACCCCCGCGCCTGGCCGGAGTTCATGATGTCTTCCATGTCCTCAGCTCTGAGGAGATATGTTTTGACCCGTCGCACGTGATTGACTTCACTTCGTTGGAGATCGGCGAGGACTTGGTCTACGAGGAGCGCCCGTTGCGGATTCTTGCTCGTGGGGGTGAGGGAATTGCGCAACCGGGCCATTCCATATGTGAAGATCCTGTGGAGCAATCATGAGGAGCGAGAGGCTACTTGGGAGCTGGAGACAGAGATGAGGGATGCCTACCCTTTCTTATTCGAGACTTCTATTTGAGGTACGTCTGTTCTGTTTTCTTTGTTTCGGGGACGAAACTTTTTTTTTAGTGGGGGAGGATGTAGGGCCCCTAAACTCCTTACAGCTTTTTCCCATGAATCCACTGTGCAAACACCTGTTGATGGTGTATCTGGCCCATGGTGCATCAAAAGGATGCCACAGATGGACCCTGTGAGCTTTGGTTGGCTGTTTTGGCCTTCGGCTGCTTTTGCCGAATTTTAGAAAAAGGAATTTGGCCAAACAGAGGGTGGATTTGGATTCAGCGCGGAAAAACGCTTGAGAATGGCTTTTTGTTTGCTTAATTCTGAGTCCGGATGCCCAAAAGCGGGCTCCCAGAAGTTTTGGCAGTTTTTGGTGTTTGCGGGAGCCTCCGGCAAATTTTGGAGGTGGATTTTGGCAAAATGGACGCCGTTTTTGGAATCAGCGCGCGAAACGGTCAAGATGGGCTTTTTACTTGATGTTTTTGGGCTGCGGTTACTGTTCACGCCGGAACAGTGTCTTACAGCGATCGCCGGCGGCGGCGGGCAGCCGTCGGCGCGGCGGCGGCGCAGCCCCGGCAGCGTTTAGCGGCCGCGGGCAGGCGGGCTGAGGGCGGGGCAGGCGGCTGATGGGCCTGCGGGCACGGAGCGCGGTCCACCGCGGAGGTAGTGCGCGGGGGCGGGCACACGTGGCAGCTTTCCAGTTGGCCGGCGCTGAAGACGCGGTCCACGGAATTTGGTTCCGGGTGCACGGTAGACCGGGTGGACACGTGGCGTGAGGTGATTGGTCCGGTGTTGTGCTCCCGGTCCACGTGATTGGTGGAGTCGGTGACCGGGGCAGGTGGCCGTACGGCCCGGGTCAGCCGCGACGTGCGCGGTGCACGGGGGCGACGTGCGCGGTGCACGGGTTGCGGGGCCACGTGGCGCGACGCCACTGGCTGGCGCAGGGTGCGACGGGATGCAGCGGGGCCCAGGGTCTCGGTGCGGTGGGCTACCGTGGCGGCCCACAGCGTTTCGGGCTTGAACAGTAATGGGCCGGGCCCATTACTGTAGCCGCCCGAAAAATTTCGGCGCCCGAAACCTGGACTCATTTGGTATTTTTGCAATTGTTTCTCCAGCTCTATTTATACCAACCCGAGCCCCCTTCTTTGCTTTCTTTCCTCAACCCTTTCACTTTCTGCCCGAGCCCCCTCAAGCAAAGTTGTTCACCTCTTCACCCTTGATTTTCCTGCCAAGTTTCAATATTTTAGGAGGCTCGAATCCCGAGGTTCCCCATTTTACGGCGCAGCGCGACGTTGCATTCCCTGGGTTCTTCTTCGGCGCAGCGACAGTGTTTTAGCTCCCCTGGGCTACCCCGAGATCATTTTGCTGTGATTCTTGCGCCTGCAGACTCCTAAGAGGTAGGACTTCATCTTTCGTTTTGGTCGCGCTTTCCCGTTTCGAGGTGTTGGAACGGATCCCGAGGAAAACAGTGACCCCTTTTTTCTGTATGGATTCCTTGACAGCAGCGGGGTATTTTGGCCGTATCTTCGCGCACAGAGCATCAAACGGAAACGAGCTTTTACAACTTTTTCATCTACAGATCGCAAGGAACGCGCTCGTATTTTTCTTGGATTTTGCAGAGGATTATTTCGAGGTGAAAATCACTGTTTTTTCAGTGAACAGTGCACAGTTTCAGCACAGATTTTTGTATGTGTGTGCCTCTTGCCGAATTATATCTTGACTTACCGAACTCAGATTTGGGCGTGCAAGGTACCGTTGCGAAGCTATCGACGCGAGGATTGCTGTGATATTTTTCTTGGAATTTCCTGGCACTTTCTGCAGGTGATAATTAACACAGTTTTGAATCCGAGGTTGTATGTGGTTATAAGAGCACTAATGGGAGCCTAAGTTGTAATAGTGAGCTTTATATTGTACCAGGAATATTTCGGGTGTGCTAAAATTGTGGGAGCAAGGATTTGTAGTTTTGGTATTTTCTTGCTGTACGGATCCGGATAGTTAGCACTTCAGGTGGGTGGTTGTTGTACTCCTCTCCTTTGGTATGCCCACTAGGAACATCAGAGTGTTCCCTCATTTTTGAGGCCCGAAGTATTATTAGTCACCTTGCATGCTCTAGGGAATTAATTATTGGTTGATTGATCTTTGATAATTGTTATTTGATCCATGTGGAAATTGTTGGACTGCATGTTTAGGGTTTAAAATAATAGTTGAGGATTATAAAATTGCTAAATATTCTTATGAGACTGTCACTTTAGCTTATGTCACTCTGAACTGATTACTCTGGGAAAATGGACAACATATTGAGACAATGCATGATTAAACGGGTCACTAAATATTGACATCTTTTACTGCTACACTATCTTTTGGGACTTGACTTAGGAGAAACCATGCATTTATTCTTTTCTTCCTATTATCGATAGACTTGCGGCATAGTCGCTCAGGTTCGGAGGGGTTGGACAGTGTAGCCAGGTATTGGGGATTTGGGACAGGTTGGGCTTTTGACAGGGTGTTGCGGCGACCACGGATCTTGGGTGGTTGACCGGGTTGTTACTGTTGCATCAGATTGGGGGTTTTGGGGATCGGGCTTTCTTTAGTGGATGGAGTTTTCCACTTTGATCATAGTCATGATCCAGTCCTGCTATTATGAGACAGTGGTACAGAGATGCTTGTTACAGTGATTTCCTTACTCGTGTGGTCGTCGCTCCTCGAGTGCCACTCGGAGTGTGCGACCGGACGGATCGAGGCCGGTCTGTTATTACTTTAGAGCTTGATCGGACGGGCCGAGGCCGATCTGTTACTTACGTTGGGGACATGACCGTATCAGGCAGTAGTCGGTCAGTATCCCACAGATGAGATTAGCAGGCAGTGCCAGTGTCCACTGGCGTTAGATTGGGTCGTTTGACAGGCTCTTGATACTGAGCATACTTTCCATACTTATTGGTTTATCATGTAGAGGCATATTAGGGGTAGCACTTCATCAGTTGTCATTCATAGCTTCACCCCCCTTTCTCTCTTCCCCTTTGCCTCTGATTAACTGGTGGGCATATTTGAGCTGAGGCTTTACCACTAGGGGAGGCTACGGTTTTTAGTAGTACTTACCCCCATTGTCTTTCTGTTTCTTTCTTCCCCTTTGTTTTGCAGAGTCCTCTGCGGGAGTTGCTGGGCCGTCAGCAACTGATCGAGGTAAGCGGATTGCAGACTAGATAGAGAGCAACCGAGGGTTGTAGCACGTAGCTGGAGCTTTGGGTACCTGGTCTCTCAGACAGCTTTTGTTATTCTTTTTGGGTCTGGCTTTTGCCAGCTGTTTGTATTTAGTGGTGAGCTGGGGAGACATCTGTATTTATTCCACTGTTGTACTCTTTACTTCCAGCTTCTGTCTGAGATACAGTAGTTTTAGTTAGCTGATATTATGCTCTTTTAATTATTTCTATCTGAGCAGGTACCGACGCTCGTGTATGTGGGAAATACCGCATGCACGGCGGATCTGTAGACGGGCCCGGGTTCTGGTTTAACACCCGGGGCGTGA
>CM055061.1:14537872-14627202 GCA_029204045.2 Tillandsia leiboldiana
CGGTTGTCTTCACGGTTTGTTTTATTATATTCTCCTGCTCTACTACTTTTACGTTACTGACTTCCCATTTCGTGACAGGGTTCAGACGGGGGGAGACGTAGGCGGTGTTGAGGACGGGACAGGAGCAGCTGGGTCGCTGGGGACCCTGGACTGTATTTCCTTTTCTTTCTTGCATTTCATTTACATTGTAGTTATGTGAGAGGTTCTCGATACCCTCGTGGGGTCGGCGTGGATGTCGGTATGAGTTGCATTTAGTTATCCTCTTATGCGTTACTCTCCCTTTTAATTTTGTTGGCCATTTGAAAATGAAAAAAGGCAAAAGCAAAAGAAAAGATTGCGAAAACCGTTTTTAAAATCGAAGTGTCGTGTGGGCACTGGTTTCAAAACCCTGTGGATTTATGGATTGCAAAAGGGATTTCAAAACTTGGTGTCGGGTGGGCACCGTTTTCAAAACCTTGTGGTTTTATGCTGATTTCGAAACTCGCTTTCAAAACGTAAGCGCCGGGTAGGCGCTCTTTTTAAAACTGTGGATTTACCCTTTCCAAACTGATCGGCCATACGTTTCAAATAAGTTAGAATGCTGGTTGTATGTTAATAATTATTGTGATTGAATGGTTGTGTATGTTGGAACATGTACTGAATGCTACGCCGTGCACATACAGGGGAGACTCTGTCCGTTTGCAGAGTGATCCTGTATGTGTGGCGGGTCTGGGCATGCGCCGGGGAAGAGGGGTTCGCTTTTACAAAAAAAAAAATTTTACACGTCAAATGTTTGACTTTTATGAGTCGTTTCCGCTAAAACAAACCCCCCGGGGCGTGACACCTAGTTGATCTTCTCCGCTCGTTCCGCAACGCGTCTCGAATCCACGATCTGCGTCCAACGCCGAATCCACGGCGTCCAACGTCGAGTCCACGACGTCCGACCGAATCCACGGTCTTCACCCAGTAGCACGCTTCGAATCCACGAACGTACCTCGCTCCGAATCCACGAGAGCGGTTGAACCTTGAATCCACAAGGACACGCGAGTCCACGCGCCGATTTTGGGGAAATCGTTGTTTTTGGGTGGTGATGATCCGCCGAATACTTAGATCAAAGATAGAGAGGAAATACCATCTAAGTATTCATTAGTTTGATTCAACTCAAGATGTGAGTATGAAAACCTAGAATCAAACTAATCAATATAGATGAAGAAACATAGAGTAATATCTAATGATTTCCTTTGTTCTCTATATGTGGATCTTAGGCCGTATAAGATGATATTTGAATATGACGGCTATTTTTCTTTTTATCGGCTTCTTCTCCTTAGCCCTAAAAAAATGAATCATAGGGTCTATTTATAGGTTAGAAACCCTAGGAAGGAGATAAGAATCAAAAACCTACCATTTCTGGAAATTTTACGGACGGCGATCCGGATCGGCTTTCGGCGATCCGGATTGCAGTAGCAAGAAAGACGGTTTCCAGAAAAACGATGGTTCGGGATCCGGATCGAAATGGCTGATCCGGATCGTTCATACAGTTTCACCAAACATCAACGTTCGGGATCCGGATTGCAAATCCTGATCCCGATCGTGCAAGTAAAAAGGTAAAACTAGTGTTCGGGATCCGGATCATGAGATGCTGCGATCCGGATTGAACCAGTGTATGAACGAACACCCTTCGGGATCCGGATTGGAATGTCTGATCCGGATCCTGAACATGTCCCATGTCCAGTTTTTGATTTTTATGCAATGAAAAATTCTTCCAGGTGTTTCTACACTACAAGAAGTATTCGGATCACCAAAAATCTTTAGTTAAACATACCTGATCCTTTTGAATTCTTTTTTCTTGAGATTGAGTTAAATGATCCAACCTTCTTCACCTTCAATCTTCAAGACTCGAACCTTTCACGAAATTACGGCAACACAAATTCCGTAACAATCTCCCCCTTTGGCGGTTTCGTGACAAAACACAGATCCACTAAAGAAAATTCAAAAAGATATTTTTGTTGCTATCTCCATACAACAAAAATTTACAATGGAGATCCAAAAATTTTAAAAACATGAGATAAACTCCTAAAACAGACTCTAGACTTAGACATCTGTACTCTCTGCACACAGAAATCATTCTTGACAAAAAGAATCGTTAGATACCTCAAGAATTGAAACATACAAAACCAAGTACAGAGATAGAGTTTATCTGATCATCATGACATTTGAGAATTCAGATATGTAAGAGAATCATAGTCAAAAACCAACATATCTTCTATGCATTCAAAAACCAAATGTCACAAAGTGTTAGTCCAACATCAACTTGTTAGTCATATTACATGCCCAAATAGTTAGTCGAATAGTTAGTAGAGACATGCACACAAATCACAAGATAAAAAACCAAAGTTGAAGTTGAAGTGATACTTACCTTGATGTGTGATGTTCACACATTCACACAGTTTTCACATCATCATTGTTCATTGTTCTCTCTAAACTCTCTCCCCCTTTTTGTCACAAAAGTTAGCCAAAAAATTACAAGACAAGGAGAGTTAAAAGGTTTAAATACAAATTAAAAAACTTGAGAGTTGAAGGAAGCAAACCAAGTACGTAAGACCCTGCAAAAGAGAGGATTAGAAGGAAACTTCATGAAGAATCATCAGAGCTGATACTCCCAAGCTTCTGAAACATTTTCTTGATCCGTTTATTCATGGAAGCTTGCTCCTTCTTCACTTCTTTGAGATCTTGGATCATCACAGCTTGTTCTTTCTTGACTTCTTTGAGATCTTCCTTCATTTCAGCGAACTCAACAGACATGCGTTCTTGTTCGTTGGAGAGTCGTTGTTGTTCTTTAAAGATTGAGCTGACAGAAGCATCATCATCAGAGGTGGATGGAGGTGCCTGCTGTGTTGGTGGAACAGGAGCTGTAGAAGTAGTTGCTTGTGGTCGAGCTCTTTGTCGAACTGGAGGAGATGGAGGATCATCTTGTTTTGTCGATAGAGACTTCACAATTGTTGTCTCATTAATGGTGCCCAAACTGTACATGTATGAGCTCGCGCTTGTATCGACTTTAAACTTTCTGAGGATGCGCATGATTATCATTGGGTATGGTAGTCTCTCTGTGGGGTGAGAGTGTTCCACATACCGCGCCATCCTTGACCAAATGAGATAAGGAATATTCAAGTTTGCTCCCCTCAATGCGGCCGGGTTTCCAAGAAGATAAAGGAATAACATCCTGTCCCATCGAAGAACCTTCGTATTCATGTTGGGAAGAATGTTGTAGCAGACAATGAAGTTTATATACCGATACTCTGGTCGAAGCTCTTTAGAGAAAACAGAATTTCCGGTTGACAAAGTATCCGGAACACAAATTCCATTGACTACAACTCTCCAGGAGTTGTCGTTGAAGCTTTGAGTTTTTAGGTAATGGAGTCCATCAGCTCTGGCTGTCATTCCTAGAACATCTCCAATCAGCTGGGGTGTGACTTTGATTTTGATTTTTTTAACCAAAGTGTGAAATTCTCGACGTCCATCATCGTGATCAATTAGACTTGCAGCGTTCTGATAAAACATTCGAACTGAGTGTGGACAGTACCCAGTAGTCTCAGGGAAGTTGCAAATTTGAGCAAGACCAACCTGGTCAAACAGAATCCCAAAGACTGCAGATCGTTCCTTCATTGGTTTGACATTGACATGTCTCTCGCCAATGCATTCCCTCTTCTCAAAATCCTTGATTCTTGCGGAGCAGATGAAGTCTTGTGGAGAAGGCTGTCTAGCAACTGGTTGCTCAATGGAAATTCCTTGAGCACTGCCTCTTTTTCTTGCACCGGTTTTTCTTCTTGTCCCAACTGGATTTGGATCCATAGGGGCTTTTCCTTTTTCAGCTGCAGTAGGTTTTGAAGCTTTTGATGTTTCCGCAGGAGCTTTTCCTTTCGAAGCAGTGGGTGCTGTTGCTTCAACTTGAAGCTCATCCCAATCAATTGATTCCGTTTCCGACTCCGTATCGGAATCATCTTTCGCTTTCTTTGCTTTCTTAGCCCTCTTGGGCTTGACAGTGTCCTTGACATGAACCATGGCAGCAAGTAGGAAGATGATCCACGTAATCACCATTGCTATTGGTTTCTAGTGAAAAATGTATCCTGTGAAGACAAACTCAAGAACACATGAAAAAATTGTTAATTTTCAAAAATTTGAAAAATTGTACCCAAACAATCATAATCATGTAGAGAGACTAAGAATCAAATTACTTTTGCAAAAGGAATTTTAAAAATAGATCAATTGCATATTTTTCAAAAATTCCTATTATATGGCCTAAAACAGAATTTTCAGAAATCGAAGCCCAAAAATTCGTTAATCAGGAGAATACCTAGCATATAATCAAAACTAATCTACCCAGAGTTCTTATTTCAAAAGAGATTTGACCAAAAACCATTCACAAACGAAAAAGATAGAAAAATCTCATCACGTTTTGAAGAAAATAGAGAAAACCTGTGAAAGACGAGATTTTGATCAATAAAACTTACTTGGATTCGAAGAACTTGGGTTAGGAAAGCTCCAAGGTGCAAGGATTCTAGAGAGAGAGGCTCTAGAGACTTGAGAACAAAAGATTAGGTACAAGAAATCAAAACCCGCTTGTTCTATTAAAAACCCTTGCCGTGATCCGGATCGGATCGAGATTTCGATCCGGATCGGCTAGCCGCAGGAAGAAGCCTGCGTTCGGGATCCGGATCATTTAACCCGATCCGGATCAGCTGCAACTTTTTCTTCAGAAAAATTTAGATAAAATCCATAAAATCCAGAAAAAGTATGTAAGCATATTAGCATATCAACTTTAAACAAAAATCATCGTTTCATGTCAAGAGAAATAAATTATGTTAAATCTATCAGTAACATTCAAATAATGACATGACAATTTACAGAAATTAAAACTTTTAAAGTTGATCAAGTTCAAACACATCCATCATGATCTTATGAGTACGGCGTTTATCAAATCATTAAAATGGTAAAGAAAATGAATTACAAAGATCAATAGATGTTTGAAATCCCAAATAAATTATATAATGTATCTAGTCAATCTGTTGAAGGAGTGGCTCTTTGAGCATCTTTCATTAAAATCCGACCTTATACCAACCTTGAAATTTGACAGAGTCAAGTATCTCAATCATGCATTTTATTTAATCAAAAAATTGAACAACCATGCTTGGTATACATGTGGTAGCTGCACACAGTACTCGGACGACCGAGGTGGTAGCTCTTTCCTCCATGTGGTGGTAGTTTTCACACTCCTCATTGGGATGTAACTCTTTCCACATCTTTTGAGCATTTTACTTTTCTTTGACTCCCCCTCAATTGGCTATCAATTAATTTAAAATATAAAGTATTCAACCAAGGATTGATCTCGAATTCATACTCAACTAAATAGTCAAATAAGATAACAACAATACCAAGAGATCATTGAGAGAGAAATTGACTTTGATCAATTAAAAATGGTTTAATTTAAATAAATGATCAATGCATCAACTGAATTATTATGATATCCAAAGCATAATAAATTTCTAATTATATGAAAGGATGCAAGTAAAGTCAATAATACACATGCTCAATTAATGTACTATGTATAAACATAGATAAAGAACAAAAACACAAAAACAAAACCTAACCTAAGCAAAAGTTTCAAAAAGAGGTTTATTTCAAGGAAAGCATTCCAATTGCTTTACGCAAATGAATAAAACATTTTTGATCCAAAGGTTTTGTTAAAATGTCAGCTAATTGATCTTCAGTTGAAATATATGAAAGTTGAAGAGTATTTGATTCAACTAGCTCTCTAAGAAAATGATATCTAAGTTCAATGTGTTTTGTTCTAGAGTGCAAGACAGGGTTTTTGGAAATGTTTATAGCACTAGTGTTGTCACAAAGAATTGTTACCGAAGTTGCTGAAATCCGGAAGTCGCTCAACACACTTTTCATCCAAATGAGTTGGGTTGAACAACTACCCGCTGAAATGTATTCCGCTTCGGCAGTCGAGAGTGCTATGCAATTCTGCTTTTTACTGTGCCATGCAACAAGGCAATGGCCAAGATAGAAGCATGCACCACTCGTGCTTTTCCGATCATCCACTGATCCTGCCCAATCGGCATCTGAGTATCCAACAATATCCAAACTAGTTCCCATAGGATACCAAATTCCGAAATTAATTGATCCTTTGATGTACCGGATGATCCTTTTCACCGCTTTTAGGTGAACCTCCTTTGGTGCTGATTGATATCTCGCGCAAATCCCAACACTAAAGGATATATCCGGGCGACTAGCCGTGAGGTAAAGTAGACTTCCAATCATACTTCGATACAGTTTCTCGTCTACATTCTCACTATGTGATTCACTTCCAAGTCCCTTGTGGCTAGTTCCCATTGGAGTCGGAAAATCCTTCGAATTTTCTAAGTCAAACTTTTTAACCAACTCCATTGCATACTTGGATTGACACAAGTGAATACCTTCATCATTTTGTTTAATTTGCAATCCAAGAAAATAAGTCAATTCGCCCATCATGGACATCTCAAATTCGCTTTCCATGGTCTCCGCGAATTTAGAAGCATCATTATCTCTTGTTGCGCCAAATACAATGTCATCGACATAGATTTGTGCTACAATGAAATTGTTTTGATAATGCTTCACAAAGAGAGTCCTGTCAGCTCCCCCTCGAGTATAGCCCTTCTCCAAAAGGTGCTTTGTCAACCTTTCGTACCATGCTCGCGGTGCTTGTTTCAGACCGTAAAGAGCCTTTTTCAAACGAAAAACATGATTAGGTAGTTTATGGTCTACAAAACCTTTCGGTTGAGCCACATAAACTTCCTCATTTAAAAACTCAATTAGAAACGCGCTCTTAACGTCCATTTGAAATAATTTGATTTTAAAATGACAAGCAATAGCAAATAGTATACGAATGGACTCGAGTCTAGCTACAGGGGCGAAAGTTTCATCAAAGTCTATACCTTCTACTTGAGAGTAGCCTTGAGCAACTAATCGTGCCTTGTTCATGATGATAGTACCATCCTCATTTTTCTTGTTCTTGAAAATCCATTTGGTACCTATCACATTATGTTGCTTTGGAGGCTTCGTTAATTCCCAGACTTTGTTTCACTCAAATTGATGGAGCTCTTCCTGCATTGCTTTAATCCAGTAGTCATCCTGAAGAGCTTCATCTATATTCTTTGGTTCGATTAAAGATACGTAGCAAGCGAATCCACAAACCAACTGCCTCCGAGTTCTAACTCCTTCTTGTGGGTCTCCAATGATGTTTGATTCAGGATGATCCTTGGAGATGCGTAAAGTTTGAGGTAACGGAGTACTCGGAGGTACATGAGACGATTCCTGCACATCAGATAAACTTGAAGAACCATTAGATGCATCATTAATATTGGAAGTATTATTTTGAGAAGATGCAATGGCAGGTGTATCATCATCTAGAGAGATATCGAGGGTAGATTTTTCAGATGCAAAGTGAAAAGCTTCATCTACTTTAACATTTATCGATTCTACGATCGTCTTAGATTCCAAGTTAAATACTCGATATGCTCTACTGTTTGTAGAATACCCCAAGAAAATCCCTTCGTCACTTCGAGAGTCAAACTTTCCAAGATTTTCACGGTCACGTAAAATGTAACACCGACTCCCGAAGATGCGAAAATATTTGATGTTGGGTTTTCTACCACACCATAGTTCATATGGTGTATTTAACGTTCCCGGGCGCAAATAAGCTCGATTAATAACATAGATTGCAGTGTTCACAGCTTCAGCCCGAAAATGTAGCGGTAAATTCCGGCTGTGAAGCATAACACGTGCCATCTCTTGAACAACCCTGTTTTTGCGCTCGACAACACCATTCTGTTGAGGTGTATAGGGTGCTGAGAATTCATGCTTAATACCGTTTGAAGTGCAAAAGTCAATGAATTTAGAGTTAACGAATTCTCCACCTCTATCACTTCTAACACGAATGATCTTTTCATTCTTTTCAATCATAATACGATGGCAAATCTCGTGAAAAGAATCAAAAATATTAGCTTTCTCTTTTAAAAATGCTACCCAAGAATACCGAGAGAAATCATGAACCAATAAGAAAATATACCATTTACCTCCCAAAGATGGTTGACGGGTTGGCCCCATTAAATCCATGTGTAAAAGTTCCAAAGGCCGTCTTGTACCAACGTGGTTCAAGTTCTTGTGTGCAGTCCTGGACTGTTTTCCCTTTTGACAACCACCACACACAATGTTTTGTTTAAGTAAAAGTTTTGGAACCCCCTTGACCACGTCCTTGTTTGAAATTCTAGCAAGTTCCTTAAAATTTATGTGACCTAGCCTTTCATGCCAAAGTGTTTCATTATTCAAAGAGGCTAAGTTACAATTTTCAGAAGTTTTACTAGGAACAACATAACAATTGTTTTCTGATCTAACCCCTTTTAAAAAGAATACATGGTCCTTATCAGTTACAACACATTCAACAGATGAAAAGTTAACTGAAAAACCATTATCGCAAAGTTGACTTATGCTAATGAGGTTAGTCTTAAGGCCATCAACAAATAACATGTTTTTCAAAATCAGGCCATCTGGAATAGCTACTGTTCCTTTTCCAACAATTTTGGAAGATCGACCGTCTCCGAAAACAACGAGTCCTCCGGAGTTTTTCTCAAAGTTTTGAAAACTATTTTTGTCACCGGTCATGTGACGGGAACACCCGCTATCCAGATACCAAGACGAACTATCATATGCATGCAAGGAAACATTGGTAACAAGACAAGGGAAAATTTCACCTTTGCGCACCCAAACCCTTTTGGAGTGCGTCGGTAATGGTCGTGAGGTTATTCTCCTAGGTGAAGGCGTCTTGTCAGATCGATTGTCGCTCCTTGATGATGTCGTCTTGCGCGGTGAACTACCAAGGCTCTTTTCATTTGAAAAATTTTGCTTTGATTTCCGGGGAGGCGCCTTTTTGGTAGTCGTTGCAAGAAGTGCTTGAGTTGAGCGTTTGGCTCCCATCTTGCAGTTTCTCCTTATGTGCCCTAAAATACCACAACGAAAACATACCTTAGTACTTGACGATCCCGAGGAGGATGAAGTAGGCTTGTTGTCGTTGCTTGTCGTTAGTTCCGGTGTCGGAGGAGGAAATACCGACTGGGGCACAAAGACTGTCCCACTCGAACTTGGACTGTTTTCAGTTCGAGTGTACCCGAGGCCGAACCGATTTGATTGACCAAGACCAAGAAGCTTATCCAACTTACTCCTTCCAGAAGAGAATCGCTGCAAGTCATCCTTGAGTTGGAAAATGGTCTTTGTCATTTCCAGGTTATTCTGTCGAGCCTCGTTGTAGAGCTTTGAGAAGTGATCCGCTTTATCCACCAGTTTTGTATGTTCCTTCTCAAAAAGCTCATTGGACTCTTGAAGGGAAACATTTACTTTTATCAGATTTTCCCTTTCCACTTCAAGAGCGTTTGAGAGAGAAGTTGCCCTTTTTGCTTCTTCTTTGAGATCATGCACTCTCCCTCTCAAACTCTTGTTTTGCTTAGCCACTTTCCTTGAATCCCTCAAAAGTCTGTGGTAGGCTAAAACAAAATCTTCACCTTCCGAATCATCCGATTCATTGTCCGTTGCATTCTTTTCAACAGTGGAGTTGGACAACGACTCGGATGTACTTGCCATTAAGCACATGAAGGGTGAAGATGTGGACGCGTGGAATGCCGTTGCGCTTTCTTCTTCATCACTTGAGGATGACTCATTTGACGTTGAGTTGTCATCCCAAGTGACGGCTTGCATCACTTTCTTCTTCGACGAATTCTTAGTTGGACACTCCGTTGAGATATGGCCGTATCCTCGGCACTTGAAGCATTGGACTTGTCCCTCTGAACTTTTCTTATCCTTTGAAAAGTTCTCTTGCTTTCTTGACTTGTAACTTGAAGTACCCTTGCCTTTCTTCGACTTTCCGAAGGATGGAGATTTACTAGAATTACCCCTTCGAAAGTTGCGGCGAAACTTCCTTGTCAAGAGAGCGAGTTGCTTCTCAAAGTCCTCCATAGAAAGGTTCTCGTCATCGTCTGAGGAGGATGTATCCTCGTCTTCTTCCTTAGTTGTTTTCAACGCATAACCTGAAGACTTAGAAGAGGATGCTTTTCCCGAAGAATAGTTAGTAGTAAATGTCATTTCATAAGTTTGTAATGAACCAACTAATTCTTCTACACGTATTTCGTCCGGGTGTTTAATAGTTTCAATGGCTGTAACCTTTGGGCGAAATCGTTCAGGAAGAGTTCTTAAGATCTTTCTTACAACTTTAAATTCTGGAATCTTCTCTCCCAGGTTAACACATGAATTTACGATATCTTGCAATCGTGTATAGTAGTCCGTGAAAGATTCATTTTCTGCCATAAAAATGGAGTCAAATCTGCTCATAAGAATTTGCAGCTTTTGAATCTTCACGAGGTTAGTTCCCTCATGTGTAACCTGAAGAACATCCCAGATTTCATTCGCAGTCTCACATGCCGAGACGCGAGAGAATTCAGTTTGAGATAAGGCATTAAAAATAGTATTAATTCCCTTGCCATTGTAAGAAGATGAATCTAACTCTTCCTTGGTCCATTTCGACCTAGGTTTGATGGTGCGAACATCACCAATAAATTCAGTTGGATTAGACCATCCTAATTCAATTGATTGCCACACCCTTTCGTCGATGGAAATTAAAAAGGCTTTCATCCGTACTTTCCAGTACGCATAATTTGTTCCATCAAAGAAAGGGGGTCGATTGATGTTTCCACCTTCAACCATTGTTTACAACCCTATTCCCTCTCTGATACCACTTATTGGGTTATATGAAATATAGATCTAAATAGGGGAAAAAACACCTAGAGGGGGGTGAATAGGTGTAAACAATAAACACTCAAAAAATTATTGCGCAATAAAACCCAATGCGGAAATAAAAATGAACACGCAAGATTTTTACGTGGAAAAACTCCAAACCGGAGTAAAAAACCACGGGACCGATAACACGGTGAAATCCGCTAGAATTGATACACGTACAAGGTGATTTAACGTACTCACAGACGACTCAACCTTTTACCATACGCTCCTAGTTGATCTTCTCCGCTCGTTCCGCAACGCGTCTCGAATCCACGATCTGCGTCCAACGCCGAATCCACGGCGTCCAACATCGAGTCCACGACGTCCGACCGAATCCACGGTCTTCACCTAGTAGCACGCTTCGAATCCACGAACGTACCTCGCTCCGAATCCACGAGAGCGGTTGAACCTTGAATCCACAAGGACACGCGAGTCCACTCGCCGATTTTGGGAAAATCGTTGTTTTTGGGTGGTGATGATCCGCCGAATACTTAGATCAAAGATAGATAGGAAATACCATCTAAGTATTCATTAGTTTGATTCAACTCAAGATGTGAGTATGAAAACCTAGAATCAAACTAATCAATATAGATGAAGAAACATAGAGTAATATCTAATGATTTCCTTTCTTCTCTATATGTGGATCTTAGGCCGTATAAGATGATATTTGAATATGACGGCTATTTTTCTTTTTATCGGCTTCTTCTCCTTAGCCCTAAAAAAATGAATCATATGGTCTATTTATAGGTTAGAAACCCTAGGAAGGAGATAAGAATAAAAAACCTACCATTTCTGGAAATTTTACGGACGGCGATCCGGATCGGATTTCGGCGATCCGGATTGCAGTAGCAAGAAAGACGGTTTCCAGAAAAACGATGGTTCGGGATCCGGATCGAAATGGCTGATCCGGATCGTTCATACAGTTTCACCAAACATCAACGTTCGGGATCCGGATTGCAAATCCTGATCCGGATCGTGCAAGTAAAAAGGTAAAACTAGTGTTCGGGATCCGGATCATGAGATGCTGCGATCCGGATTGAACCAGTGTATGAACGAACACCCTTCGGGATCCGGATTGGAATGTCTGATCCGGATCCTGAACATGTCCCACGTCCAGTTTTTGATTTTTATGCAATAAAAAGTTCTTCCAGGTGTTTCTACACTACAAGAAGTATTCGGATCACCAAAAATCTTTAGTTAAACATACCTGATCCTTTTGAATTCTTCTTTCTTGAGATTGAGTTAAATGATCCAACCTTCTTCACCTTCAATCTTCAAGATTTGAACCTTTCACGAAATTACGCCAACACAAATTCCGTAACACCGACCACCCAAGTACCCAAGGGCACAGCAAGGGGCTAAAGGTCCATCGACTCTAGTGCAGAGGACGGGGGATAGATCTTGTGTTATTTGTCGAGGAGCGCACCCAGTTACGACCTATTCACAGCAGCAAGATCACAGTTTCAGATGCAGAAAGCGGGGGCATTTCAGATTAGAGTGCCTAGTGGGATAGGAGTCTGTATCGGCAGCAGCACCGACACCGTCACCGCAGCGACAGGGCCGTGGGAGGTCATCCACAGGGCAGGCAGGACGCCCTCAAACCCCTCGGCGGGAGGAGAGGGTACCACAGCCACAGGCACCGCAGCCACAGGTACGGCAGCCACAGGCGGGAGGGAGGATTTACTCCATGGCACCTTCAGGTACAGAGCCACCAGCAGATGTGGTTGCAGGTATGACTACTATTTTTCGCATTCGTGCCAGAACACTTTTCGATACCGGTGCATCACATTCATATATCTCTCATACTTTTGCTCATTCACATGCTTTGGAGGAAAGGGCTCTCCCTTGTGTGTTATCTATTTTGACTCCGGGGCCTCCGATAGAGGCCATTACTTTCGTACCTTTGGGCCCGGTTGTTTTGGGCGGTCTTGCGTTTCCGATTGATCTTGTGGTTATCCCGATTCGTGAGTTCGATGTGGTTTTAGGCATGGATTGGTTGACTCACCACTTTGCGGTTATTGATTGTGAGAGAATGGAGGTGCGGTTGCAAAAACCAGGACACCCCGGTCTTACCTTCCAGGCGTGCAAAAGCACTTATTTTGCAACCATCATCTCTGCTTCACGGGCAAAGAAATTGATTCAAGGTGGTTGTTCGGCATTTTTGGCTTCAGTGGATTTGATCACTCGACCTACACCGTCAGTTTTGGATATACCGGTAGTAAGCGAGTTTCAGGATGTTTTTCCAGAGGAGTTGCCCGGGATGCCACCTGAGAGGGACATTGAGTTCACCATTGAGTTAATCCCCAGCACTCAACCTATTTTGAAGACACTATATCACATGGCTTTCACAGAATTAAAGGAGCTCAAGGCACAATTGGAGGATTTATTGGCTAATGGGATTTGTGAGGCGAAGTGTTTCGCCCTGGGGAGCTCCGGTTTTATTTGTAAGGAAAAAGGATGGCAGTTTGAGGTTGTCTTCTTGGGCCATGTGATTTCCGCCATAGGTGTGGCTGTGGACCCGGCGAAGATTGAGGCAATCCGGGATTGGCCCCGACCGACGACGGTTACTGAGGTGCGCAGCTTCATGGGCTTAGCAAGGTATTATCGTCGATTCATGGAAGGCTTTGCGAAGCTCTCCACACCCCTCACTCGTTTGACTCGTAAGGGAATTAAGTTTCTATGGAGTGAGGATTGCCAGAGGAGCTTTGAGGAGCTAAAGAGCAGGTTGATGACAGCTCCTATCCTTTCCCTCCCTGTTATGGGGAAAGGATATGTTATCTATAGTGATGCATCGCACAGTGGACTTGGATGCGTACTGATGCAGGAGGGTAGGGTAATTGCTTATGCATCGAGACAGCTTAAGGATTATGAGAAGAATTACCCTACCCATGACTTGGAGCTTGCTGCCGTGGTGTTTGCGCTGAAGTTATGGCGTCACTATCTGTATGGGGAGATTTATACCGACCACAAAAGCCTAAAGTATCTGTTCACACAGAAAGAGCTAAACTTGAGGCAGTGCAGATGGCTAGAGCTATTAAAGAATTATGATGTGGATATCCTTTACCATCCTGGCAAGGCTAATGTGGTTGCAGATCCTTTGAGTAGGAGAGCTGCGCAGAGCTTGACCATGTTGATTACAGACCAGGTGCCACTGCTAGAGAAGATGAGGCGGCTCGAGTTGGAGGTTGTGTCCCCCGGGGTCTCTGCTAGACTGACGTCTTTAGTCATGCAGCCCACTCTGCTGGACAGGATTAGAGAGAGACAGAGTGAGGACCTCCACTTGACCAGGATTAGAGACCAGATTCCGAGAGATCAGACCGGGGACTTTAGAGTGGATACATCGGGAGTACTGAGGTACAGGGACAGAGTATGTGTGCCAGTGGACTCCGAGATCAGATAGCAGATATTGAGAGAGGCCCATTATACACCTTATACCCTTCATCCTGGTGGGACTAAGATGTATAAAGACCTCAAGGCACACTTTTGGTGGAATAGTATGAAGAGAGACATCGGGAGGTTTGTGGCTCAGTGTTTAACTTGTCAGCAGGTAAAAGCTGAGCACCGGGTGCGAGCTGGCAAGTTGCAGAGTCTCCCAATTCCTGAGTGGGAATGGGATCATATTACGATGGATTTTGTGGTTGGACTGCCGAGGGCTCAGGGAGGAGCATATGCTATCTGGGTAGTTGTGGATTGACTCACCAAGTCCGCCCACTTTTTGCCGATGCAGACTAGGTCACTCGAGCGACTAGCCCAGCTATATTTGGATGAGGTGGTGAGGCTACATGGAGTACCCGCCTCTATAGTATCAGATAGAGACCCGAGGTTTGCTTCTCATTTCTGGAAGAGTTTACAGACAACCTTGGGGACTCAGCTCAGGTTCAGTACAGTCTTTCACCCACAGACCGTTGGACAGTCCGAGCGGACGATACAAATTCTCGAGGATATGCTGAGGGCTTGCGTCATGGACTTTGGTGGAGGATGGATTCGACACTTGTCTTTGGCTGAGTTTGCGTACAACAACAGCTTTCAAGCGAGCATCCAGATGGCTCCGTTTGAGGCATTGTATGGACGCAAGTGTCGATCACCTCTATATTGGAGTGATGTGGGTGAAAGACGGACTTTGGGACCCAATTTGTTGCTAGAGGAAGAGGAGAAGGTCAGGGTAATTCGTCAGCACCTTCAGACCACACAGAGTCGACAGAGGAGCTATGTTGATACACGGCGACGAGATTTAGAGTTTCAGATTAGAGATCATGTGTTTTTGAAAGTCTCGCCGTCCAAAGGGATCAGAAGGTTTAGCATCTGTGGGAAACTTAGCACCCGTTATATTGGACCTTTCGAGGTGTTGGAGCGTATCGGGCCAATTACCTACAGACTTGCACTTCCCCCGAGGCTTGTCGGTGTCCACGATGTATTTCATGTTTCTGCTCTGAGAAGGTATGTCTTCGACCCGTCGCACGTCATCGATTTTATCCCACTCGAGATCAGCGAGGACTTGAGGTATGAGGAGCGCCCACTGCGGATTCTGGATCGAGAGGTAAGAGAATTGCGCAGTCTGGCCATCCCCTATGTGAAGATCCTATGGAGCAATCATGACGAGCACGAGGCTACGTGGGAGCTTGAGTCAGAGATGATGGACGCCTACCCCTACCTGTTCGAGGTTCCAACTTGAGGTGTGATTTTCGTTTCGAGGATGAAACTTTTCTTAGTGGGGGAGGATGTAGTGGCCCAGATCCCCGTGTAGTTTTTTCTCGTGATCCGTGGTGGTGAAACACCTATTATTGGTGTGTCGGGCCCGCAACGCGTCAAATGGACGCGTTAGACTGACTCAGTGAGGATTCTGGATCAAACCTGTCTTTCGGCTACTCTTGCTGAATTTTAGAAATGGTTTCAGGCTAATCGGAGGCCGAATTTGGATTCAGTGCGGAAAAACGCTTGGAAACAGCTATTTGCTTGTATTTTTCTGAGTTCGGATGCCTAAAAACGGGCACATAGAAGTTTTCGGTGTATTTTGGTGCACGGGGGAGCCGTGGACCGCCGGGGGTGACACGTGGGAGCCGGGGATTGGCCGGCGGACGCGTCGCGGTCCACGAAATTTTGCCGCTGGTGCAGTGGACCAGGTGTGTGAGGACCCGAATTTCCGCAAGAGGATTACTGTTAGACCTACAGAGCTTCTACAGTGTGTTTAGCGGCTTTTGGAGGCCTTTGCTGCGTAGTGGAGGTGTTTGCGCGCGAATCGGACCTCAGGATTGGACCCAGCATGAAATTTGGATTAAGAATACTTTTCCGGATGCGTTTGACAAATTTCAGAAGCGGAATTTGGCAAAATGGACATTAAATTTGGATTCAGCGCGCGAAAACGATGAAATTGGGCTACTTGATTTTTGTGCCACTGGTTACTGTTCACGCCGGAACAGTAACTCCGGCAGTCGGCGGCGACCTGCGAGAGGCGGAGCACGGCGGCGCAGCGGCGGGACGCGGCCGCGGGCAGGCGCGGGCGGGCACGGGCAGGCGCGGGCAGGTGCGCGGGCAGGACGCACGGGCTGGCGTGGTGCAGCGGAGAGGGTGTGCCACGTTGCGGATCCCAATTGGATGACCGGGGACACGTGGTAGCTGCGGGTTGGTTGGTCCTGTGGGCGCGGTTCATACGTGGCGCGGGGTGTACGGTGGACCGGGTGGGGCAAGTGGCGGCTTCCTGTTGGTGGGCTCACGAGGGTCGGGTCCACGGTGGCGCACGGGGGCGCCTCGGGACGCGTGCCTAGCAGGGGGCGCAGGCGGCGTGCCAGGCGGCGCGCCAGGGTTGGTCGGGGGGCGTTAGTGCGGGCCACGTGGCGCCCGCTGATTCGTGGGCGCCACCCACCCGCATTGACCGGGAGAAGCCACGCGGCGCTTCCCGAGTGGAGCGATCGGCTGTTGCCTGTTCGGGCTGACGTGGCGATCCCAGGGGATTTCGGGCGCTGCATGTTTGATGCCTCGCAGCGGATTCGGGCGCCCGAATCCCTTGTGGGCGCCCGAATCCAGGGACTTAAGGGGAATTATCTGAATTGTTTCTTCCAGCCTATATATAGGCCGAGAACAACTGCAGAGAGCTCTTTTTCTGCTCATTCCCTCACAGTGTGACCTTCACGAGAATTTCTCCTCTCCCAGAGCTGGTTCCATCTGTGGATTCCCGGATTTTTCTGCGGCACGAATCCTGAGATTTTCATTTTTACGGCGCGGCGCGACGCTCGTTCATTTGTGATCTCCTTCGTCGCGGTTTGGGTGCGAGGACTCCCCCGGCTTACTCCGACCACCGTTTTTGTCGATTCTTGCGCCGTAGGCTTCTCGACAGGTAGGGCTACGATCTTTGTGATTTGAGTTTCCCCTCGTTTCGAGTTTATCTTGGAGTTTCCCGAGCTTTCTTTTGACCCTTTTTCTCGGGCGGAGTTTTGGACAGCGCCACAGTATTTCGGCGATAACTTTGCACTCAGGCATCGGATTAAGGTGTGCAATTAGTCGTTTTGCATCTACACATCGCAAGGAACGTCCTGGAATTTTTCTGGAATTTTTGGATGTAGGCCCGAAGGTGAAAATCCCACTTTTTCTGGAAGGAGTTGTACAGATTTTGTTCTTGGGAATTTCGGGATGGTTATCTTGTTGATTTTGTAACTCGGCCTACAGGTATCGGATTTGGGCGTGCGAGTACTCATTTCGATCGTCTCGACGCGAGGATCGCAGGGGCAATTTTTTAGGAATTTTTTATCTCCATCTCGCAGGTAAAAACAGGGCATCTTTGGGACTGAATTCTGGGACAGCATGTATTTGGGTACTTGTGTGTTTATTTGTGTGTATGTTGGGGATACTTTTGTACAGTGATCGCGGCGGTTTAGCTGTTTGGGCGAGAGCACTATTTGGACTTGGAATTAGCGATCGAGGTGGGTGGTTGCTATATCCCTCATTTTTCTGACATACCCACTAGGAATATTACAGAGATCTTTTTGGAGCATTTAGATCGATAATTGCTAATCTTATGAGCCTATCATGTGAGACATTTCATGTCGGGACTGTTATTAGGAAACTGCTAAGTTGGAATTATGATTGTATTTGGAACTTAAACATGCTGGCATGGACATAATAGTAGTACATAATCTTGCATGTGGTAGCTAGTGGCATGTTTGAACAATGTGAAATATCTTGTTGGTATTGGGGCTCTTTTGGACATGTATAGGCGGATGGTTTATGTGAGGGTAGTCAGTGGATTTTAGGCATGTGTAAATGCTTAATGACTTTAGCATGATGGTTATATCTATGCAGTACTATCACCTAATACACATGTGGGACTATTAGTTGTTATACTTCTTTCTATTTGCATGAGGACTATTACATGCTTGTATGGACATCTAGATAGGCCATCTTTTATCGCTACACTATCATGTTGGAACTTGACTTAGGAGAAACCATGTTTGCTTCTTTTCTCCTTTTCGTTAGTCAGGTGGTTCATGTTGCTCGGGTTTGAGCAGGGGTTTGGGATAGTGTAGTCGGCGCCTGGATTGTGGATTATGGGTTTTGGCGGCGACCGCGGATTTTGGGCGGTTGACCGGATGTCGGTTATAGGACATCGGTGATAGGGCATCATTATGGACTAGAGGGTTTTGTGGCAACCACGGATTTTGGGCGGTTGACCGGAGGTCAGGGGTTGGACTCGTTGTAGTTGGTAGAGTTGCGGCGACCGTGGATTTTGGGCGGTTGACCGGAGGTTGGTCGTGAGACCTGGTTGTGGATTGTGAGGTATTGCGGCGATCGCGGATTTTGGGCGATTGACCGGATGTTCATTTGTGCATCAGATTGGGGATCAGTTTTCTTTTAGTGGAGGGGTGTGTTCCACTTGGGTTTTATATTGATCCAGTCCTGCTTTTGATACTTATGACATGGCTATTTTCCTCGTGTGGGTAGCTCCCCACGAGTGCCACTCCGGAGCGCGCGGGGCACCAGCTAGGTGCCGGACAGGCATTGAGTTTTGCTATCACATCAGCGCGGCTTATTGGCCCAATGATGAGAGCGGCAGCAGGAGTTTTGCTATCACATCGGCACGGCCTACTTGCCCGATGAGGCCCGATGATGAGGGCGGTACAGATTGGGTTCATCTGGGACGGTTGGTTACTGTTGCATACGGTTATTCCAGTCTAGGACTGCATTTTAGAGGCATAGTAGTGGTAGTTTTTCCTTTACAGTAGTTTTATTACTTACCACTCTTCTTCCCCTTTTTGCCTCTGGTAGTCCTAGTGGGTGCGTCAGGGTGTGAGGCTTTACCCACAAGGGGAGGCTACTGGTTCACTAGTAGTTCTCACCCCCATTCTTCTTTTTCTTTTCTTCTCCTTTGTTTTGCAGAGCCTTCTGCGGGTGCTGCTGGACGTACAGCAGCGGGTCGAGGAGAGAGGACGGCTGAGTAGCTAGACAGTGAGTTAGCTAGACTTGTACCTCTTATGTATCCTATCTCAGACAGTTGTACTTTTACTTTTTGGGGTCTGGCTTTAGCCAACTGGTTGTATATTTGTGGTGAGCTGGGAGAGAGACTTGTACTTTATTTTACAGTCGTTTTGTATTTTTACTCCCAGTTCAGTCTGAGATGTAGTATTTTCAGTTCAGCTCTGTTTTATTGCTCTATTATTGTATCTGATTTATCTGAGCAGGTTACCGACGCTTCGTGTATGCGAAAAATTCCGTGTGCACGGCGGATCTGTAGACGAGCCCGAGTTCTGGTTTAGATTCGGGGCCTGACAGGGTGGGGGACACGTGGCAGCCTGTTATTGGTGGGCTCACACGGCACGTTCCACAGAGTCGTGCGGGGAGCGCATGGACCGGGGCAGGCCACGTGGCGGCCCCGGATTGGGCGGCTCACGCACGCGCGGTTCATGCGAGGACGCGGGGCTGACGCTGTACGCACACGTGGCAGGTGGCGGGCAGGTGTCAGGCGGCGACCGGGCGCGCTGGCTTGCGTGGTGGGCGGGGTGGCGCCCGTGTGTGCCATGTGGCGCCTTGCCAGGCAGCGCTCGATTCGCCGGGCGCCGCTGTCCCGTGTTCGGGACACGTGTCGCGCCCGGGAGAATCCGAGCGCTCGTCTTGGCGGGCCGGTTGGGCCTAATTTGGGGCCCGAATTATTTCGGGCGCCCGAAACCTCGGCCCAAAATCCAAAATTTGGATTTTGGGCTGAGGCTATAAATAGGCCTTGTCCCCCGTCTTTCTCTGGTTTCTTTTGGGATTTTCCAAGAGCACCCTTAAGCAAATTTCTTCCCCTCTCAGTCCTCCA
The DNA here is from genome assembly GCA_029204045.2 of Tillandsia leiboldiana. Classification (NCBI taxonomy): domain Eukaryota; kingdom Viridiplantae; phylum Streptophyta; class Magnoliopsida; order Poales; family Bromeliaceae; genus Tillandsia; species Tillandsia leiboldiana. The sequence continues at coordinate 14,557,998 of CM055061.1, forward strand.
TCTCTCCAAGGAATCTCAGGATTTTAGGAGGCCTCGGCATCGGCGATCTGGGCAACTCGGCGCGCTTCGACATTTCCCTTTCGCAGCCTATTTTCTTCGCTGTTCGGTCAGAGTGGTCCCCTGTGCTACCCCGAAGGAATTTTTGGACGATTTTCACGGCAGTGTGTTCCTAAGAGGTAGTCCTTCGATTTTCGTCAGGATCACTTCACTCTGTTTTAGGTTTTTGGTGGGATTCCCGAGGCATCTTTTGACCCTATTTTCTGCGGAAATATTTTGGACAGTGCTGGAATGTTCATTTTATATCTTGGTCTACGGGTGTCGGAATGGGACGTATAAGTACTCAATTTTCATCGGCTCGTCGCGTGGATCACAGCCGTGATTTTTTTGGATTTTTCAGAGGATTGCACATAGGTGAAAAACCCCCTTTTTCTGTGCTGTTTTGCAAAACAGCAAATGTTGTTTTTGGGGGTGGCCCATTTATGCCGAGTGCATTTCTTTTGCAGTGGCTCACGGATTTTAGGTGTTGCGGGGATAGTTGTTGGACAGCGAGGAGTTTTTTTCCGTTGTGGATTTGCACGTACTAGGTGGGTCGTTGTTTCATCCCGCTTTTACGACTTGCTCACTAGGACTGTTAGAGGAACCCCTAAATTATTGTTCATTGATTATCATCCCATGAGTATACTAATCTCGAGCCTATCTATACATAAAAGTCACTGTGGGAATATTATTTTGGAAATATTGTTGGGGAAATGTTGTAGGGTTACTTTCATATGCCATGTTAGTATTTAATAGATCATGCAAAAAGGGATTATCTTGTTGGGACAATTGCTCTGGCGTACATAAGAGTACTATTTGATGCTTTCCTTTTATTCTACATGAGAACACTTGCATACTTGTATGGACATCTAGATAGGCCACTATTTACCGCTACACTATCATATTGGGACTTGACTTAGGAGAAACCATGCTTGCTCTTTTTCTCCTTTTCCAGATACATGTTTAAAAGCTCGGGTTCGAGCAGGGGTTTGGGATAGTGTAGTAGAGGTTGATGAGTCGGGGAAAGGTTGTACTAGTTGTTGAACTTGTGGGGTGTCGCGGCAACCGCGGATATTGGGCGGTTTACCGGATGGTTACTTTCGTATCAAATTGGGGATCGGGGTTTCTTTGGTGGATGGGTTTTCCCACTTGAGCATAGTCATGATCTAGTCAATCTGTCACGCCCCGGGGTCGAACTGCGACCCGGGCTCGCCAACAGATCCGCCACCCATACGGGAAATCCCGCATAGGCGTAGCGTCTAACCTGCAAAAGATAGTACTATAGCTATGTAAATATTAGAGCGAAAATAAAGTGTTGTAAAAATGAAACCCAACCACTATACATCCGAAAATAAAGTACAATATCGATCTCCTCAAATATAAATAATCATCATACAATATCCTCAATACAGCATCCCTGAACCCAAAAAGGGGGATAAACTAAAACCATAGTACAATAGTCTCTCAAATACAGAAAATCTCTCTCCAAATATACTATACAAAAATCCAATTGACAGTACTAAAAATCTCCAACCAGGGGATACAGCTACACTCCTCGGGCGGGTAAGGATCTAGCTCGTGACTCCCTCGCCTCGAACAGCGATCGAAAGATCAGCAACTCCCGCAGAAGACTCTGCAAAACAAAGGGCAGAAAAGAGAAAAAACAACAATGGGGGTGAGAACCACTAGTAAACCAGTAGCCTCCCCCTGTGGGCAAAGCCTCAAACTCCGACGTACCCACTAAGTCTGCCAGAGGCAAAAAGGGGAAGAAGAGTGGTAAGCAATAAGACTGCTGAAAAAGGAAACTACCACTACTATGCCTCTAAATGCAGTCCCAGAATGGAATAGCCGTAAGTATGCATCAGTAACCAAAACCGTCCAAATATACCTAATCTATTCGCCAGTAAAAACTGGTACTGCCTGCTGCCGCCCTCATCATCGGGCAAGTATAGCCGCGTCGATGTGATAGCAAAACTCCTGCTACCGCCCTCATCATCGGGCAAGTAAAGGCGCGCCGATGTGATAGCAAAAACTCAATAACTGTCTGACCCCCACGCTCCGGAGGAGAACTCGAGGGGAGCTACCCACATGAGGAAAGTAACCATGTCACAAGTATCATAAAAGCAGGACTAGATCACAACTATGCTCAAGTGGAACAAACCCCTCCACTAAAGAAACCCCGATCCTCAATCTGATGCATAAGTAAACATCCGGTCAACCACCCTATGTCCGCAGTCGCCGCCATACCCCACAAGTCCACAATCTGATAAAATAGACAATATCCGGTTAACCGCCTACTATCCGCGGTTGCCGCAATCCCCCACCAATCCATAATCAAGCCCAACAACCGACACCCAGTCAACTGTCCAATATCCGCGGTCGCCACAATACCCCACAAGTCCACAATCAAGCCCAACAACCGACACCCGGTCAACCGCCCAATATTCGCGGTCGCCGCAATACCCCGTAAGTCCACAATCAAGCACAACTTGTCCCAGACCCCAAGGTCCCGGCTACACTATCCCAAACCCCTGCTCGAACCCGAGCAACATGAACTCAAAGTCTACATGAAAAGGAGAAAAGAAACAATCATGGTTTCTCCTAAGTCAAGTTCCAATATGATAGTATAACAATAAATAGTGGCCTATCTAGATGTCCATACAAGCATGCATTTGTCCTCATGAACGATAAAGGAGAAAGTATCAAATAGTAGCTCCACATGTGTATCAAATAATAGCTCCACATAGATATAACCATCATGCCAAAATCACTAACCAACTACACATGTCTATAATCCATGATCCATAATAAATCATCAAAGTAGCACCCGCACATAAATATGTCCTCCTGTTCCATCTAATCATCCATTTTCATGAAAGGCTATGTGTTACGGCATTTTGGTATTGGCATATTTCGTGAGTCAAGTCAGTGAGTTGAGTCGGAGTCTTAAAGGGATCAAATTGTCAATCAGCAATCAAAGACTTAGAGAAGATTCAACAAGAGCTCAAGTTGACACTCAGTGTCTTGAATCTTGAAGATTGAAGTTGAAGAATTGTGGATCAGTTACATCAATCTCAAGAAGAAAGTATTCAAAAGGATCAGGTATGGTTAACTAAATAATTTTGGTGATCCGAATACTTTCTTATAGTATAGAAACACTTGGAAGAATTTTTAATTTCATAATAATCAAAAACTGGTGTTCGGACATGTTCAGGATCCGGATCAGGGCCAACGATCCGGATCCCGAAGGTTGTTGCTTCATACAAGACTTCGATCCGGATCCATGCAATTTCCGATCCGGATCCCGAATGTTAAGTTTTCTGATTTGTATGAACGATCCGGATCGGGCAATGCGATCCGGATCCCGAACCCTTGGTTTTCTGGAATCGTCAATCTCGTTACGACGATCCGGATCGCAGTAAATCCGATCCGGATCGCCGTCCTGAAAATTTCCAGATAAGGTAAGTTTTTGATTCTTATCTCTTTCCAAAGGTTTCTAAACTATAAATAGACACTTAGGGTTTCTCAAAAACGTGGGAGCTACGGCCGATCAATTTATAAAACACTTGAGAGCAACCCTAGAGGCTAGGTTTTTATCGTTCTTCTTTATAGCCTCTTTTAGGTCAATTCGATGGTTCCTTCAAGAACATATCTTTGGTCGAATTGATCTAATCTTTGCTTAGAGATTTCTTCTACGGTTCTTCATTGATAATCTAAGCAAAGGATCACCATCGAAGTCAATATTCTTATCGACTGAGTTTGCGTCGTGGATTCGACGTGGCATCGTGGATTCGGTGTGCTAAAGGCGTTTCGTGGATTCGAAGCGTGCGTTCGTGGATTCGAACGTGAGCAGTGGACGGGCAAAATGGTGGAGCGCGAGGTCCAAGAAATTGAAGGAGGGGTTAAATCCGTGGAGACGGTAATCACCTTGTTATTCTTCTTTTCTTAGGGATTGTTATTGCGTGGATATCCAACCGGTCAGCGCAAGGTCCGAAGAAGCTGAAGGAGGGGTTTGAGTCCGTGGAGTCGGTAATCACCTTGTTATTCTTCTATTCTTATTGGATTGTTATTGCGTGTTGGTCCCGTGGTTTTTCTCCTGGATTGGAGTTTCCACGTAAATCTCGGTGTGCTGTTTTTATTTTCCGCATTGGTTTTTATTTTGCACTGAGATTGAGTTTTTAAGTATTACACCTATTCACCCCCCCTCTAGTTGTTTGATAGTACCTATTTAGATCCTTGTGGATCCATAATAACTCTACAATTGGTATCGGAGCGGGTTTTAGGTTTATCTATCTTGATGGGTGAAAGTGGTAATATTTATAGACCTCCTCTTTTTGATGGGACTAATTATGCTTATTGGAAAGTGCGGATGAGAGCTTTTCTCATCGCAATTGATGAGCGAGTATGGCAATCCGTGGAATGCGGTTGGGTGCATCCTGTTGAGGAAGTAGGAAATTCTACTACCCCAAAACCTCGCTCTAGATGGTCCAGAGAGGAATTTGAAAGATCTTCTTACAATGGGAAAGGTATGAACGCTTTATTTAACTCTCTTTCCTCGACTGAATTTACAAGAATTTCCGCGTGTGAAACCGCGAAGGAAATTTGGGATATTCTCAAAATTACACATGAGGGTACTAATCTTGTAAAAATTCAAAAGCTCCAGATGCTTACAAGTCAATTTGACTCTATTCATATGGAAGAGCATGAATTATTTACAGATTATTACACTAGACTTCAAGATGTAATTAATACATGTGCTAATCTAGGAGAAAAGATCCCGGAGTCGAAAATTGTAAGAAAAATACTTCGGACTCTTCCGGAACGGTTTAGGGCAAAGGTTACCGCCATTGAAACCGTTAGTCATCCGGATGAGATGAGTGTTGAGGAATTAGTAGGTGCTTTGCAAACTTATGAATTGACTTTTCCTACTAATCAAGTTTCTTCCAAGTCTTCTTCTTCTAAGCTTACAGGTATTGCATTCAAATCCACAAAGAAAGAAGATAGCGAATCGAGTTCCGACGATGAAATCTCTTTTGCCGATTTTGAAGAACAATTGGCGCGGATCACAAAGAAATTTCGTCGGAAATTTTGGAAGAATCGAACCGATGGATCTTCATCCACGAAACCATCTAAAGGATCATCGGGTTCTAAATCCTCTAACCTCAAATTCCTTGCAAAACCTTCTAAGGAAAAAGATGAATTCGAAGGGGAAATCCGATGTTATAGATGCAAAGGCTACGGCCATATTTCAACGGATTGTCCTACTCCGAAATTATATAAAAAGAAGGCTTTGCAAGCGAAAACTTGGGACGATTTTACTTCTAATGAATCAACCTCAAGTAAAGAGGAAAAAATCGTTGCTTCTCATGCCTCTCATTTTCCCTCTTCTAATAATTGTTTATCATCATTAGTCACTAACTCTACTCCTTTGATTTTGTATGAAACATCAACAACCGGCGGAGAGTCATCAAGTGAGGGGGAGTCGGACGAGGAAGAACTCGTTGAGGCATATCAACAACTTCTTGCGGAATCTAAGAAGATGGCCAAACATATCAAGAAGTTGAGAAAGCAACGACTTGAAGATCAAGACGAGAATCATGCTTTAAAGATCAAACTTCATGATCTCGAGGAGGAACGAGAGCTTTTATTGGATAATAATAAAATCCTCCAAGAAAAGATAAATCAATCGGAAACGGTCGTTAATTCCCATATTAACAAGATTGATTTTCTTGAAAAGCAGTTTGAGGAAATACATGTCACCAATCAAGCATTGACCAAGCAAGTTCATCAACTTAAATCCGACATACAAAGGATTTCAACCGGTTCCAAGAAACTTGAATGTATGTCCGGATTAGGTCAAACAAGCAAGGTTGGTTTGGGATTCAAAAAGAACCAAACTGTGAATGCTTCAAGTTCCACAATGAAATTGAAAGGAAGAACTTGTCACCTATGTGGACTTGAAGGACATTTGGTGAAGAATTGCCCGAAAAAGAGAAAGAAGAGTCCTTCGGCAACTTCATCTACGGAGCGAACTCAACGGAATCAAAAGACACATCAAGTCAAAGGAGTTCACTCAACCCACCAAAGGTCCGAGCCACAACATCAATCATTCAAGTGGATCACTGCGAGGCAAAGACCTAAGGTGGATCAACAGTCAAAGCGGACAACCCCCGGCCACAACGAATCAAGACAACCCAAAATCCAGCGATTTTGGATTCGGAAAGGTGATATCTTTCCTTGTCTTAAGTTCTAAATAGCTTATGACTGTATGTAATGCTTTGATTAGTTTTCCTTTCATATTTTTTTTAATCTTTGCATTACATGTTTCTCAATGCTCTTCGTTTTTATACTTTGTTTTTGAACAAAAGGGTTTTTACTGAACAAGTGCATTGAATAAAAAGGGCTTCACTTTTATTCACTCCAAATTAATTTTATTTGGATTATCAACTTTACTCCTTAATCATAATCTTGAAGATACTTCATTATAGGAGTTTTTGATTTTATAAGCATCAAATTTTAGAAATCATGTGTGATCTTCAGATGCTTAATCTATCTCGGTTGTGTGAGTTCTTTGTGATAAACATGAGACAACCGATTGACTAAAATTTGGGATTTAATTCTTTCACGTAAGAGATTGCCTTCTTACAAGGGTAAATAATTGAATTATGAAAGATGTGGAAAGAGTTACATCCGAAAGGAGTGTGAAAACTACCACCACATGCTGGAAAGAGCTGCCACCCCGGTCGTCCGGTTTGTGTGTGAAGCTACCACATGTTATGGATGCTTGATAGTATTTTATGAGAAAATCTTTAGTTGAAGCATTTGGAGATTTATATGCAAAACTCTTATATTTTGAACAATCTCCTGGTTGGTATAAGGTGGGATAGTTGAAAGATGCTCAAAGAGCCACCCTTAGGTATTTTAGTGCTTATCTCAATTTGAAAGGGTAGAATTCAAGATTGATGTCGTTTGGAAATCTCCGTATGTCATCTTTGTAAATCCGTTACATCTTGATAGACTTTGGATCTCAAGATTATTTTTGATGACTTGTGTTTGATGAATATAACATGAAAAACGGTTTATAATGTTTTACCTTTATTTTTCATGATTTTGGAGTAAATCTTTTTAATTTTGTGAAATTAATTGGATTGAATGACATCTGTGTGAATTCACTGTTTAAAGCACTTAAATTGATTTCTTGATGGAATACAAATCGGTATTTGAAAAGATTCTAAAATCTGGATTTGTTTCAAGAAATTATTTAATTTTTGCTTTCTGGTACCGGTACGCAATCTGCATTTTTGTTATATATACCAGAACTGAGCTTTTATCTCTCTTTCTCCATGAACTAATTTTGTTAGTAATTTTCTTTTGTCTAGTATGTTCACTGTTTGACAATTTGTGACAAAAAGGGGGAGAAGAGAAATGACGGAGATGAGATCATCAAGAGAGGACAAACGAAACGAAAATGGAAAAATGGGGGAGAACGGAAAATGATGATCGTACCACAAAGGGGGAGAACATAGATGCTCAAGAACATGGAGAACATGTTAGAGATGCTCAAGATAGGGGGAGACAAAGAAAGGTTGAAAGAGCTGGGAAAAACAAAAGAACCAAAAGGATGAATCAAATGTAGGATTTTAATTTCTAACGACTGACGTTTGATTTTGTTTGGAGTTTTGTTTTGCAGGAATTACATCACTTTAAGACTCCAAGTCCTAAGTCATAGAGTATGTTCTAGGACTGTTTGGTTCAAATGTAATTTTGTATTTATTGGATCTTTCACGCAAAGAAAATCAATGTTTTGGTGATAACATTGAATTTCGATTTTTGGTTTAAGATAAGTGACTTGAGCGCTTTTATGTATTTTTGGGTTTTGTCACGAAATTGCCAAAGGGGGAGATTGTTACGGCATTTTGGTATTGGCATATTTCGTGAGTCAAGTCAGTGAGTTGAGTCGGAGTCTTAAAGGGATCAAATTGTCAATCAGCAATCAAAGACTTAGAGAAGATTCAACAAGAGCTCAAGTTGACACTCAGTGTCTTGAATCTTGAAGATTGAAGTTGAAGAATTGTGGATCAGTTACATCAATCTCAAGAAGAAAGTATTCAAAAGGATCAGGTATGGTTAACTAAATAATTTTGGTGATCCGAATACTTTCTTATAGTATAGAAACACTTGGAAGAATTTTTAATTTCATAATAATCAAAAACTGGTGTTCGGACATGTTCAGGATCCGGATCAGGGCCAACGATCCGGATCCCGAAGGTTGTTGCTTCATACAAGACTTCGATCCGGATCCATGCAATTTCCGATCCGGATCCCGAATGTTAAGTTTTCTGATTTGTATGAACGATCCGGATCGGGCAATGCGATCCGGATCCCGAACCCTTGGTTTTCTGGAATCGTCAATCTCGTTACGACGATCCGGATCGCAGTAAATCCGATCCGGATCGCCGTCCTGAAAATTTCCAGATAAGGTAAGTTTTTGATTCTTATCTCTTTCCAAAGGTTTCTAAACTATAAATAGACACTTAGGGTTTCTCAAAAACGTGGGAGCTACGGCCGATCAATTTATAAAACACTTGAGAGCAACCCTAGAGGCTAGGTTTTTATCGTTCTTCTTTATAGCCTCTTTTAGGTCAATTCGATGGTTCCTTCAAGAACATATCTTTGGTCGAATTGATCTAATCTTTGCTTAGAGATTTCTTCTACGGTTCTTCATTGATAATCTAAGCAAAGGATCACCATCGAAGTCAATATTCTTATCGACTGAGTTTGCGTCGTGGATTCGACGTGGCATCGTGGATTCGGTGTGCTAAAGGCGTTTCGTGGATTCGAAGCGTGCGTTCGTGGATTCGAACGTGAGCAGTGGACGGGCAAAACGGTGGAGCGCGAGGTCCAAGAAATTGAAGGAGGGGTTAAATCCGTGGAGACGGTAATCACCTTGTTATTCTTCTTTTCTTAGGGATTGTTATTGCGTGGATATCCAACCGGTCAGCGCAAGGTCCGAAGAAGCTGAAGGAGGGGTTTGAGTCCGTGGAGTCGGTAATCACCTTGTTATTCTTCTATTCTTATTGGATTGTTATTGCGTGTTGGTCCCGTGGTTTTTCTCCTGGATTGGAGTTTCCACGTAAATCTCGGTGTGCTGTTTTTATTTTCCGCATTGGTTTTTATTTTGCACTGAGATTGAGTTTTTAAGTATTACACCTATTCACCCCCCCTCTAGTTGTTTGATAGTACCTATTTAGATCCTTTGGGATTCATAACTCAACACTATGTGCTAACATGGCATGCTAACATATCACCATCATAGTATATCAATCCCACAAAAATAGGCTAATGATTAATCAGGATACTTTATTTAAGCATGATTTCCAATGGGGTGCCAAATAAATTAGGGGTCTCTCTAATAGTCCTAGTGAGTAAATCGCAGTAAGAGGTAAGCAACAACCACCCACCAGGCACGCAAATCCAAGTCCACCAAAACTCCCCAACTGTAAAAGGACTCCTCGCTATCCAACAACGGTCCCCACAACACCCTAATCCGCGAGTCACTACAAAAATAATCGAACACGGCATAACGGGCCTTCCCCGAAAACAGTATTTGCGGTTTTTGCAAAACAGCACAGAAAAAGGGATTTTTCACCTACGTGCGGTCCTCAGAAAAATCCAAAAAAATTATGACTGCGATCCTTGCAACGAGTAGATCCAAAACGAGTACTTATATGCCCTGTTCTGATGCTCGTAGGCCAAGATAGAAAATGAACAATACCGTGCTGTCCAAAAAGTCACCACAGAAAATAGGGTCAAAAGATGCCTCGGGAACCATGCCAAAAACAAAAAATAGAGCAAAGCGATCAACACGAAAATCGAAGGCCTACCTCTTAGGAACATGCTACCGTGAAAACCATCCAAAAATTCCTCCGGGGTAGCGCAGGCGATTTTTCCGACTGAACAGCGACGAAAATGGGCCGCGAAAGGGAAACGTCGAAGCGCGCCGTGTCGCAGAGATCTCGATGCCGAAGATTCCTAAAATCTTGGAACTTCCTGGAGAGATGGAGGATAGAGAGAGGAACAACTTTCCTTCAGGCCACAAGCTCTCTTTCTCTCTCTAAAGCTCGAAAAAATAGAAGAAATGAGGAGAAGGTGGGCTATTTATAGCCTAGCCCACTAGCGGATTTGGGCCCGAAATTCGGGCGCCCGAATTAATTTAGGCCCAAAAACCGCGCCCGGCCCAGCCCACTCGACCAGCGCCCGAACGCGCCTGGGCGCGACGCGTTTCCCGAACACGGGACAGCAGCGCCCAGCCGCTCGGGCGCTGCTGCGTGTCCCGCGCGGGGCGGCGAGGTAGGTGGCGCCCGCCAATGGCGGGGCGCCACCTGGCGCCTGCGTGCCTGGCGCATGCTGGCCCACCCGCCATGCTAGCCGGGCCGCCCAGTCGCCGCCTGCCACGCCGCCTGACACACCCGCACGCGCACAGTGGCACGCCCAATACCCGCGCGCCACATGTCATCCCCCGGGTCTGTTGCGCCCGGTGCACGTGCCCCATGCACCCGCCGAAACTGAAGCCGCCACGCATCCCTTACGCTCCCAATGGGGAGCCGCCACGTGGCACACCACCAGCCCACACCGCGCGCCTGCCCGGCCTGCCCGCGCACCCCCGCGTAGGCCGCGCCTGTAGAATACCGGGATTTCGTATAGCGCACCGACCTTTCAAGATGGCGTAGTGCGGAGAAGTCGCCTCGAGCGTGTTCCATATGTGTTTACAGATGAGTTCGGAGTGATTCGGATCAACGTGGAAGCCCCAATGTGATTTGGAATTTTTCGGGCATTGTGCGCCGATAGAGGACTGGTTTCGGGAAAGCTTCGACTTCTCTGTGGAGTGCAGAAATATTGGGAATACTAGGAACAGGTGTACTTTGAGATTACAGCGGAGTTCGGGAGGTACCGGACGGACGCAGAGAACCCGAAGGAAAGAAGTGAGTTGGAACTGACAGTTATGGGTGCCGATTTTTGGATTGAACACATCGACTCTGCGGTAGAGCTTTTTGAGGAGGAAAAGCTTTGGACGCGTGTATTTTGAGGTTACAGCGGAGTTCGGGAGGTTCCGGACTGGTGCGGAGGTCTCGAGGGCAAAAAGTGAGTTGGCAGGGGGCTTTTGGAGAATTATTTAAATATTTAATTATTTTATTTAGTAATTGGTTGGTCTGTGAGGTTTTGGAAATTAAAGAAAGAAGAGAAAGTAAGGAAGTGAGAGAGTGGTTTAATTAGTGGGTTAAGATATTTTGAGTTGAGGGATTATTAAATCCCTCGCTTAGCTGCCATCTACTAACTTAGCCCAATTAATTAGTAGTCGCCATGTCATCTCATCTTCTCCCCTACAAGCAACAGAGGAATGAGGATAGAACAGAGGAAGGAAAGGAGGAAGAAGAAAGAGGAGAAGTGGAGAAGAGAAGGTGAAAAAATTTGGAAAAGAGAGGGAATTGAATGGGAGATTCGATGGTGGGCCTACGGACGGTTGTCGAGCCAAGCGCGCGCGAAGAGCCTCAATTTGGACATCGTCGAGTGTGCGGTTTTCGGCGAGGTGCCTTGCGGAGCCGGATCGTGTGTGCGGCTCACAGTTTTACCTAAGTTGGTCGATTATGAGTGTAGTGGGGGCTGCAGGTGTTGGTAATTTTTGTGCTTCCTTGTGGCTGTTGCTGATAGTAGGGAGTAGGGGTGGAATTAAGGGTTTGTGTATATGTGATCTTGAATTATTTTGTGCATGTGAGCATAATGTTGGAGATGTGTATTGGGACTTTTGTGTGTGTGTGTGTGCAGAGGAGTCTTGTAGTGTGCTGTGAGCCTACTGTGATCTCTGTGTGTGTGTGTGTGTGTGTGTGTGCGCATTAGTGCTTGTAGAGGGTTGTGAGGATTTTTTTGTATTTTGTGAGTGTGGTGGAATTGTGATGGACAAATCTGGGCAGGTGCTTAATATTGGAGCTATAGGAGGATATATAATTTTATTGTGAGCACCTAGTGGATGCAGATGGACATGTGATAGCTGTGGGAGTGTAGTGTGGGAATGTTCTTGAATTTCCGGGGGTTTTTCGTGGTTCGTGGCAGTGTGCGAGCGCACGCGGCGCGGTTTTCGGATTTTCGTCAGTTTGAGGTTTCGGCGCGTCACCGACTTCAACGATGCCTGCGGAAAGCGTTCCAGGTGAGTTGGAATTTCTCCAAAATGTATGGAATGCCCTCTAAAGCTTCTGTAAGCATGTTGATCATGTTTAGTTTAACTGTTTTATGCTTAATAAATCTGATAGTTGCCTAGAAAATTATAGAAATATTTTCCTGAGCCCCTGTTATTTTTTTTCATGATCAAGAGACCATTCGACACTAGAGGGCATTTTTTTCTTGAGATTCGGGACCTATCTGGACCTTCATAATAATTTTGTAACCGGCATTAAGTGAAACTCAGATTTTAAAGGGTTTTTAAATATTTAGAGTATTATGAATGGTCGAGGTAATTCGAGGTGCATGTGTACTCGTGCCGGGGGGGGGAGTAGATTTTTAGAGCATTGTGAGATGACTTTCTAGTGTCATGAGAGAGTTTTAGCATTGTTCCAGTTCGGGGGCGGAAGCTATGGGCGGCTATGCCTGCAGCCTGTTCTTGTTTAATAGGGTTGTAGGTGGCAGTCGTTCAGAATTTCCAGGCGTTCCGTGTGAGAGATTGAGAATTTATTCCCTGATTGGTTTATTCTAGATCAAGGGTTGTGTTCTGATTTAGTGGTGGAGATGGTTCTCCCACGTAGATTTGAGAGTTTTGGGGATTCTGGCAGATCGAGTCGTGGAGGTTTCCCGACTTAGCCACGGGTCGTGCATTATCAGATTGAGTCGTCGAGGGTTCTCCGACATAGCTATGAGAGTGTTTGGGCTTTTCCTGTTTGAGTCGTGGATCTTTTTCGACTGAGTTATGCTAGTTGAGCATTGAGTTCCGATCTGTTTGATCGTGGATTATAGCCTGCTGAGACTGAGGTTTTATGCCAGTTGTGAGATACTTGAGTTCGCGGGGTCGCTCCCCGCGAGCTACGCTCCGGATGCGATGATGATACCGAGCCTGACGAGGCTGCGATGTGGTTACTGAGATGGTCCTTGAGGGACACCCTACGTAAGACCAAGCCCTGTTTGGGCACGAGTGGCTGTAGATGAGCGCAGGCTTGACTGGTCCAAAGAGGGACAGTCATTGGGATTGGGTGATATGTGTGAGTGAGTTTCATAGCATGTTCATAGATGAGATTTCCTTTGAGCATAATACTTGAGGCATGTTAGCAGTAGCGAGTGTATGCACATTTCATCATTAGTATAGTTTCTTGAGCATGATGATTGAGACATGATAGCTATAGTTCCTTTCAGCTTGTTTCTATCTATCTATCTATCTGCATACCTATCTGTTTTGCCTCCAGTAGACTTAGTGGGCATACCGTGGATATTGGAACGGTACCCACTGAGATCTGCCTTCTGCAGTAGATCTCACACCCACTGCGGTGACAGGTTTGAGGCGGCCGTTCCTGTAAGACCTGGCCTTTCTTTGACTTTTCCCGTTATCCCTTTTCTTGTAGCGGTCCGGCAGAGGGATTAAATTTAGTGTTTTTCTGAACAGCTCGGCGGGGGCTCGCGGGTATTTTTAGGCGGTAGAGCTCACGAAACGGAGAACGGTGGAACGATCGGATTCGAATTCTGACTCTCGGTTCTCCCAGAATTAATTTTTGAAGTTTGGACCCCCTGTAGGAGCTCCGGGATCCGTGCGGGCGATCAGTGCGTTTATCGAGGTAGTCTATTACCCTAACCCTTAATTGGCGAGCTAGGGCACGTTGGACTGAGTTCCCTCTTTTTCACTTCCTTCCTCTCGTAGCACTAGGGCAGCCCGAGACGATCGAGCGAAAAAGGGGAGGGAAACGAAATCCCCTTCTCTTTTCCTTTTCGTTGCAAGGAGGCGACGGTGATTTGGGCGGTTGAGGCAAGGAAGGAACGGTGACCTCTTGCTCGCGGAACCGACGTTAGGACGATCCCCCTTCTCCTTCTCCCCCTCGGTGGGCCCAAGGTGAGTCTTTCCGTTTCGGTTTTGTTGGGGTTTCGAAGGGATCTAGGAGGTGGGAGCCGCCGCCATACGCCGCGCGGGCCGCCTGCAGGCGGGGCACCGCGCGGCAGGCACGCCGCGCGGGCACCGCCCGCAGGCGGGCGCCGCGCGGGCAGGTGCCGCGTGGGTCGCCTGCAGGCGGGGCGCCGCGCGGCAGGCGCGCCGCGCGGGCGCCGCCCGCAGGCGGGCACCGCCCGCGGGCAGGTACCGCGCGGGCCGCCTGCAGGAGGGGCGCCGCGCGGCAGGCGCGCTGCGCGGGCACCGCCCGCAAGCGGGCGCCGCGCGGGCAGGTGCCGCGCGGGCCGCCTGCAGGCGGGGCGCCACGCGGGCAGGTGCCGCGCGGGCCGCCTGCAGGCGGGGCGCCACGCGGCAGGAGCGCCGCGCGGGCGCCGCCCGCAGGCGGGCAGGTGCCGCGCGGGCTGCCTGCAGGCGGGGCGCCGCGCGGCAACCGCACCGCGCGGGCGCTGCCCGCAGGCAGGCGCCGCACGGGCATGCCCCGCGCGGGCCGCCTGCAGGCCGCTCGCCGCGCGGTGGGCACGCCGTGCGGGCGCTGCCTGCAGGAGGGCACCGCGCGGGATGGTGCCGCACGGGCCACCTGCAGGCCGCACGCCGCGCAGCAAGTGCACCGTCGGGGCACCGCGACGTGCTGGGGCCGCGCGGGGCTGTCCGCGGGCTGCGCGCGCGTCGCGCGGGTCGGTGCCATGCGGGGAACTTCGCCGCGCGAAGTTCGGGGACCGCATTGGGTCCTCCGTCTTTCGACTTTTGAGTCGCCATGGTTTCTAGTCGCTTAGTGAGTCTTTCCCTGTCCTACAGGAGCGCAGTACGTTGTAGACTCGACAGGCGCACGGTCACGGATGAGCCGAGCTCCGGACGACACACACGAGGTGGGTACTTCTCCGGGGATTTCAGGGATAGGCATGTATTAATAGGAATAACATATCGGGGCAAGGTGTATAGTATGTGGACTTTATGATTATCTGACTAACCCTGTTACATTATTTTACTTACTATCGATCTGAGGCTCTTGTTTGCTACACGCACACCGGCGGTTTGGCCACCGCGAGGGTGTGCTTTTCCGGAAAAGTGGTACGTTGACCCGTGTACCCCACGTGACGGTGACGTTAGGAAAGGGGGCCCTCATAGGTGGGGGGTGTGAGCGGTGATGCCGAGGCAGGTGCTCGGCGGGGGACACCGAGGCAGGGGCTCGGTGCGGTGTTCGGGAAAGGTGCCCTGTTTTGCTTGGTGCAGGGTGTGATTGTTGTTGACGGTGCTTGAGGGGTAACGGTTGCTCTGGTTACCGTGGTTTGCCTTATTTTAGCCCTTTTTTCATATTATGTTATTTCTAGTCACTGACTTCCCACTCCGTGACAGGTTCGTCCAGGGGCGAGTGCTAGGGCACCGGTGAGGCCGCGAGGGTGCTGTTCTGACATTGAGCGACTTCAGACACAGTGACTCTTCTTCCCCCTTTTTCCTTTATTATTCATATTGGTTAGTTGTGGATTGCGACACCCCCGTGGGGTCGAAGTGGATGTTACCTCTTTTCACATATGCGAATAAATGTTGTTCCTTTCCTTGCTTGGCCGTTTTAAACAAAGAAAAAAAAAACAAACAAAGAAAACCATTTGCGAAAACCGCTTTTAAAACGTGGGTGTCGTGTGGGCATCGGATTTTAAAACCTTGTGGAATTTATGTGGTTTCGAACTGGCTTTTCAAAATTCGGCATCGGGTGGGTGCCGTTTTCAAAACTCTGTGGATTTATGTGGCTTTGAAACAGATTTTCTAAAACAACGGCGTCGAGTGGGCGCCGCTTTCAAAACCTTGTGATTATTTATCCTTTCAAATCGACGGCCTCTATGTTAGATGTTGAAACTAGTAGATTATGTGAGATGAATGGTTGTATGTGTGCGAGACTCCAACTAGTGTGGTTAAAGACTGTATGTGATGTACCTTGTGAGGCACTTTGTAGTTGAGACGCCGTGCATATACAAAGGAGACTCTGCCCGTTTGCAGAGTGAATTTGTATATGCGGCGGGTCTGGGCACGCGCCGGGGAGTAAGGGTTTTCAAAAAATATATATAGCTGAATTAGGAGCATCGGTGGCTCCACTTCCGCACGTTCGAACCCCCGGGGCGTGACAGTTCCGGCCTGGTTCGCACGGAGATAGCAGATCGAGGTGAGGACGCGGCCGATTAGTTCCTTACCAGCATTGAGAGTCTGAGGTAGATGTACCCGTGGTATTTTATGATTCCACTTTTGTACTAGACATTCTGAGAGACTTGTGAGGATTTCTGTTTATTGTTTCATAGTTGACAAACTTTGTATTGAGGACTTTTATTTATCCGGATGTTCAGTTTATCTATGTAGCTTCTAGTTTATTTAAGCTCTGATACATGTTTTAGCTCTAGATCTGACTTGCAGGGTAGACGCTTCGTCTGTGCGGCAGTTTCTGTAAAGATGGCGGATCTGTTGGCGAGCCCGGGTCGCAGTTTCGACCCCGGGGCGTGACAGATTTAGGTGGTATCAGAGCCTAGGTGTATAGGTCGTTGAGGACTTAGAGACCCTAGGCTATTGGTTGGACAGTAGGATGACTGTCGTAAGAGACGTGACTTTAGCGAGAGTCCTGATTGAGTCTGCACCTCCCCCAGAGGATTGGGGCGAGTGATCTTACATGTTTATTCTCTAAAGTGGTTATGTTGGCTGCAGACAACATAATGCTTTAGAACGGGTAACATGTTATGGACTTTCGCTGGATTGGGTCGAGAGAGTTCTTGGTCCTAATGTTTGTTTTGTTGCAGTGGTTTTCGATGCCTCCGAGACGCCGTGTAGCGGCGAGGGCGTGTTCGACCTTGGATGAGGAGCCCGCAGCAGAAGGCTGAGTGGACAGAGCAGAATAAGGTCTGAGAGTTACAGGCCCAAGTAGCCCAGACATTTGAGGCTATGCGGCGCTAGGAAGAGAACATGGAGCGCGTGATGCGCATGCTTGAGCTGAGAGCATCTCCCGGGGTATCGCCAGTAGTACTTCCGGCCGCAACATCGTCGACTTCGACCCTGGTAGCACCACTGATGGAGCAGAAGAAGCGAGAGGTTGCTGACCGGTTGTTTTACTTCATCCAGTTCCATCCAGAATATGGATCTAAATAGGGGAAAAAACACCTAGAGGGGGGGTGAATAGTTGTAAACCATAAACACTCAAAAATCGTTGCGCAATAAAACCCAATGCGGAAATGAAAAAATAATACGCACGATTTTTACGTGGAAAAACTCCAAACCGGAGTAAAAAACCACGGAACCGATAACACGGCGAAATCCACTAGAATTAACACACGTACAAGGTGATATACCGTACTCACAGACGACTCAACCTTTTTCATACGCTCCTAGTAGATCTTCTCCGCTCGCTCCGCAACGCTCCTCGAATCCACGAATAGCGTCCAACGCCGAACCCACGGCGTCCAACGTCGAATCCACGACGTCCAACCGAATCCACGGTCTTCACCCAGTAGCACGTATCGAATCCACGAACGTACCTCGCTCCGAATCCACGAGAGCGGTTGCACCTTGAATCCACAAGGCCACGCGAGTCCACGCGCCGATTTTGGGAAAATCGCTGTTTTTGGGTGGTGATAATCCGCCGAATACTTAGATTAGAAATAGATCGGAAATACCATCTAAGTATTCATTAATTTGATTCTACTCAAAATCTGAGTTTGAAACCCTAGAATCAAATCAATCAATATAGATGAAGAAACATAGAATTAAATCTATTGATTTCCATTCTTCTCTATAAGTGGATTTTTCTTTTTATGACCGTATTTGGATTACCCTAAAAAAATGAATCGTAGGGTCTATTTATAGGTTAGAAACTGTCGGAAGAGGACAAGAATCAAAAACTAACCTTTTCTGGAATTTTACAGGACGACGGTCCGGACTGGAATTATGGCGGTCCAGACTGTCGTAACGAAACAGACTATTTCCAGAAAAAACAAACGTTCGGGGTCCGGACTGAAGTGACTGATCCGGACTGTTCATACATTTCAGCAAAAACCCATGTTCGGGGTCCGGATCAGAATTGGCTTGGATCCGGACTGGATTTGCGCATGAACAAACACCGTTCGGGGTCCGGACTGTCGTGCCTGATCCGGATCCTGAACATGTCCCATGTCCAGTTTTTGATTTTTATGCAATTAAAAATTCATCCAAGTGTTTCTACACTATAAGAAGTATTCGGATCACCAAAAATATTTAGTTAAACATACCTGATTCTTTTGAATTCTTCTTTCTTGAGATTGAGGCATATGATCCAAACTTCTTCATCTTCAATCTTCATGACTTAAATAATTTCACGAAATACGCCAACACAAATTCCTTAACAATCTCCCGCTTTGGCGGTTTCGTGACAAAACACAAATCCACTCAAGAAAATTCAAAAAAGATATTTTTGTTGCTATCACCATACAACAAAAATTTACAATGGAGAACCAACATAGAATAAGATACATGAGATAAACTCCTAGAACAGACTCTAGACTTAGACATCTGTAATCTCTGCAAAAGAAAATATTCTTGACAAAAGAGATCGTTAGATACCTCAAGAATTTTTGCATATAAAACCAAACACAGAGATAGAGTTTATACTCATCATGACATTTATTAATTCAGATATGTAATAAGATCACAATCAAAATTAGACATATCTTCTAAGCATTAAAAACCAAATGTCATATGTATGTTAGTTAACAAACAACTTGTTAGAAATATTACATGCCCAAATAGTTAGTCGAATAGTTAGTAGAGGCATGCATACAATGTTGGGTTATATGTACAATTGGATCTAAATAGGGGAAAAAACACCTAGAGGGGGGTGAATAGGTGTAAACAATAAACACTGAAAAATCTTTGCGATATAAAACCCAATGCGGAAAAATAAATAACACGCAGAGATTTTTACGTGGAAAACTCCAAACCGGAGTAAAAAACCACGGGACCGATAACACGGTGAAATCCACTAGAATTAAACACGTACAAGGTGATATACCGTACTCACAGACGACTCAACCTTTTCCATACGCTCCTAGTTGATCTTCTCCGCTCGCTCCACGACGCTTCTCGAATCCACGATTTGCGTCCAACGCCGAATCCACGGCGTCCAATGTCGAGTCCACGACGTCCGACCGAATCCACGGTCTTCACCCAGTAGCACGCTTCGAATCCACGAACGTACCTCGCTCTGAATCCATGAGAGCGGTAGCACCTTGAATCCACAAGGCCACGCGAGTCCACGTGCCGATTTTGGGGTAAATCGTTGTTTTTTGGGTGGTGATGATCCGCCGAATACTTAGATTAGAAATAGATCGGAAATACCATCTAAGTATTCATTGATTTGATTCTACTCAAAATGTGAGTATGAAAACCTAGAATCAAATCAATCAATATAGATGAAGAAACATAAGATAAAATCTATGATTTCCTTTCTTCTCTATATGTGGATCTTAGGCCGTATAAAAGATGACGGCTTCTTTTTCGATTATGTGGATTAGGCCTAGAAAAAGAATCATAGGGTCTATTTATAGGTTAGAAACCCTTGGAAGAAGATAAGGATCAAAAACTATCTTTTTCTGGAATTTTTACATGACGACGATCCGGATCGGAGATCGGCGATCCGGATTGCAGTAGCGAGAAAAACAGTTTCCAGAAAAACGAAGGTTCGGGATCCGGATCGAAGTGCTTGATCCGGATCGTTCATACAGTTCACCAAACATCAATGTTCGGGATCCGGATTGCAAAGCCTGATCCGGATCGCTCAAATAAAATGATAAACCCAGTGTTCGGGATCCGGATCAAGGAAGGCTACGATCCGGATTGAACTGGTGTATGAACGAACAACCTTCGGGATCCGGATTGCAAAGTCTGATCCGGATCCTGAACATGTCCCATGTCCAGTTTTTGATATTTATGCAATTACAAGTTCATCCAAGTGTTTCTACACTATAAGAACTATTCGGATCACCAAAGATATTAAGTTAAACATACCTGATCCTTTTGAATTCTTCTTTCTTGAGATTGAGTTATATGATCCAACCTTCTTTACCTTCAATCTTCAAGACTTAACCGAATTCACGAAATACACCAACTTAAATTCCGTAACAATCTCCCCCTTTCGCGGTTTCGTGACAAAACATAGATCCACTCAAGAAAATTCAAAAAGATATTTTTGTTGCTATCACCATACAACAAAAATTTACAATGGAGATCCAAAATAAAATACATGAGTTAAACTCCTAAAACAGACTCTAGACTTAGACGTCTGTACTCTCTGCAAAAGAAATCATTCTTGACAAAAGAAATCGTTAGATACCTCAAGAATTTTATATCATTCAAAAACCACATACAGAGATGAAGTTTATACTCATTTATACTTACCATGACATTTATACATTCAGATATGTAAATTGATCATAGTTAAAACACCAACATATCTTCTATGCAATCAAAATCCAAATGTCATGTTAGTGAACATCAACTTGTTAGTTATATTACATGCCCAAATAGTTAGTCGAATAGTTAGTCGAGGCATGCATTCAAACACAAATGAAAACCGAAAGTTGAAGTTCTACTTACCTTTCAAGTTGAGGTTATACTTACCTCCATAGTTTCAAGTTTCTTTCTCACAAACATTGTATCATTGTTTATCTCTCTCTCCCCCTTTTTGTCACAAAGATTAGCCAAAAATTACCAAAATGGAGAGAATAGTTAACTGTTCAAGTACCAAAAGTTTAAGAACTAAAAACTAAAAACTAAAACGTAAAAACCTGCACAAGAGAAGGATTAAAAATCTGCATAAGAAAAAGAAATTAGAAGGATACGGATTATTCAGACTCATCTGAACTGATACAGCCGAGAATTTGGAAGATTTTTTTTAATCGCTTGTTCATTGATGACTGATTCTTGTTGACCTTCTTTATTTCTTCCTTTACCTCAATAAGTTCATTTGATATACGTTCTTGCTCGTTGGAGAGCCTTTGTTGTTCTTTATAGATTGAGGTAACTGATGCATCATCATCAGAAGTTGATGGAGGTGCTCGTTGTGCTGCATGTGCTGGTTGGACTGGAGGGGTTGCTGCCGGTGTAGAGGTTGTTGCTTGTTGTTGTTGTGCTCGTTGTCGGTGAGGAGGTAATATGGGCTCATCTTGCTTTGTCGAGAGAGACTTTACAATTGTTGTTTCATTGATCGTTCCTAAACTGTGCATGTAGGAACTCGCATTTGTGTCAGCTTTAAATTTGCGAAGAATGCGCATGATGATCATTGGATAAGGTAGTCTCTCTGAAGGGTGAGCATGTTCCACATAGCGAGCCATCCTCGTCCAGATGATGTAAGGAATGTTTAAGTTTGCTCCCATTGCTGCTGTGGGGTTTCCAAGAAGATAAAGGAATAACATCCTATCCCACCGAAGAACCTTCGTGTTCATATTTGGAAGGACGTTATAGCAGACAATGAAGTTTAAGTAGCGATACTCAGGTCGTAGCTCTTTTGAAAAGACTGAGTTTCCTGCTGACGGAGTATCGGGCAGACAGATGCCATTAACTACCACTCTCCAGGAGTTGGTGTTGAAAATTTGATTCTTCAGATAATGAGCCCCAACAGCTCGGGCCTTCATCCCTAATACCTCTCCAATCAGTTGAGGGGTTACTTTAATCTTAACATTTTTGACCAATGTTTGAAAGTCTCGACGACCGCTCTCCTGATCAACGAGATAGCAAGCATTTTGATAGAACATCCTCACTGAGTGAAGACAATACCCAGTGGTCTCGGGGAAATCGCAAATGGGAGCAAGACCTGTCTGGTCATACAGAGTCCCAAATGGCGGAGATCTTTCCTTCAAGGCTTTGACATTAACATGCCTTTCGCCAATGCATTCCCTGTTTTCAAAGTCCTTTATCCTAGCAGAGCTGATAAAGTCTTGTGGAGGTGCTTGGCTATCAACTGGTTGCTCAATGGAAATTCCTCGAGCACTCCCTCTTTTGCGAGCAACACTTTTTCTTCTTGTCTTCCCAGAAGTTTCTTCCATTGGAGCTTTGCCCTTTTCAGCAGCAGTAGGTGGAGCCTTTGATGTTTCCGCAGGCGCTTTTCCTTTCGAAGCAGTGGGAACAGTTGTTGCTTCAACTTGAAGCTCATCCCAATCGATTGATTCCGTTTCAGATTCTGTATCGGAATCCTCTTTAGCTTTCTTCGCTTTCTTAGCCCTCTTGGGCTTGACAGTGTCTCTCGTATGTACCATAGCAGCCAGAAGAAAAATGATCCACGTGATCACCATTGCTATTGGTTTCTTGTGAAAAGAAATCCTGTGAGCAACACCTCAAGAACACGAAAAAATTATTAATTTTCAAAAATTAGAAAAATTATACCCAAACAACCATTATCGTGTAGAGAGACTAAGAATCAAATTAGTTTTGCAAAAAGAATTTTAAACATAGATCAATCGCATGATTTTCGAAAATTCCCATTATATGCCCTAAAACCGAAATTTTTGAAATCAAAGGCCAAAAATTCGTTTATCTTGAGAATACCTAGCATATAATCAAAACTAATCTACCCAGAGTTCTTATTTCAAAAGAAATTTGATCAAGAACCATCCACAAACGAAATAGATACAAGAATTTCATCACGTTTTGAGGAAGAATATGAAAAACTGTGAAAAACCGAGATTTTGATCAATAAAACTTACTTGGAATCGAAGAACTTGAGTTTGAAAGCTTCCAAGATGGATGAATTCTAGAGAGAGAAGCTCTGGAAACTTTGGAACAAAAGATTGGAGTAAAAGAAATCAAAACCCTTTTGTTCTATATAAAACCCTAGCCGCGATCCGGATCAGTTCGTGATTACGATCCGGATCGGCTACCCGCAGAGAAAATCTGCGTTCGGGATCCGGATCGGCAAGTCCAATCCGGATCGTCTGCCCGCAGAAGAATATCTGCATTCGGGATCCGGATCGGCTGGTCCAATCCGGACCTGCTCCAACTTTTTCTTTAGAAAATTTCAGAGAAATTCTAGAAAAACCAGAAAAAGATTGTAAGCACTTTTGTGTATCAACTTTAAATGAAAATCATCGTTTCATACAACAAGAAATAGATTATGCCAAATCTATCAATAACATCCAACAAATGAAATGAAAATTTATAAAAATTAAATCCCTTAAAGTTGAACAACTTCAATTACATCTAACTTGATCTTATGAGTAATGCCTTTATCAAATCATCAATTCCGTAAAGAAAATGAAATACAAAGATCAATAGATGTCTAACATCCCAGATAAGTTAGATAATATATCTAGTCAATTTATTGAAGAGAGTGGCTCTTTGACCATCTTTCATTAAAATTCCCACCTTATACCAACCTTGAAATTTTGACAGAGTCAAGTATTTCAACATGCATTTTATTTAATCAAACTTGAAAAACCTTGCTTGGTATACATGTGGTAGCTTCACACAGTACTCGGACGACCGAGGTGGTAGCTCTTTCCTCCATGTGGTGGTAGTTTTCACACTCCTCATTGGGATGTAACTCTTTCCACATCTTTTGAGCATAATACTTTTTCTTTGACTCCCCCTCAATTGGCTATCAATTATTTAAGATATAAAGTATTCAGCCAAATATTGATCTCGATTTCATACTCGACTAAACAGTCAAATAAGATAAAAACTATACCAAGAGATCATCGAGAAAGAAATTGACTTTGATCAAAACAAAGATGAGTTAATTGACATAAATGATCATTGCATCAAATGAAATATTATGACATCTAAAGCATAATAGATTTCTAAATATATAAAAGGATGCAGTTAAAGTCAATCAAAACTAATGCTCAATTAATGTTCCATGTCTAAGCATAGATAATGAACAAAAACACAAATACAAAACCTAACCTAAACAAAAGTTTCAAAAAGAGGTTATTTCAAGGAAAGCATTCCAATTGCTTTACGCAAATGAATAAAACGTTTTTGATCCAAAGGTTTTGTTAACAAGTCAGCTAATTGATCTTTAGTTGAAATGTAGGAAATTTGAAGAATATTTGATTCAACTAGCTCTCTAAGAAAATGATATCTAAGTTCAATGTGTTTTGTTCTAGAGTGCAACACAGGGTTTTTTGAAATATTTATAGCACTAGTGTTGTCACATAAAACAGTTACCGAAGTTGCTGAAATCCGGAAGTCGCTCAACACGCTTTTCATCCAAATGAGTTGAGTTGAACAACTACCCGCTGAGATGTATTCCGCTTCGGCAGTCGAGAGTGCAATGCAGTTTTGCTTTTTACTATGCCATGCAACAAGACAATGGCCAAGATAAAAACATGCACCAATCGTACTTTTCCGATCATCCACAGATCCTGCCCAATCGGCATCTAAGTATCCAATAATATCTAGACTTGTTCCCATAGGATACCAAATTCCGAAATTAATGGTTCCTTTGATGTACCGGATGATCCGTTTCACCGCTTTCAGGTGAACCTCCTTTGGTGCTGATTGATATCTCGCGCAAATCCCAACACTAAAGGATATATCCGGGCGACTAGCTGTGAGGTAAAGTAGACTTCCAATCATGCTGCGATAAAGTTTCTCGTCTACATTCTCACTAAGAGATTCACTTCCTAATCCCTTATTGCTAGTTCCCATTGGAGTAGGAAAATCTTTAGAATCTTCTATTCCGAATTTCTTTACCAACTCCTTTGCATACTTGGATTGACACAGATGGATGCCTTCACCATTTTGTTTCACTTACAATCCAAGAAAGTATGTCAGTTCCCCCATCATAGACATCTCAAATTCGCTTTCCATGGTTTCTGCGAATTTAGAAGCATCATTATCCTTTGTTGCTCCAAACACAATGTCATCGACATAGATTTGTGCAACAATGAAGTTATTTTGATAATTCTTCACAAAGAGAGTCCGATCTGCTCCCCCTCGAGTATAGCCCTTCTCCAAAAGGTGCTTTGTCAACCTTTCGTACCACGCTCGCGGTGCTTGTTTTAAACCGTAAAGAGCCTTTTTCAAACGAAAAACATGGTTAGGTAGTTTACAGTCTACAAAACCTTTCGGTTGAGCCACATAAACTTCCTCATTTAAAAACCCATTTAACGACGCGCTCTTAACGTCCATTTAAAAGAGTTTTATTTTAAAGTGACAAGCAATAGCGAATAAGATACAAATGGACTCGAGTCTAGCTACAGGGGCGAACGTTTCATCAAAGTCTATACCTTCTATTTGAGAGTAGCCTTGAGCAACTAAACGTGCTTTGTTCCTGATGATGGTACCATCCTCATTTTTCTTGTTCTTGAAAATCCATTTAGTACCGATCACATTGTGTTGCTTCGGAGGCGTCGTTAATTCCCAGACTTTGTTGCGTTCAAACTGATGGAGCTCTTCCTGCATTGCTTCAATCCAGTAGTCATCCTGAAGAGCTTCATCGACATTCTTTGGTTCGATCATGGAAACGTAACAGGCGAATCCACAAACCAATTGTCTCCGAGTTTTGACTCCTTCTTGTGGGTCTCCAATGATGTTTGATTCAGGATGACCCTTGGAGATGCGTAACGTTTGTTGTAATGGAGTACTCGGAGGTACATGAGATGATTCCTGCACATCAGATAAACTTGAAGAACCATTAGATGCATCATTAATATTGGAAGTATTATCATGAGAAGATGCACTTACAGGAGTATCATCATCAAGAGAGATATCAGGGGTAGATTTATCATATGCAAAGTGGAAAGCTTCATCTACTTTAACATTTATAGATTCTACGATCGTTTTAGATTCCAAGTTAAATACCCGATATATTCTACTATTTGTAAAATACCCCAAGAAAATCCCTTCGTCACTTCGAGAGTCAAACTTTCCAAGATTTTCGCGGTCACGTAAAATGTAACACCGACTCCCGAAGATACGAAAATATTTGATGTTGGGTTTTCTACAACACGATAGTTCATATGGTGTATTTAACGTTCCCGGGCGCAAATAAACTCGATTAATAACATAGATTGCAGTGTTCACAGCTTCAGCCCAAAAATGTAGCGGTAAATTCTGGCTATGAAGCATAACACGTGCCATCTCTTGAACAACCCTGTTTTTGCGCTCGACAACACCATTCTGTTGAGGTGTATAGGGTGCTGAGAATTCATGCTTAATGCCGTTGGAAGTGCAAAAAGCAATGAATTTAGAATTTATGAATTCTCCACCTCTATCACTTCTAACACGAATGATCTTTTCATTCTTTTCAATCATAATACGAAGGCAAATCTCGTGAAAAGAATCAAAAGTATCAGCTTTCTCTTTTAAAAATGCTACCCAAGAATACCAAGAGAAATCATCAACCAATAAGAAAATATACCATTTACCTCCCAAGGATGGTTGACGTGTCGGCCCCATAAGATCCATATGCAATAATTCCAAGGGCCGTTTGGTACCGACGTGATTCAAGTTCTTGTGTGCAGTCCTAGATTGTTTTCCCTTTTGACAACCACCACACACAATGTTTTGATTAAGTGAAAGTTTAGGAACCCCCTTGACCACGTCTTTGTTCAAAATTCTAGCAAGTTCCTTAAAATTTATGTGTCCTAGCCTTTCATGCCAAAGTGTTTCATTATTCAAAGAGGCTAAGTTACCATTTTCAGAAAATGCTACCCATAACAATACAATTTTCAGAGGTTAAGTAACAACATAACAATTGTTTTCAGATCTAACCCCTTTTAAAAAGAAAACATGATCCTTATCAGTTGCAATGCATTCAACAGATGAAAAATTAACAAAAAAACCATTGTCACAAAGTTGACTGATACTAATGAGGTTAGTCTTAAGCCCATCAACAAATAACACATTATTCAGAATCGGGCCATCTGGAATAGCTACTGTTCCTTTTCCAACAATTTTGGAAGACTGACCGTCTCCGAAAACCACAAGTCCTCCGGAGATTTTCTCGAAATTTTGAAAGAAGTTTTTGTCACCGGTCATGTGACGGGAACAGCCGCTATCCAGATACCAAGACGAATTATCATATGCATGCAAGGAAATATTTGTAATAAGACAAGGGAAAACTTCACCTTTGCGTACCCAAACCTTTCGAGTTTTGGTGTACGTCGGAAATGATTGTGAGGTTGATACCTTTGGTGAAAGCGTCTTGTTTGATCCGTCGCTTTTCCTTGACGTCGTCGTCTTGTTTGAGAATGGTCTTTTTGTGAGGTTGATCCGAGGCTCTTTTCCTTCAAAGAATTTGCATTTGATTTTCGAGGAATCACCCTTTTGGTAGTCGTTGCAAGAAGTGCTTGAGTTGACCGTTTGGCTCCCATCTTGCAATTTCTCCTTATGTGCCCTGCAAAATTACAACGAAAACATACCTTAGTGCTTGACGATTCCGAGGAGGGTGAAGTAGGCTTGTTGTCGTTGCTTGTCGTGAATTCCGGTGTCGGAGGAGGAGATACCGACTGAGGCACAAAAACTGTCCCAACCGAACTAAAATTGTCTTCAGTTCGATTGTATCCGAGGCCGAACTTGTTTGATTGACCAAGACCAAGAAGCTTATCCAACTTACTCCTTCCTGATGAAAATTGCTGTAAGTCATCCTTGAGTTGGAGAATGGTCTCTGTCATTTCCAATTTTTCCTGTCGAGCCTCGCCGTTGAGCTTCAAGAAGTAATTCGCTTTGTTCACCATATCTATATAATTCTTCTCGAATTGCCCATTGGACTCTTGAAGGGAAACATTTGCTTTTATCAGATTATCCCTTTCCACTTCAAGATCGGTCGAGAGAGAAGTTACCCTTTTTACTTCTTCTTCGAGATCCTGCAATCTCCCTCTCAACCCCTTGTTTTTCTTAGCAAGTTTCTTTGAAAGCCTCAAAAGTCTGTGATAGGCTAGAGCAAAATCTTCACCTTCCGAATCATTCGATTCATTGTCCGTTGCATTCTTTTCAACAGTGGAGTTGGACAATGACTCGGATGTACTTGCCATTAAGCACATGAAGGGTGAAGATGTGGACGCGTGGAACACTGTTGCGTTGTCTTCTTCATCACTTGACGATGACTCATTTGACGATGAGGTGTCATCCCAAGTGACGGTTTGCATCGCCTTCTTCTTGGACGGATTCTTATTTGGACATTCCGTTGAGATATGGCCGTATCCTCGGCACTTGATGTAGTGTACTAGTTTTTCCCATGCAACTTTCCGGTGAATCCACTATGTAGAACACCTAGTGTTGGTGTGTCTGGCCCATGGTGCATCGAAGGGGTGCTACAGATGGGCCTTGTCTGACTTTGATAGCGGATTTGGCCGTCGGCTGCATTTGCCGAATTTTAGAAAAGGTTTGGGCCAATCTGAGGTTGGATTTGGATTCAGCGCAGAAAAACGCTTGAAAACGGATATTTGCTTGTTAAATTTGGAGTCCGGATGACCAAAAGCGGGCTTCCGGAAGTTTTCGGGGATTTTCAGTGCATGGGGGAGACTCGTGGACCGGCCTGAGCCACGTGGCGGCCTATTATTTGCCGGCTCACGCAGCTCGGTCCACGGGGTGGCGCGGCGGTGCATGGACCGCGGGCGGGAGACGCGTGGCGGGCCCTGATAGGCCGGCGCACGCGGCACGGCTCACCGGTTTTGCGGGGTTGCGGTGGACCGGGCGCATGACACGTGGCGGCTTCGGATTCGTTGGCTCACGTGGGCGCGGTCCACGGTGTGCGCGGGGGGGCGCCTCGGGACAGCGCGCGCACAGTGGCGCCAGGCGGGCGGTCGGCCGCACTCGAGTGCGCCACGTGTCGCCTCGCGGTTGGGTGGCCGTACCTACCCCCGCTGACCGCGAGGGGACACGCGGCGCATAGCGGGCCGCCGGGATTTGCTGTCCCCTGTTTGGGGTGACGTGGCCGCCCCTTGGAGTTTCGGGCGCGTCGGACGGGAGGCGTACAACCGGGTTTCCGGGCGCAGTGCGCCCGAAACCTGCGCCCGAAAACCCGGCCCAACAGCTAATGGGCTGGGCCTATAAATAGGATTCCCTGTTCGTTCCTTAGGCTTTTTGGACCCCTTTTCGCAGAGCATTCTTCAGAGAAGTTTTCCCTCCCTCAGTGTACTACCCATTGGAGAACTTTGAGGATTTTTGGAGGCACTCTTCCCGAGGTTCACCATTTTACGGCGCGGCGCGACGCTTGTTTCCCGGCGATCTTCTTCGCCCCTTCTCAGTGTTTGGACTCCTCCGACTCACCCCGACATCGGATTTCGCCGATTCTTACGCCGTTGGACTCACGACAGGTAGGACTTCAACTCCTGTGTTTTGTGGTTCCTCGATTTCTATGCTGATCTTGGAGTTTTCTGAGCACCCATTTGACCCATTTTTCTTCGCGGACTTTTGGACAGCACCGCGGTGTTCTTGCCGTATCTTTTCGCTCAGACGTCGGATTGAGGCGATTCAAAAGGCAATCTTCATCTACTCTTCGCAAGGAGACTCCTGGATTTTTCTCAGATTTTTCTGGATTTTGCACGAGGGTGGGAATCTCCTTTCTCTGTGGTTCTTTGTTACAGAAATTTGGTACAGTTTGGATTGGGGTGTACCCCTTGCCGGATTTTTATCTCAGCGTAGGAAACTCCGATTTGGGCATGCAGGTACTCGTTTCGACGGGCTCGTCGCAAGGATCGCGATAGTATTTTTCTTGGATTTTTCTGGGCATTATTCGCAGGTAAAAATTGGAGAATTCTGGACTGTGGAATTAGGGGACAGATTTTGGAAATTGAGAATGGATAGCTTATGTATTTTCCTTTGGGGCATTTTGTACAGATTGGTGGTGAGTTTTGGACTGATCTTAGACCTCGCTTTTGGGAACTTGGAATAGCGCTCGAGGTGGGTGATGTTGTGAACCTCCTACTTGTGAATGTCACTAGGCCTATTAGAATGCCTTGATCATGTGCTAATAATTGTAAATGTATCGAGCATGCTTGTATGAGATTAAGGTTCCTTTGTTGATATTTGCATTGTTAGCAGGCTACAGATTAGTAAGTGGTGTTTCCATGTTTATTCGTTCTCCTGTCGTCTAGTCTTAGGGGATTGTGTAGTCAGATGTTCAGAGTTGGGACAGTCAGGGATCGATGTTTGGGTGTTGCGGCGACCGCAGACTGTGGGCGGTTGACCGGATTATTATTACTATTATTACTTTTGCATCAGATTGGAGGTAGGGGATCGAGTTTCCTTTAGTGGATGGGTTTTCCCACTTTGATCAGAGTCGTGACCCCGTCCTGCTATTTTATGATACTGATGATACTAGTGACAGTGTTACTATGCTCGTGTGGGGTCGCTCCCCTCGAGTGCCACTCCGGAGTAGGTTTCAGACCGTGTTGGATGCCGGTCAGACCGTGTTGGGTTCCGGTCATTTGGACAGGGGAGATACTGAGTTGTGAGGTTGACAGCAGAGCAGGCAGTACCAGTCTTTACTGGTGTTTTGATTGGGTTGGTCTGTCAGTCTTTGACGTTCTGGTGCATGCTTTCAACTATTCTTTAGTTAGGCATCTTAGAGGCATGTTAGTGGTAGCTCTTCATCAGTAGTGTACTTGTAGCTTACCACCTCTGTTTTCATTTTCGCCTCTGATAGTCCTAGTGGGCATATCTGAGTTTGAGGTCTACCCACTAGGGGAGGCTACTGTTTTTATAGTAGTTCTCACCCCCCACTGCTTTCTCTTTTCTTTTCCCCTTTGTTTTGCAGAGTCCTCTGCGGGAGTTACGGGACCCTCTTCCCTGGATCGAGGTAAGAGGATCGCGGATTAGATAGCCACTGCCCCGAGTTCGAGTTTTGTAGTTTTGATGTATCCCCAGTACACTCAGACGGTTGTATTTCCTTTTATTTTGGGTCTGGCTGCGGCCAGCTGGATGTATTTATTTCGTGAGCTGGGAGAGACACTTGTATATTTGTGAGAGCTTATTGTAATTTTATTTCCAGCATTTGTCTGAGTTGCATTAGTTTTAGTTTAGCTCTGTTTTATGCTCCTTTATTATATATTTTTATATCTGAGCAGGTTACCAGCGCTTCGTATACACGGAAAATTCCGTATGCACGGCGGATCTGTGGACGGGCCCGGGTTCTGGTTTACACCCGGGGCGTGACAGATTAGTTGGTATCAGAGCTTAGGGATAGGTCAGTTGGGACTTAGGAAACCCTAGGCTTTTGGCAGACCCTAGGAAGGCAGAGCGTGAGTGACGTGATATTGTGCGAAAGTCGGCAATTAGTTATTAACTCTTCCTGTGAGTGGAGAGGGATTGGCATAGCCTATTTCTGGGGGACTATTATGTTGGCTGCAGACAACATAAGGTTACAGAAATAGGGGAATGTCCATGACTTTCGCTGGATTGGGTCGAGAGTGGTTTGGTTTACTGACCCGTGGATTCTTTTGTGGCAGGATGCCTCCTAGGCGGCAGATTCCTACTCGGGGTACTCCTACACCCCCGGAGGAGCCGGAGCAGTCCGGGCCTTCTGAGATCAGTGAGCTGAGGGCCATGGTGGCCCAGTTGGCGGAGAGCCACCGCCGACAGGAGCAGAGGTTCGAGCAGTTATTTGCCCAGGTTGCGGCACCTCCCCCTACTACTGCAGAGGCCCCAGTACCACCTGTTGTACCACCGACTATTCCACCTGCCCCTACGCGCCGTCGTCGAGCAGTGGGGCCCAGGGGATGTTCAGGCCTTTGACCCCAGAGGAGGAGCGGGAGTTTTCTGACAAACTCACGCAGTTCTGTAAGCGAGGACCCCCTAAGTTCTCGGGGCGGAGCACTCACCCTTGGGAGATTGGATCGTGGCTAGCGTCAATGGAGAAGTTGTTTCGGGACTTCTTCATTGACCAGAGGTTCAGAGCACATTTGGCAGTACACTGTCTAGAGGGGGATGCAGATGCTTGGTGGCGTCGGGTCGAGCCCTTAGAGTTTCAGGTCACCCGACAGCTACCCTGGTCGGAGTTCAGGAGGATGATCCTTGACACTTACTTCTCCACGAGCGTGAAGAAGAAGATAGAAGATGACTTGAAGAACCTGCAGCAGGGTGATCGCCCAGTGTGGGATTATTTCCAGGAGTTTACGCAGTTGCTCAACTGCGTACCCTATGTTGCCAGGGATGGGCTGCACCAGGTGGAGCTGTTTGAGACAGGTTTGCGCCCCGAGATCTATACCTTGGTACACGCCCAGAGGCTTCAGACTTTATCAGAGGCAGTGGATCATGCACAGTGGGTCGAGAGGGGAGATCATGTTGTTTCCAGACGCGGAGGTCTGGTCGCTCAGAGTTCTGAGAGGAAGCGACCAGCATCTGATGAGGGGGGACAGGCCAGTTCCTGGAGGCCGCCCCGACCGCCACCGCCTCAGTTTACGGGCCGGGGGCGTTCGGAGCGGCGAGGGCCTGGGGGATCCCAGAGGCCCCCACAGCATCAGCAGCCCCAGCGACAGCAGCAGCTCTCGCAGCAGCAGAGGTCGTAGTCGCGACAGCAGGGATCTCAGCGGCAGTCGCACAGGCAGCAGCAGCAGCAGCAGTCACGGCAGTTTCGGGCCCCTGGCAGTTGTATCTTCTGCGGGGGTCAGCATTTCCCCCGCACTTGTGATCAGAGGTGGGGGCGTTGTTATGGCTGTGGTCAGGCCGGGCACATACGATCTTCATGCCCTTTTTCGGCATCAGTGGCGCCTTCTTCGGCCTCAGTTTCTCTTCCACCTCAGCAGCGACCGCCAGCTCAGCGGCCCTATGCTCCTTTGAGCAGGGCACCTTCCTCCCACCCTGCAGACTACCGACCACCAGCTCAGAGCGGGCGAGTCTACGCCGCTCAGGTAGGGGACTCCACGGCAGCCGACCACGTGGTGGCAGGTATCACTTTACTTTTTGGTATTAGAGCTCGCACTTTATTTGATACCGGTGCATCACATTCTTTTACCAGTAGAGCATTTGCATCATCTCATGGACTAGAGTTAGGTCGGTTGCCACATGCATTAGAGGTACAGATTCCCGATCACATACTGCATGTAGAGGAGTGTTGTTGGTCTTGCCCGGTACAGCTTGAGTCTTGGATTTTGCCAGCGGACCTGATGGTCCTTAGTCAGCTGGGAGATTTTGACATTGTGCTGGGGATGGATTGGCTGGCTCGCTATTTCGCGACGATTGATTGCGCCGCGAGGACTGTTACTTTTAGCGAGCCAGGCCAGGAGGTGTTCGTTTTCGGGGGGTGCCAGAGTGCTTTCTTTGCCTCAGTGGTTTCGACTTCTCGTGCGAGGCAGATGATGCGCAGTGGATGCGTAGCCTTTTTGGCATCTTTGGTTAAGGAGCCTACGGCGGCTCCGGGACTCGCGGGTATCCCGATTGCCCGCGAGTTCCCGGATGTGTTTCCTTCAGAGCTGATTAGTATGCTGCCGGATAGGGAGGTTGAGTTTTTGATTGACGTAGTTCCAGGAACTGCGCCAATCTCTAAGGCTCCTTACCGAATGGCACCGGCTGAGCTGCGAGAATTAAAGGCGCAACTCCTGGATTTAATGGACAAGGGTTTTGTGAGACCGAGTGTATCGCCTTGGGGAGCGCCGGTGCTATTTGTGAAGAAGAAAGATGGTTCGCTTCGACTGTGCGTTGATTACCGGGAGCTGAATAAAGCGACCATCAAGAACAAGTACCCTTTGCCGCGCATTGATGACTTATTTGATCAGCTGCAAGGGTCTTGTGTCTTCTCCAAGATTAACTTACAGTCTGGTTACCACCAATTAAAGGTGAAGGCCGAGGACATCCCAAAGACGGCATTCAGGTCGCGGTACGGGCATTATGAGTTCACCGTCATGCCTTTTGGATTGACAAATGCCCATGCTGCTTTTATGGATTTAATGAATAGGATTTTTTGACCATACCTGGATCGGTTCGTCGTTGTTTTTATTGATGACATCCTAGTTTATTCCCGTAGCGATGTGGAGCACGAGGAGCACCTGAGGATTGTGCTACAACTTCTGAGAGAGAGAAAGTTGTATGCCAAGTTATCTAAGTGTGATTTTTGGCTTCGGGAGGTTGTCTTTTTGGGCCACGTGATTTCAGCCGCTGGAGTGGCAGTAGACCCGGCGAAGATCGAGGCAGTCCGGGATTGGCCCCGACCGACGACGGTATCAGAGGTCCGCAGTTTCATGGGCTTAGCAGGATATTACCGTCGGTTTGTGGAAGGTTTTGCGAAACTTTCCACACCCCTCACTCGTTTGACGCGAAAAGGGATTAAGTTTACTTGGAGTGAGGATTGCCAGAGGAGCTTTGAGGAATTAAAGAACAGATTGATGTCGGCTCCTGTCCTTTCCCTCCCCGTTATGGGGAAAGGATACGTGATATACAGCGACGCATCGCACAGTGGACTTGGTTGCGTGCTGATGCAGGAGGGAAGGGTAATCGCTTATGCCTCTCGGCAACTGAAGGATTACGAAAAGAATTACCCTACCCATGATTTGGAGCTAGCTGCAGTGATTTTTGCACTAAAGTTGTGGCGCCACTACCTGTATGGGGAGCACTGCGAGATTTACACCGACCACAAGAGCTTGAAATACCTGTTCACACAGAAGGAGCTCAACTTGAGGCAGCGCAGATGGTTGGAATTGTTGAAAGATTATGATGTAGACATATTATACCATCCTGGCAAGGCCAACGTGGTTGCTGATGCCCTGAGCAGGAGAGCAGTACAGAGTCTATCTTTGATGATCACCGATCAGGCGCCATTACTTTAGCAGATGAGGCGGTTAGAGCTCGAGGTTGTGTCCCCTGGGGTCTCTGCTAGACTTATGTCTCTAGTCGTGCAGCCCACTCTGTTGGACAGGATTCGGGAGAGACAGAGTGAGGACCCCCACCTGATGAGGATTCGAGAGCAGATGCAGACTGGTTTGATAGGGGACTTTTCAGTTGATGCTGCGGGAGTACTGCGGTACAGGGACCGCGCTTGTGTGCCTATGGATGCAGAGATTCGAGAGCAGATCTTGAGAAAGGCCCACTATACACCTTATACCATCCATCCTGGTGGGACTAAGATGTATAGGGATCTTAAGGCACAGTTTTGGTGGAATGGGATGAAAAGAGACATTGGGAGATTTGCAGCACACTGTCTAACTTGTCAGCAAGTAAAGGCTGAGCATCGGGTACCTGCTGGCAAGTTGCAGAGTCTCCCAATCCCTGAATGGAAATGGGAACATGTTACGATTGATTTTGTTACTAGTTTGCCGAGAGCACAGACGGGAGCGGATGCTATCTGGGTGGTCGTGGACAGGCTTACAAAGTCCGCTCACTTTTTGCCGGTTCAGATGACTTGGCCGATGGAGCGACTCGCACAGGCGTACTTGGCTGAGGTGGTTAGATTGCACGGGGTACCCGTTTCCATCGTATCAGATAGAGACCCGAGGTTTGTCTCGCATTTCTGGAGGAGTTTACAGATAGCCTTGGGGACGCAGCTCCGATTCAGTACAGCATTCCACCCACAGACCGACGGGCAGTCAGAGCGCACTATTCAGACCCTCGAGGATATGTTGAGAGCATGCGTTCTGGACTTTGGAGGAGGATGGTACCGACACTTGGGATTAGTTGAGTTTGCGAACAACAACAGCTATCAAGCGAGCATTCAGATGGCTCCGTTTGAAGCGTTGTATGGACGCAAGTGTTGGTCACCCCTATATTGGAGTGACGTGGGTGAGAAGAAGACTTTGGGTCCTGATCTACTTTTAGAGGCGGAGGAAAAGGTCAGATTGATACGACGACATCTCGAGACCGCCCAGAGTCGACAGAGGAGTTATGCTGATACTCGACGGCGAGACTTAGAGTTTCAGGTGGGTGACCATGTTTTTCTGAAAGTCTCGCCTTCGAAGGGGATTCGGAGATTTGGCATTCGTGGGAAACTGTGCCCTCGTTATATTGGACCTTTTGAGGTATTGGAGCGCTTAGGGCCAGTTCCCTACAGGCTTGCCCTTCCTCCTAGGCTTTCAGGTGTTCACAATGTTTTTTATGTATCGACACTGAGGAGGTATGTTCATGACCCGTCCCATATCATCGATTTCACCCCATTGGAGGTTGCTGAGAACCTGAGCTATGTTGAGCGGCCGTTGAGGATCTTGGACCGTGAGGTTAGGGAGTTGCGCAGTCGGGCCATCCCGTATGTGAAGGTCCTCTGGAGCAGTCATGATGAGCGCGAGGCTACCTGGGAGCTGGAGTCAGCGATGATGGATGCTCACCCCCACTTGTTTGAGGCCCCTGCTTGAGGTATGACTTTTGTTTCGAGGACGAAACTTTTTCTTGTGGGGGAGGATGTAGTGTACTGGTTTTTCCCATGCAACTTTCCGGTGAATCCACTGTGTAGAACACCTAGTGTTGGTGTGTCTGGCCCATGGTGCATCGAAGGGGTGCCACAGATGGGCCTTGTGAGACTTTGATAGCGGATTTGGCATCCGGCTGCATTTGCCGAATTTTAGAAAAGGTTTTGGGCCAATCTGAGGTTGGATTTGGATTCAGCGCGGAAAAACACTTGAAAACGGCTATTTGCTTGTTAAATTTGGAGTCCGGATGACCAAAAGCGGGCTTCCGGAAGTTTTCGGGGATTTTCGGTGCATGGGGGAGACTCGTGGACCGGCCTGAGCCACGTGGCGGCCTATTATTGGCCGGCTCACGCAGCTCGGTCCACGGGGTGGAGCGGCGGTGCATGGACCGCGGGCGGGAGACGCGTGGCGGGCCCTGATAGGCCGGCGCACGCGGCACGGCTCACCGGTTTTGCGGGGTTGCGGTGGACCGGGCGCATGACACGTGGCGGCTTCGGATTCGTTGGCTCACGTGGGCGCGGTCCACGGTGTGCGCGGGGGGCGCCTCGGGACAGCGCGCGCACAGTGGCGCCAGGCGGGCGGTCGGCCGAACTCGAGTGCGCCACGTGTCGCCTCGCGGTTGGGCGGTCGTACCTACCCCCGCTGACCGCGAGGGGACACGCGGCGCATAGCGGGCCGCCGGGATTTGCTGTCCCCTGTTTGGGGTGACGTGGCCGCCCCTGGGAGTTTCGGGCGCGTCGGACGGGAGGCGTACAACCGGGTTTCCGGGCGCAGTGCGCCCGAAACCTGCGCCCGAAAACCCGGCCCAACAGCTAATGGGCTGGGCCTATAAATAGGATTCCCTATTCGTTCCTTAGGCTTTTTGGACCCCTTTTCACAGAGCATTCTTCAGAGAAGTTTTCCCTCCCTCAGTGCACTACCCATTGGAGAACTTTGAGGATTTTTGGAGGCACTCTTCCCGAGGTTCACCATTTTACGGCGCGGCGCGACGCTTGTTTCCCGGCGATCTTCTTCGCCCCTTCTCAGTGTTTGGACTCCTCCGACTCACCCCGATATCGGATTTCGCCGATTCTTGCGCCGTTGGACTCATGACAGGTAGGACTTCAACTGCTTTGTTTTGAGGTTCCTCGATTTCCGTACTGATCTTGGAGTTTTTTGAGCACCCATTTGGCCCATTTTTCTTAGCGGACTTTTGGACGGCACCGCGGTGTTCTTGCCGTATCTTTTCGCTCAGACGTCGGATTGAGGCGATTCAAAAGGCTATCTTCATCTACTCTTCACAAGGAGTCTCCTGGATTTTTCTTAGATTTTTCTGGATTTTGCACGAGGGTGAGAATCTCCTTTCTCTGTGGTTCTTTGTTACAGAAATTTGGTACAGTTTGGATTGGGGTGTACCCCTTGCCGGATTTTTATCTCAGCGTAGGAAACTCCGATTTGGGCGTGCAGGTACTCGTTTCGACGGGCTTGTCGCAAGGATCGCGATAGTATTTTTCTTGGATTTTTCTGGGCATTATTTGCAGGTAAAAATTGGAGAATTCTGGACTGTGGAATTAGGGGACAGATTTTGGAAATTGAGAATGGATAGCTCATGTATTTTCCTTTAGGGCATTTTGTACAGATTGGTGGTGAGTTTTGGACTGATCTTGGTCCTCGCTTTTGGGAACTTGGAATAGCGCTCGAGGTGGGTGATGTTGTGAACCTCCTACTTGTGAATGTCACTGGGCCTATTAGAATGCCTTGATCATGTGCTAATAATTGTAAATGTATCGAGCATGCTTGTATGAGATTAAGGTTCCTTTGTTGATATTTGCATTGTTAGCAGGCTACAGATTTGTAAGTGGTGTTTCCATGTTTAGATATGCCATTCAATTTGTTGGTAAGAATACTAAAGCCATATCATGTCATATGTTAAGGGAAGGTTTGGGCATGTGGTTAGAATGCATGTTGTAAAAGGGGTACTTGCTAGTAGATTGTGCATCTAAATTGTATCATGTATCATATATCCTGCCACATGTACATCGGGAGTTCCAAACATTTAATGTTGCATATGTTAGAATAATTGAAATGATTTTATCAAATAAAGGACTTTGCATGCTTGAATGGTCATCTAGCTAGGCCACCTTTTTCTGCTAGACAAACATATTGGATTTGACTTAGGAGAAACCATGCTTTTATTCGTTCTCCTGTCGTCTAGTCTTAGGGGATTGTGTAGTCAGATGTTCAGAGTTGGGACAGTCGGGGATCGATGTTTGGGTGTTGCGGCGACCGCGGACTGTGGGCGGTTGACCGGATTATTATTACTATTATTACTTTTGCATCAGATTGGAGGTAGGGGATCGAGTTTCCTTTAGTGGATGGGTTTTCCCACTTTGATTAGAGTCGTGACCCCGTCCTGCTATTTTATGATACTGATGATACTAGTGACAGTGTTACTATGCTCGTGTGGGGTCGCTCCCCTCGAGTGCCACTCCGGAGTAGGTTTCAGACCGTGTTGGGTGCCGGTAAGACCGTGTTGGGTTCCGGTCATTTGGACAGGGGAGATACTGAGTTGTGAGGTTGACAGCAGAGCAGGCAGTACCAGTGTTTACTGGTGTTTTGATTGGGTTGGTCTGTCAGTCTTTGACGTTCTGGTGTATGCTTTCAGCTATTCTTTAGTTAGGCATCTTAGAGGCATGTTAGTGGTAGCTCTTCATCAGTAGTGTACTTGTAGCTTACCACCTCTGTTTTCATTTTCGCCTCTGATAGTCCTAGTGGGCATATCTGAGTTTGAGGTCTACCCACTAGGGGAGGCTACTGTTTTTATAGTAGTTCTCACCCCCCACTGCTTTCTCTTTTCTTTTCCCCTTTGTTTTGCAGAGTCCTCTGCGGGAGTTGCGGGACCCTCTTCCCTGGATCGAGGTAAGAGGATCGCGGATTAGATAGCCACTGCCCCGAGTTCGAGTTTTGTTGTTTTGATGTATCCCCAGTACACTCAGACGGTTGTATTTCCTTTTATTTTGGGTTTGGCTGCGGCCAGCTGGATGTATTTATTTCGTGAGCTGGGAGAGACACTTGTATATTTGTGAGAGCTTATTGTACTTTTATTTCCAGCATTTGTCTGAGTTGTATTAGTTTTAGTTTAGCTCTGTTTTATGCTCCTTTATTATATATTTTTATATCTGAGCAGGTTACCAGCGCTTCGTGTACACGGAAAATTCCGTATGCACGGCGGATCTGTGGACGGGCCCGGGTTCTGGTTTACACCCGGGGCGTGACAGATTAGTTGGTATCAGAGCTTAGGGATAGGTCAGTTGGGACTTAGGAAACCCTAGGCTTTTGGCAGACCCTAGGAAGGCAGAGCGTGAGTGACGTGATATTGTGAGAAAGTCGGCAATTAGTTGTTAACTCTTCCTGTGAGTGGAGAGGGATTGGCATAGCCTATTTCTGGGGGACTATTATGTTGGCTGCATACAACATAAGGTTACAGAAATAGGGGAATGTCCATGACTTTCGCTGGATTGGGTCGAGAGTGGTTTGGTTTACTAACCCGTGGATTCTTTTGTGGCAGGATGCCTCCTAGGCGGCAGATTCCTACTCGGGGTACTCCTACACCCCCGGAGGAGCCGTAGCAGTCCGGGCCTTCTGAGATCAGTGAGCTGAGGGCCATGGTGGCCCAGTTGGCGGAGAGCCACCGCCGACAGGATCAGAGGTTCGAGCAGTTATTTGCCCAGGTTGCGGCACCTCCCCCTACTGCTGCAGAGGCCCCAGTACCACCTGTTGTACCACCGACTATTCCACCTGCCCCTACAGCGCCGTCGTCGAGCAGTGGTGTCACGCCCCGGGTGTAAACCAGAACCCGGGCCCGTCCACAGATCCGCCGTGCATACGGAATTTTCCGTGTACACGAAGCGCTGATAACCTGCTCAGATATAAAACAAGTAATAAAGGAGCATAAAACAGAGCTAAACTAAAACTAATACAACTCAGACAAATACTGGAAAGGAAAGTACAGTAAGCTCTCAAAAAATATACAAGTGTCTCTCCCAGCTCACGAAATATATACAACCAGCTGGCCGCAGCCAGACCCAAAATACAAGGAAAAATACAACCGTCTGAGTGTACTGGGGATACAACAAAACTACCAAAAACTCGAGCTCGGGGTAGCAGCTATCTAGTCGGCGATCCTCTTACCTCGATCCTGGTAGGAAGGCCCCGCAACTCCGGCAGATGACTCTGCAAAACAAAGGGGACAAGAAAAGGGAAAAACAGTGGGGGTCAGCACTACAGTAAAAACAGTAGCCTCCCCTAGTGGGTAAACCTCAACACGAACTCCTACCTGCCCACTAGGTCTACCAGAGGCTAAAGGAATAAATGCGGTAACTAAGAGTATGACTCCTGATAAAAGCTACCACTAAAATGCCTCTACCTGCCCAGCTAAAGATAGCTAAAAGTATGCATCAGAGAATCGAAGCCTGCCACATCGGGTATGCCAGCCTACGCATAACACCGGTGTGGAATAGGAGTCTCAATGTCTGCCAAATCGGGTATGCCAGCCTACGCATAACACCGGTATGGGACAGGAGTCTCAAGGTCTGCTAAATCGGGTATGCCAGCCTACGCATAGCACCGATAAGGGGTAGGGTTCTCAATGTCTGCCAAATCGGGTATGCCAGCCTACACATAACACCGATATGGGACAGGAGTCCCAGGGTCTCAAGTCTGCAAATCGCGCACTCCGCTCTATAAGGAAAGTACCGTCTCCCAAAGGAAGCCCAAAACCCTCTCCCCGAAACCCAAGTATCTGACTACACTAACCCAGCCCCTGCTCCAACCCGAGCATAATATCCCCTATGTCTAAGTGACTGAAGAAAGAATGCAACATGGTTTCTCCTAAGTCAATTCCAGCATGATAGTGTAGCAGAAAAAGGTGGCCTATCTAGGTGACCATTCAAGCATGCAAAAGTCATTAACTTGATAAACCTCTTTTTAATTATTCTAACATATGCAACATTAAATGTTTGGACCCTCCGATGTACACGTGGCATGATATACGATACATGATACAATTTAGATGTACAATTAACTAGCAAGTACCCCTTTTACAACATGCATTCTAACCACATGCCCAAACCTTTCCTTAACACACAATATGATATGGCTATAGCATTCATTCCAACTAATTAAATTGCATATCTAAACATGGAAACACCACTCATGAACTTGTAGCTTGCTAACAATGCAAGTATTAGCAAAAGAAC
Organism: Tillandsia leiboldiana; assembly: GCA_029204045.2. Taxonomy (NCBI): domain Eukaryota; kingdom Viridiplantae; phylum Streptophyta; class Magnoliopsida; order Poales; family Bromeliaceae; genus Tillandsia; species Tillandsia leiboldiana. The sequence continues at coordinate 14,599,685 of CM055061.1, forward strand.
CTTAATATCATGCAAGCATGCTAGATACATTCATATTTAATAACATATAATCGTGGCATTCCAATAGGCCTAGTGACATTCACAAGCAGGAGGTTCTCAACATCACCCACCTCGAGCGCTATTCCAAAATTCCCAAAGGCGAAGTCCAAGATCAGTCCAACACACCACCAATCTGTACAAAATACCCCAAAGGAAAAATACATAAGCTTAACATCCGCAATTCCAGAATCTGTCCCCCAAACCAGCAGTCCACAATTCACTAATTTTTACCTGCGAATAATGCCCAGAAAAATCCAAGAAAAATACTATCGCGATCCTTGCGACGAGCCCGTCGAAACGAGTACCTGCACGCCCAATTTGGAGTTTCCTACGCTGAGATAAAAATCCGACAAGGGGTACACCCCAAACCCAAACTGCACTAAATTCCTGTAACAAGGAACCACAGAGGAAGAAGATTCTCACCCTCGAGTAAAATTCAGAAAATTCTGAGAAAAATCCAGGAGACTCCTTGCGAAGCGTAGATGAAAATTGCCTTTTGAATCGCCTCGTTCCGACGTCCGAGCGAAAAGATATGGCAAGAACACCGCGGTGCTGTCCCAAAAGTCCGCGAAGAAAAAGGGTCAAATGGTTGCTCGGAAAACTCCAATATCAGCACGGAAATCGAGGAAACCCAAAACACAGGAGTTGAAGCCCTACCTGTCAAGAGTCCAACGGCGCAAGAATCGGCGAATTCCGAGGTCGGGGTGAGTCGGAGGAGTCCAAACACTGAGAAGGGGTGAAGAGGATCGCCGGAGAACAAGCGTCGCGCCGCGCCGTAAAATGGTGAACCTCGGGATGCGTGCCTCCAAAAATCTTCAAACTTCTCCAAAGGGTTGAGCTCTGAGAGAGGAGGAATCGCCGTGAAGAAAGCCCAGCGAAAATAGAGTCCAAAAAGCCTACAAGACGAATGGGGGGAGCTATTTATAGGCCCAGCCCACTAAGCATCCGGGCCGGGTTTTCGGGCGCAACTTTCGGGCGCACTGCGCCCGGAAACCCGGTCGCACCGCCCCTGTCCGACGCGCCCGAAACAACCAGGAGCGGCCACGTCACCCCCAAACAGGGGACAGCGGATCCCCGCGGCCCGCCTACGCCACGTGGCCCCCCGCAGTCAACGGGGGTAGGTACGGCCGGCCAATCTCGAGGCGACACGTGTCGCACTCGAGTGCGGCTGACCGCCCCCCCCTGGCGCCACTGTGCGCGCACGTGCGCGCACAGTACCGAGGCGCCCTCCCCCGCGCACCCGTGGACCGCGCCCACGTGGACCGACGAATCCGAAGCCGCCACGTGTCATGCGCCCGGTCCACCGCCAACCCGCAATTTCCGTGAGCCGTGCCGCGTGCGCCCGCCTACCAGGGCACGCCACGCGTCCACCCGCCGCGGTCCATGCACCGCCGCGCCATTGCGTGGACCCAGCCGCGTGAGCCGGCCAATAAAAGGGCGCCACGTGGCGCTGGCCGGTCCACGTGTCACCCCCGTGCACCGAAAATCCCCCAAATCTTCCGGAAGCCCGCATTTGGTCATCCGGACTCCAAATTCAACAAGCAAATAGCCGTTTTCAAGCATTTTTCCGCGCTGAATCCAAATCCAACCTCAGATTGGCCCAAAACCTTTTCAAAAATTCGGCAATCACAGCCGAAGGCCAAATCATCTATCCAAGTCTCACGAGGTCCATCTGTGGCATCCCTTCGATGCACCATGGGCCAGACACCAACACTAGGTGTTCTACACAGTGGATTCATCGGAAAATCGCAAGGGAAAACCCAGTACACTACACCCTCCCCTACAAGAAAAAGTTTCGTCCTCGAAACAAAATCATACCTCAGACAGGAGCCTCAAACAAGTGGGGGTGAGCATCCATCATCGCTGACTCCAACTCCCAGGTAGCCTCGCGCTCATCATGACTGCTCCAGAGAACCTTCACATAGGGGATGGCCCGACTGCGCAACTCCCTAACCTCACGCTCCAAGATCCTCAACGGCCGCTCAACATAACTCAGGTCCTCAGCAACCTCCAATGGAGTGAAATCGATAATATGAGACGGGTCATGAACATACCTCCTCAGCGTCGATACATGAAACACATTGTGAACACCAGAAAGCCTGGGAGGAAGCGCAAGCCTGTAGGCAACTGGCCCTAAGCGCTCCAACACCTCAAAAGGTCCAATAAAACGAGGGCTCAGTTTCCCACGAATACCAAATCTCCGAATCCCCTTCGAAGGCGAGACTTTCAGAAAAACATGGTCACCCACCTGAAACTCTAAGTCTCGCCGTCGAGTATCAGCATAACTCCTCTGTCGACTCTGGGCGGTCTCTAGGTGTCGTCGTATCAATCTGACCTTTTCCTCTGCCTCCAACAGTAGATCAGGACCCAAAGTCTTCTTCTCACCCACGTCACTCCAATAAAGGGGTGACCGACACTTGCGTCCATACAACGCTTCAAACGGAGCCATCTGAATGCTCGCTTGATAGCTGTTGTTGTACGCAAACTCAACTAATCCCAAGTGTCGGTACCATCCTCCCCCAAAGTCCAGAATGCATGCTCTCAACATATCCTCGAGGGTCTGAATAGTGCGCTCTGACTGCCCATCGGTCTGTGGGTGGAATGCTGTACTAAATCGGAGCTGCGTCCCCAAGGCTGTCTGTAAACTCCTCCAGAAATGCGAGACAAACCTCGGGTCTCTATCTGATACGATGGAAACGGGTACCCCGTGCAATCTAACCACCTCAGCCAAGTACACCTGCGCCAGTCGCTCCATCGGCCAAGTCATCTGAACCGGTAAAAAGTGAGCGGATTTGGTAAGCCTGTCCACGACTACCCAGATAGCATCCGCTCCCGTCTGTGCTCTCGGCAACCCAGTGACAAAATCCATCGTAACATGTTCCCATTTCCATTCAGGGATTGGGAGACTCTGCAACTTGCCAGCAGGTACACGATGCTCAGCCTTTACTTGCTGACAAGTTAAACAGTGCGCTACAAATCTCCCAATGTCTCTTTTCATCCCATCCCACCAAAACTGTGCCTTCAGATCCCTATACATCTTAGTCCCACCAGGGTGGATGGTATAAGGTGTATAGTGGGCCTCCCTCAAGATCTGCTCTCGAATCTCTGCATCCATAGGCACGCAAGCTCGGTCCCTGTACCGGAGTACTCCCGCAGCATCAACTGAAAAGTCCCCTAACAAACCAGTCTGCATCTGCTCTCGAATCCTCACCAGGTGGGGGTCCTCACTCTGTCTCTCCCGAATCCTGTCCAACAGAGTGGGCTGCACGACTAGAGACATAAGTCTAGCAGAGACCCCAGGGGACACAACCTCGAGCTCTAACCGCCTCATCTGCTCAAGTAATGGCGCCTGATCGGTGATCATCAAAGATAAACTCTGTACTGCTCTCCTGCTCAGGGCATCAGCAACCACGTTGGCCTTGCCAGGGTGGTATAGAATGTCTACATCATAATCTTTCAACAATTCCAACCATCTACGCTGCCTCAAGTTGAGCTCCTTCTGTGTGAACAGGTATTTCAAGCTCTTGTGGTCGGTGTAAATCTCGCAGTGTTCCCCATACAAGTAGTGGCGCCACAACTTTAGTGCAAAAATCACTGCAGCTAGCTCCAAATCATGGGTAGGGTAATTCTTTTCATAATCCTTCAGTTGCCGAGAGGCGTAAGCGATTACCCTACCCTCCTGCATCAGCACACAACCAAGTCCACTGTGCGATGCATCACTATAAATCACGTATCCTTTCCCCATAACAGGGAGGGAAAGGATAGGAGCCGACATCAACCTGATCTTTAATTCCTCAAAGCTCCTCTGGCAGTCCTCACTCCAAATAAACTTAATCCCTTTTCGCGTCAAACGAGTGAGGGGTGTGGAAAGTTTCGCAAAACCTTCCACAAACCGACGGTAATATCCTGCTAAGCCCATGAAACTACGGACCTCTGATACCGTCGTCGGTCGGGGCCAATCCCGGACTGCCTCGATCTTCGCCGGGTCTACTGCCACTCCAGCGGCTGAAATCACGTGGCCCAAAAAGGCAACCTCCCGAAGCCAGAAATCACACTTAGATAGCTTGGCATACAACTTTCTCTCTCTCAGAAGTTGTAGCACAATCCTCAGATGCTCCTCGTGCTCCACATCGCTTCGGGAATAAACTAGGATGTCATCAATAAAAACAACAACGAACCGATCCAGGTATGGTCGAAAAATCCTGTTCATCAAATCCAAAAAAGCTGCAGGGGCATTTGTCAGTCCAAAAGGCATGACGGTGAACTCGTAATGCCCGTACCGCGACCTGAATGCCGTCTTTGGGATGTCCTCGGCCTTCACCTTCAATTGGTGGTAACCAGACTGTAAATCAATCTTGGAGAAGACACAAGACCCTTGCAGCTGGTCGAATAAGTCATCAATGCGCGGCAAAGGGTACTTGTTCTTGATGGTCACTTTATTCAGCTCCCGGTAATCTACACACAGTCGAAGTGAACCATCCTTCTTCTTCACAAATAGCACCGGCGCTCCCCAAGGTGATACACTAGGCCTCACAAAACCCTTGTCCATTAAATCCTGGAGTTGCGCCTTTAACTCCCGCAGCTCGGCCGGTGCCATTCGGTAAGGAGCCTTAGAGATTGGCGCAGTTCCGGGAACTACGTCAATCAAAAACTCAACCTCCCTATCCGGCGGCATATGAACTAGCTCCGGAGGAAAAACATCCGGGTACTCATGGACAATAGGAATATCCGTGAGTCCCGGTGCCGCCGTAGGCTCCTTAACCACCGATGCCAAAAAGGCCACGCATCCACTGCGCATCATCTGCCTCGCACGAGAGGTCGAAACCACAGAGGCAAAGAAAGCACTCTGGCACCCCCTGTAAACGAACACCTCCTGGCCTGGCTCGCTAAAGGTAACAGTCCTCGCGGCGCAATCAATCGTCGCGAAATAGCGAGCCAGCCAATCCATCCCCAGAACAATGTCGTAATCTTGCAGCTCACTAAGGACCATAAGGTCCGCTGGCAAGATCCAGGACTCAATCTGAACAGGGCAAGACCAACAACACTCCTCTACATGCAATGTATGATCAGGAATCTGTACCACTACTGCATGTGGCAACCGACCTAACACTAGTCCATGAGATGATGCAAATACTCTACTGATAAAAGAATGTGATGCACCGGTATCAAATAAAGTGCGAGCTCTAGTACCAAGAAGTAAAGTGATACCTGCCACCACGTGGTCGGCTGCCGTGGAGTCCCCTACCTGGGCGGCGTAGACTCGCCCGCTCTGAGCTGGTGGTCGGTAATCTGCAGGGTGGGAGGAAGGAGCCCCGCTCGCTGGAGCATAAGGCCGCTGCTGGGGCACTGAAGGAGCTGATGCTGAAGAAGGAGCCTGCGGTGTAGAGAGAGGGCAAGTAGCTCGAATATGGCCGGACTGTCCACACCGATAACAGCGGCCATACCTCTGGTCACAAGTATCCGCCGCGTGCTGTCCCCTACAAAAGACGCACCTGACCCCAGACTGGGACTGCCTCGACTGCTGCTGCTGCTGTCCTTGCCGCTGTGACCCCTGCTGTCGCGACTGCGACCTCTGCTGCTGCGAGTGCTGCTGCTGTCGCTGGGGCTGCCGCTGCTGCTGCTGCTGCTGCTGTGGGGGTCTCTGGGATCCACCAGACCCTCGCCGCTCCGAACGCCCACGGCCCGTAAACTGCGGCGGTGGTGGTCGGGGCGGCCTCCATGAACTGGCCTGTCCCCCCTCGTCTGGCATTGGCCGCTTCCTCTCAGAACTCTGAGCGGCCAAGCCCCCACGTCTAGCGACGACGTGATCTCCCCTCTCGACCCACTGTGCATGATCCACTGCCTCTGATAAAGTCTGAAGCCTCTGGGCGTGTACCAAGGTATAGACCTCGGGGCGCAAACCTGTCTCAAACAGCTCCACCTGGTGCAGCCCATCCCTGGCAACATAGGGTACGCAGTTGAGCAACTGCGTAAACTCCTGATAATAATCCCATACCGTCCTGTCCCCCTGCTGGAGATTCTTCAAATCATCCTCAAGCTTTTTCTTCACGCTCGTGGAGAAATAAGTGTCAAGGATCAACCGTCTAAACTCCGACCAGGGTAGCTGTCGGGTGATCTGAAACTCCAAGGGCTCGACCCGACGCCACCAAGCATCTGCATCCCCCTCTAGGCAATGTACAGCCATATGCACTCTGAACCTGTGGTCAATGAAGAAGTCTCTGAACAACTTCTCCATTGCTGCCAGCCATGATCCTATCTCCGATGGGTGAGTACTCCTCCCAGAGAACCTAGGTGGTCCTCGCTTACAGAACTTGGCGAGTTTGTCAGCAAACTCCTCCTCCTCCGCTGGGGTCAACGGCCTGAACTCTCCCTGAGCCCCACTGCTCGACGACGGTGCCGTAGGGACTAATGGAATAGCCGGCGGTACAACTGGTGGTACAGGGGCCTCTACAGTAGTAGGGGGAGGGGCCCCAACCTGAGCCAGCAACTGCTCGAACCTCTGCTCCTGTCGGCGGTGGCTCTCCGCCAACTGGGCCACCATGGCCCTCAGCTCACTGATCTCAGAAGGCCCGGACTGCTCCGGCTCCTCCGGGGGCGTAGGAGTACCCCGAGTAGGAATCTGCCGCCTAGGAGGCATCCTGTCACACAAAATCCACGGGTCAGTAAACCAAACCACTCTCGACCCAATCCCGCGAAAGTCATGGGCATTCCCCTATTTCTGTAACCTTATGTTGTCTGCAGCCAACATAATAGTCCCCCAGAAATAGGCTATGCCAATCCCTCTCCACTCACAGGAAGAGTTAACAACCAATTACCGACTTTCGCACAATATCACGTCACTCACGCTCGGCCTTCCTAGGGTCTGCCAAAAGCCTAGGGTTTCCTAAGTCCCAACTGACCTATCCCTAAGCTCCGATACCAACTAATCTGTCACGCCCCGGGTGTAAACCAGAACCCGGGCCCGTCCACAGATCCGCCGTGCATACGGAATTTTCCGTGTACACGAAGCGCTGATAACCTGCTCAGATATAAAACAAGTAATAAAGGAGCATAAAACAGAGCTAAACTAAAACTAATACAACTCAGACAAATACTGGAAAGGAAAGTACAGTAAGCTCTCAAAAAATATACAAGTGTCTCTCCCAGCTCACGAAATATATACAACCAGCTGGCCGCAGCCAGACCCAAAATACAAGGAAAAATACAACCGTCTGAGTGTACTGGGGATACAACAAAACTACCAAAAACTCGAGCTCGGGGTAGCAGCTATCTAGTCGGCGATCCTCTTACCTCGATCCTGGTAGGAAGGCCCCGCAACTCCGGCAGATGACTCTGCAAAACAAAGGGGACAAGAAAAGGGAAAAACAGTGGGGGTCAGCACTACAGTAAAAACAGTAGCCTCCCCTAGTGGGTAAACCTCAACACGAACTCCTACCTGCCCACTAGGTCTACCAGAGGCTAAAGGAATAAATGCGGTAACTAAGAGTATGACTCCTGATAAAAGCTACCACTAAAATGCCTCTACCTGCCCAGCTAAAGATAGCTAAAAGTATGCATCAGAGAATCGAAGCCTGCCACATCGGGTATGCCAGCCTACGCATAACACCGGTGTGGAATAGGAGTCTCAATGTCTGCCAAATCGGGTATGCCAGCCTACGCATAACACCGGTATGGGACAGGAGTCTCAAGGTCTGCTAAATCGGGTATGCCAGCCTACGCATAGCACCGATAAGGGGTAGGGTTCTCAATGTCTGCCAAATCGGGTATGCCAGCCTACACATAACACCGATATGGGACAGGAGTCCCAGGGTCTCAAGTCTGCAAATCGCGCACTCCGCTCTATAAGGAAAGTACCGTCTCCCAAAGGAAGCCCAAAACCCTCTCCCCGAAACCCAAGTATCTGACTACACTAACCCAGCCCCTGCTCCAACCCGAGCATAATATCCCCTATGTCTAAGTGACTGAAGAAAGAATGCAACATGGTTTCTCCTAAGTCAATTCCAGCATGATAGTGTAGCAGAAAAAGGTGGCCTATCTAGGTGACCATTCAAGCATGCAAAAGTCATTAACTTGATAAACCTCTTTTTAATTATTCTAACATATGCAACATTAAATGTTTGGACCCTCCGATGTACACGTGGCATGATATACGATACATGATACAATTTAGATGTACAATTAACTAGCAAGTACCCCTTTTACAACATGCATTCTAACCACATGCCCAAACCTTTCCTTAACACACAATATGATATGGCTATAGCATTCATTCCAACTAATTAAATTGCATATCTAAACATGGAAACACCACTCATGAACTTGTAGCTTGCTAACAATGCAAGTATTAGCAAAAGAACCTTAATATCATGCAAGCATGCTAGATACATTCATATTTAATAACATATAATCGTGGCATTCCAATAGGCCTAGTGACATTCACAAGCAGGAGGTTCTCAACATCACCCACCTCGAGCGCTATTCCAAAATTCCCAAAGGCGAAGTCCAAGATCAGTCCAACACACCACCAATCTGTACAAAATACCCCAAAGGAAAAATACATAAGCTTAACATCCGCAATTCCAGAATCTGTCCCCCAAACCAGCAGTCCACAATTCACTAATTTTTACCTGCGAATAATGCCCAGAAAAATCCAAGAAAAATACTATCGCGATCCTTGCGACGAGCCCGTCGAAACGAGTACCTGCACGCCCAATTTGGAGTTTCCTACGCTGAGATAAAAATCCGACAAGGGGTACACCCCAAACCCAAACTGCACTAAATTCCTGTAACAAGGAACCACAGAGGAAGAAGATTCTCACCCTCGAGTAAAATTCAGAAAATTCTGAGAAAAATCCAGGAGACTCCTTGCGAAGCGTAGATGAAAATTGCCTTTTGAATCGCCTCGTTCCGACGTCCGAGCGAAAAGATATGGCAAGAACACCGCGGTGCTGTCCCAAAAGTCCGCGAAGAAAAAGGGTCAAATGGTTGCTCGGAAAACTCCAATATCAGCACGGAAATCGAGGAAACCCAAAACACAGGAGTTGAAGCCCTACCTGTCAAGAGTCCAACGGCGCAAGAATCGGCGAATTCCGAGGACGGGGTGAGTCGGAGGAGTCCAAACACTGAGAAGGGGTGAAGAGGATCGCCGGAGAACAAGCGTCGCGCCGCGCCGTAAAATGGTGAACCTCGGGATGCGTGCCTCCAAAAATCTTCAAACTTCTCCAAAGGGTTGAGCTCTGAGAGAGGAGGAATCGCCGTGAAGAAAGCCCAGCGAAAATAGAGTCCAAAAAGCCTACAAGACGAATGGGGGGAGCTATTTATAGGCCCAGCCCACTAAGCATCCGGGCCGGGTTTTCGGGCGCAACTTTCGGGCGCACTGCACCCGGAAACCCGGTCGCACCGCCCCTGTCCGACGCGCCCGAAACAACCAGGAGCGGCCACGTCACCCCCAAACAGGGGACAGCGGATCCCCGCAGCCCGCCTACGCCACGTGGCCCCCCGCAGTCAACGGGGGTAGGTACGGCCGGCCAATCTCGAGGCGACACGTGTCGCACTCGAGTGCGGCCGACCGCCCCCCCCTGGCGCCACTGTGCGCGCACGTGCGCGCACAGTACCGAGGCGCCCTCCCCCGCGCACCCGTGGACCGCGCCCACGTGGACCGACGAATCCGAAGCCGCCACGTGTCATGCGCCCGGTCCACCGCCAACCCGCAATTTCCGTGAGCCGTGCCGCGTGCGCCCGCCTACCAGGGCACGCCACGCGTCCACCCGCCGCGGTCCATGCACCGCCGCGCCATTGCGTGGACCCAGCCGCGTGAGCCGGCCAATAAAAGGGCGCCACGTGGCGCTGGCCGGTCCACGTGTCACCCCCGTGCACCGAAAATCCCCCAAATCTTCCGGAAGCCCGCATTTGGTCATCCGGACTCCAAATTCAACAAGCAAATAGCCGTTTTCAAGCGTTTTTCCGCGCTGAATCCAAATCCAACCTCAGATTGGCCCAAAACCTTTTCAAAAATTCGGCAATCACAGCCGAAGGCCAAATCATCTATCCAAGTCTCACGAGGTCCATCTGTGGCATCCCTTCGATGCACCATGGGCCAGACACCAACACTAGGTGTTCTACACAGTGGATTCATCAGAAAATCGCAAGGGAAAACCCAGTACACTACAAGTGGGGCCCAGGGGATGTTCAGGCCTTTGACCCCAGAGGAGGAGCGGGAGTTTTCTGACAAACTCACGCAGTTCTGTAAGCGAGGACCCCCTAAGTTCTCGGGGCGGAGCACTCACCCTTGGGAGATTGGATCGTGGCTAGCGTCAATGGAGAAGTTATTTCGGGACTTCTTCATTGACCAGAGGTTCAGAGCACATTTGGCAGTACACTGTCTAGAGGGGGATGCAGATGCTTGGTGGCGTCGGGTCGAGCCCTTAGAGTTTCAGGTCGCCCGACAGCTACCCTGGTCGGAGTTCAGGAGGTTGATCCTTGACACTTACATCTCCACGAGCGTGAAGAAGAAGATAGAAGATGACTTGAAGAACCTGCAGCAGGGTGATCGCCCAGTGTGGGATTATTTCCAGGAGTTTACGCAGTTGCTCAACTGCGTACCCTATGTTGCCAGGGATGGGCTGCACCAGGTGGAGCTGTTTGAGACAGGTTTGCGCCCCGAGATCTATACCTTGGTACACGCCCAGAGGCTTCAGACTTTATCAGATGCAGTGGATCATGCACAGTGGGTCGAGAGGGGAGATCATGTTGTTTCCAGACGCGGAGGTCTGGTCGCTTAGAGTTCTGAGAGGAAGCGACCAGCATCTGATGAGGGGGGATAGGCCAGTTCCTGGAGGCCGCCCCGACCGCCACCACCTCAGTTTACGGGCCGGGGGCGTTCGGAGCGGCGAGGGCCTGGGGGATCCCAGAGGCCCCCACAGCATCAGCAGCCCCAGCGACAGCAGCAGCACTCGCAGCAGCAGAGGTCGCAGTCGCGACAGCAGGGATCTCAGCGGCAGTCGCACAGGCAGCAGCAGCAGCAGCAGTCACGGCAGTTTCGGGCCCCTGGCAGTTGTATCTTCTGCGGGGGTCAGCATTTCCCCGGCACTTGTGATCAGAGGTGGGGGCGTTGTTATGGCTGTGGTCAGGCCGGGCACATACGATTTTCATGCCCTTTTTCGGCATCAGTGGCGCCTTCTTCGGCCTCAGTTTCTCTTCCACCTCAGCAGCGACCGCCAGCTCAGCGGCCCTATGCTCCTGTGAGCAGGGCACCTTCCTCCCACCCTGCAGACTACCGACCACCAGCTCAGAGCGGGCGAGTCTACGCCGCTCAGGTAGGGGACTCCACGGCAGCCGACCACGTGGTGGCAGGTATCACTTTACTTTTTGGTATTAGAGCTCGCACTTTATTTGATACCGGTGCATCACATTCTTTTACCAGTAGAGCATTTGCATCATCTCATGGACTAGAGTTAGGCCGGTTGCCACATGCATTAGAGGTACAGATTCCCGATCACATACTGCATGTAGAGGAGTGTTGTTGGTCTTGCCCGGTACAGCTTGAGTCTTGGATTTTGCCAGCGGACCTGATGGTCCTTAGTCAGCTGGGAGATTTTGACATTGTGCTGGGGATGGATTGGCTGGCTCGCTATTTCGCGATGATTGATTGCGCCGCGAGGACTGTTACTTTTAGCGAGCCAGGCCAGGAGGTGTTCATTTTCGGGGGGTGCCAGAGTGCTTTCTTTGCCTCTGTGGTTTCGACTTCTCGTGCGAGGCAGATGATGCGCAGTGGATGCGTAGCCTTTTTGGCATCTGTGGTTAAGGAGCCTACGGCGGCTCCGGGACTCGCGGATATCCCGATTGCCCGCGAGTTCCCGGATGTGTTTCCTCCAGAGCTGATTAGTATGCCGCCGGATAGGGAGGTTGAGTTTTTGATTGACGTAGTTCCAGGAACTGCGCCAATCTCTAAGGCTCCTTACCGAATGGCACCGGCTGAGCTGCGAGAATTAAAGGCGCAACTCCAGGATTTAATGGACAAGGGTTTTGTGAGACCGAGTGTATCGCCTTGGGGAGCGCCGGTGCTATTTGTGAAGAAGAAAGATGGTTCGCTTCGACTGTGCGTTGATTACCGGGAGCTGAATAAAGCGACCATCAAGAACAAGTACCTTTTGCCGCGCATTGATGACTTATTTGATCAGCTGCAAGGGTCTTGTGTCTTCTCCAAGATTGACTTACAGTCTGGTTACCACCAATTAAAGGTGAAGGCCGAGGACATCCCAAAGACGGCATTCAGGTCGCGGTACGGGCATTATGAGTTCACCGTCATGCCTTTTGGATTGACAAATGCCCCTGCTGCTTTTATGGATTTAATGAACAGGATTTTTCGACCATACCTGGATCGGTTCGTCGTTGTTTTTATTGATGACATCCTAGTTTATTCCCGAAGCGATGTGGAGCACGAGGAGCACCTGAGGATTGTGCTACAACTTCTGAGAGAGAGAAAGTTGTATGCCAAGTTATCTAAGTGTGATTTTTGGCTTCGGGAGGTTGTCTTTTTGGGCCACGTGATTTCAGCCGCTGGAGTGGCAGTGGACCCGGCGAAGATCGAGGCAGTCCGGGATTGGCCCCGACCGACGACGGTATCAGAGGTCCGCAGTTTCATGGGCTTAGCAGGATATTACCGTCGGTTTGTGGAAGGTTTTGCGAAACATTCCACACCCCTCACTCGTTTGACACGAAAAGGGATTAAGTTTACTTGGAGTGAGGATTGCCAGAGGAGCTTTGAGGAATTAAAGAACAGATTAATGTCGGCTCCTGTCCTTTCCCTCCCCGTTATGGGGAAAGGATACGTGATATACAGCGACGCATCGCACAGTGGACTTGGTTGCGTGCTGATGCAGGAGGGAAGGGTAATCGCTTATGCCTCTCGGCAACTGAAGGATTATGAAAAGAATTACCCTACCCATGATTTGGAGCTAGCTGCAGTGATTTTTGCACTAAAGTTGTGGCGCCACTACCTGTATGGGGAGCACTGCGAGATTTACACCGACCACAAGAGCTTGAAATACCTGTTCACACAGAAGGAGCTCAACTTGAGGCAGCGTAGATGGTTGGAATTGTTGAAAGATTATGATGTAGACATATTATACCATCCTGGCAAGGCCAACGTGGTTGCTGATGCCCTGAGCAGGAGAGCAGTACAGAGTCTATCTTTGATGATCACCGATCAGGCGCCATTACTTGAGCAGATGAGGCGGTTAGAGCTCGAGGTTGTGTCCCCTGGGGTCTCTGCTAGACTTATGTCTCTAGTCGTGCAGCCCACTCTGTTGGACAGGATTCGGGAGAGACAGAGTGAGGACCCCCACCTGATGAGGATTCGAGAGCAGATGCAGACTGGTTTGATAGGGGACTTTTCAGTTGATGCTGCGGGAGTACTGCGGTACATGGACCGCGCTTGTGTGCCTATGGATGCAGAGATTCGAGAGCAGATCTTGAGGAAGGCCCACTATACACCTTATACCATCCATCCTGGTGGGACTAAGATGTATAGGGATCTTAAGGCACAGTTTTGGTGGAATGGGATGAAAAGAGACATTGGGAGATTTGCAGCACACTGTCTAACTTGTCAGCAAGTAAAGGCTGAGCATCGGGTACCTGCTGGCAAGTTGCAGAGTCTCCCAATCCCTGAATGGAAATGGGAACATGTTACGATTGATTTTGTTACTAGTTTGCCGAGAGCACAGACGGGAGCGGATGCTATCTGGGTGGTCGTGGACAGGCTTACAAAGTCCGCTCACTTTTTGCCGGTTCAGATGACTTGGCCGATGGAGCGACTCGCACAGGCATACTTGTCACGCCCCGGGTGTAAACCAGAACCCGGGCCCGTCAACAGATCCGCCGTGCATGCGGTATTTCCCACATACACGAAGCGTCGGTAACCTGCTCAGATAAGAAATAATAATAAAAGAGCATAATAATCAGAGCTAAACTAAAACTACTGTATCTCAGACAGAAGCTGGAAGTAAAAGAGTACAACAGTGGAATAAAATACAGATGTCTCTCCCAGCTCTCCACTAAATATACAAACAGCTGGCAAAAGCCAGACCCAAAAAGAAATAAACAAAAGCTGTCTGAGAAGACCAGGTACCCAAAAGCTCCAACTACAACCCTCGGGAGGCTCTCTATCTAGTCCGCGATGCGCTTGCCCCGATCAGTTGCTGACGGCCCAGCAACTCCCACTGAGGACTCTGCAAAACAAGGGGAAAGAAAAAGAACAAGAAAAACAATGGGGGTAAGTACTACAATAAACAGTAGCCTCCCCTAGTGGGTAAAGCCTCAGCTCAGATATGCCCACCAGGTGATCAGAGGCAAAAAGGGAAAGGAAAAGAAAGGGGGTGTAGATAGAGGGAGCAACTGATAAAATGCTATCCCTAATATGCCTCTACACGATAACTCAACACGGATGGGAAAAGGAATGCATCAGTATAAAGAAGTCTGTCCAAAGGACCCAATCTGACCGCCAGTGGACACTGGCACTGCCTGCTCTGCCGCGACGGGTATGCCAGCCTACGCATAACAACGAAGCACAAGGAGTCCCCAGGACTCAAGTCTGTCTGCCGCGCACTCCGGAGTCGCACTCGTGGGGAGCGACCCACACGAGGAAAGTAAGTAACCACAAGTAACCTGATATAGCAGGACTGGATCGAGACTCAATGAAGTGGGAAAAACCCTCCACTAAAGAAAGCCCGATCCCCAAAACACCCAATCTGATGCAATAGTATAAGCCGGTCGACCACCCAAGATCCGTGGTCGCCGCAACACCCTGACATAAACCCAACCTGTCCCAAATCCCCAATATCCGACTACACTGTCCAACACACGCTCGAACCTGAGCAACTAAGCCGCAAGTGTCAATACAAGGAGGAGAAAAGAGTAAATGCATGGTTTCTCCTAAGTCAAGTCCCAAAAATAGTATAGCAGTAAATGATGACATAATCATGTGACCAATTTAATCATGCATTGTCTCAATATTTTTGTCCAGTTTCCGAGAATAGCAGTTTAGAGTGACATAAGCTAGGGTGACTGTCCCATAAGAATAATCATCAGTTTTGCAGTCCTCAATTATTATCACTTGTCTCTAAGCATACAGTCCAAAAATTAAGCGATTAAAACAAGTAATCAGTCTAACAATAATTTTTCATGGATTAGATAACCAATAATTTGCTCCCTAAAGCATGCGAGTCTACCAATTAACGCATTTAGCAACATCAAAACAGGGGTACTCTGATATTCCTAGTGGGCATAACAAAGGAGAGGAGTACAACAACCACCCACCTGGTGCAAACTGTCCAAGTCCGTACAGCTAGAAAATACCAAAACTCCAAATCCTTGCTCCCACAATTTTAGCACACCCGAAATATTCCTGGTACAATACAAAGCTCACTAATTACACTTAGGCTCCCAATTATTGCTCTTATAACCACCTACAACCTCGGATTCAAAACTGTTAAATTATCACCTGCAGAAAGTGCCCAGAAAATTCCAAGAAAAATATCACAGCGATCCTCGCGTCGATAGCTTCGCAACGGTACCTTGCACGCCCAAATCCGAGTTCGGTAAGTCAAGATAAAAATTCGGCAAGGGGATACACTCATACAAAAATCTGTGTTAAAACTGTGCACTGTTCACGGAGAAAACAGTAATTTTCACCTCGAAATAAATCTCACAAAAATCCAAGAAAAATACGAGCGTGTTCCTTGCGATCCGTAGATGAAAAAGTTGTATAAGCTCGTTTCCGTCTGATGCTCGTGCGCGCAGATATGGCCAAAATACCCCGCTGCTGTCAAGGAAGTCCACACAGAAAATGGGGTCACTGTTTTCCTCGGGATTCGTGCCAAAACCTCGAAATGAGAAAGCGCGACTAAAACGAAAGATGAAGTCCTACCTCTTAGGAGTCTGCCGGCGCAAGAATCACAGCAAAGTGAGCTCGGGGTAGTCCAGGGGAGCCAAAACACTGTCGCTGCGCCGAAGAAGAACACTAGAAAGCAACATCGCGCCGCGCCGTAAAATGGGGAACCTCGGGATTCTTGCCTCCTAAAATCCTAGAACTTGGCAGGAAGATCAAGCACTTAGAGGTGAAAAACTTAGCTTAAGAGAGCTCGGGCAGAGGAGGTGTGGTTTGGGAGAAAAAGCCCCAAAACAGAGGCTCGGGCTGCCTTTAAATAGGCTGAGGAAAACAATTGGGATAATTCCCATTAAGTCCCGATTTTCGGGCCCCCGGAAATTTCCGGGCGCGCACAGTGCGGCCCGGCCCACCACTTTCGGGCGCGCACAGTGCGGCCCGGTCCACCACACAGTCCAGCCCACTACTCCCCTGGGCCCCCACTGCACCCGGTGCACCTGCGCCAGCGAATGGCAACGCGACACGTGGCCCGGCAACCCGTGCACCACGCACGTCGCGCCGTGGACCGCGCACGTCGCGGCTGACCCGGGCCGTACGGCCACCTGCCCCGCCGTACGACCACCTGCCCCGGTCACCCACTCCACCGGTTGCGTGTCCACCCGGTCTACCGTGCACCCATGCCCACAGTCCGTGGACCTCGCGCTGTGGACCAACCAACCGAACCATGCCACGTGGCATCCCGCACTGGCGCACGCCTGTGCCGTGGACCGCGCGCCTGCCCGCGCGCCCGGGCGCCTGCCCGCGCCCTGCCCGCGCCCTGTGCCGCCGCCTGCCGCCTGCCCGAGGCTGCGCCGCCGCCCGCCGGCGCTCCCCACCGCCGCCGGCGATCGCCGGAAACACTGTTCCGGCGTGAACAGTACCCGCAGCCCAAAAACATCAAGAAAAAAGCCCATCTTGACCGTTTTCGCGCGCTGATTCCAAAAACGGCGTCCATTTCGCCAAAATCCGCCTCTAAAATTTGCCGGAGGCTCCCGCAAACACCAAAAACTGCCCGAACTTCCGGGAGCCCGCTTTTGGGCATCCGGACTCAGAATTAAGCAAACAAAAAGCCATTCTCAAGCGTTTTTCCGCGCTGAATCCAAATCCACCCTCTGTTTGGCCAAATTCCTCTTCTAAAATTCGGCAAAAGCAGCCGAAGGCCAAAACAGCCAACCAAAGCTCACAGGGTCCATCTGTGGCATCCCTTTGATGCACCATGGGCCAGATACACCATCAACAGGTGTTTGCACAGTGGATTCATGGGAAAAAGCTGTAAGGAGTTTAGGGGCCCTACATCCTCCCCCACTAAAAAAAGTTTCGTCCCCGAAACAAAGAAAACAGAACAGACGTACCTCAAATAGAAGCCTCGAACAAAAAGGGGTAGGCATCTCTCATCACTGTCTCCAGCTCCCAAGTGGCCTCTCGCTCCTCGTGATTGCTCCACAGGATCTTCACATACGGAATGGCCCGATTGCGCAATTCCCTCACCTCACGAGCAAGAATTCGCAACGGGCGCTCCTCGTAGACCAAGTCCTCGCCGATCTCCAACAAAGGGAAGTCAATCACGTGCGACGGGTCAAAAACATATCTCCTCAGAGCTGAGACATGGAAGACATCATGAACTCCGGCTAGGCGCGGGGGTAAAGCAACTCTGTATGCCACAGGACCAACTCTGTCAAGTACCTCAAAGGGTCCAATAAAGCGGGGACTGAGCTTTCCCCGTACTCCAAATCTCCGGACCCCTTTCGAGGGCGAGACCTTCAAGAAGACATGATCACCAACCTGAAACTCCAGGTCTCGCCGTCGAGTATCGGCGTAGCTCTTCTGACAACTCTGGGCTGTTTCAAGATGCCGGCGAATAATCCTGACTTTTTCCTCTGCCTCCAGAAGTAAATCCGGTCCCAAAGTCCTTCTCTCACCCACGTCACTCCAATATAAGGGAGACCGACACTTGCGTCCATACAACGCTTCAAACGGAGCCATCTGGATGCTCGCCTGATAGCTGTTGTTGTACGCGAACTCAACCAACGACAAGTGCCGGTACCACCGTCCTCCAAAATCCATAACGCACGCTCTCAACATATCCTCGAGGGTCTGTATGGTGCGTTCTGACTGTCCATCGGTCTGTGGGTGGAAAGCGGTGCTAAACCTGAGCTGAGTCCCCAATGCTGAATGCAAACTCCCCCAAAAGCGTGATACGAACCTCGGGTCACGATCTGACACAATCGAAGCAGGGATACCGTGAAGCCTCACTATCTCATCCAGATATAACTGTGCCAAACGCTCCAGTGACCAGGTCATCTGAATCGGTAAGAAGTGCGCCGACTTGGTGAGTCTGTCAACAATAACCCAGACCGCATCAGCCCCGCTCTGCGCCCTCGGCAATCCAGCGACGAAATCCATAGTGACGTGGTCCCATTTCCACTCGGGAATTGGAAGACTCTGCAACTTACCAGCAGGAACGCGATGCTCTGCTTTCACTTGCTGGCAAGTTAAACAATGAGCTACGAATCTCCCAATGTCCCGCTTCATCCCGGGCCACCAAAACAATGCCTTGAGGTCCTTATACATCTTAGTACCTCCAGGATGGATGGTATAAGGTGTAAAATGGGCCTCCCTCAAAATCTGATCTCTAATCTCCTGATCCATAGGCACACACACTCGGTCCCTGTACCGCAGTACTCCCGAGCTATCCACAGAAAAATCCCCTGTCTGATCCGCCTGAAGCTGCGTCCTGATCCTCATCAAGTGGGGGTCCTCACTCTGAGTGTCCCTGATCCTCTCCAACAGAGTGGGCTGCAAGACCATAGACATGAGTCTAGCAGAGACCCCAGGGGATACTACCTCCAACTGTAACCGCCTCATCTGCTCGACCAACGGCGCCTGCTGCGAGATCAATAAGCTCAGACTCGTCCTCCTACTCAAAGCATCTGCCACGACATTGGCCTTGCCGGGATGGTAAAGGATACTCAGATCGTAATCCTTTAACAACTCCAACCACCGGCGTTGCCTCAAATTCAGCTCCTTTTGGGTGAACAGATACTTCAAGCTCTTGTGATCAGTATATATCTCGCAATGCTCTCCATACAAAATAATGCCGCCACAGCTTCAGAGCAAACACCACCGCTGCCAACTCCAGATCATGAGTAGGGTAATTTTTCTCATAGTCCTTCAATTGCCGCGAAGCATAGGCAATTACCCTACATGCTGCATCAACACACACCCCAGACCACTATGTGAGGCATCACTGTAGATCACAATCCTTCCCCATAACTGGGAGGGCAAGGATTGGAGCGTCATCAACCTCTGCTTCAGCTCCTCAAAACAGCTCTGGCAAATCTCGCTCCAAACAAACTTAACCCTTTTCTGGTCAGACGAGTGAGGGGAGAGGAAAGCTTCGCAAAGCCTTCCACAAAGCGCCGATAGTAGCCCGCCAATCCAAGAAAACTCCGCACCTCGGTGATGGTCGTCGGCCTCGGCGAATCTCTAATAGCATCCACCTTGGCCGGATTCCACCGCCACTCCAGCAGCTGAAACCACATGACCCAGAAAGGCAACCTCCCGGAGCCAAAACTCGCACTTTTGAACTAGCATACAGCTTTTTCTCTCGCAGAAGAGTGTAGCAGCGGTTCTCAAGTGCTCCTCGTGCTCCAGATCACTCCGGGAGTAGATCAGAAATCATCTAGACACCACCACAAAACCGATCCAAAAACGGCTGAAAAAATCCTGTTCATCAAGTCCATGAATGCGGCAGGGGCATTAGTCAACCCAAAAGGCATCACAGTAAACTCATAATGCCCGTTACCGCGATCTGAAAGCCGTCTTGGAGATGTCCTCGGCCCTCACCCTAAGCTGGTGGTAACCGGACTGCAGATCAATCTTCGAGACACACGGATGCTCCCTGTAACTGATCAAACAAATCATCTATCCGGGGAGGGGATACTTGTCCGGATGGTCACCTTTGTTCAATTCCCTATAATCCACGCACAACCGCAGTGATCCATCCTTCTTCTTAACAAACAACACAGGCGCTCCCCACGGAGAACACTGGGTCTAATGAAGCCCCTATCCAAAAGATCCTGAAGCTGGGCTTTCAACTCCCTCAACTCAGCTGGCGCCATCCTATAGGGTGCCTTTGAGATTGGTGCAGTCCCAGGGACTACATCAATCACAAACTCAATCTCCCTCTCCGGCGGCACTCGTCGTCAACTCAGGTGGAAACACATCTGGGACTCTCGGACGATAGGGATATCCTCGAGTCCCAGTGCCGCGTAGGCACCTCCACCACGGCGGCCAAAAAGGCAGTGCAACCTCTACTCATCATCCTCCTAGCTCTCGCCGAGGGAATGGTCGCTGCGAACAGCGTGCTCTGGCAGCCTCTGAAGATGAACTCCTCCTGTCCTGGCTCGCGAAGAGAGTCACGTCCTATCTCTGCAGTCGATCGTGGCGGAGTACCGTGATAGCCACTCATCCCCAACACCAAGTCAAAATCATGGAGCTGCTGCAAGACAAGCAGTCTGCAGGCAAAATCCAAGGCCCCAACTGCACCGGGCATGCCAAACAACGCTCCTCAACATGCAAAACGTGATCAGGAACCCGCACCTCTAATGCACAAGACAAGGACTCTACCTCTAGACCATGCAGGGATGCAAATGCTCGACAAATGAAAGAATGAAATGCTCCAGTGTCGAATAAAGAGCGAGCCCGAATACCAAAAGTAGAGTAATACCTGCCACCACCTGGTCTGCCGCTGCGGAATCCGCCAACTGGGCGGCATACACCACCCCGCCGCTCGGTGCAGGAGGTCGGGAATCTGTAGGATAAGAGGTGGACGGCCTGCTCGCTGGAGCATAAGGCCGCTGAGCTGATGCCGCTGCTGCTGAGGGGGATATGGAGCCGACGCCGAAGAAGGTGGCCGAAGAAGTAGCAAGGGGGCAAGTAGCTCGCACATGCCCGGCTGTCCACAACGGAAGCATCGACCCATCATCTGGTCACAAGTGATGGCGGCATGCTGACCGCCGCAGAAGATACATCGGTCAGAAGATCGGGGCTGTCTCGGCTGCTGCTGCTGTCTCGAGGACTGCTGCTGAGATCTCTGCTGCTCTGCTGCGATCTCTGCTGCTGGTGCTGCTGATGCGCTGCTGCGGTCTCTGGGGTCCACCAGGACCTCTCCTATCAGATCGCCCACGGCCGTAAGACTGGGACTGCGGCGGCCGTGGCGGTCTCCATGAGCTGGCCTGTCCCCCGTCCTCTGGGGCTGGTCGCTTCCTGTCGGAACCCTGCGCGACCGCGGCCCTCCGTCTGGCCACCTGCTGATCGCCTCTCTCCACCCACTGTGCGTGCTCTGCGGCTGCCTCAAGGGTCTGAAATCTCTGTGCATGCACAAGCGTGAAAATCTCTGGACGGAGGCCTCCCTCGAACAACTCAACCTGGTGTGGACCGTCACGAGCGACGAAGGGCACACAGTTCAGCAACTCCATGAACTCCTGGAAATAGACATGGGCCGGTCGATCGCCCTGCTGCAGATTCTTCAAGTCGTCCTCCAACTTCTTCTTCACACTGGTAGAAAAATAGGTGTCCAACACCATCCGTTTGAACTCCTCCCAAGGCAACTGCCGAGTAATCCGGAACTCCGGTGGCTCTACCCGCTGCCACCAAAAATCAGCATCTCCGTCCAAACAGTGCACCGCCATGTGCACTCGGTACCTCGGGTCGATGAAGAAGTCCCGAAAAAGCTTCTCCATCGCAGAAAGCCATCTCCCAACAGCCCGGGGCTGAGCATCCCGCCCCGAGAATCTAGGGGTCCCGCTTAACAAACGCAGCGAGTTTGTCAGCAAAATCCCGCTCCTCCTCCGCAGTCAAAGGCTGAATAGCTCCAGGGCCCCGCTACTCGAAGATGGTGCCGACAGCACAAAAGGCGCAACAAGAGGCACAGGGGCCTCAGGAAACAGCTGGGGGTGGTGCCTCCCCTCTGAGCAAGCAGCTGCTCAATCCTCTGCTCCTGGCGGCGCTGACCCTCCGCCAACTGGGCCACCAAGGCCCTCAACTCAGTAAGCTCGGGGGTGGGGTAGGCTGCTCTGGCTCAACAGGGGGGTGAAGGGACACCCCGAGTGGGAATCCGACGTCAAGGAGGCATCCTGCCACAAGAAACCAATCATCAGCAACCCAAACCCCACACGACCCAATCTGGCGAAAGTCAAAAGACATCCTCCTATTTCTGTCACCTTATGTTGTCTGCAGCCAACATAATGGTCAACAGAAATAGGCTATGTCGATCCTCTTCATCACAGGAAGAGTCAACTATAAAATCACCGACTTTCGCAAAATGTTACGCCACTCACGCCCTATCATCCTAGGGTCTGTCCAAAAGCCTAGGGTTTCCTAAGTCCCAACTGACCTATCCCTAAGCTCTGATACCAACTAATCTGTCACGCCCGGGTGTAAACCAGAACCCGGGCCCGTCAACAGATCCGCCGTGCATGCGGTATTTCCCACATACACGAAGCGTCGGTAACCTGCTCAGATAAGAAATAATAATAAAAGAGCATAATAATCAGAGCTAAACTAAAACTACTGTATCTCAGACAGAAGCTGGAAGTAAAAGAGTACAACAGTGGAATAAAATACAGATGTCTCTCCCAGCTCTCCACTAAATATACAAACAGCTGGCAAAAGCCAGACCCAAAAAGAAAAAACAAAAGCTGTCTGAGAAGACCAGGTACCCAAAAGCTCCAGCTACAACCCTCGGGAGGCTCTCTATCTCGTCCGCGATGCGCTTGCCCCGATCAGTTGCTGACGGCCAGCAACTCCCACTGAGGACTCTGCAAACAAGGGGAAAGAAAAAGAACAAGAAAAACAATGGGGGTAAGTACTACAATAAACAGTAGCCTCCCCTAGTGGGTAAAAGCCTCAGCTCAGATATGCCCACCAGGTGATCAGAGGCAAAAGGGAAAGGAAAAGAAAGGGGTGTAGATAGAGGGAGCAACTGATAAAATACTACCTAATATGCCTCTACACGATAACTCAACACGGATGGGAAAAGGAATGCATCAGTATAAGAAGTCTGTCCAAAGGACCCAATCTGACCGCCAGTGGACACTGGCACTGCCTGCTCTGCCGCGACGGGTATGCCAGCCTACGCATAACACCGAAGCACAAGGAGTCCCCAGGACTCAAGTCTGTCTGCCGCGCACTCCGGAGTCGCACTCGTGGGGAGCGACCCACACGAGGAAAGTAAGTAACCACAAGTAACCTGATATAGCAGGACTGGATCGAGACTCAATGAAGTGGGAAAAACCCTCCACTAAAGAAAGCCCGATCCCCAAAACACCCAATCTGATGCAATAGTATAAGCCGGTCGACCACCAAGATCCGTGGTCGCCGCAACACCCTGACATAAACCCAACCTGTCCCAAATCCCCAATATCCGACTACACTGTCCAACACACGCTCGAACCTGAGCGACTAAGCCGCAAGTGTCAATACAAGGAGGAGAAAAGAGTAAATGCATGGTTTCTCCTAAGTCAAGTCCCAAAAATAGTATAGCAGTAAATGATGACATAATTATGTGACCAATTTAATCATGCATTGTCTCAATATTTTTGTCCAGTTTCCGAGAATAGCAGTTTAGAGTGACATAAGCTAGGTGACAGTCCCATAAGAATAATCATCAGTTTTGCAGTCCTCAATTATTATCACTTGTCTCTAAGCATACAGTCCAGAAATTAAGCGATTTAAAACAAGTAATCAGTCTAACAATAATTTTTCATGGATTATATAACCAATAATTTGCTCCTAAAGCATGCGAGTCTACCAATTAACGCATTTAGCAACATCAAAACAGGGGTACTCTGATATTCCTAGTGGGCATAACAAAGGAGAGGAGTACAACAACCACCCACCTGGTGCAAACTGTCCAAGTCGTACAGCTAGAAAATACAAAACTCCAAATCCTTGCTCCCACAATTTAGCACACCCGAAATATTCCTGGTACAATACAAAGCTCACTAATTACACTTAGGCTCCCAATTATTGCTCTTATAACCACCTACAACCTCGGATTCAAAACTGTTAAATATACACCTGCAGAAAGTGCCCAGAAATTCCAAGAAAAATATCACAGCGATCCTCGCGTCGATAGCTTCGCAACGGTACCTTCCACGCCCAAAATCCGAGTTCGGTAAGTCAAGATAAAATTCGGCAAGGGGATACACTCATACAAAATCTGTGTTAAAACTGTGCACTGTTCACGGAGAAACAGTAATTTTCACCTCGAAATAATCTCACAAAATCCAAGAAAAATACTAACGTGTCCTTGCGATCCGTAGATGAAAAGTTGTATAAGCTCGTTTCCGTCTGATGCTCGTGCGCGAAGATATGGCCAAAATACCCCGCTGCTGTCAAGGAAGTCCACACAGAAAATGGGGTCACTGTTTGCCTCGGGATCCGTGCCAAAACCTCGAAACGAGAAAGCACGACCAAAACGAAAGATGAAGTCCTACCTCTTAGGAGTCTGCCGGCGCGCAAGAATCACAGCAAAGTGAGCTCGGGGTAGTCCAGGGGAGCCAAAACACTGTCGCTGCCGCCGAGAAGACACTAGAAAGAAACGTCGCGCCGCGCCGTAAAATGGGGAACCTCGGGATTCGTGCCTCCTAAAATCCTAGAACTTGGGCAGGAAGATCAAGCACTTAGAGGTGAAAAATTAGCTTAAGAGAGCTCGGGCAGAGGAGGTGTGGTTTGGGAGAAAAGCCCCAAAACAGAGGCTCGGGCTGCCTTTAAATAGGCTGAGGAAAACAATAATTCCCATAAGTCCCGATTTTCGGGCGCCCGGAAAATTTCCGGGCGCGCACAGTGCGGCCGGCCCACCACTTTCGGGCGCGCACAGTGCGGCCCGGTCCACCACACAGTCCAGCCCACTACTCCCTGGGCCCCCACTGCACCCGGTGCACCTGCGCCAGCGAATGGCAACGCGACACGTGGCCCGGCAACCCGTGCACCACGCACGTCGCGCCGTGGACCGCGCATCGCGGCTGACCCGGGCCGTACGGCCACCTGCCCCGCCGTACGGCCACCTGCCCCGGTCACCCACTTCAACCGGTTGCGTGGACCGGGAGCACAGCACCGAACCAATAACCGCATGCCACGTGTCCACCCGGTCTACCGTGCACCCATGCCCACAGTCCGTGGACCTCGCGCTGTGGACCAACCAACCGAACCATGCCACGTGGCATCCCGCACGGGCACGCCGGTGCCCGTGGACCCGCGCCTGCCCGCGCGCCAGCCCCCCCCCCCCGCGCGCCCGGGCGCTGCCGCGCCTGCCCGCCCTGTGCCGCCCGCTGCCGCCGCCCGAGGCTGCGCCGCCGCCGCCGGCGCCCCCACGCCGCCGGCGATCGCCGGAAACACTGTTACGGGTGAACAGTACCCGCAGCCCAAAAACATCAAGAAAAAAGCCCATCTTGACCGTTTTCGCGCGCTGATTCCAAAAACGGGTCCATTTCGCCAAAATCCGCCTCTAAAATTTGCCGGAGGCTCCCGCAAACACCAAAAACTGCCCGAACTTCCGGGAGCCCGCTTTGGGCATCCGGACTCAGAATTAAGCAAACAAAAAGCCACTTCAAGCGTTTTTTCCGCGCTGAATCCAAATCCACCCTCTGTTTGGCCAAATTCCTCTTCTAAATTCGGCAAAAGCAGCCGAAGGCCAAAACAGCCAACCAAGCTCACAGGGTCCATCTGTGGCATCCTTTGATGCACCATGGGCCAGATACACCATCAACAGGTGTTTGCACAGTGGATTCATGGGAAAAAGCTGTAAGGAGTTTAGGGCCCACAGTACTGTTCTTGGCTGAGGGGTTAGATTGCACGGGGTACCCGTTTCCATCGTATCAATAGAGACCCGAGGGTTTGTCTCGCATTTCTGGAGGAGTTTACAGACAGCCTTGGGGACGCAGCTCCGATTCAGTACAGCATTCCACCCACAGACCGACGGGCAGTAGAGCGCACTATCAGACCCTCGAGGATATGTTGAGAGCATTGCGTTCTGGACTTTGGAGGAGGATGGTACCGACACTTGGATTAGTTGAGTTTGCGTACAACAACAGCTATCAAGCGAGCATTCAGATGGCTCCGTTTGAAGCGTTTGTATGGACGCAAGTGTCGGTCACCCCTATATTGGAGTGACGTTGGGTGAGAAGAAGACTTTGGGTCCTGATCTACTTTTAGAGGCAGAGGAAAGGTCAGATTGATACGACGACATCTCGAGACCGCCCGAGTCGACAGAGGAGTTATGCTGATACTCGACGGCGAGACTTAGAGGTTTCAGGTGGGTGACCATGTTTTTCTGAAAGTCTCGCCTTCGAAGGGGATTCGGAGATTTGGCATTCGTGGGAAACTGAGCCCTCGTTATATTGGACCTTTTGAGATATGGAGCGCTTAGGGCCAGTTGCCTACAGGCTTGCCCTTCCTCCCAGGCTTTCAGGTGTCACAATGTTTTCATGTATCGACACTGAGGAGGTATGTTCATGACCCGTCCCCATATCATCGATTTCACCCCATTGGAGGTTGCTGAGAACTGAGCTATGTTGAGCGGCCGTTGAGGATCTGGACCGTGAGGTTAGGGAGTTGCGCAGTCGGGCCATCCCGTTGTGAAGGTCCTCTGGAGCAGTCATGATGAGCGCGAGGCTACCTGGGAGCTGGAGTCAGCGATGATGGATGCTCACCCCCACTTGTTTGAGGCCCTCTTGAGGTATGACTTTGTTCGAGGCGAAACTTTTTCTTGTGGGGGAGGAATGTAGGGTATGGTTTTTCCCATGCAACTTTTCGGTGAATCCACTGTGTAGAACACCTAGAGTTGGTGTGTCTGGCCATGGTGCATCGAAGGGTGCCACAGATGGGCCTTGTGAGACTTGATAGCGGATTTGGCCCTTCGGCTGTATTTGCCGAATTTTAGAAAAGGTTTTGGGCCAATCTGAGGTTGGATTGGATTCAGCGCGTAAAAATGCTTGAAAACGGCTATTTGCTTGTTAAATTTGGAGTCCGGCTGACCAAAAGACGGGCTTCCGGAAGTTTTCGGGGATTTTCGGTGCATGGGGGAGACTCGTGGACGGCCGAAGCCACGTGGCGGTCTATTATTGGCTCGGCTCACGCAGCTCGGTCCACGGGGTGGCGCGGCGGTGCATGGACGCGGGCGGGGGACGCGTGGCGGGCCCTGATAGGCCGGCGCACGCGGCACGGCTCACCGGTTTTGCGGGGTTGCGGTGGAGCTCCGGGCGCATGACACGTGGCGGCTTCGGATTCGTTGGCTCACGTGGGCGCGGTTCCACGGTGTGCGCGGGGGGGTGCCTCGGGACAGCGCGCGCAACTTGGCGACTAGGCGGGCGGTCGGCCGCACTCGAGGTGCGCCACGTGTCGCCCTCGCGGTTGGGCGCCGTACCTACCCCCGCTGACCGCGCGAGGGGACACGCGGCGCCATCGCGGGCCGCCGGGTTGCTGTCCCCTGTTGGGGTGACATGGCCGCCCCTGGGAGTTTCGGGCGCGCCGGACGGGAGGCGTACAACCGGGT
>CM055061.1:14627302-14705203 GCA_029204045.2 Tillandsia leiboldiana
TGAAATGTATGAACGATCCGGATCAGCATTCCGATCCGAATCCGAACGTTTAGTTTCTGGAAACGTCTTTATTGGCTACTTCAATCCGGATCGCCCCATCGATCCGGACGCCGTCCGTCAAAATTTCCAGAAATGTTTGGTTTTTTGATTCTTATCTCCTTCCAAATGTTCTAACCTATAAATAGACCCTATGACTCTTTTTCTAGGGTTAATCCAAAGAGGCCGTAAAGGAAAATAGCCGTCATTTTTCATATATCATTTTATACGGCCTAAGATCCATATAGAGAAGAAAGGAAATCATTAGAGAATACTCTATGTTTCTTCATCTATATTGATTAGTTTGATTCTAGGTTTTCATACTCACATCTTGAGTTGAATCAAACTAATGAATACTTAGATGGTATTTCCGATCTATCTTTGATCTAAGTATTCGGCGGATCATCACCACCCAAAAACAACGATTTACCCCAAAATCGGCGCGTGGATTCGCGTGTCCTTGTGGATTCAAGGTTCAACCGCTCTCGTGGATTCGGAGCGAGGCACGTTCGTGGATTCGAAGGGTGCTATTGGGTGAAGACCGTGGATTCGGTCGGACGTCGTGGATTCGACGTTGGACGCCGTGGATTCGGCGTTGGGCGCAGATCGTGGATTCGAGAAGCGTCGCGGAGCGAGCGGAGAAGATCCTCTAGGAGCGTATGGAAAGGTTGAGTCGTAAGTGTGTACGGTAAATCACCTTGTACGTGTTTAATTCTAGTGGATTTCTGCCGTGTTATCGGTCCCGTGTTTTTTTACTCCGGTGATGGAGTTTTCCACGTAAAAATCTTGCGTGTATTTTTATTTCCGCATTGGGTTTTTATCGCAACGATTTTTGAGTGTTTATACGTTTACACCTATTCACCCCCCTCTAGGTGTTTCTTTCCCATATTTAGATCTACATTACATATAACCCAACAAGTGGTATCAGAGCGGGAATAGGGTTGTGAACAATGGTTGAAGGTGGAAACATCAATCGACCCCCTTTCTTTGATGGAACAAATTATGCGTACTGGAAAGTACGAATAAAAGCCTTTTTAATTTCCATCGACGAAAGGGTGTGGCAATCATTGAATTAGGATGGTCTAATCCACTGAAATTATCTCTGATGTTCACACCTTAAAACCTAGGTCGAAATGGACCAAGGAAGAGTTAGATTCATCTTCTTACAATGGCAAGGGAATTAATGCTATTTTTAATGCCTTATCTCAAACTGAATTCTCTCGCGTCTCGGCATGTGAGACTGCGAAAGAAATCTGGATGTTCTTCAGGTTACACATGAGGGAACTAACCTCGTGAAGATTCAGAAACTGCAAATGCTTACGAGCAAGTTTGACTCTATCTTGATGGCAGAAAATGAATCTTTCACGGACTACTATACACGATTGCAAGACATCGTAAACTCATGTGCTAACCTGGGAGAGAAGATTCCAGAATTTAAGATTGTAAGAAAGATCTTAAGAACTCTTCCTGAACGATTTCGCCCAAAGGTTACTGCCATTGAAACTATTAAACACCCGGACGAAATGCGTGTAGAAGAATTAGTTGGTTCATTACAAACATATGAAATGACACTTACTACTAACAATTCTTCTGGAAAAGCATCCTCCTCTAAGTCTTCAGGTTATGCGTTGAAAACAACTAAGGAAGAAGACGCGGATACATCCTCCTCAGACGATGACGAGAACCTTTCTATGGAGGAATTTGAGAAGCAGCTCGCCCTCTTGACAAGGAAGTTTCGCCGCAACTTCGAAGGGGTATTCAAGTAAATCTCCATCCTTCGGAAAGTCGAACAAAGGCAAGGGTACTTCAAGTTACAAGTCAAGAAAGCAAGAGAACTTCTCAAAGGATAAGAAAAGTTTAGAGGGACAACTACAATGCTTCAAATGTCGAGGCTACGGCCACATTGCAACGGAGTGTCCTAACAAGTATCCGGCAAAGAAGAAGGCGATGCAAGTCGTCACTTGGGATGACAACTCAACGTCAAATGAGTCGTCTTCAAGTGATGAAGAAAAAAAGCACCACGGCATTCCACGCGTCCACATCTTCACCCTTCATGTGCTTTATGGCAAGTACGTCCGAGTCATTGTCCAACTCCACTGTTGAAAAGAATGCAACGGACAATGAATCGGATGATTCGGAAGGTGAAGATTTTGCTTTAGCCTACCACAGACTTTTGAGGGATTCAAAAGAAAGTGGCTAAGCAAAACAAGAGTTTGAGAGGGAGAGTGCATGATCTCGAAGAAGAAGCAAAAAGAGCCACTTCTCTCTCAAACGCTCTTGAAGTGGAAAGGGAAAATCTGTTAAAAGTAAATGTTTCCCTTCAAGAGTCCAATGTGCTTTTTGAGAAGGAACATACAAAACTGGTGGATAAAGCGGATCACTTCTCAAAGCTCTACACGAGGCTCGACAGGATAACCTGGAAATGACAAAGACCATTTTCCAACTCAAGGATGACTTGCAGCGATTCTCTTCAGGAAGGAGTAAGTTGGATAGGCTTCTTGGTCTTGGTCAATCAAATCGGTTCGGCCTCGGGTACACTCAAACTGGAAACAGTCCAAGTTCGAGTGGGACAGTTTTTTGTGCCTCAGTCAGTATCTCCTCCTCCGACACCGGAATTCAAGACAAACAACGACAACAAACCTACTTCATCTTCTTTGGGATCGTCAAGATCTAAGGTATGTTTTCGTTGTGGTGTTTCAGGGCACATAAGAAGATATTGCAAGACGGGAGTCAAACGCTCACCTCAAACACCTCTTGCAATGACTACCACAAAGGTGATTCCTCGGAAATCAATTGCAAATCAATTGAAGGAAAAGAACCTTGGTAGTTTACCGCGCAAGACGACTTCATCAAGGAGCAGCAATCGTTTTAACAAGACGCTTTCACCTAGGCATTTAACTTCACTACCATTACCGACGCATTCCAAAAAGGTTTGGGTGCGCAAAGGTGAAATCTACCCTTGTCTTGTTACCAATGTTTCCTTGCATGCATATGATAGTTCGTCTTGGTATCTTGGATAGCGGGTGTTCCCGTCACATGACCGGTGACAAAAATAGTTTTCAAAATCTTGAGAAAATCTCCGGAGGACTCGTTGTGTTCGGAGACGGTCGATCTTCCAAAATTGTTGGAAAAGGAACAGTAGCTATTCCAGATGGCCCGGTTCTAAATAATGTGTTATTTGTTGATGGTCTTAAGACTAACCTCATAAGCATAAGTCAACTTTGCGACAATGGTTTTTCAGTTAACTTTTCATCTGTTGAATGTGTTGTAACTGATAAGGACCATGTTTTCTTTTTAAAAGGGGTTAGATCTGAAAACAATTGCTATGTTGTTCCTAATAAATTTTCTGAAAAATGTAACCTAGTTTCTTTGGATAATGAAACACTTTGGCATGAAAGGCTAGGTCACTTAAATTTTAAGGAACTTGCTAGAATTTCAAACAAGGACGTGGTCAAGGGGGTTCCAAAACTTTTGCTTAAACAAAACGTTGTGTGTGGTGGTTGCCAAAAGGGAAAACAGTCTAGGACTGCACACAAGAACTTGAACCACGTAGGTACAAAACGGCCTTTGGAACTTTTGCACATGGATTTAATGGGGCCGACCCGTCAACCATCTTTGGGAGGTAAATGGTATATTTTCTTATTGGTAGATGATTTCTCTAGGTTTTCTTGGGTTTAGGGTTTAGGGTTTAAAAGAGAAAGCTGATACGTTTGATTCTTTCATGAGATTTGCCATCGTATTATGATTGAAAAGAATGAAAAGATCATTCGTGTTAGGAGTGATAGAGGTGGAGAATTCATAAATTCCAAATTCATTGATTTTTGCACTTCCAACGGCATAAAACATGAATTCTCAGCACCCTATACACCTCAGCAGAATGGTGTTGTTGAGCGCAAAAACAGGGTTGTTCAAGAGATGGCGCGTGTGATGCTTCATAGCCAGAATTTACCGCTATATTTTTGGGCTGAAGCTGTGAACACCGCTGTCTATGTCATTAATCGAGTGTATTTGCACCCAGGAACTTTAAATACACCATATGAGCTGTGGTTTAGTAGAAAACCGGATATCAAATACTTTCGTATCTTCGGGAGTCGATGTTACATTTTACGTGACCGTGAAAATCTTGGAAAGTTTGACTCTCGAAGTGACGAAGGGATCTTTTTGGGTTATTCTACAAATAGCAGAGCATATCGAGTATTTAACATCGAATCTAAAACGATTGTAGAATCTATAAATGTTAAAGTAGATGAAGCTTTTCACTTTGCATCTGAAAAATCTACCCTCGATATCTCTCTAGATGATGATTCTCCTGCCATTGCATCTCCTCATAATAATACTTCCAATATTAATGATGCATCTAATGGTTCTTCAAGTTTATCTGATGTTCAGGAATCATCTCATATACCTCCGAGTACTCCGTTTCAACAAACGCTACGAATCTCCAAGGATCATCCTGAATCAAACATCATTGGAGATCCACAAGAAGGAGTTAGAACTCGGAGGCAGTTGGTTTGTGGATTCGCTTGCTACGTATCTTTAATCGAACCAAAGGACATAGATGAAGCTCTTCAGGATGACTACTGGATTAAAGCAATGCAGGAAAAGCTCCATCAATTTGAGCGAAACAAAGTCTGGGAATTAACGAAGCCTCCAAAGCAACATAATGTGATAGGTACCAAATGGATTTTCAAGAACAAGAAAATGAGGATGGTACTATCATCAGGAACAAGGCACGATTAGTTGCTCAAGGCTACTCTCAAGTAGAAGGTATAGACTTTGATGAAACTTTCGCCCCTGTAGCTAGACTCGAGTCCATTCGTATACTATTTGCTATTGCTTGTCATTTTAAAATCAAATTATTTGAAATGGACGTTAAGAGCGCGTTTCTAAATGGGTTTTTAAATGAGGAAGTTTATGTGGCTCAACCAAAAGGTTTTGTGGACCATAAACAACCTAACCATGTTTTTCGTTTGAAAAAGGCTCTTTACGGTCTGAAACAAGCACCGCGAGCATGGTACGAAAGGTTGACAAAGCACCTTTTGGAGAAGGGCTATACTCGAGGGGGAGCTGACAGGACTCTCTTTGTGAAGCATTATCAAAATAACTTCATTGTTGCACAAATCTATGTCGATGACATTGTTTTTGGAGCAACAAAGGATAATGATGCTTCTAAATTCGCGGAGACCATGGAAAGCGAATTTGAGATGTCCATGATGGGCGAATTGACTTACTTCCTTGGATTGCAAATTAAACAAAATGATGAAGGTATTCACTTGAGTCAATCCAAGTATGCAATGGAGTTGGTTAAAAAGTTTGATTTTGAAAATTCGAAGGATTTTCCGACTCCAATGGGGACTTGGAAGTGATTCACAAAGTAAGAATGTAGACGAGAAACTGTATCGAAGTATGATTGGAAGTCTACTTTACCTCACGGCTAGTCGCCCGGATATATCCTTTAGTGTTGGGATTTGCGCGAGATATCAATCAGCACCAAAGGAGGTTCACCTGAAAGCGGTGAAAAGGATCATCCGGTACATTAAAGGAACCATAAATTTCGGAATTTGGTATCCTATGGGAACAAGTTTGGATATTGTTGGATACTCAGATGCCGATTGGGCAGGATCAGTGGATGATCGGAAAAGCACGAGTGGTGCATGCTTCTATCTTGGCCATTGCCTTGTTGCATGGCACAGTAAAAAGCAGAATTGCATAGCACTCTCGACTGCCGAAGCGGAATACATTTCAGCTGGAAGTTGTTCAACCCAACTCATTTGGATGAAAAGCGTATTGAGCGACTTCCGGATTTCAGCATCTTCGGTAACAATTCTTTGTGACAACACAAGTGCAATTAACATTTCTAAAAACCCTGTGTTGCACTCTAGAACAAAACATATTGAACTTAGATATCATTTTCTTAGAGAGCTAGTTGAATCAAATACTCTTCAACTTTCGTATATTTCAACTGAGGATCAATTAGCTGACATTTTAACAAAACCTTTGGATCAAAAACGTTTTATTCATTTGCGAAAAGCAATTGGAATGCTTTCCTTGAAATAAACTTCTGTTTGAAACCTTTGCTTAGGATAGGTTTTGTTTTTGTTTTGTTTTGTTCTTTATCTATGTTTGTACATAGGACATTAATTGAGCATAGATCATAATTGACTTTAATTGCATCTTTTCGCACATTTAGAAATTTATTATGCTTTTGCCATCATAATATTTCACTGTTGCAATGATCATTTATGTTAATTAAATCATCTTCTAAGTGATCAAAGTCAATTTCTCTCTCAATGATCTCTTGGTATAGTCATTATCTTATTTGACTGCTTAGTCGAGTATGAAATCGAGATCAATTTTTAGTTGAATACTTTATATCTTAAATAATTGATAGCCAATTGAGGGGGAGTCAAAGAAATGTAAAATGCTCAAAAGATGTGGAAAGAGTTACATCCCAATGAGGAGTGTGAAAACTACCACCACATGGAGGAAAGAGCTACCACCTCGGTCGTCCGAGTATTGTGTGCAGCTACCACATGTATACCAAGCATGGTTGTTCAATTTTTGATTAAGTAAAATGCATGTTGAAATACTTGACTCCGTCAAATTTCAAGGTTGGTATAAGGTGGGTTTTTAAAGAAAGATGCTCAAAGAGCCACTCTCTTCAACAGATTGTCTAGATATATTATCTACCATATTTGGGATTTCAAACATCTATTGATCTTTGTATTTCATTTTCTTTACTGAATTGATGATTTGATAAAGGCATTACTCATAGGATCAAGTTAGATGTAATTGAAGGTGTTCAACTTTAAGGGATTTAATTCTTGTAAATTCTCGTTTCATTTTTGGATATTATTGATAGATTTGGCATAATCTAATTCTTGTTGTATGAAACGATGATTTTTGTTTAAAGTTGATACACAATTGTGCTTACATACTTTTTCTGGTTTTTCTTGAATTTCTCTGAAATTTTTTTGAAGAAAAAGTTGGAGCCGATCCGGATCGGGCAAGGTGATCCGGATCCCGAACGCAGGCTTCTTCCTGCGGCTGGCCGATCCGGATCGAAATCTCGATCCGATCCGGATCACGGCTAGGGTTTTAATAAGAACAAGACGGTTTTGATTTCTTTTACCTTAATCTTTTGTTCTTATTTCTCTAGAGCCTCTCTCTCTAGAAATATTGCACCTTGGAGCTTTCCAAACTCAAGTTCTTCGAATACAAGTAAGTTTTGTTGATCAAATCTCGGTTTTTCACCGTTCTTGTTTTTCCTCCACAAAACGTGATGAATTTCTTGGATCGATTTCGTTTGTGGATGGTTTTTGATCAAATTTCTTTTGAAATAAGAACTCTGGGTAGATTAGTTTTGATTATATGCTAGGTATTCTCCTGATTAACGGATTTTTAGGCTTCGATTTCTAAATTTTCGGTTTTAGGGCATATAATAAGGATTTTCGGAAATCATGCAATTGATCTATTTTTAAAAGTCCTTTTGCAAAACTAATTTGATTCTTAGTCTCTCTACATGATTATGATTGTTTGGGTACAATTTTTTCAAATCTTTGAAAATTAACATTTTATCATGTGTTTTTGAGTTATTGTTCACAGGATTTTAAATCTATTAAGCACTTGCACCAATGGCGTTCGCCTGGATAATCTTCCTTTTGGTAGCAATGGTAGGACCTAGTGTAGAATACCGGATTTCGGACGGTGCACCGACCTCGCAAGATGGCGTGGTGCGGAGGATTTGCCATGGGCATGTTGCTTATGTGTATACAGATGAGTTCGGGTTGTTTCGGATCTACGCGGAAGCCCCAGCTTGATTCGGGATTTTCCGGGCATTGTGCGCCGTTAGAGGACTGGCTTCGGGGAAGCCTCGACTTCACAGTGGAGTGCAAAAAATTTGGGAAACACTTGGAACAGGCATACTTTAGAATTACAGCGGGGTTCGGGAGGTTTCGGACCCGTGCGGAGGCCCGAGGGCAAAAAGTGAGTTGACGGAGGGCTTTTGTTGGATTATTTAATTAATTTAATTAAATTAAGTGATTGTGGCTTGGGTCTGTGAGTTATGGAATTAAAAAAAAAAAAAGGGAATGAGTATGGATTTCAAAGTGGGTGTTGGGATATTTTGGTTGAGCATTAAATGCTCCCAACCACCCACTCCTTCCCTTAATTAGACTGTAGCTAATTTAAACCCACCTCACCTCCACCTCGTCTCCTCCCAAGTAGAGGAAGTAAAAGAGAGCTGAAGGAGAAGAAGGATTAGAGAAGGGATTGGATGAGCTTCGGTGGAGGAACTTCCTGCTGTCGGCGTGGAACGAGCGGAGCGCGCACGCGACGAGCTTCCGATCTATGGTATGTGCAGTTTTTTTGTGAAGGAAGCTTGGATTCTTGAGTTTTGATTTCTAGTTTTGGTTTTTATTTTGGTGTAGGGTGAGTTGTGGTTTGGTGTGGACTACTGTCCACAGGTTTTGGTGAGGCCGCTGCTGGAGCCGCGCGGGCGCGCATATGCGCCGCGCGCGGCCGGTGCTGATGCTGCGCGGGCGCCCATTGGCGCTGCGCGCAGCATGCAGCGGCGCCGCGCGCGCATTTGAGGCGCGCGCAGAGGGTGCGCGCGGCTGGGACGCGCGCAGGCGGGTGCCGCACCGCGCGCGGGCGCGCGCTGGCGGGCGCCGCACAGCGCGCGGGCGCGCGCAGGCGGGCACCGCATCGCGCGCGGGCGCGCGCTGTGAGCGCGCATGGGCCGCGCGGGGCGGGCCAGGGCCTCGCGCGGCGGGTCTCTGTGCAGCGTGGCTAGCGGCTGGCGGGCCCAGGCTGCGCGGTGGCTGCAGCAGCGATGCAGCGGCAGCCGCGGCAGTGGCAGCAGCGCGTGGGTGCGCGCGACTGCTGCGTGCGAGCGGCGCGCAAACTGTGGGCGGTGCCATGGGAGTGCAGGCCGTTTTTATTTTTTTAATTTCTTTTATAATTCTTATTTGATTGTTCTCTTCCTCTCCCTTTGTTGTTGCAGCAACTTTGGAGCGCGGGGTTTTTCCCTTTGCTCTCTCTGGTCGACTTCCTTGTGGCGGATTTTAGCGAGCTGATGATGATGTTGATGGTGCAGATGGTGGATGATGATATTGTTAGTGTTGCTGATGATAAGAAGTAGGGATGGAATTAAGGAACTGTAGATGTGATCTTGAATTATTTATGTGAATGTAACAAAGCTTAGTGCGAGGTGTATACTGTGAGCCATATGTGGAATTTGGATCTTGTAGAGGATCAGGTGGGTACCTTGTATGCATTGGAGCTTGTATTTTAAGAGTAGGCTGGAATTTTGTGTGGACTCCAATGGAATTATGTAATTTATTTATGTGAGCTGGTAATTTAATTGTGAGGTGAGCTTGGAGGTTGTGTATATGTGGACTTAATTAATGGTGTGCATTTGGAGCTGATTGAGTGTAATAAATGGAGCTTACAGATTAATTTATGTGAAGGTATGTGTTTAACTTGGGGTGGTTTTGTGATGGAATTAGTGGACAAATTAGTGTGTGTGTGTGCTGTGTGTATGTGAGCAGGAGTTTTGGTGATTGAATTAGAGAGTGTAATTTTGTGTGCTGTTGAAGCCTTGGGGAGTGATCGGAGTGTGTAGATTGTTGTAGAGGACTCAGGAAGATTTATTCGAGCTTTCGGGAATTTTTTTCGTGTACGCGGCAGTGCGCGCGCGTGGCGCGTTTTTTGAGGTTTCGACAGCTTTAGGATCCGACGCTTCACCGACTTCAGCGATTGCCTGCGGAATGCGTTCCAGGTGGGTTGGAATTTCTCCAAAATTATGGAATGCCCCTTAATGCTATTGAATGCAAGTTGATCATATTTATTAGGCGTTTTCGCTGTTTTTACATCTGATAGTTGCCTGGAATTTTCTGTAAAATTTATTGGGACCCCGAATTATTTTTAGTAGACTCCTGATATCATATGACACTAGGTTTCATGTTTTGTTTGTATCTTAATTGCACCTGAACCGTTTTAAAAATTGAGGAAAGCCCGTTTTAAGGAAAATCAATATTTTCAAAGGCGGTTTTTAAATTATGAGTTCGCCGGGGGTAGGGCATAGGTTCAGGGTGCATGTATACTCTTGCCGGGGGGGGCGAGAGGATTTTAGAACATTGTGTGCTGAGTTCTAGTGTCATGTGAGTTGAGCTTCCTTGTGGGGATTGAGGTGATTATTCTACATCGTGAATTTTTCATATTAGATTGAGTCGTGGAGTCTTTTTCCGACTGAGTTGTGCTATTTGAGCATTTGATTGTGGATCTTAGCCTGCATGTGCCGCCTGTTGACACAGATGAGACAGTAGAGAGCCTTCACTTGGGCTAGGTTCCTTTATGTATTAGACATCTCACACCTTGCATCTTTTCTGGACATAGTGTTGCCTCGCCCAGGTAGTGGGCCGAGGGGTCAAGTTTCTGTGGGGCATTGTTGCACTCGTGCCTGGGGGCTGAGTGGGGTCCGGTAGCTGAGTTTAGGCTGTGCTAGTGTCGTTGGGAACCGTTGGGGGTGACGGTGGTCCCGGGTCATTGTGTGTTGTCCGACCAGTTTTATTAGCCCTGAGATGTGGGTCGATCCCGGCTGTGGAGTATCTCCAGTCAGTGTGTTTTGTGCCACGGGTTGGTAGAGTTTGCTTGTGTCTCGTGATTCGAGAGAGCTGATCAGCTGAGTCGTCGAGAGTGCTCCGACCGTTGTGCGAGGTGTTTGAGGATCCTGAGTCTTTCCGTTCTGAGAGTGAGCATGGATTTTGGACTATAGCCTGCAGTGCCACCTGAGCGACAGAGTGCGCGGATACCTTTTCCTCGGTGGGGTCGCGCCCCTCGAGAGCCACGCCCGGGGTGGACCTGTTACTTTTGTATCGCGACTTGTCGACGCCGTCCCTCTGACTGGGCCAGTTAGTGGCAGTTACGGACGCAGTCCCTCTGGCTGGGCCAGTTAGTGGCAGTCACGGACGCCCTACGTAAGTCCGGTCCTCCGGGATGTAACGGCAGTAGGTAGGCGCAGGCTTGACTGGACCCTATGAGGCAGTCAGTTCGATTGGGTCGATTGGGCACCTCGTGTGCGAGTGGTTTACATATTATGTTCTTAGATGGGTTTCTTTCCTTTGAGCATTGATACTGAGGCATCTTAGCAGTAGAGGGTGTATGCATATCATGTTATTGGTAGAGTTTATTGAGCTTTATGATTGAGACTTTTTAGCTGTAGTTTTCTTTCAGCTTAGCCTTTATCTATCTATCTGCATACCTATCTGTTTTACCTCCAGTAGACTTAGTGGGCATACCGTGGATATTGGGACGGTACCCACTGAGATCTGCCTTCTGCAGTAGATCTCACACCCGTTGCGGTGACAGGTTATTGAGGCAGCTGTTCCGGCTTGGTTCGCGCGGAGACAGCAGATCGAGGTGAGGACGCGGCCGATTAGTTCCTTACCAGCATTGAGAGTTTGAGGTAGATGTACCCGGTGTATTTTATGTTCCACTTTTGTACTGGACATTCTGAGAGACTTGTGAGGATAGTATTTGTTTTATTTCTGTGAGACTTTGTACCTTGAGGATTTGTGTACTAGTGGAGATTTTTACTATTCCAGATGTTCAGTTTTATTCCATAGCTTTTGATTTTTAGCTTCAGCTATGATACATGTTTTTAGCTATAGATCTAACTTGCAGGGTAGACGCTTCGTCTGTGCGGCAGTTTCCGTACAGATGGCGGATCTGTTGGCGAGCCCGGGTCGCAGTTTCGACCCCGGGGCGTGACAGATTTAGGTGGTATCAGAGCCTAGGAGTATAGGTCGTTGAGGACTTAGAGACCCTAGGCTATTGGTTGGACAGTAGGATGACTGTCGAGAGAGACGCGACTTTAGCGAGAGTCCTGATTGAGTTTGTACCTTCCCCAGTGGATTGGGGCGAGTGATCTTACATGTTATTTCTCTAAAGATGATTATGTTGGCTGCAGACAACATAATGCTTTAGTATGGGTAACATGTTTTAGACTTTCGCTTGATTGGGTCGAGAGAGTTTTGGTCCTAATGTTTGTTTTGTTGCAGTGGTTTTCGATGCTTCCGAGTCGCCGTGCAGCGGCGAGGGCGTGCTTGACCCTGGATGAGGAGCCCGAACAGCGGGAGGCTGAATGGACAGAGCAGAGTAAGGTCTGAGAGTTGCGGGCCCAGGTAGCTTAGACGTTGGAGGCGATGCGGCGCCAGGAAGAGAACATGGAGCGCGTGATGCGCATGCTTGAGCTGAGAGCGTTCCCGGAGTATCGTCAGTAGTACTTCCGGCCGCGACATCGTCGACTTCGACCCTGATCGCACCACGGATGGTGCAGAAGCAGCGAGAGTTGTTGACCGGTTGTTGTACTTCATCCAGTTCCATCCCGGCTGATTTCAGGATTGAGTTTGGAGCCTTGGGAGGCCGAGAACTGGATCGCTGCTATGGAAGAGTTGTTCGAGGATTTGTTCATCCAGGAGATGCGTCAGGGTGCTTGGTTATTCACCTTTGGATATGGATGCCGAGAGTTGGTGGCGTCGAGTTCGCCCTGTTGGACCATCGGGAGCGCAGTTGATGACCTGGAGCGAGTTTCCGCGACGGTTGAGCCGTGTACCCTTGTCGCCAGGATGCGGGTTATAGGTTGATTATGTTTTAGAGGGAACTGCATCTGGATGGCTATCTCTTTGTGCATTCTCGGCAAGTGCCGACCTTAGATGCAGCGATGGTGCATGCTCGATGGATTGACCAAGGATCAGTGACCACGTCCAAGAGGGACGAGGAGCGAGGGACCAGCTCCAGAGGAAGGCGTCCAGTATCGCCTGAATTTTGGGATAGTTGAGTGGATCGAGGTTGCCATGATGCCAGTCTCAGGATCATGTGTCTCAGAGGAGACAGAGACCTGGAGGTTCTCGACAGTTGAGGCACCAGTAGCAGTATCAGGACATTTCAGGTAGAGTGTCCCTACTTAGTGCTCTTGGAATTGCCGCTTGCGACGGCACCCCACTGCCCCCTTTAGGATGAAGAGGTTCATCCAGTTTACCAGTGGGCTGATGAAGCCGTGATACCGAGACGGATAGAGCGTTGGCCGCCATCATCTAGTGGATGAGTTTGTGCAGCTGGTTAGAGGCACCAGGATAGTGGATTGTATCTTACTTGGTGTAGCCTTCGTTGTAGTCTTTGGATGTAGAGCATTTAGACACCGACACCGCTTGTGCGTGTTCCTGTAGAGCATGGGTAGCTTGGCGTGGACCAGAGATGGGACTGTTGGCTTGTGCACGTGAGGATCGGGTTCCAGACCACGTATAGCACATGGATGAGTGTTGCCAGTTCCGCCAGAGTAAGTAGGACATTCGATTTGATTTCATGAGTTTTTAGTCCTACATCAGTTTCGAGGTGTTGTTATGAGTTTGGATAGAGTTTGGTTATCCCAATGTTATGCTATCGTGGATTATCGTGAGAGGACAATAACCCTCCGTGAACCTGGTCGGAAGGAGTACGCTTATAGAGGAAGCCAGAGCACGATAAAGTTGAGTCGTGATCGTATCGCTTCGCGAGCGACCGTAGAGGAGGTGCTTATGGCGGCACCGGGATTAAGGAATATCCTTATCGCCCGTGTGATCCCGGGTGAAAAGTCTACCTGATCTGTTGTTGAAGCCGCCGTTTAGTGAGATTGAAATCGAGATAGCGATTGACGTGGTTTTTGGGAACTGCGCCAACTTCCTTAGCACCTCTTGGAGTATCACCCGTGAGACAGGGAGCCGATAGCGCAGTTGCAGGTTCTGATGGATTGAGGGGTCTGTGTGACCCAGTCCTATGTCGTGGGAATACGACCGTGAGGATCTGAGAGATTAATACTTGAGTATGATGCCACACCGTTGATACACGGTGGTGATGCCATGCCGTTGATGCACGGCTGTGATGCCACGTTGTGGGTACACAACGGTGAGAGTTCTTTGTTGGTCGAGTATAGACGGACTCGGATTGTGTTGCAGCAGATGCTCATTTGTGAGGCAGGTATCTTTTTGGAACCATACAGCCGAGGGCTGTGCCCTGTGAGTGTTCAGGAACCAGTAGGGGCATTATGGGTTGCAGCGCGGTCAAGTGGTTTGACTAATGCCCTACCGACTTTAGGAATTATGTTTTTCCAGCTGTGTTTGGACGGATTGGTGGGAGTACCCGTCGTGGTTATTTGGATTCATTTTCGAAGTGACATAGAACATGAGGAGCACTTGAGAGTGGTGCTGCAACTTCTGAGAAAAGAAGTCTTATGCCAAGTTATTAGAGTATTCTTGTCGACTTCGAAAGGTTCTGTTGTTAGGCCTGTGATTTCAGCTACAAGAGTGACTGTGGACCCAACGAAGAGTGATGCCGTTTGGGTTTGGCCTAAACCTATGATAGTGACTGAAGTCAGAAGTTTTTGGACTAAGCAGGGCCAGTGTAGCTATGAGGGAATAAGATGAGGAGGATGCCAGCATTGTTGTAGGTGTTGCCAGCGATAGAGAGGGTGTTGCCAGCATTGTTGTATTCTTAGACCCTTGAACCTGATGTACTTGGTTACTCAGGAGGATTGTGGTTGAGGCAACGCCGGAGGTTAGAGTTACCGGAATTGTAAAATTGATTTATGGCATATCATTATTCCAGCAAGGACTTTTGGTCAGCACGCCTTGGATAGGCGAGCAGTGCAACCTTGGAATGGGGTGATCGAATCTGTGGATGCCTAGTGGAGGCTTAGAGTTTGGTTTGAGGACCTTATGTTGTGGAAGCCACTATCCGCAGGGATGTGTAGATTCGATGTTTATGCGGGGAGGTTGGACCGCGAGTAATTACCTAGCTGGAGGAACAGTATTTCATCCCTCGCACGTTTTGGATTTCACGTCTCTGGAGTTGGACGAGGAATTGAGCTATTTGAAGCGATCGATGCAAATCTTATTTATGTGACAGTTTTAGGTGGAATTTTTGCAGTCGAGATCTATCCTTGCTAAAGGTTCAGTGTAGCCACCATGATGAGTGAGAACGGCCACTTGAGAGCCTGAGGATGAGTTGAGTTTTTCCTATCCCTATCTGATTGAGTTACCCTCCTAAGTTATGGATTTATTATGGTTTCGAGGACGAAACCCTTTTAAGGAGGGGAGAGTGTAGAATACCGGATTTCGGACGGTGCACCGACCTCGCAAGATGGCGTGGTGCGGAGGATTTGCCATGGGCATGTTGCTTATGTGTATACAGATGAGTTCGGGTTGTTTCGGATCTACGCGGAAGCCCCAGCTTGATTCGGGATTTTCCGGGCATTGTGCGCCGTTAGAGGACTGGCTTCGGGGAAGCCTCGACTTCACAGTGGAGTGCAAAAAATTTGGGAAACACTTGGAACAGGCATACTTTAGAATTACAGCGGGGTTCGGGAGGTTTCGGACCCGTGCGGAGGCCCGAGGGCAAAAAGTGAGTTGACGGAGGGCTTTTGTTGGATTATTTAATTAATTTAATTAAATTAAGTGATTGTGGCTTGGGTCTGTGAGTTATGGAATTAAAAAAAAAAAAAGGGAATGAGTATGGATTTCAAAGTGGGTGTTGGGATATTTTGGTTGAGCATTAAATGCTCCCAACCACCCACTCCTTCCCTTAATTAGACTGTAGCTAATTTAAACCCACCTCACCTCCACCTCGTCTCCTCCCAAGTAGAGGAAGTAAAAGAGAGCTGAAGGAGAAGAAGGATTAGAGAAGGGATTGGATGAGCTTCGGTGGAGGAACTTCCTGCTGTCGGCGTGGAACGAGCGGAGCGCGCACGCGACGAGCTTCCGATCTATGGTATGTGCAGTTTTTTTGTGAAGGAAGCTTGGATTCTTGAGTTTTGATTTCTAGTTTTGGTTTTTATTTTGGTGTAGGGTGAGTTGTGGTTTGGTGTGGACTACTGTCCACAGGTTTTGGTGAGGCCGCTGCTGGAGCCGCGCGGGCGCGCATATGCGCCGCGCGCGGCCGGTGCTGATGCT
Organism: Tillandsia leiboldiana; assembly: GCA_029204045.2. NCBI lineage: Eukaryota > Viridiplantae > Streptophyta > Magnoliopsida > Poales > Bromeliaceae > Tillandsia > Tillandsia leiboldiana. The sequence continues at coordinate 14,643,325 of CM055061.1, forward strand.
GCGCGGGCGCCCATTGGCGCTGCGCGCAGCATGCAGCGGCGCCGCGCGCGCATTTGAGGCGCGCGCAGAGGGTGCGCGCGGCTGGGACGCGCGCAGGCGGGTGCCGCACCGCGCGCGGGCGCGCGCTGGCGGGCGCCGCACAGCGCGCGGGCGCGCGCAGGCGGGCACCGCATCGCGCGCGGGCGCGCGCTGTGAGCGCGCATGGGCCGCGCGGGGCGGGCCAGGGCCTCGCGCGGCGGGTCTCTGTGCAGCGTGGCTAGCGGCTGGCGGGCCCAGGCTGCGCGGTGGCTGCAGCAGCGATGCAGCGGCAGCCGCGGCAGTGGCAGCAGCGCGTGGGTGCGCGCGACTGCTGCGTGCGAGCGGCGCGCAAACTGTGGGCGGTGCCATGGGAGTGCAGGCCGTTTTTATTTTTTTTAATTTCTTTTATAATTCTTATTTGATTGTTCTCTTCCTCTCCCTTTGTTGTTGCAGCAACTTTGGAGCGCGGGGTTTTTCCCTTTGCTCTCTCTGGTCGACTTCCTTGTGGCGGATTTTAGCGAGCTGATGATGATGTTGATGGTGCAGATGGTGGATGATGATATTGTTAGTGTTGCTGATGATAAGAAGTAGGGATGGAATTAAGGAACTGTAGATGTGATCTTGAATTATTTATGTGAATGTAACAAAGCTTAGTGCGAGGTGTATACTGTGAGCCATATGTGGAATTTGGATCTTGTAGAGGATCAGGTGGGTACCTTGTATGCATTGGAGCTTGTATTTTAAGAGTAGGCTGGAATTTTGTGTGGACTCCAATGGAATTATGTAATTTATTTATGTGAGCTGGTAATTTAATTGTGAGGTGAGCTTGGAGGTTGTGTATATGTGGACTTAATTAATGGTGTGCATTTGGAGCTGATTGAGTGTAATAAATGGAGCTTACAGATTAATTTATGTGAAGGTATGTGTTTAACTTGGGGTGGTTTTGTGATGGAATTAGTGGACAAATTAGTGTGTGTGTGTGCTGTGTGTATGTGAGCAGGAGTTTTGGTGATTGAATTAGAGAGTGTAATTTTGTGTGCTGTTGAAGCCTTGGGGAGTGATCGGAGTGTGTAGATTGTTGTAGAGGACTCAGGAAGATTTATTCGAGCTTTCGGGAATTTTTTTCGTGTACGCGGCAGTGCGCGCGCGTGGCGCGTTTTTTGAGGTTTCGACAGCTTTAGGATCCGACGCTTCACCGACTTCAGCGATTGCCTGCGGAATGCGTTCCAGGTGGGTTGGAATTTCTCCAAAATTATGGAATGCCCCTTAATGCTATTGAATGCAAGTTGATCATATTTATTAGGCGTTTTCGCTGTTTTTACATCTGATAGTTGCCTGGAATTTTCTGTAAAATTTATTGGGACCCCGAATTATTTTTAGTAGACTCCTGATATCATATGACACTAGGTTTCATGTTTTGTTTGTATCTTAATTGCACCTGAACCGTTTTAAAAATTGAGAAAGCCCGTTTTAAGGAAAATCAATATTTTCAAAGGCGGTTTTTAAATTATGAGTTCGCCGGGGGTATGGCATAGGTTCAGGGTGCATGTATACTCTTGCCGGGGGGGGCGAGAGGATTTTAGAACATTGTGTGCTGAGTTCTAGTGTCATGTGAGTTGAGCTTCCTTGTGGGGATTGAGGTGATTATTCTACATCGTGAATTTTTCATATTAGATTGAGTCGTGGAGTCTTTTTCCGACTGAGTTGTGCTATTTGAGCATTTGATTGTGGATCTTAGCCTGCATGTGCCGCCTGTTGACACAGATGAGACAGTAGAGAGCCTTCACTTGGGCTAGGTTCCTTTATGTATTAGACATCTCACACCTTGCATCTTTTCTGGACATAGTGTTGCCTCGCCCAGGTAGTGGGCCGAGGGGTCAAGTTTCTGTGGGGCATTGTTGCACTCGTGCCTGGGGGCTGAGTGGGGTCCGGTAGCTGAGTTTAGGCTGTGCTAGTGTCGTTGGGAACCGTTGGGGGTGACGGTGGTCCCGGGTCATTGTGTGTTGTCCGACCAGTTTTATTAGCCCTGAGATGTGGGTCGATCCCGGCTGTGGAGTATCTCCAGTCAGTGTGTTTTGTGCCACGGGTTGGTAGAGTTTGCTTGTGTCTCGTGATTCGAGAGAGCTGATCAGCTGAGTCGTCGAGAGTGCTCCGACCGTTGTGCGAGGTGTTTGAGGATCCTGAGTCTTTCCGTTCTGAGAGTGAGCATGGATTTTGGACTATAGCCTGCAGTGCCACCTGAGCGACAGAGTGCGCGGATACCTTTTCCTCGGTGGGGTCGCGCCCCTCGAGAGCCACGCCCGGGGTGGACCTGTTACTTTTGTATCGCGACTTGTCGACGCCGTCCCTCTGACTGGGCCAGTTAGTGGCAGTTACGGACGCAGTCCCTCTGGCTGGGCCAGTTAGTGGCAGTCACGGACGCCCTACGTAAGTCCGGTCCTCCGGGATGTAACGGCAGTAGGTAGGCGCAGGCTTGACTGGACCCTATGAGGCAGTCAGTTCGATTGGGTCGATTGGGCACCTCGTGTGCGAGTGGTTTACATATTATGTTCTTAGATGGGTTTCTTTCCTTTGAGCATTGATACTGAGGCATCTTAGCAGTAGAGGGTGTATGCATATCATGTTATTGGTAGAGTTTATTGAGCTTTATGATTGAGACTTTTTAGCTGTAGTTTTCTTTCAGCTTAGCCTTTATCTATCTATCTGCATACCTATCTGTTTTACCTCCAGTAGACTTAGTGGGCATACCGTGGATATTGGGACGGTACCCACTGAGATCTGCCTTCTGCAGTAGATCTCACACCCGTTGCGGTGACAGGTTATTGAGGCAGCTGTTCCGGCTTGGTTCGCGCGGAGACAGCAGATCGAGGTGAGGACGCGGCCGATTAGTTCCTTACCAGCATTGAGAGTTTGAGGTAGATGTACCCGGTGTATTTTATGTTCCACTTTTGTACTGGACATTCTGAGAGACTTGTGAGGATAGTATTTGTTTTATTTCTGTGAGACTTTGTACCTTGAGGATTTGTGTACTAGTGGAGATTTTTACTATTCCAGATGTTCAGTTTTATTCCATAGCTTTTGATTTTTAGCTTCAGCTATGATACATGTTTTTAGCTATAGATCTAACTTGCAGGGTAGACGCTTCGTCTGTGCGGCAGTTTCCGTACAGATGGCGGATCTGTTGGCGAGCCCGGGTCGCAGTTTCGACCCCGGGGCGTGACACCTAGTGGCTCTTCTATAAAAAGAGAACAAGATGACTCAAATCAAGAAGAGACAAAGAAAGCTTGTCAAAATGATTCAGAATCAGATGAAGAAGACTGGGAAGAGATTTGTGAACAAGCACAAAAAGCTATTGACAAAGAAGATAGGTTGTACTTGAAGAACAAGAAGCTGACACAAATGCAAGTTCCTATATGCACAGTCTAGGAACGATCAATGAAACAACAATTGTAAAGTCTCTCTCGACGAAGCCAGATGAACCCATAATACCTCCTCACCGGCAACGAGCACAACAACAACAAGCGACAACCTCTGCACCGGCAGTGTGACGCCCCACTTCCCAGGGGGTCACCCATCCTAGAACTACTCTAGCTCTAGCACCCTTAACTCTCATGTTCCTCTTGGATCTTGCTACCATCCAAAATGCTATAGCCAGGTTAGAGATTTAGTCCTATTATATCATTTATATAGAGGACTAATCCAAATTCCGGGGGTGTCACATTCTTCCCCCCTTTAAGCCCTGACGTCCACGTCAGGCTCAAGCACACTCACAAGCACCAGGCGATGTGAGACTCGTCTCGCTAGCCTTAGCCGACCTTGTGAGGAGCTGCACTCCACTCACAACGGTCATTAGCCGGGGAGCCTCGCTCTACCCGCTATAACCCTGGCTCAGCCGAGACTCATCTCACATTTCCGGCTGGTGAATGGCTCCGATACCAACTGTGACGCCCCACTTCCCAGGGGGTCACCCATCCTAGAACTACTCTAGCTCTAGCATGCTTAACTCTCATGTTCCTCTTGGATCTTGCTACCATCCAAAATGCTATAGCCGGGTTAGAGATTTAGTCCTATTATATCATTTATATAGAGGACTAATCCAAATTCCGGGGGTGTCACAGGCAGCAACTCCTCCAGTCCAACCAGCACATCCAGCACAACAAGCACCTCAATCAACTTCTGATGATGATGCATCTGTTACCTCAATCTATAAAGAACAGCAAAGGCTCTCCAACGAGCAATAACGTATATCAAATGAACTATTTGAGGTAAAGGAAGAAATAAAGAAGGTAAATAAGAATCAATCATCAATGAACAAGCGATTAAAGAAAATCTTCCAAATTCTCGGCTGTATCAGTTCAGATGAATCTGAATGATCCATATCCTTCCAAATTCTGTTTATTATGCATATGTTTAATCTTTCTATTGCAGGTTTTTAAGTTTTAAGTTTTAATTTTAGTTCTCAGGATTTTCTTGATTGTGAACTTTTTTTTAACTCTCTTTGTATTTTGTAATTTTGGCTTTGTTTGTGACAAAAAGGGGGAGAGAGTTTAGAGAGAACTTGAACAATGATTGATGTGAATGAGAGGTGAACAATGATTGATGTGAATGTGTGAACATCAAGGTAAGTATCATTTCAACTTTGACTTTGGTGAAAGGTAAGTATCACAACTTTGGATTTTATCTTGTGATTTGTTGCATGTTCCTACTAACTATTCGACTAACTATTTGGACATGTATTATTACTAACAAGTTGTTTGATTACTAACAAAGCAAAGTCATGACATTTGGAATTTTATTGCTTAGAAGATATGTCAATGTTTGATTGTGATCTTTTTACATATCTGCATTACTCAATGTCATGGTGAGCATAAACTCTATCTCTGTTAGGTTTTGAATGCTAAATATTCTTGAGGTATCTAACGATCTCTTTTTGTCAAGAATGATTTCTTTGTGCAGAGAGTACAGATGTCTAAGTCTAGAGTCTGTTTTAGGAGTTTATCTCATGTTTTTAAATTTTTTGGATCTCCATTGTAAATTTTTGTTGTATGGTGATAGCAACAAAAATATCTTTTTGAATTTTCTTTAGTGGATCTGTGTTTTGTCACGAAACCGCCAAAGGGGGAGATTGTTACGGAATTTGAGTTGGCGTAGTTTCGTGAAAGGTTCAAGTCTTGAAGATTGAAGGTGAAGAAAGTTGGATCATTTAACTCAATCTCAAGAAAGAAGAATTCAAAAGGATCAGGTATGTTTAACTAAAGATTATTGGTGATCCGAATACTTCTTGTAGTGTGGAAACACCTGGAAGAGTTTTTAATTGCATAAAAATCAAAAACTGGTGTTCGGACAGGTTCAGGATCCGGATCAGAGCCAGCGATCCGGATCCCGAAGGTTGTTGTTTCATACATTACTTCAATCCGGATCGCAGCATCTCACGATCCGGATCCCGAACGTTGAGTTTTCTGAAATGTATGAACGATCCGGATCAGTCATTCCGATCCGGATCCCGAACGTTTATTTTCTGGAAACCGTCTTTATTGCTACTGCAATCCGGATCGCCCAAATCCGATCCGGATCGCCGTCCGTCAAAATTCTAGAAATGTTAGGTTTTTGATTCTTATCTCCTTCCAAATGTTTCTAACCTATAAATAGACCCTATGACTCTTTTTCTAGGGTTAATCCAAAGGAGGCCGTAAAGGAAAATAGCCGTCATTTTCATATATCATTTTATACGGCCTAAGATCCACATATAGAGAAGAAAGGAAATCATTAGAGAATACTCTATGTTTCTTCATCTATATTGATTAGTTTGATTCTAGGTTTTCATACTCACATCTTGAGTTGAATCAAACTAATGAATACTTAGATGGTATTTCCGATCTATCCTTGATCTAAGTATTCGGCGGATCATCACCACCCAAAAAACAACGATTTCCCCAAAATCGGCGCGTGGATTCGCGTGTCCTTGTGGATTCAAGGTTCAACCGCTCTCGTGGATTCGGAGTGAGGCACGTTCGTGGATTCGAAGGGTGCTATTGGGTGCAGACCGTGGATTCGGTCGGACGTCGTGGATTCGACGTTGGACGCCGTGGATTCGGCGTTGGGCGCAGATCGTGGATTCGAGAAGCGTCGCGGAGCGAGCGGAGAAGATCCTCTAGGAGCGTATGGAAAAGGTTGAGTCGTAAGTGTGTACGGTAAATCACCTTGTACGTGTTTTAATTCTAGTGGATTTCTGCCGTGTTATCGGTCCCGTGGTTTTTTACTCCGGTGATGGAGTTTTCCACGTAAAAATCTTGCGTGTTATTTTTATTTCCGCATTGGGTTTTTATCGCAACGATTTTTGCGTGTTTATACGTTTACACCTATTCACCCCCCTCTAGGTGTTTCTTCCCCTATTTAGATCTACATTACATATAACCCAACAACATAGAGCATGAGGAGCACTTGAGGATAGTGCTGCAACTTCTAAGAGAGAAGAAGTTGTTTGCCAAGTTGAGAGAGTTTGCACTTTGACTTCGGAAGGTTCTGTGGTTAGGCCATGTGATTACAGCTGCAAGAGTGACAGTGGACCCAACGAAGAGTGTTGCCGTTTGGGTTAAGCAGGGCCAGTATAGCTTCGAGGAGTTAAAGCTGAGGAGGATACCAGCATTGATGTAGATTTTGCCAGTGATTGAGAGAGAGCATGGAGTTATCCAGAGACCCTTGAACCGGAAGTACTTGGTTACTCAGGAGGATTTTTGGTTGAGGCAACGCCGGTGGACAAAGTTATTGGAGCTGTAGGATTGATCTGGTAGTATTATCCCGGTGAGGACATTATGGTCAGGTATGCCATGTCTAGGCGAGCAGTGCAACCTTGGAATGAGGGATCGAATCAGTGGATGCCACTTTTGGAACTTGGAAATTGAGAGCTAGGTTTGAGCATTGTTCCCAATGTGAACTTCTTCCCCTGTGGATGGATATGAGAGATGTATTTGTGGAACTTGAGCATTTTAGTTGCTAAGGAGCAACAGAGGTGATATGCCAATTGGAGGCTTGGAGTTTTGGATTTGGAGACCATGATCTGTGGAGGCCACTATCCACAGGGGTATGTAGATTCGAGTTTTCGCGGGGAGTTTGGTCCGCGTATATTTTTATCCGGCTGGAGGAGGTTTATTTGACCTCTTGCATGTTTTGGATTTCGCTTCCTTTGGAGATGGACGGGGATTTGGGTTATCAGGAGCAGCCGATGCAAATTCTTGCTGGTGAGAAGAAGAATTATGCAGTCGGATTTTACCTTGAGTGAAGGTTTAGTGGAGCCATCATGACGAGTGAGAACGACCACCTGTGAGCCTGAGGATGAGTTGAGTATTCCTGTTCCTATCGGATTGAGACATTCTCCTGAGATTTAGATTTATTCTGGTTTCGAGTACGAAACCTTTTTAAGGAGAGGAGAGTGTAGAGTACCGGGACTTTGTAGAGTGCACCGACCTCGCAAGATGGCGTGGTGTGGAGAAATCTCCTTGGGCGTGTTCCTTATGTGTTTATAGATGAGTTCGGGTTGAGTCGGATCGACGCGGAAGCCCCGGCTTGAATCGGAGTTTTCCGGGCATTGTGCGCCGTTAGAGGACTGGTTTTGTTAGAGCCTCGACTCCACAGTTGTGCGCAGAAAAATTGGAAAAGGTTTGGAACATATGTATTTTCAGATTACAGCGGAGTTCGGGAGGTTTTGGATTGGTGCGGAGGCCCCGAAGGCAAAAAGTGAGTTGGAGTTGGCATTTGAGGGATTAAATAATTAATTTAATTAATTAGTGTTTATCTGCTTGGAGTTTAAGAGAGAAAGAATTAGAAAGGATGAAAGTGAGAAAAGAGGATTTGGATGAGATTCTAATTTTGTTGGAGGGCTCTTTGGGTATTTCCCTCACTTAGCTGCCAAGCTCCTCTAATTAAGCCACTTAATTAGCAGCTGCCACGTCATCTTTCTTCTCCCCTGCACAAACAGAGGATTTAAACCCAAACAGAGGAAAGAGAAGAAGAAGAAGAAGGAGAAGAAGAAGAAGAAGAAAAGAGGTGAAGTAAAAGAGGATTTTGAATGTGATGATGGTGCGGATCTTCTGCTAGTAGCCGCGTGGAGCCGAGCGGAGCGCGCGCGAAGAACTTGAATGAGGTATGTAGCAGTTTTTTTTTGAAGCTTGAGTTTTAAGGATTTTTGTTGATGGATTTAAAGTTGGTTTGGGTTTTGGAGGAGGTTAGTGTTGATGTGTGTGTGTGTGTGTAGACTGCTTGTCCATTTTTGGGTGAGGCCGCAGCTGGGAGAGCGCGCGCGCTGCAGGCGGGCGCCGCGCAGCGGGGGGCGTGTGCGCGCGCAGCAGGCGGGCGCGCGCCGCGGGCTTGGGCGCCGCGCGGCTGGCGCTTGGGCGCCGCGCGTGCAGCGGCTTCTTGCGGTTTTTGGCTTGGCGTTCCGGAACAAAGGTGGGGTTCCGGAACTGGACTTGGGTACCGGTACTGCTTGGAGAGTACCGATAGCCCCTCATGCAGATTTCTATTTTTGGTGATTTTAGCATGGGCAGTTTGGTCTTTTTACTTCCCCAACCACCCTGTTGACTGTTGACCCCCTCTCTTCTCTATTTAAGGACTCCCCCACCTCCTCTCTTCTCAGCTGGAATTAGAGAAAGAAAAGAAAAGAGAATAAGAGGAAAAGAAAGAAAAGAAATGAGAGAAAACAAGGAAAAGAAAAGAGAAGAAGTGGGAAAGATAGAGATAAAGCAAGCAAGGGTGCTGCTTGTGTGGTCTTGCTGCTTGGAGCTGAGCGGGGCCGCGCGCGCGTCGGCCGTGCGTGAGGTAAGTGGCAGATTTTCCAAGATTGGTTTTTGGATTCCTCTAGGTGGATTGGAATGAGATTTTGAGTTGGATTTTTGGTTGTGTTTCTTTTGTGCCGTTGAGCTGAGGCTTTTGGTTTTTACTGCGCGGAGTCGAGAGCATGCGCACGTGTTGTGAGCCGGCCGTGGAGAGGGCCGGAGTACGCGCAGATTTTATTAAAGGACTCGAGGGATTTTGTTTGAGCTTCCGGGAATTTTTCCGAGGATTGCAGCAGTGTGCGCGCGCGTGCGCGGCGCGGGTTGGTGTTCCGGCGGGTTTTGACAGTGAGCGGTGTGGCGCTTCGCCGACTTCAGCGATTGTCTGCGGAAAGCGTTCCAGGTGGGTTGGAAAATTTTCAAGATTTATGGAATGCCCTCTAAAGCTTCTGTATGCATGTTGAGCATGTATAGTTTACCTGTTTTTATATTTGATAAATCTGATATTTGCCTAGAATATTATAGGAAGACTTTCCTGAGCCCCAGATATTTTCAGTATGATCTAGAGGTGATTTGACACTAGACTGCATGTTTCCTTGTCTTTCGGGATGCATCTGGACCTTCACTTTATTTCTGCAACTGGTTTTAAGTAAACTCCGATTTTATAAGGAGTTTCTAAATACTGAGAGTATTACAGAAGGTCCAGGTGGCCCGGTATGCATGTATACTCGTGCTGGGGGGCCGAGTGGATTTTTAGAGCATTGTGTGTCGAGTTTCTAGTCTCATGAGAGTTGTACTTCCTTGTTGGGATTGATGGGATTATTCTAGATCATGGATTGTGTCTTTCTGATTTAGTTGTGGAGGTGATTCTCCGACCTAGCTTTGAGAGTTTGGGCTCTGGCAGATCGAGTCGTGGAGGGTTTCCCGACTGAGTTGTGTTACTTGAGCATTGAGCTTCCGATCCGTGGATCGTGATCATAGCCTGCATGTGCCGCTTATTGAGACAGTTGAGACATACTTGAGCTCGGTGGGGTCGTTCCCCTCGAGTTACGCTCCGGATGCGTGTTGATGATGCGACTAGTTGATACACTAGAGTTCGCTTTGAGATTGAGATAGTCCATGTGGGACGGCCTACGTAAGTCCAAGTCCCTTGTGGGCTAGTGGCAGTAGGTTAGGCGTAGGCTTGACTAGACCCTATGAGGCAGTCATTGAGATTGGGTGATATGAGCGGGTGATTGCATAGCATGTTCTTAGATGAGCTTTCCGTTGAGCATGGTACTTGAGGCTTATTAGTAGTGAGAGTGTATGCATAGCAGGTTCATAGTAGAGATTTCCTTGAGCATGATGTTGAGACACATTAGCTGTAGTTTCTTCCAGCCTTCCTTTATATCTATCTGCATACCTATATGTTGTGCCTCCAGTAGACTTAGTGGGCATACCGTGGCTATTAGTGACGGTACCCTCTGAGAACTACCTTCTGTAGTAGTTCTCATACCCGCTGCGGTGATAGGTTTCCTGGGGTTGCTGTTCCGGCTTAGCTCGCGCGGAGACAGCTGATCGAGGTGAGGATGTGGCCGAGTAGTTCCTTACCAGCATTGAGAGTCAGAGGTAGATGTACCCTGTATTTTTTATTTACACTTTTGTACTGGACAGTCTGAGAGATCAGTGAGGATTGTTTATATTTTTCATAGCTGAGAGACTATGTATTGAGGATTTATTTTTATCCAGATGTTCAGTGTTTGATTCTGTAGCTTTTAGTTCTATTTCAGCTCTGATACATGTTTAGCTATAGATCTCTTGCAGGGTAGACGCTTCGTCTGTGCGGCAGTTTCCGTACAGATGGCGGATCTATTGGCGAGCCCGGGTCGTAGTTTCGACCCCGGGGCGTGACAATAGTAGTTCTCAGTGGGAACGGTTTGCCCACTAAGTCTACTAGAGGCATAAGATAACAAATGCAGTTTACTAAAAGTGAAAAGCAGGAAATAAATCTATAACTACCATGCCTCTATCTAACAATGCTCAACGGGTGGTACAGATGAAAAAGATGCATCTACTAAGACCCAGTCACAAAATCAACCAAATCACACTGACTGCCACATAGGGTCCAGTCAAATCTGCGCCTACCCTACAACCACATACCCGCACTGGGTTAGGAATTACGTAGGTGGTCCCACTCGGACTGCGTCGACAAGCTGCGAAAGATAAATACTAGGCCTAGCTCAGGAGCGGCACTCGAGGGGAGCGTCCCCAACGAGGAAAGTATCCGCTCATCTCTGTCGAGCTCAATATGGCTCATGTAGGCTATAATCCAAATCCACGATCAATTAGATCGGTAAAGACCAACTCACATCTCTAACACACTGGCTGGAAACACTCGACAGCCCGGACCCACCGTCAACACAGACGGCTTCCATAACTAGCACTGTTATTACCACAACTATCAGATTCCACTCGGCCCCCAGGCGCGAATGCGATAATGTCACGCCCCGGGGGTTAGCATCGCGCGGAAGAGGAGCCACCGATGCCCCTGAATCAGCCATATATTTTTTTTTGTAAAACAATACTCCCCGGCGCGTGCACAGACCCGCCGCATACACAAATTCGCTCTGTGAACGGGCAGAGTCTCCTTTGTATATGCACGACGTCTCAACTATAAGGTGCCTCACAAGGCGTAGCACATACAATCTCTAACCACAGCAGTTAAGGTCTCGTTCACATGCAACCATACAACTCGCGTGAAAATCTATTATTCACTTAGCGCAGGGAGGCCGATGTTTTGAAAGGATAAAGAATCACAAGGTTTTGAAAGCGGCATCCACACGATGCCATCGTTTAATGAAAGACAGTTTGAAAGCCACATAAATCCACAGGGTTTGAAAAGCTAGGTGCCCACACGACACCCACGTTTTAAAAGTAGTTTTCGCAACCGATTTACTTTGCTTTTTCATTGTTTAAAACGGCCAAGCATGAAAGGAAGCAACAATCCATCATTTATTCAAAAGGAGGAAAGGGCAACATCCACTTCGACCCCACGAGGGTATCGCAATCCACATCTAGCTAGCATGAATAATAACTGAAAAGGGAGAAGAAAGTCACTGTATCTGAAGTCACCAAAATGCCAGATCAGCACTCTCGCGGCCTCACCGGTGCCCCAGTACCCGCCCTTGGACGAACCTGTCACGGAGTGGGAAGTCAGTGACTGGAATAAACATAATGAGCAAGAAAACTATAATAATCAAACCACTGTAACCAGAGCAACTGTCACCCCTCATACGTCATCAACATGAATATGTCCTGCACCAAACATAAACCGGGCACCCTCCCCGGACACCGCACCGGGCCCCTACCCCGGTGCCCCCGCCCCTCCCTGCCGAGCACCTGCCTCGGCCGCCGAGCACCAACCTCGGCGTCATTGCTCACACCCTCCACCTATGAGGGCCCCCATTCCTAACGCCACCTCCGCGTGGGGTACACGGGTCAACGTACCACTTTTCCGGAAAAGCACACCCTTGCGGTGGCCAAACCGCTGGTGTGCGTGTAGCAAAACTTGAGCCTCAGATGATAAAGCGAAAGAAGTAAGAACCGGGGTCAGCGTTACTCATAAGGACAACCAGAAGGGAAAAACACTTTTGCTCTTGAGGAAAACTTAAAGTGAAAAACACCGTTGCTCGTTGGGAGCAACCTAAAGAGAAAACAAACCTTTGCTCACGAAGAGCAACTTAGAAAGAAACACCTTTGTTCATGTGGAGCAACTTAGAAAGAAACACCTTTGTTCATGTGGAGCAACTTAGAAAGAAACACCTTTGTTCATGTGGAGCAACTTAGAAAGAAACACCTTTGCTCGTGTCCGCCCTTACCCAGTTAACCTCGGCGAAATTACCCACCTTTGCGTGTGTGTCGTCCGGCGTTTGGTACGTCCGCGATTGTGCGTCCGTTGCCAACAATGTCCTGCACTCCTGAAGGAATAAGGGCAAGTCAAGACTAAGGATCCGAAACTCACACCGACTCCCACCCATGTGCGGCGGAGTTCCCCGCCCGGCACCGGCCCGTGCAGCGCACACTCCGCCCGAGCACAGCACCCCGCGGCCCCAGCCCGCGGTGCAGGGCGACTCCGCGCGGCACCAGCCCGCGCGGCCGTCCCTCCTTGCGGGCGGCCCCGCGGTGCGAAAGCGACCCCGCGCGGCACCAGCCCGCGCGGGCGCCCCACCTTGCGGGCGGCCCCGCGCGGCCAGGCGCCGCGCGGGCGCATGCCCGCGGTGCGGAGGCGGCCCCGCGCGGCACCAGCCCGCGCGGGCGTCCCACTTTGCGGGCGGCCCCGCGCGGCCAAGCGCCGCGCGGGCGCATGCCCGCGGTGCGGAGGCGGCCCCGCGCGGCACCAGCCCGCGCGGGCGCCCCACCTTGCGGGCGGCCCCGCGCGGCCAAGCACCGCGCGGGCGCATGCCCGCGGTGCGGAGGCGACCCCGCGCGGCACCAGCCCGCGCGGGCGCCCCACCTTGCGGGCGGCCCCGCGCGGCCAAGCGCCGCGCGGGCGCATGCCCGCGGTGCGGAGGCGACCCCGCGCGGCACCAGCCCGCGCGGGCGCCCCACCTTGCGGGCGGCCCCGCGCGGCCAAGCACCGCGCGGGCGCATGCCCGCGGTGCGGAGGCGACCCCGCGCAGCACCAGCCCGCGCGGGCGCCCTACCTTGCGGGCGGCCCCGCGCGGCCAAGCGCCACGCGGGCGCATGCCCGCGGTGCGGAGGCGACCCCGCGCGGCACCAGCCCGCGCGGGCGCCGTACCTTGCGGGCGGCCCCACGCGGCCAAGCGCCGTGCGGGCGCATGCCCGCGGTGCGGAGGCGACCCCGCGCGGCACCAGCCCGCGCGGGCGCCCCACCTTGCGGGCGGCCCCGCGCGGCCAAGCGCCGCGCGGGCGCATGCCCGCGGTGCGGAGGCGACCCCGCGCGGCACCAGCCCGCGCGGGCGCCCCACCTTGCGGGCGGCCCCGCGCGGCCAAGCGCCGCGCGGGCGCATGCCCGCGGTGCGGAGGCGACCCCGCGCGGCACCAGCCCGCGCGGGCGCCCCACCTTGCGGGCGGCCCCGCGCGGCCAAGCGCCGCGCGGGCGCATGCCCGCGGTGCGGAGGCGACCCCGCGCGGCACCAGCCCGCGCGGGCGCCCTACCTTGCGGGCGGCCCCGCGCGGCCAAGCGCCGCGCGGGCGCCCGCCCACGGCCGGCCTGGCGGCGGCGGTGGCGGCGCTCCCCGCGAAGGCTCCACCCCGAACGTCTATTCTAAAGAAACTAATAAAAACTCACCTTTGATCCGCCGGAAAAGAGAGGAAAGGGATCGTCCTAACGTTGCCCGGTTGATCCCGCGTGCAAGCAACCTCCGTCCTTTTCTCCCTTCTCTTTTTCCTTCTCGTGGCGTCTCTTAAAGAGGAACCCTAGCCGTCTTTTCCTCTTTTCTTTTTCCTTCTCGTGGCGTCTCTTAAAGAGAAACCCTAGCCGTCTTTTCCTCTTTTCCTTTTTTTTTTTTTTCCTTCTCGTGGCGTCTCTTAAAGAGAAAACCCTAGCCGTCTAATGAAGCGACCTAGGAGGGAACGCATAAAACCCTAGGTTCCTCAAAGGTTTAAAAGGTGATTAAATAATAGGGACAGATCCGGTGGCTAGAAATACCTCGAGAAACGTGCCGATCGTCCGCACGGATCCCGGGGCGCCTAAGTAGGGTTCGAACTTCGGAAAATTATTCCGGGTGAACCGGGAGTCGGAATCTGAAACCGATCGCGCCCCCGTTCTCTAATTCGCGAGCCCTTCCGCCTAAAAATGTCCGCGAGCCCCGACGGATTCCCCGGCAGAACACTAAAAATTGTCCCTCAGTCGGGCAGTCGAAGAAACAGGGGGTGACGGGGAGGGTCACGGAAAAGTCAGGTCTTACATCACTCACTAATAAAAACAAGTTTCGTCCCCGAAACTTAACTCCCGCCTGCGGCGAAGGGGGTCCGGGTAGCACTCCTTCATCCTTGATTCGGGTTCCCAAGTTGTCTCACGTTCTTCCAGATTGCTCCAAAACGCCTTCTCGTAGCTTTTCAGTCCTCCCGCGCTAGGGTCAGCACCGGCTCTTCCTCGTAGTTCAAGTTTTCTTTGAACTCGATTCACAGAGTCGTCAAGCACTCGCGACGGATTGGGGGATACTTCCGAAGCGTGAATGCGCGGACACGACCAGAACTCGGTCGAGGTTTGGTGGTAGGGCGAGGCGATGTGCCACGGGGCCGACGCACTCCGGGATCCCAAACAGTCCCCACGTACTATGGCGCAACTAGCCTCTCAGCCCGACCCGCTTCGCCCCTGATCGTCCCAACAAATCGGGGGTTTGCAGCGCTTACCGCACAATGCTTTGTACGGTGTCACCCGGGTGCTTGTCTGGAAATTGACGTCGTAGGCGTACTCGACGAGGGGTAGGTAGCGTGACCATCCGCCCATCCAAAACCAATATGCACGCTCGGAGTATGTCCTCGAGGATCTGGATCGCCCGTCCGGATTGCCCATCCATCTGAGGTGGAAGGCCGGGCTGAAGTGTGGCTTGGCCCGAAGTGGTAGGTAGCGGCGTCCCGTGTAGCCTCGCAACTCATCGATGTATACTCGGTTAGTCGGTCACGTGCCCAGATCGTAACCCTTCAATGGTCCTAACCACCGTCTTCGCCGTAGGTTCGGCTCCTTCTGGGTGGAAGGGCGCTTCCGGCTTTGGTGGTCTGTGGGTATGTTACCGTGGGCCCCGAAGAGATAATGCCTCGACAGTCTCAGGACGAGGACGACCGCGGCAAACCCCGGGTCGGGTGTCGGTTAGTTCTACATGTAGTCCTTGAATTGCCCTGTCGCATAGGCTACGACTCTTCCTTACTGCCTTAGTACTCCCTCCAGTCCAGTTCGCGATGCAGTGCAGCATACCTCGAAGTCTTCCCCGGGCGTGGGTACGGCGAGCACGGGCGCCCTTGTTAATCGCTTTTTAGGCTCTTCACAGCTTTCCTTAGCATTGGGCCGTCCAAAAGAACTTGGCTCCCTTCCGGGTCGAGCGGTTCAAGGAAGTGCATGCTCTTTACAGGGCTTCATCTAATTCCGGGCAGTCAACGCGCAGCTGCAAGCTCCTCCTCTGTTCCCGCGCCAGTAGAACGGCCATGCACCCAGCCGGTGCCTTCCGCCCTTTACTTTTTACTACTAAGTGCATGGTCCCCAGGTAGGAAGAAACATATGAGCGCGCGCCTAAGTAGATCAAGGCCTAATCCGGTTGGTTGTGGACGAAAGAAAAGAAAGGAACTTAGAAAAGAAAAGGGGGTATCTGAAGACTACGCCAACGGCGGATTCCCGCAATCCCTTTTAAAGGCGTTCGCCCCTCCCCAAAAGATCCGGGGAAAAGCAAACAGAAAAACAACGAAGCTATTACTAAGAACGAGACATAACCGAAACACACAACGGAAAAGAAAGGATGGTATAACTCACGAGACCTGGGGGGGGGGTTTGGTCGGGGTCAGTCAGGGATGGTTTACTCAGGTTCGACGGATGTCCCCAACCAAAAGAAGTAGTTCAAGTATTACCTGTCGTCACTCGGTTCGGGACGTTGCTCCGTCTGCTGGGGCGGCTGGGGTAGCCCTCCCGCAACCCCTGGGCCAGCGCCGCACTGCGTGGTTGGGCAGGGTCCTGGTATCGTACGAGTCCGCCGACGGCGAGCCGTCGGGTCGGTCCTTCTGTGGGTTGGGAGCCGCGGCATCCTCTCGTCTCTCCGGTTGTGGCGTTGCGGCTGTAGCGGCCTGTTCTCGGGGACATGAAGCGCGGGTGTGATCTGATTTGCCGCAACCATTGCAGTGGGAGTACCTCCAAAGGCAGTTCGTCACTCGATGCGCCTTTCCGCAGATGACGCAGGGCCCTTGTAGCGACTCCGGGGTTCCTGTCGGTACCCGCCCACCCTTCCTTGCATTTTCCAGGTGTTGGTTCGCCCGGTACCTTGGTTTGGGGCTCCCCTGCAAGGCGGGGGTGGCGGCTTGCTCTGCTTCGACAGGTCCCGGCGCCGGGGGCCTAGTGACGCCTGGCTTCTGGGGGCACGTGTAACGCGTGTGACCCGGTCTACCACACCGGAAACAGTGATCATCCCGCCAGGGGCAGCCCATCATTCGATGCGCGCCGCCACAAATGACGCACGGCTTCGGTGGGTCGGGCCCCTCCTTCTTCACTGGTCCAAACTCCGGTTCTACCTTCGGACGTTTGGTCACATGGCTCGCTAGATAGGGGTCCTCTGCCGGGTCAGGGTAGGGGCACCCTTGCCGGGCGTACTCTTGCTCCGCACGCATGGCCAAGTTGACTGCATCGTGATAGGTGGGAAATCCTGCCGGTGGCATCCCGCGAGGGGTACCGTCCCATGGGCCGTGGTGGAAGTAGTCAACACTCTCAAGATCCCGCGTCAGCATGCACAGACGCTCCGTGAGAGTCAGCAGCTGTCCTGCCACATCGCGCAGTTGGTTGCGCAGCAAGCGGTTCGCTCCGGCTGCGGCGTCCATTTCCGTCGGTCACCGCCCACTGTGTTGCACTGCTATTGTATCTGCGTACATAATGAAAGCATACCGATCATCACAAAACATAGAGACATAACTGACAAGGTAACCTGGCTCCTAAAGGGTTCTACTTAATCTCTACCCGCCCCCACGTACACTCGTGTTCTATTTATTTATCCCGTGTTCACTTTATTACTCAGCAGCCAGAGTATTGCGCCCGTGGATGTTAGGCCCCGACTGTTGTGGTTGGAGTTTACCCGCTCTGATACCATCTTAATCTGTCACGCCCCGGGGGTTAGCATCGCGCGGAAGAGGAGCCACCGATGCCCCTGAATCAGCCATATATTTTTTTTTGTAAAACAATACTCCCCGGCGCGTGCACAGACCCGCCGCATACACAAATTCGCTCTGTAACGGGCAGAGTCTCCTTTGTATATGCACGGCGTCTCAACTATAAGGTGCCTCACAAGGCGTAGCACATACAATCTCTAACCACAGCAGTTAAGGTCTCGTTCACATGCAACCATTCAACTCGCGTGAAAATCTATTATTCACTTAGCGCAGGGAGGCCGATGTTTTGAAAGGATAAAGAATCACAAGGTTTTGAAAGCGGCATCCACACGATGCCATCGTTTAATGAAAGACAGTTTGAAAGCCACATAAATCCACAGGGTTTGAAAAGCTAGGTGCCCACACGACACCCACGTTTTAAAAGTAGTTTTCGCAACCGATTTACTTTGCTTTTTCATTGTTTAAAACGGCCAAGCATGAAAGGAAGCAACAATCCATCATTTATTCAAAAGGAGGAAAGGGCAACATCCACTTCGACCCCACGAGGGTATCGCAATCCACATCTAGCTAGCATGAATAATAACTGAAAAGGGAGAAGAAAGTCACTGTATCTGAAGTCACCAAAATGCCAGATCAGCACTCTCGCGGCCTCACCGGTGCCCCAGTACCCGCCCTTGGACGAACCTGTCACGGAGTGGGAAGTCAGTGACTGGAATAAACATAATGAGCAAGAAAACTATAATAATCAAACCACTGTAACCAGAGCAACTGTCACCCCTCATACGTCATCAACATGAATATGTCCTGCACCAAACATAAACCGGGCACCCTCCCCGGACACCGCACCGGGCCCCTACCCCGGTGCCCCCCCCCCTCCCTGCCGAGCACCTGCCTCGGCCGCCGAGCACCAACCTCGGCGTTATTGCTCACACCCTCCACCTATGAGGGCCCCCATTCCTAACGCCACCTCCGCGTGGGGTACACGGGTCAACGTACCACTTTTCCGGAAAAGCACACCCTTGCGGTGGCCAAACCGCTGGTGTGCGTGTAGCAAAACTTGAGCCTCAGATGATAAAGCGAAAGAAGTAAGAACCGGGGTCAGCGTTACTCATAAGGACAACCAGAAGGGAAAAACACTTTTGCTCTTGAGGAAAACTTAAAGTGAAAAACACCGTTGCTCGTTGGGAGCAACCTAAAGAGAAACACACCTTTGCTCACGAAGAGCAACTTAGAAAGAAACACCTTTGTTCATGTGGAGCAACTTAGAAAGAAACACCTTTGTTCATGTGGAGCAACTTAGAAAGAAACACCTTTGTTCATGTGGAGCAACTTAGAAAGAAACACCTTTGCTCGTGTCCGCCCTTACCCAGTTAACCTCGGCGAAATTACCCACCTTTGCGTGTGTGTCGTCCGGCGTTTGGTACGTCCGCGATTGTGCGTCCGTTGCCAACAATGTCCTGCACTCCTGAAGGAATAAGGGCAAGTCAAGACTAAGGATCCGAAACTCACACTGACTCCCACCCATGTGCGGCGGAGTTCCCCGCCCGGCACCGGCCCGTGCAGCGCACACTCCGCCCGAGCACAGCACCCCGCGGCCCCAGCCCGCGGTGCAGGGCGACTCCGCGCGGCACCAGCCCGCGCGGCCGTCCCTTCTTGCGGGCGGCCCCGCGGTGCGGAGGCGACCCCGCGCGGCACCAGCCCGCGCGGGCGCCCACCTTGCGGGCGGCCCCGCGCGGCCAGGCGCCGCGCGGGCGCATGCCCGCGGTGCGGAGGCGGCCCCGCGCGGCACCAGCCCGCGCGGGCGTCCCACTTTGCGGGCGGCCCCGCGCGGCCAAGCGCCGCGCGGGCGCATGCCCGCGGTGCGGAGGCGACCCCGCGCGGCACCAGCCCGCGCGGGCGCCCCACCTTGCGGGCGGCCCCGCGCGGCCAAGCACCGCGCGGGCGCATGCCCGCGGTGCGGAGGCGACCCCGCGCGGCACCAGCCCGCGCGGGCGCCCCACCTTGCGGGCGGCCCCGCGCGGCCAAGCGCCGCGCGGGCGCATGCCCGCGGTGCGGAGGCGACCCCGCGCGGCACCAGCCCGCGCGGGCGCCCCACCTTGCGGGCGGCCCCGCGCGGCCAAGCACCGCGCGGGCGCATGCCCGCGGTGCGGAGGCGACCCCGCGCGGCACCAGCCCGCGCGGGCGCCCTACCTTGCGGGCGGCCCCGCGCGGCCAAGCGCCACGCGGGCGCATGCCCGCGGTGCGGAGGCGACCCCGCGCGGCACCAGCCCGCGCGGGCGCCCTACCTTGCGGGCGGCCCCGCGCGGCCAAGCGCCGCGCGGGCGCATGCCCGCGGTGCGGAGGCGACCCCGCGCGGCACCAGCCCGCGCGGGCGCCCACCTTGCGGGCGGCCCCGCGCGGCCAAGCGCCGCGCGGGCGCATGCCCGCGGTGCGGAGGCGACCCCGCGCGGCACCAGCCCGCGCGGGCGCCCCATCTTGCGGGCGGCCCCGCGCGGCCAAGCGCCGCGCGGGCGCATGCCCGCGGTGCGGAGGCGACCCCGCGCGGCACCAGCCCGCGCGGGCGCCCCACCTTGCGGGCGGCCCCGCGCGGCCAAGCGCCGCGCGGGCGCATGCCCGCGGTGCGGAGGCGACCCCGCGCGGCACCAGCCCGCGCGGGCGCCCTACCTTGCGGGCGGCCCCGCGCGGCCAAGCGCCGCGCGGGCGCCCCGCCCGCGGCCGGCCTGGCGGCGGCGGTGGCGGCGCTCCCCGCGAAGGCTCCACCCCGAACGTCTATTCTAAAGAAACTAATAAAAACTCACCTTTGATCCGCCGGAAAAGAGAGGAAAGGGATCGTCCTAACGTTGCCCGGTTGATCCCGCGTGCAAGCAACCTCCGTCCTTTTCTCCCTTCTCTTTTTCCTTCTCGTGGCGTCTCTTAAAGAGGAACCCTAGCCGTCTTTTCCTCTTTTCTTTTTCCTTCTCGTGGCGTCTCTTAAAGAGAAACCCTAGCCGTCTTTTCCTCTTTTCCTTTTTTTTTTTTTCCTTCTCGTGGCGTCTCTTAAAGAGAAAACCCTAGCCGTCTAATGAAGCGACCTAGGAGGGAACGCATAAAACCCTAGGTTCCTCAAAGGTTTAAAAGGTGATTAAATAATAGGGACAGATCCGGTGGCTAGAAATACCTCGAGAAACGTGCCGATCGTCCGCACGGATCCCGGGGCGCCTAAGTAGGGTTCGAACTTCGGAAAATTATTCCGGGTGAACCGGGAGTCGGAATCTGAAACCGATCGCGCCCCCGTTCTCTAATTCGCGAGCCCTTCCGCCTAAAAATGTCCGCGAGCCCCGACGGATTCCCCGGCAGAACACTAAAAATTGTCCCTCAGTCGGGCAGTCGAAGAAACAGGGGGTGACGGGGAGGGTCACGGAAAAGTCAGGTCTTACAGATAAGCATCCCACAAAACTCGACAACTCGGCCCACTATCCGGGCGAGGAAAAATTCTATGTCCAGACGTGAAAATGTAGAGTATGGGGGTGTCTAATGTATAAAAGAATCTAGCCCAGATGAGAGTTTTCTACTAGTCTGGTTTACACATGCATCATATGATAGGGTGCTAGGTCAATGTTCCAATATTAGCATTTATAAATAAAATAAACAATAAATGGGTTCTATTATGCAAGATACAAGTTAAGCATTAATAAGGGCATAATGCAACATTATAACCTTTAAACATAATCCATAAGAACATATTCCAACAACACATGAAGCCAACTAGTTTAAGATGAACATAAACATCACAAGGATTTCATCTACCATAATTGAACATTACCACATATAAGATCCGAGATCCATGATCGTGTACCAAAACTCAAGTAAGCATCCATCATCATAACATAGATTAAATCTCATGCTTATATAATCACATACAAGTTATACACTTAAAATGCATGCTTGCTAACAATTAGAATTAGGGGACCGTCCGTCAACTTTGGAGACAAAAACAATCCACCTGAAAACGGTCGATCCAAAGCCCAATCAAGCTAAAATTCGGCGTGAAGAAACCTCGACTCCTCAGGAAAATAATGGCGCAAAAATCACCCAATCCAACTCCCGGATTGGGAGCAATTGACGAAATAACAATCGTTGCGCAATAATATCCAAAAAATTCAACAATAGTCCAAGGTGGTAAGGGAAGGAATTTTCAGCAATAATTATATCCAAGGAAGGTTCCAATAGTGGTAAAAAGTATTCTTAATCCCATAAACCCTTCCCAAACATCCAAAAATCCATTAAGTACCCTTGATAATTAGCATTCAACAAAACCACATCATGCTATTCAAAACAGGGCATTGAAATGAAGCTTAGTGTTCAAGAAATTTTAGAGCTTAAATTAAAAGTAATTCCTCTTAAGTTCCAATATGAAAAATGCTCCTTTATATCTTGTTAACACATCCATACAAAGATATCCCCAAAAATCATGATAATCTCGTAGCTACCACCATACAAGAGTTCATGGCTCAAAGGAACATGAAAAAACTGCAATACAAAAATCTGTATTGAAGGGTCTAAAAGATGATGAGATTTACCTGGCCAAACGAGCTCTTAATCTAGTAAAAAAGTTGGCAATGGATTTCTCGTCGAGTGTAGATGCGAATCGAGCTAAAGAACTCCTAAATCCGAGCTCGTATGAAAGAGAAAGCTCAAGATTACTCAAAACTGTCCAAGAACGAAATCCGCGCGTGATGGTTCCAGAAAAACCAAACATACTCCAAGAAATCCCATGATCCACCAAATATTTTGAATACTAAAATTATAGATTTACCACTTGTGGAGATCCTCTCCAAATTTCAGCCCGAAATTCCAAGAAATGAGGTCTAGGAGAATTTCACACTAAAATGCGACGGTGAAGCTCCGAAAACAACACTAATGGTGGAGCAACTCTTGAGGGTGAAGAAGGTGGCCTCCAAGCTTCATATGATCTTCAATGGTGGAGGTGGAGATCATGGAGGAAGAAGAAGTCGCTGTTGGAGAGTTCCAAGTGCCCCAGCTTGAGAAGAAGGAGGAAGAGCTACAACAGGAAGAAGAAGAAGAAGAAGAAGAAGAAGAAAAGAAGGAAAAAAAAGGAAAAAGAATAAAAAAATAGGGGAGAGAGAGAGAGTGAAGGGGCACTGTGCCCTCACACAGCACTGGGCCGAGCCCAGCTCCGCGGCGCCCTGGTGGCCACATTGGGTAGGTGGGCGCCCTCCAATGGGAGGGCGCCGCGTGGCACTGCGCGAGGATGCACAGCACGCCAGCCCGCGCACGTCCGCGCATGTCCGCGCGCGGCCCAACGCGAGCGCGCCGGGTGGCCGGGCTGCGCCAACCCCGTGCTGACACCTGTCCCGATCCCCCCTTCGCTACGCCCGGTGCACCGCCAATTCATGTAGACCAACACATAGCGAAAAAATACACCCGAAAGCCATTTTTGGCCCGGAAATAGCTATTTTTGACCATTTTTGCGCGTTGAGTCTGTTTTTGGCATGCGTTTGATGCACAACACACTCTAAACAACGATAATAGGTGTTTTCTTGCCGCGAAACACGCAGCCAAGCCACACGGGCAACCAAGACAACCGGGACACCACATCCTCCCCCACTAAAAAAAGGTTTCTTCCCCGAAACAAAAGAAACATACCTCAGCCCGAAGTCTCGAACAAAAAAGGATAAGCATCCAGCATCACAGTCTCAAGCTCCGAAGTAGCCTCCCATTCCCCGTGATTGCTCCACAAGACTTTCACATACGGTATAGCCGATTGCGCAATTCTTTCACCTCACGAGCCAGAATCCGCAACGGGCGCTCCTCGTAGGCCAGATCCTCACCGATTTCCAACGGTGTGAAGTCAATCACGTGTGACGAGTCAAAAACATATCTCCTCTGAGCTGAGACATGGAAGACATCATGAACACCTGACAGGCGCGGGGGTAGAGCCACTCTATAAGCAACTGGGCCGACTCTATCAAGTACCTCAAAGGGTCCAATGAAACGAGGACTGAGCTTCTCTCACACCCTTTGGGTGACTATTTTTCAGGTCAGCCGGGTGGTGAGCAGTCGGGACGTTGATGAGAGATTTCGCGCTAGACATGTCACGCCCCGGGGGTTTAAATAAACGGAAAACGTGTAAGTTTTTTTTTTTTTTTTTTGAAACATTCCCACCTTCCGGTACGTGCCCAGACCCGCCACACATACAAATTCACCCCACAAACGGACAGAGTCTCCTTTGTATGTGCACGACGTTACCAACACAATTCACACTTTAACAACACTAGTCAAGAAGTTAAGTAGAGGGAAAAATACAACCATGCGGAATAACCAAGACGGCCACCTACATTTTGAAAGGATAAATCCACGGGTTTGTAAAGCAGTGCCCACACGGCAACTATTCTTTTCAAAATCATTTTCGCAAACCTTTTCTTTATTTGAAAATGGCCGAACTAAGAGAAAAATAAAGGAAACCGTTCATCACAAGATTAATTCCAACATCCACAATAAAAGAAACCACACGCTCACTAATTAACCGAACTAATCAAAGGCAAAAAGGAAAAGGTCACTAGCCACAGAACGAGGCTACAGTCCTCTAGTCGCAGCCTGACTGCCATCCCGGTTCCCCCCCTTTGACCGAACCTGTCACCGTGTGGGAAGTCAGCGACACAAAGAGTAAGAGGTAAATGTAAGATATGCAAAAGGCTATAAATACTGGAAATAAAGCAAACCGAAAACCAGAGCATCCACACTCTCCCGCATGGATCAACAGTAACCCCCCTGTAACTCGAAACAGTGCATGCAAAAGAAAACACCTTGCTGAAGCAGTACATGCAAAAGAAAACACCTTGCTGAAACAGTGCATGCAACATAGAACAACTTGCTCGCACCTTGTTACTTCTAACCCCTCCACGACACTTGTGCGGCACCTTAAGTAACCGCGAACGGTCCCCACTACGACACCTTGTGGGGTACACGGGTCAACGTACCACCTTTTCAGAAAAGTTCACCGATGCGATGGCCAAACCGATAGTGTGCGTGCAAGTAACAATGAGCATAATGACCGAAGTCCATGTGTAATAATAATGGTACTCATACAAAGGGGTTAGTCAAAATTCATTAGCACATCTACTTTACTCTTACGTATTACATATGATACCATACTCCAAACTGCAAGAAAAAGGTACCCACCGGAAACGAAGACAACCGACCGCGCCCGCGACCCTCCAAAGCAAATAACACCATCCGCGGGCCTAATAAAATATCCAATACACTAATCAACATTTTACCCCCCCAAACTAGCAAATTTAGTGGTCCCGACTACTGTACCCAAAACCCCTTCTATCCCCAAAACAGAAACCGACAAAAGACTCCGTGTCCAAAAATCTCTCCGGCCACAAAAACTGTACTTCCGACGCGGTCCGACCGTCGACGAGGCAATTGACGAAAAACGGGTTCCAATCGTTGCCTTGATGAAGTCCGCGACGAAAAACAAACGAGCGGAGGCTCATCGGACGAAAAAGAAACGAAAACAACTGCGTACGG
This sequence comes from Tillandsia leiboldiana, assembly GCA_029204045.2. NCBI lineage: Eukaryota > Viridiplantae > Streptophyta > Magnoliopsida > Poales > Bromeliaceae > Tillandsia > Tillandsia leiboldiana. The sequence goes on from CM055061.1 coordinate 14,668,452, forward strand.
CGGACTGCACCGTCAAGCCAAAAACCGCCACGTAAAACCGTCAAACCAAAAACCGTCAACACGAAAACCGTCGAGAAAACGCCAAGTAAAAGGTCAAACAAAAACTGTCAAGCCAAAATCGCCAAGCGAATCCGTCGACAGCAGCGGCTCGACCCATGTGGATTTGGCGGCGGTGTGGCGGCCCCGCGCGGGCCCAGCCTCGTGCAGGCACACACAAGCAGCGCGTGACAGCGCACGCGGGAGGCAGGCAGTGCTGCACGGTAGCCCCGCGCGGGCACGCGCAAGCGGCGCGCGGCAGCGGTGCGCGGCAGCAGGTAGCGCGGCGCGGCATTGACACGGCCGACCCGCGCAAGTAGCGCGCGGCAGCCCCACGCGGGCCCAACCCCGCACGGGCACGCGCAAGCGTAGCGCGGCAGCAGGTAGCGCGGAGCGGCAGCGGCGCGGCCGCCCCGCGCAAGCAGCGCCCGGCAGCCCCGCGCGGGCACGCGCAAGCAGCGCGCGGGCGGCAGCCTGCTTGGCTGCGCGCGGCGACAGCTCCTCGGTGGCGCGCGGCCTGCGGTGGCAGCCCGCGGCGGTGGCCGCGGTGCGGGCGGCAGCCTGCTTGGCTGCGTGCAGCGACAGCGCCTCAGCGGCGCGTGGCCTGCGGTGGCAACGCGCGGTGGTGGCCGCGGCGGCGGCTCGGCTAGGGCATCGAGCGGCGACGGCGGCGACGGCTCGGCTAGGCATCGAGCGGCGACGGTGGAGGCGGCTCAGCTAGGGCATCAAGCGGCGGCGGCGGCGGCGGCTCAGCTAGTGCATCGAGCGGCGACGGAGGTGCCGTCGACGATCCTTAGCGTCCCCGCCGAAAACCTCAAAAACTCGTCATCAAGAACAAAACCTACGAACAAAAGCCAACAATCGAACTGAACCAAAAACCAACGAACCAAAGCCATTAAACGAGCCAACGATCATAGCGACGAACGAAAGCCAATGATCTAACCAACGAACAAAACCGACGAATGAAAACCATCGAACGAAACCACGATCAAAACGACGAACGAAAGCCAACGAACAAAACCAACGACATTCAAGAACGCAAAGAAATTTAAGTAACGATAACCATGGATCAAGATTTACAAAGTGAAGACGAAAAGGGTGCTAACCTAGCTCTGACGGAGAAGACGACGCGATCACGATCTCCGCGGACGGTGGTGTTTCTGGATCCGCTCCTCGGCATCGGTGACGCTTCCGGTCTTGGTCTTCGGCACGCGCAACGAGGAAAAAGAAAGAGGAACGATCTTTTCCATAATTAGGGCTATACGGTATTTGGGATATTAAAATCTTTTTATTAATATTTTATTTATTTATTTATCTTTGTACGTACAGAAATCCCAATATCCGATATTTTAAAGATATTTTTAGTCGATTCCTCGATAAGCGTGCCAATCCTCCGAACCGTCCCGTAACCGTTAGCACGGATCCTGATGCACCAATAACACGTAGCGGGTTCGTAGGATGTCAGAACATACCCTTTATGGACCCGCTAACACTGAAACCCTCATTCTGGAAGATCCGTAAGTCAGATTTCAGATCCGATCGCTTTGTCATTCTCCGTTTTCCGAGCTCTAACACAGAAAAGAATACTCGCAAGCGCAGAAGATCTACCCTAAAAGTTGAGACACTACAAGACATGTCCGGAGTTATTTATTATTTAGTTTTATTTTAGTTTTGCCAGATTCATATTGTTTACTCATTCGTTTAGTTATGTAGTATTTATCTAAATTGTCAACATAACTGGTTTATCTTGGGGACTTTACAAATGGTCTATTTATGTAGTTAATCGTTTAGTTGTTAACTCTGATTGCATGATTGGTATCTTTGCACTTGCCTAGCCGAGCGCATAGAGGGAAGGTTATGTCCGATTGGACCGAAAATTTTCTTTACGCGTGGCGGATCTGTTCATGGCCTGGGATTACTCTTCGAACTCTGATTTAAAGGGAAAAAAAAATTTGGACCACTTTTGAAAATCCGGGGGGTGACAGCTTCCCCCGAACTCCAAATCTCCTGACCTCTTTCGAAGGCGAGACTTTTAAAAATACATGCTCTCCAACCTAAAACTCTAAGTCTCGCCGCCGAGTACCAGCGTAGCTCCTCTGTTGGCTCTGGGCTGTCTAAAGATGGCGTCGAATCGATCTGACTTTTTTCTCTGCCTCCTGTAGTATATGTCACGCCCCGAGACCGCTAATTTGGATAGTTCGGGCACGCCAACAGACCCGCCAATCGGGCATGACCTCTCTATACCCGAAAGGAACGATAACATCCAAAACAATACATCAAGTGTATGCAGAAGCTCAATATCAGAGTATTAAAACCACTACTAATTAAAAACTTTCATCTAATAAACAACAAGTTTAAACTAAGAATGAAAGCATACATGAGTGAACCATAATATAACATTTATTACATTTTTCAACTCTTAACTTGAACTTTAAACAATATTATAATTTTACATTCTTTTTCCTCACAATATATAGTTCACTCAAAAATATAAAAATGCAACATCTACTAGACCCTCTATGTGGTGACTCGGATCTCTGTAGGGCTTCTACAGTGTGACCAGCAGCTTCTGGAGGCCTATGTGGCGTGTCGGCGGTGTTGATGCACCAATTGGACATAAGTGTTGGACTCCGGGTGTTTAATGGATTACGTGGGTAATCGGTTGACCCCGTCGGATGTTTAGAAGTGGTTTCGCAAGAAACGGATATCAAAATTAGACTCAGCGCGAAGTTTGGACAAAAGAGCACCTTTCCGAATACCTTCGGCAATTTTTAGAAATGGAATTTGGCAAAACGGACAGCGGATTTGGATTCAGCGCGCGAAAACGATGAAAATGTATTACATATTCGTATTTTTCGGAGCCCAGACGCCGCGCACGAATTTCGAGGCACTTGGGACTATTTCGGCAGCGGCGGGCAGCGGCGGGCAGCGGCAGAGCGCGGCGGCGCGGGCGCGGGCAGGCGCCGGAGTGGGCGCGGGCAGGCGCGCGAGCAGGCTCGCGGGCGCACGGGCAGGCGCGCGGTGCACGGGAGCGTCGTGCCACGTGTCATCTTCCGGTTGGTTTGCCTTGGGACACGTGGCCGCGTCGGATTGGTTGGTGCATGGACTAGGCCCACGGAGCTGGTGCAGCCGGCCTCGGGATGCGTGCCTGGCAGAGAGCGCAGGTGGCGCTGGCAGCGCGCACATGGGCGCGCCAGGCGCGCGTTGACCGGGTGCACGCCACGCGTCATCGTCCGGGGGGGGAGCCACGTGGCGCATGCTGGGTGGCTAGATCGGCAGTGCGCTGTTTTGTGGATGACGTGGCGCAACCAGCGCGTTTCGGGCGCATCGCGGGGGAGGCTTTCGGGTGCACTGTTGGCGCCCGAAAGATTCGAGCGCCCGGAAAGTGTACCCCAATGTGTATTTTTGGCCCGGATTTCAGCCTATAAATTGGCAGCATGGGGCCTTTGTGCGGGTTTTTGGCATTTTCGGGAGCTCCCTCTTCTACAGAGCCATCTACACTATACCCTCCACCACTTGTAGGATTTTTGGGATTTTTGGAGGCCGCGGCATCGACGTTTTCTGCACATCAACGCACCTTGGATTTTTGGCTTTTACCGTCGCTCTTCAATCCGCGAGGCACACCTGATCACCCCGATGGAATTTTGAGCCGATTTTCACGGCAGCACGTTCACGAGAGGTAAGGCTTCGTTTTCCGTGTTGATCACTTCTCCTCGTTTCGAGCTTTCGGCACTGTTGCCGAGGTGTTTCTGTTCGAGATGGTCACCTTGTGGATTTTGTAACTTGACCTACAAAACTCAGATTGGGACGTGCTGGTACTCGTTTCGAGGGGCTCGACGCAACGATCGCAATGGTATTTTTGTCGGATTTTTTCGGAGTCCTTTCTGCTAGTGAAAATTTCACATCTTTGGGACTGTTACCAGCAGTTTGTGTGTACTTGGATATTTTTTGGAATAAAGTGTAACCTTGGACCTTATTGTTGTACCCAGGAGAGTTTGCGGGTGTTTCTGAACCCGTTGGAGTCGGGGAAAATTGGAGATATTTGTTCCGGGTATTTTCAGCTGTTGGACTTTGGACGGTTTAGCACTTTCAGGTGGGTTGCTTCACCTCCAAAAACAATGGACTATCTTCTAATTCTATTATATAGAGAACACACATGCCATGAGATGGATTAGATTGCATGTTAGAGAGAGAGAGATGCCATCTTTCCTGTATTATTGTCGATATCCTGTTGATTCATGTTTTCCTGATCCTGCTGTAGTTAAATTAATTGCTATTGTTGGAACTTGACCTAGCACCCCGTCATATGTTGCATGTGTAACCAGACTAGTAGAAAACCCTCACTTGGGCTAGGTTTATTCATGCTCTAGACATCCACTCTTCGTATTCTATTCCTGGACATAGTGTTATCCTCGCCCGGGTAGTGGGCCGAGTGGTCGGGGTTTCTCTTAGTGTGGGATGCATGTTACACTCGTGCTTGGGAGCAGAGTGGAGTCCAGTAGATGTAGTCGGTCTTTTATCTGTGGTGGGAGCCGTTTGGGTGAACGGTGGTCCCGGGATGTCTTATTTCCTTCTTTTATTTGTCGCCACTGTGTTAGTGGTAGTAGTGTACCAGTGATGGTAGGACCTAGAACCCAGACTGTTTTTAGACACACATAATTTCTGTAAACTAATGTTTTCCTTCCAAATTTCGAGGGGTCGCCAGAGCCTGTTCTTGTTTGATTTGGGTGAAGGCAATAGCCCTTCAGGGTTTGGAAAATAAAACTTATTTAAACGGATTTTCTTAAAAGAACTAAAAATCTATTAAATTGGGTTTCTCAGATTAAAATAGCTTTCAGTAATAACTGTCATCTTTTTATTACAACTTCGTCACCCGAGAGAGTTTGGGTGATCTGGGTTCTAGGGGCCTTTTCTGTTTCTGTTTCGGGACGATAGCTACGGGGGCTGTGCCTGGAACCTGTTCTTGTTTGATAAGGTTGTAGGTGTTGGTCTCCCGGAACTTTCGGGCCCTGGTTGGTTTCCTCCGCATGTTTTACCGAGGGAGTTGTTTTCCCGAACTGTAAGGGAGTCGAGAACTTCGATAGGCGGAGCCTGGAGTCTGTTCTTGTTTGATTAGGGTTCTAGGCACCGACCTATCGAGGTTTCCGAACCCTTATGGTGTCGATCTGTGTTGTGTCGTTGTGGGTTGGTGTTCTGTTGTGGGGAGCCGTTGGGTTGACGGCAGTCCTAACTGTTGGATATTTCCAGCTAGTGAGTTAGAGATGTGATATTGGTTATTGTCGATATTGTTGATCATGGATTTGGACTATAGCCTGCATGAGCCATATTGAGCTCGACAGAGATTCGCTGATACTTTCCTCGGCGGGGTCGCACCCCTCGAGTGCCACTCCGGAGCTGGGCCTGTTACTTTACTATCGCGACTTGTCGACGCAGTTCCTCTGGCTGGGCCAGTTTTGGCAGTCACGGACGCCCTACGGTAGACCTGTCCTCTTGTGGATGTGCGGCTGTAGGTGGGCGCTGGTTTGACTGGACCCTATGTGGAAGTCACTGTGATTGGGTTGATTGAGTATACTGAGTTTGAGTCGATGCATCATTTTCATCTATATCACCCTTTGAGCATATTAGATGGAGGCATGGTAGCTGTAGAGTTATTTTCAGCTTTCCTTTCTTCAGTTTTCTGTTATCTTATGCCTCTAGTAGACTTAGTGGGCTGACCATCGGGATTGGTGGCGGTACCCACTGAGAACTACTCTGGGATGTAGTTCTCACACCCGCTGTGGTGTATTTTTCCCCAGGGACCCCCTCTCCAGTTCCTGTTGCTCATGTTGCTCCTGTTGCTGATCCTTCAAATCGAGGCGAGGGAGTCGCGAGCTAGTTCCCTACCCGTCTTTGGAATATAGCGGTGCCCCCTTTCTGGAGATTTGTAGTACAGTCTATAGATTAGTTTTATTTCCACTTTTGAGAGACTATTGTGAGGATTTGACTTATACTGAGAGCCTGTACACCGATGTATTATTTCTGTTTACCTCCCTGTAGAGATTGGGGTGTTGTATCAGAGGATTTTGCATATGATCGTATTTGGGAGGTGGATATTGTATCTTTATTTTCAGTTGTACAGTGATTGGACTTTAGTTTTTTAGTAGTTTCCTTTTCAGCTCTGATATTTGTATATCTTTAGTATTATCTTTTGCAGGTTAGACGCTTCGCCTATGCGGGGTTTTGTATAGGCGGCGGATCTGTTGGCGAGCCCGGGTCATTGTTTCGACCCCGGGGCGTGACACTCTCTAGGTCTCTATGCTGCTGGGCCCTTACCCGTGTCGTCTGTCTCAACCGCTGTACCTGTACCTAGAAAAATGGTCACCTAAGGGTGTGAGAACTACTTAAAGTTTCTAGTGTGTTCAACCACCGAAAAGGAGTGTCCTACACCACTTGGTCCAATGGAAGCAGGATAACAAGATAATCTATGCTATAAATAACTGCAGATGCTAACTAACATGATCATAAATATGTATGATTAACTCTACACTATCTGTGTATGTTCTTTGTCTCATTTCTATCAATCTTGCCCCTCTGGGCCACTATCCAAAACTCGTCCACTATGCCGCTACAAAAGGGTTATACTAACTGGCCACCTAGGCCACTCTACTTTCCTCTTTACCTTTTTCACATTCTTGTGCTTTAGTTCAAGTTGCTAAACCCTCGGAAATTCTTGCCCAAAGGGCCCCCAGCTCGGCAGTCATGCTACCATAAGACAAGATTTTCAAGGTTGCCGATAGCACCCGCAAGTGCTACCCTGCCCAACGGGAAACTCTGTCATAGGGTCATTGCCCAGGAGGTGGTCCATGCCACTACCCTCCAAAACAAGTTCTGGCCCCGCGGTGCGCCCATCTTTTTTTCTTCTTCCACTTTGGCTTATAGCTCTTTACTTTGTCTTTCACTTGGGAAGCTGAGTCTTGCTCACACACATCCCCCAGGGAGTGAAATATGCTCAACCCTCTCGATGACAACTTGCCTCTAATTCTTAAATTCACTTGGGAGTGACATATTGCCACGCCCCGGGGGTTCAAACGCACGGAAGAAGAAGAGCCACCGATGCTCCCAGTTCAGCAATGTTATATATATATATATTTTTTGAATTCATTTCCGCCCCGGTGCGCGCCCAGACCCGCCGCCGCATATACAAATTTACTCTGCAAACGGGCAGAGTCTCCTTTGTATATGCACGGCGTCCACACTACATAATACATCATGCTCAAGCATTAACCACACTAGATCGAGGCAAAGGTACAAACAACGTGCATACGTACATACTAACAACTGCCACCTGTAGGAAAAAGGGCCGACTGTTTTAAAAGGATAAATCCACAGGGTTTTGAAAGAGGCGCCCACACGACACCGAGTTTTTAAAGAAAACTATTTTCAAAGCCACATAAATCCACAGTGTCACGCCCTGGGTCAAAACTGCGACCCGGGCTCGCCAACAGATCCGCCGCCCATACGGGAAGCCCCGTATAGACGTAGCGTCTAACCTGTAAAAGATCATCTATACTATACAAATATCAGAGCTGAAGGTAAAAACTGAAATGAAATAAAATAAATACAACTCTAATCAAATATACATCCCAAGCCCTCACCAAAATACATAAGTCTCTCAAAATAAAATAAGAAGTGTACAACTCAATCCTCACTATAGGGTCACTCAACAAGAACTCTCAAAATATAAGGAGGTACATCTACTCTCAGGACGACGACTGGTAGGGATCTATCTCGCGACTCCCTTACCTCGATCAGCCGGATCAGCAACAGGTGCAGCAGGAACTGGAGTAGAAGTCCCTGTAGAAAAGACACCATGACGGGTGTGAGAACTACTTCCCATAGTAGTTCTCAGTGGGTGCCGCCAACAAGCCCTACAGTCTGCCCACTAAGTCTACTAGAGGCATAAGGTAACAGATGCAGTGCAGGAAAGAAAAGCTGGTAAATAAACTCTACAGCTACTATGCCTCTATCTAGATGCTCAAGGAGTGGAACAGAAAGAAATATGGTGCATCTACTATCCCTCAACTCAGATCACCCAATCTACACTGACTGCCATATCGGGTCCAGTCAAACCTGCGCCTACCTACTGTTGTTACATCCCGGAGGACCGGACTTACGTAGGGCGTCCGTGACTGCCAAAACTGGCCCAGCCAGAGGGACTGCGTCGACAAGTCATGATAGCAAGTAACAAGCCCAACTCCGGAGTGGCACTCGAGGGGCGCGACCCCAATGAGGAAAGTATCCGCGCATCTCTGTCGAGCTCAAATGTGGCTCCTGCAGGCTATAATCCAAATCCTCGATCAACAAGATCGACTGTAACCAAGAAACACTGTCCCTCTCACAGGCTGGAAAACTACACAGCCAAGACCCACTGTCACTCTAACGGCTCCCAAAGAACCCAGATCTACAGACTGCTATCTAACTCCACTCGGTCCCCAGACACGAGTGTAAATGCACCCCACAACAACCCGACCTCTCGGCCCACTATCCGGGCGAGGAAACTCTAACTCCAGGATGAAACAATAAATGTCAGTGTGGGAGTGTCTAAAGCAATAATAACCTAGCCCAAGTTGGGGTTTCCTATAAGTCTGGTTGAACATGCTGCATATGACGGGGGTGCTAGGTCAAATCCCAAGATAGCAATAAATTAACAAGTTGTAGGAAACAATATAACACATGAACAGTCAAATAGATCAGGAACATCAATTCCTATATTCTAGCATGCTATACCAAAAACATCTACAACATGTAAGTTCCTATATAGATAGATTTAATGCACAGTTCGCAGATCTTGTAGACTAGGCCACCCACCTGAAGAGTCGAACTATCGGAAGTCCTACAGCTGAAAATACCAGGAAACAGCAACTTCAAGTCCAACAGGTCCAGTACTGTCCAAAAACTCTCCTGGGTACAACACAAGACTACAATTACACCTAAATCCCAAAATCTGCCAAGTATACAACACTGAAATTTCAGCCGCAAATAAGTCGATTTTTCACCTGCAGAAAGAGCTCCAAAAATTCTGAAATAAATATCACAGCGATCCTCGCGTCGAGACCTTCGAAACGGGTACCTGCGGGTCCAAATCCGAGCACCGTAGGCCAAGTTACAAATTCCACAGTATCGGTGCGCAAAATCCGAAAACCATACAACTGTAAACTCTTGTACAGATAAAAATGAAAATGTATACCATCGTCAATGTCTCCAAAAATTCCAAGAAAAATACTATGATGAGCCTCGCATCGAGTAGATGAAAAAAGTCTATAAGCACGTCCTGATCCGAGACTCGTGCGCGGAGATCTCCTCAAAACAAGGCGCTGCCCTCACAAAATCTCACAGTAAAAATAGGTCCCAGTGAGCATGGAAAATCTCCTCGAAAAACGTGAAACAAGAAAATGTGGAAAAACTAAAATCGTAGCCTTACCTGTCGCGGATCCAACGGCGAAGAAATCGCACAAAAATATGGTCGGAGTAGGTCGGGAGAGCTCGTGCACCGAAAAGCGACGGAAGAAACACCGGCGAAAGAACGTCGCGACGCTCCAAGAAAATGAGAATCTCGAAAAGCATGCCCCGAAATTCCCCAAACTCTGCAGATGGAAGCAGCACTGCAAGAGGAGCAACTTCTGTGAAGAAACCGCAGGGAAAAGAGGCCTAAATCCGCGAAAAAGGCCAAGGAGAAGTGGGCTCGGGCTTATATAGGCCCACAAAACAAATGGGATAATACCCAATGAGTGCCCGGTTTTAGGCGCTGGAACATGATTCGGGCGCCCGAAACCGGCGGCACAACGTACCGCGGATCAGCGCCCAAATCCATTCAGAGCCGCGACGTCACCTGCACAGCAAACAGCTGTTCGGGGCGCCCCGGGAGCGACCACGTGGCCCTCCCGGGGGCCGACGCGTGTCCCGCACAGCGGACAGCTGTGCGGGGCGCGCGTGCCGTTGCCGCGTGGCACCTACCCGGTCAAACGGGTAGGTGGCGCCTACCAGTGGCAGGGTGCCACGCGTCCCTGCCACTGTCGCGGTCACACGTGCGGGCAGGCGCCACCCTGGCCGCCTGCCACGCACGCGCCCCGAGGCGCCCGCCCGCTCCCCCGTCCGCCGCGCTTCGTGGACCCGCAAATGGCGTGCCGACACGTGTCCCCTGCACCCGGTCCACGCACCCTAGTTCGGGTTCCGTGGACCGCGCCGCGTGCACCGACCAACCGGGGGCTGCCACGCGTCCCCCCCGCCTGGTCCATGCACCGCCGCGCCTAACCCATAGACCGCGCCTCCAGAGCCCGCCAATCAGGCGGCGCCACGTGTCCATGTGCCGGGTCCGTGCACCCAGCCGCGACGCTCTGTGGACCGAGCGTTGTGGACCGGCCAATAATAGGCCGCCACGTGGCGCGCCGGCGGTCCACGGCCCCTCCCATGCACCAAAAGCCAATAAAAACTTCCTGGAGTCCGTTTTTGTGCATCCGGACTCAGAATCAAACAAACAAATAGCCGTTTTCAAGTGTTTTCCCGTGCTGAATCCAATTCCAACCTCTCTTTGGCCTACATCCTCTTCAGAATTTCGGCAAATGCAGCCGAAAGCCAACACAGCTAAAAATACCTCACAGGGTCCATCTGTGGCATCCCTTTGATGCACCATGGGCCAGATACACCAACACTAGGTGTTCTAACAGTGGATTCATCGGAAAAGGTTGCATGGGAACCAGGGTCACCACATCCTCCCCCACTAAAAGGAAGTTTCGTCCCCGAAACAAGAAAAACAAAGCAGGCGTACCTCAACCAAAAGTCTCGAATAGATAAGGGTAGGTATCCCTCATCACTGTCTCCAGCTCCTATGTAGCCTCTCGCTCCTCATGATTGCTCCACAGGATCTTCACATACGGAATGGCCTGTTGCGCAATTCCCTCACCTCTCGAGCAAGAATTCGCAACGTGCGCTCCTCATAACCAAGATCCTCGCCGACCTCCTAAGAAGTGAAGTCAATCACGTGCGACGGGTCAAAAACATATCTCCTCAGAGCCGAGATGTGGAAAACATCGTGAACTCCGGCCAGGTGTGGTGGAAGGGCAACTCTATAAGCCACAGGGCCTAACCTCTCAAGTACCTCAAAGGGTCCAATAAAGCGGGGACTGAGCTTCCCCCGAACTCCGAATCTCCGGACCCCTTTCGAAGGCGAGACCTCCAAAAAGACATGATCAACAATCTGAAACTCTAGGTCTCGCCGTCGAGTATCAGCGTAGCTCCTTTGACGACTCTGGGCTATCTCAAGATGTCGGCGAACTAATCTGACTTTCTCCTCTGCCTCCAATAGTAAATCCGGTCCAAAAGTCCTCCTCTCACCCACGTCACTCCAATACAAGGGCGACCGGCACTTGCGTCCATACAACGCCTCAAACGGAGCCATCTGAATGCTCGCCTGATAGCTGTTGTTATACGCGAACTCAACCAATGCTAAGTGCCGGTACCACCCTCCCCCAAAATCCATAACGCACGCTCTCAGCATATCCTCAAGGGTCTGTATGGTGCGCTCAGACTGGCCATCAGTCTGTGGGTGGAAAGCAGTAAAAAATCTGAGCTGGGTCCCCAAGGCTGACTGTAGACTCCCCCAAAAGTGTGATACAAACCTCGGGTCCCTATCTGATACAATCGAGGCGGGTATGCCGTGAAGCCTCACAACCTCATCCAAATATAACTGCGCAAGTCGCTCCATCGGCCAAGTCATCTGAACAGGCAAGAAAAGTGCAGACTTGGTGAGTCTATCCACGACAACCCAAATCGCATCGGCCCCACTCTGCCCCCTCGGCAGTCCAGTGACGAAGTCCATGGTGATGTGGTTCCACTTCCACTCGGGCATTGGAAGACGCCAGCAAGAACCCGGTGCTCTGCCTTCACTTGCTGACAAGTTAAACAATGAGCCACAAATCTTCCAATATCCCGCTTCATTCCGGGCCACCGAAAATGTGCCTTGAGGTCCTTATACATCTTAGTACCACCAGGATGAATGGTATAAGGTGTATAATGGGCCTCCCTCAAAATCTGATCTCTAAGCTCAGGGTCCATAGGCACACACACTCGGTCCCTGTACCGCAGTACTCCCGAGCTATCCACTGCAAAATCCCCTATCTGATTTGCCTGAATCTGCGATCTAATCCTTGTCAAGTGGGGGTCCTCACTCTGTGTCTCTCTAATCCTGTCCAACAGAGTGGGCTGCAAGACCATGGACATGAGTCTAGCAGAGACCCCAGGGGATACTACCTCAATCTGAAGGCGCCTCAACTGCTCAACAAGCGGTGGCTGCTGTGTGATCAACATGCTCAAGCTCTGCGCTGACCTCCTACTCAAAGCATCTGCTACTACATTGGCCTTGCCGGGATGATAAAGGATGCTCACATCATAGTCCTTTAATAACTCCAACCACCGGCGTTGCCTCAAATTCAGCTCCTTTTGAGTAAACAAGTACTTTAAACTCTTATGATCTGTGTAGATCTCACAGTGCTCCCCGTAGAGGTAATGCCGCCACAACTTCCGCGCGAACACCACGGCTGCAAGCTCCAAGTCATGAGTAGGGTAATTCTTCTCATTATCCTTTAATTGTCGTGAAGCATAAGCAATTACCCTACCATGCTGCATCAAAACACATCCCAAACCGCTGTGAGAGGAGTCACTATAAATCACGAATCCATCGCCCATCACTGGTAGAGCTAGAACTGGTGCCGAGATCAATCTCCTCTTCAGTTCCTCAAAACTCTCCTGGCACCGCTCAGTCCAAACAAACTTTATCCCCTTCCTGGTCAAACTGGTTAGGGGAGTAGAGAGCTTCGCAAAGCCCTCTACAAACCGATGGTAATAACCTGCTAATCCCAAAAAGCTACGGACCTCAGTAACCGTCGTCGGTCTAGGCCAATCCCGAACAGCATCAATCTTCGTCGGGTCTACTACCACTCCTGTGGCTGATACAATGTGGCCTAGAAATGCAACCTCCCGAAGCCAAAATTTGTACTTTTTAAGCTTGGCATACAGCTTCTTCTCTCGCAGAAGCTGCAGCACTATCCTCAAGTGCTCCTCATGCTCTATATCACTTCGGGAGTAAATCAAAATGTCGTCAATGAACACAACGACAAACCGGTCCAAGTACAGCTGAAATACCCGGTTCATTAGATCCATAAATGCAGCAGGGGCATTAGTTAATCCAAAAGGCATAACTGTAAACTCATAATGCCCGTACCGGGATCTAAAAGTCGTCTTGGGAATGTCCTCGGCCCTCACCCTCAGCTGGTGGTAACCTGACTGGAGATCAATCTTCGAGAACACAGATGCTCCCTGTAGCTGATCAAACAGATCATCAATCCGTGGTAGGGGGTACTTGTTCCGGATGGTCACTTTATTCAGCTCTCTGTAGTCCACACACAATTGAAGCGACCCATCCTTCTTCTTCACAAATAAAACCGGCGCACCCCACGGAGAGACACTGGGCCTCACAAAGACCACATCCATCAAGTCCTGCAACTGGGCCTTCAGCTCCCTCAGCTCGGCAGGTGCCATCCTATAAGGTGCCTTCGAGATTGGTGCGGTTCCTGAAACCACATCAATCACAAACTCAATCTCCCTCTCCGGCGGCATAGTCGTCAACTCTGAGGGAAACACATCTGGGAACTCGCGGACAATAGGAATATCCTCGAGTCCCAGTGCCGCCGTAGGCACCTCTACAATCGTCGCCAGGAAAGCGGTGCAGCCTCTACTCATCATCCGCCGAGCTCTCGCCAAAGAAATAGTCATCGCAAATAAGGTACTCTGGCAGCCTCTGAAAACAAACTCCTCCTGTCCAGGCTCACGGAGGGTCACCGTCCTCTCTCTGCATTCTATGGTGGCAAAATACCGAGATAACCAATCCATGCCAAGTACAGCGTCGAAATCCTGGAGCTGCCGCAAGACGAGCAAGTCTGCCGGCAGGATCCAGGGTCCCAACTGTACAGGGCAATCCTTACAATACTCCTCGACATGCAAGACATGGTCTGGAATCTGAACCTCTAATGCATGCGATAATGAAACTACCTCTATACCATGTAGGGATGCAAATGCTCTACTAATAAATGAATACGATGCGCCAGTATCAAAAAGAGCTCGAGTATGAACTGCAGAAATCAAAATAATACCAGCGACGACGTGGTCAGCTATTGTAGCATCCTCTATCTGAGCGGCATAGACTCGTCCGCTTGGCGCCGGGGGACGTCGCTCTGGCTGTCGCGAAGAGGAAGAACCATGATCGGGCCTACCAGAGGCCGCAGAAGGCCCTGCCGGCAGATAAGGAACAGAAGGTGCTGAAGCTGAGGAAGGAGCTGAAGGACCTGCTCTGGGGCACGAACTCTGAAAGTGACCGGTCTGCCCGCAACGGTAGCAACGACCCTACCTCTGAGAACACTGAATCGGTAAGTGCGGCCCTCCACAAATGACACATCGGTCCGGGCGTGGCTGCCGCGAGGTCTACTGCTGCTGCGAAGGCTGCTGCTACCGAGGCGGTCGACGCTGCTGCTGCTGCTGCGAAGACAAACGAGATGCTCCAGATCTCTGGCGTCCCTGGTACCCACGACCCTGAGGATAGAATCGTGGAGGTCTCGGGGGTCCCTGCCGACTCGACTGCCCCTCATCCATCGGTGCCGGGCGCTTCGCCCCAGGAGTCACTAAGGGGGCTGGTGTCACCTTTGCCATCACTGCCTCTCCACACTCAACATATAATGCCTGCTCAATCGAGGCCTCCAAAGTCTGCAATCTGCGGGAGCGAACAAGCTGATAAATATCCCGGCGCAATCCTCGCTCAAACATGTAAATCTGGTGAGCCTCATCCCTGGCCACGTGAGGCATACATGCCAACAGCTGATTGAAGTCAGCTATGTACACATGCACGGGCCTATCTCCCTAGCGGAGATTCCTCAGCTACTCCTCCAGTCTCTGACGAACACTCTCAGGAAAGAAGGCCCCTAGAAGAAGACTGCGGAACTCCGCCCAAGGGAGAAGCTGCGTCCCAGGCGGACCCGCAGGTCGCACACGCCGCCACCAAGCCGCGGCATTGCTCTCCAAGAAGTGTGTAGCCAAGAAGACCCGAAACCAATCCTCAATGAACATACTCTCAAAATGACGCTCCATGGCCGTGATCCAAGACTCGGCCTCCCACGGCTCAGCACTCATACCAGAAAAATAGGGTGGATCGAACTGGCGGAACCTCATCAACAGATCCACCACTGCACGCTGCTCAGCTGAAGTCAAAGGTCCCGTCGACCCAGGCGGTGGTATGCCAGAAACCGGCTCGACAGGAACTGCCGGCGCTGACGGAACCACATGGGGCGCCACAGCTGGCGAAGAAGGCATAGACGAACTCTCAGGGGGTGCTACCACCGGCTGCGCCCTCTACTCTAACAGAAGCATCATCCGACCCAAGGCCTCCTCCTGGCGCCGAGAAGCCTCCTCCTGGCGCTGAGAAGCCTCCTCCTGGCGCTGTGAAGCCTCCTCCTGGCGCTGAGATGTCTCCTCCTGACGCCGCACCGCCTCAGACAACTGTGCCACCTGGGCACGGAGCTCCAGAACCTCCCTCTACTGTCCCTGCCCCGAGTCCTCCTGCTCGGGCTCAGAGGAAGAAGGCTGCGAACGCGTCGACATCGTGCGTCTCGGAGGCATCACTCACCTGAGGGAAAAAGAAAAACAGTCAGAACCCCAAACAAAACTCGACCCATTCTAGCGAAAGTCAAAGAGGCATGTCTCCCTTCCCATAGTACTATGTTGTCTGCAGCCAACATAGTTGCCACCGAAGGAAGATATGTCGATCACTCATCCCATCCACTGGGAGAGTTGGGAACCCAATCAAGACTCTCGCTAAAAGATTACGGCTCTCACGTAAGTCATCCTAGGGTCCAACCACAAGCCTAGGGTTTCTAAGTCCTCAATGACCTACATCCTAGGCTCTGATACCACTCTAATCTGTCACGCCCCGGGTCGAAACTGCGACCCGGGCTCGCCAACAGATCCGCCGCCCATACGGGAAGCCCCGTATAAACGTAGCGTCTAACCTGCAAAAGATCATCTATACTATACAAATATCAGAGCTGAAGGTAAAAACTGAAATGAAATAAAATAAATACAACTCTAATCAAATATACATCCCAAGTCCTCACAAAAATACATAAGTCTCTCAAAATAAAATAAGAAGAGTACAACTCAATCCTCACTACAGGGTCACTCAACAAGAACTCTCAAAATGTAAGGAGGTACATCTACTCTCAGGACGACGACTGGTAGGGATCTATCTCGCGACTCCCTTACCTCGATCAGCCGGATCAGCAACAGGTGCAGCAGGAACTGGAGTAGAAGTCCCTGGTGAAAAGACACCACGACGGGTGTGAGAACTACTTCCCACAGTAGTTCTCAGTGGGTGCCGCCAACAAGCCCGACGGTCTGCCCACTAAGTCTACTAGAGGCATAAGGTAACAGATGCAGTGCAGGAAAGAAAAGCTGGTAAATAAACTCTACAGCTACTATGCCTCTATCTAGATGCTCAAGGAGTGGAACAGAAAGAAATATAGTGCATCTACTATCCCTCAACTCAGATCACCCAATCTACACTAACTGCCACATCGGGTCCAGTCAAACCTGCGCCTACCTACTGCCGTTACATCCCGGAGGACCGGACTTACGTAGGGCGTCCGTGACTGCCAAAACTGGCCCAGCCAGAGGGACTGCGTCGACAAGTCATGCTAGCAAGTAACAAGCCCAACTCCGGAGTGGCACTCGAGGGGCGCGACCCCAACGAGGAAAGTATCCGCGCATCTCTGTCGAGCTCAAATGTGGCTCCTGCAGGCTATAATCCAAATCCTCGATCAACAAGATCGACTGTAATCAAGAAACACTGTCTCTCTCATAGGCTGGAAAACTACACAGCCAAGACCCACTGTCACTCTAACAGCTCCCAAAGTACCCAGATCTACAAACTGCTATGTAACTCCACTCGGTCCCCAGACACGAGTGTAAATGCACCCCACAACAACCCGACCTCTTGGCCCACTATCCGGGCGAGGAAACTCTAAGTCCAGGATGAAACAATAAATGTCAGTGTGGGAGTGTCTAAAGCAATAATAACCTAGCCCAAGTTGGGGTTTCCTATAAGTCTGGTTGAACATGCTGCATATGACGGGGGTGCTAGGTCAAATCCCAAGATAGCAATAAATTAACAAGTTGTAAGAAACAATATAAACATTAACAGCTAACTACATCAGGAACATCAATTCCAATATTCTAGCATGCTATACGAAAAACATCTACAACATGTAAGTTCCTATATAGATAGAATTAATGCACAGTTCGCAGATCTTGTAGACTAGGCCACCCACCTGAAGAGTCGAAGTGTCAGAAGTCCTACATCTGAAAATACCAGGAAACAGCAACTTCAAGTCCAACAGGTCCAGTACTGTCCACAAACTCTCCTGGGTACAACACAAGGCTACAATTACACTTAAATCCCAAAATCTGCCAAGTATACAACACTGAAATTTCAGCCACAAAGAAGTCGATTTTTCACCTGCAGAAAGAGCTCCAAAAATTCTAAAATAAATATCACAGCGATCCTCGCGTCGAGACCTTCGAAACGGGTACCTGCGGGTCCAAATCCGAGCACCGTAGGCCATGTTACAAATTCCACAGTATCGGTGCGCAAAATCCCAAAACCATACAACTGTAAACTCTTGTACAGATAAAAAGGAAAATGTATACCTTTGGTAAGGTCTCCAAAAATTCCAAGAAAAATACTATGATGATCCTCGCGTCGAGTAGATGAAAAAAGTCTACAAGCTCGTCCTGATCCGAGACTCGTGCTCGGAGATCTCCTCAAAACAATGCGCTGCCCTCACAAAATCTCATAGCAAAAATAGGTCCCAGTGAGCATGGAAAATCTCCTCGAAAAACGTAAAACGAGAAAATGTAGAAAAACCAAAATCGTAGCCTTACCTGTCGCGGATCCAACGGTGAAGAAATCGCACGAAAATATGGTCGGAGTAGGCCAGGAGAGCTCGTGCACCGAAAAGCGACGGAAGAAACACCGGCGAAAGAACGTCGCGACGCACGAAGAAAATGAGAATCTAGAAAAGCGTGCGCCGAAAAATCCCCAAACTCTTTAGATGGAAGCAGCACTGCACGAGGAGCAACTTCTGTGAAGAAACCGCAGGGAAAAGAGGCCTAAATCCGCGAAAAAGGCCAAGGTGAAGTGGGCTCGGGCTTATATAGGCCCACAAAACAAATGGGATAATACCCAATGAGTCCCCGGTTTCGGGCGCTAGAACACGATTCGGGCGCCCGAAACTGGCGACACAACGTACCGCGGATCAGCGCCCGAATCCCTTCAGAGCCGCCACGTCACTCGCACAGCAAACAGCTGTGCGGGGCGCCCCGTGAGCGACCACGTGTCCCGCACAGTTGGGAATGTCCTCGGTCGTCGCCGCGTGGCACCTACCCGGTCAGCACCTGTCCCGCACAGCGAACAGCTGTGCGGGGCGCGCGTGCCATCGCAGCGTGGCACCTACCCGGTCAAACGGGTAGGTGGCGCCCGCCAGTGGCAGGGCGCCACGCGTCCCTGCCACTATCGCGGTCACACGTGCGGGCAGGCCCCGCCCTGGCCGCCTGCCACGCACGCGCCCCCGAGGCGCCCGCCCGCGCCACCGTGCGCTGGGCCTCGTGGACCCGCGAATGGCGTGCCGACACGTGTCCCCTGCACCCGATCCACGCACCCTAGTTCGGGTTCCGTGGACCGCGCCGCGTGCACCGACCAACCGGGGGCTGCCACGCGTCCCCCCGCCTGGTCCATGCACCGCCGCGCCTAACCCGTAGACCGCGCCTCCAGAGCCCGCCAATCAGGCGGCGCCACGTGTCCATGCACCGGGCCCGTGCACCCAGCCGCGACGCTCTATGGACCGAGCGCTGCGGACCGGCCAATAATAGGCCGCCACGTGGCGCGCCGGCGGTCCACGGCCCCTCCCATGCACCAAAAGCCAATAAAAACTTCCGAGAGTCCTTTTTTGGGCATCCGGACTCAGAATCAAACAAGCAAATAGCCGTTTTCAAGTGTTTTTCCATGCTAAATCCAATTCCAACCTCTGTTTGGCCTAAATCCTCTTCAGAATTTCAGCAAATGCAGCCGAAAGCCAACATAGCTAAAAATACCTCACAGGGTCCATCTGTGGCATCCCTTTGATGCACCATGGGCCAGATACACCAACACTAGGTGTTCCAACAGTGGATTCACCGGAAAAGGTTGCATGTGAACCAGGGTCACCACACACAGAGTTTGAAGACGGCACCCACCCGGTGCCTGATTTTATAAAGCCGTTTTCGAAATCACAAAAATCCCACAGAGTTTTGAAACGGTGCCCACACGACACCCTCGTTTTTAAAATGGTTTTCGCAAACGGTTTTTCTTGATTTTTGTTTGTAGTTTGAAATGGCCAAGTATAGGAAAAGGACAACATTCACTCAAAAGTTATAAAAACGAAAGACAACATCCACGTCGTTCCCATGGGGGTATCGCAATCCACATGTAGCTATCGAGAGTAATAAGAGAACAAAGGGAAAGAGTCACTGTATCTGTAGTCAATACGAACCAATACAGCACTCACGTGGCCTCACCAGCGTCCTAGCGCTCGACCCCGGACGAACCTGTCACAAGGTGGGAAGTAAGTGACTATAAAGAGAAGAGAAAAGCATAAAAGCAGTAAAACGGGCAAACCACTGACAACCGGAGCAACCACTGCCCCACAGTGCACTCTACCGTAGGTAACCCTGTGTAAAACAAACCGGGCACCTTCCCCGGCAACCCCTCCGAGCACCCACCTCGGTAACCCCTGCCGAGCACCTACCTCGGCCGCCGAGCACCTGCCTCGGCATCACCGCTCACACCCTCCACCCTCGAGGGCCCCCACTACGTCACCGTCACGTGGGGTACACGGGTCAACGTACCACTTTTCCGGAAAAGCACACCCTTGCGGTGGCCAAACCGCCGGTGTGCGTGTAGGAACAAGAGCCTCATGAACGTATAATTAGATAGCTAAATAATTGAGTAATGTAAGCAGGGTTAGCATCATAAACAATCACCATTTGAAATCCCACCTTTGCCCGGAAAAGTATTTAACATAAATAACCCCCTTTCCCAACTGACTCCGAGGGAAAGTACCCACCTTGTGTGTGTCATCCGGCGCTCGACCCGTCCGTGACCGTGCGCCCGTCGCCTACAACGTCCCGTACACCTGAAGGAACAAGGGTATGTCAAGGCGAAGATGTCCTAACACCGACGTCGACTCCAGATCGAAAACAGACGACAGACGCGATCCCCGGACACCCCCCGCGACGAAGTTCCACGCACGACACCGATCCGTACGGCGCGCACTCAGCCTGCGGACAGCCCCGCGCGGCCACAACTCGCGCGGGCGCCCCACCTGCGGGCGGACCCGCGCGGCCACGAGCCGCGCGGGCGCTCCGCCCGCGGGTGAGGGCGACCCCGCGCGGTCCCAGCCCGCGCGGGCGCCCTACCTGCGGGCGGCCCCCCGCGGCCACGAGCCACGCGGGCGCGCTGCCCGCGGGTGCGGGCGACCCCGCGCGGCCCCAGCCCGCGCGGGCGCCCCACTTGCGGGCGGCCCCGTGCGGCCACGAGCCGCGCGGGCGCGCTGCCCGCGGGTGCGGGCGACCTCGCGCGGCCCCAGCCCGTTCGGGCGCGCTGCCAGCGGGTGCGGGCGACCCCGCGCGGCCCCAGCCGGCGCGGGAACGCTGCCTGCGGGTGCGGGCGACCCCGCGCGGCCTCAGCCCGCTCGGGCGCCCCACCTGCGGACGGCCCCGCGCGGCCACGAGCCGCGCGGGTGCGGGCGACCCAGCGCGGCCCCAGCCCGTGCGGGCGCCCCACCTGCGAGCTGCCCCGCGCGGCCACGGGCCGCGCGGGCGCGCTGCCCGCGGGTGTGGGAGACCCCGCGCGGCCCCAGCCCGCGCGTGGGCCCCACCTACGGGCGGCCCCACGCGGTCAGGAGCCGCGCGGGCGCGCTGCCCGCGGGTGCCGGCGACCCCGCGCGGCCCCAGCGCGCGCGGGCGCCCCACCGCCGCGCGGCCCCGCGCGGCAACGACCCGCGCGGACTACCCCGCGGTGGCGGCATCCGCCTCGTCCACGGCGGCGGCGGCGGGGTGATCCCCGATCACTGCACAACTCACGAAACCGAAACCATAAAAGAAGACCTACGCAAATCAAGAACGCCCCAAAAACTCACCTTGATTCGCGAGGGTGAATGGAGGAGGAGGAATCGCCCACTTTCGCCCGATCGCCCGCCGGAAGGTCCACCTCTTTCCTTCTCTCTCGGGTCCCCGCGGTAACGTCCTACACCATAGGAGAGTCGAGCGAGGGCGAGAATAGGTTGGGTTCCCCGTTCCTTTCCCCTCTCCGGTCACGGTCCCAAAACCCTAGCCGCACGAAATAAAACCGGGGAAAAGAAAAAAAGATTAAGTCCCCAGCTAAAACCCTAGTCCCACCAAATAAAACCAGCGGCTAAGCTACCTCAAAAATCATGCAGAACGTCCGCACGGATTTCAGAGCGTCCAAAAAGACCGCGAACTTCACAAATAAATTCTGGGAGTTCCCGGGGTCCGAATTCGAAACCGATCGCGCCGCCGTTCTCCGTTTCACGAGCTCTGGCATTTAAAAATACCCGCGAGCCCTGACGGCCTGTCCAAGAAAACACGAAAAGTTAACCCCTCACATGAACCGCTACAAATAAACGACGGGGAAAAGCCGGATAAAAAGGTTAGGTCTTACATCACTCACCACTAAAAACAAGTTTCGTCCCCGAAACTTAACTCTCGCCCGCGGTAAAAAGGTCGGGATAGAACTCTCTCATCTTTGCCTCTGGCTCCCGGGTCGTTTCACGCTCCTCCTGATTGCTCCAAAGCACCTTCACGTAGGGGATGGTCCGACTTCGCAACTTTTTCTCTTCTCGTGCTAGGATCCGCACCGGTACTTCTTCGAAGCTCAGGTCCTCTTTAAGCTCGACTGCCGTGACGTCGAGCGCCCGCGATAGGTCGGGGAGGTACTTCCGAAGCAAGGACACGTGGAAAATGTCGTGCACCCAGTCAAGGTTCGGCGGTAGAGCGAGGCGATAGGCCATCGGGCCGATGCGCTCTAGAATCTCAAAAGGCCTCACATACCGTGGGCTCAACTTACCTCTCAGCCCGAACCGCTTCACCCCTTTGGACGGCGAAACTCGCAGCAACACGTGCTCCCCCACCTGGAACTCCAAGTCACGACGCCTCTTGTCTGCGTAGCTCTTTTGTCGGCTCTGGGCGGTCACCAGCCGCCGTCTGATGAGGCGCACCTTTTCCTCAGTCTCCTCTACTAAACCCGGTCCCAAAACTTCCGCTCTCCCAGATTGTCCCAACAGATCGGGGATCTACAGCGCCTGCCATACAAAGCTTCGTACGACGCCATGCGGCTGCTAGCCTGGTAGCTGTTGTTGTAGGCGAACTCCACAAGAGGTAGGTGGCGTGACCATCCATCTCCCAAGTCAAGTACACTGGCTCGGAGCATGTCCTCGAGGATCTGGATCACTCGCTCAGATTGTCCGTCCGTGTGGGGGTGAAAGGCTGTGCTGAAGTGTAGCTTGGTCCCCAAGGCTCGTTGTAGACTCTGCCAGAAGTTTGAGACGAACCGTGTGTCCCTGTCTGAAGTGATCGATGCCGGTATCCCGTGTAACCTCACAATCTCGCTAATGAAGACTTAGTTAACCGGTCCATAATGACCCAGATAGTGTCGTGTCCCTGTTGCGAACGCGGGAGCCCGATGACAAAATCCATCGTGATTCGCTCCCATTTCCATTATGGCACTGGTAGTGGTTGCAATTTCCCCGCCGGCCGCTGGTGCTCGGTTTTTACTTGCTGGCAGATCAGGTAGTGCACTACGAACCGTGTCACATCCCTCTTCAGCTTCGGCCACCAGAATGTCTGTCAGAGATCCCTGTACATCTTGGTGCCCCCAGGGTGCGCCCCATAGAGGGCGCAGTGCGCTTCAGTCAAGATTTCATTCTTCAAGTCTGGCGAATCGGGCACGCACACCCGCCCTCGGAACCGAAGAGTGCCATCTGTCCCCACTGCGAAGTCTCCATTCTG
Source organism: Tillandsia leiboldiana (assembly GCA_029204045.2). Taxonomy (NCBI): domain Eukaryota; kingdom Viridiplantae; phylum Streptophyta; class Magnoliopsida; order Poales; family Bromeliaceae; genus Tillandsia; species Tillandsia leiboldiana. The sequence goes on from CM055061.1 coordinate 14,691,687, forward strand.
CTCCGGGGAGATCCTTTCTCGTTCCTGTTGTAACTGTGGATCGGCACCTTGGCTTTCTCGAATCCTCTCGAATAGGGTGGGCACAACTGTTAAAGACATTAGTCGTTCGACCGTTCCTACCGGTACCACCTCCAACCTCAATCGCGAGAACTCCACGATCAAGTCATCCTGCTGGGTGATCATGCCTGCTGATGTCCCTTCTGTCTGTCCTTTCCTGCTCAAGGCATCTGCTACAACATTTGCTTTTCCCGGGTAGTATTGAATAGTTAGGTCGTAATCCTTCAGTAACTCCAACCACCGTCTCTGCCGTAGGTTCAGCTCTTTTTGGGTAAACAGGTACTTAGGGCTTTGGTGGTCCGAGAACACGTTACAGTGGACACCAAAGAGGTAATGTCTCCAAAGCTTCAGAACAAAGATGACTGCGGCAAGCTCCAGGTCGTTTGTCGGGTAGTTCCGTTCGTATTCTTTGAGCTGTCTTGAGGCATAGGCTATCACTTTCCCCTGTTGCATCAGTACACCCCCCAATCCGATTCGTGATGCATCGCAGTATACCTCGAAGTTCTCTCCAGGCGTCGGTAGCGCAAGTACAAGTGCTGTTGTTAGCCTTTTCTTGAGTTCCTCAAAACCTTCTTGGCAATGGGCCGTTCAAATGAATTTTTTCTCCTTTCCGGGTCAGGCGGTTCAGGGGGGTTGCAATCTTCGAGAAGCCCTCGACAAAACGTCTATACTATCCTGCAAGGCCCAGGAAGCTGCGGACCTCCGTTACCCTAGTCGGTTGAGGCCAGTCGGTCACCGACTCCACCTTCTTGGGATCCACCGCAACTACCGCTGCTGAGATGATGTGCCACAGAAACCCCACCTCGCGAAGACAAAACTCCCATTTCTTAAGTTTGGCAAACAACCTCTGTTCCCTGAGAGTCTGCAGAACAATTCGTAGGTGCTCCTCGTGTTCCTCATCGGTGGGCGAGTAGATCAGGATGGCGTCGATAAAGACCACCACGAACCGATCCAGGAAGGGCCTGAAGACTCGGTTCATCATGTTCAAAAATACCGCTGGGGCATTGGTGAGCCCGAACGACCCTACTGTAACCTCGTAGTGGCCATACCCGGTCCGGAAGGCCGTCTTCGGAATATCCTCGTCTTGCACTCTGAGCTGATGGTAGCCTGACTGCAATTCAATCTTGGAGAAGACTGTTGCTCCCCTCAGCTGATCGAAGAGGTCATCATTCCTGGGTAAGGGGTACTTGTTCTTCACTGTGACCTTATTTATCTCCCTGAAGTCGATGCGTAGACGTAGGCTTCCGTCCTTCTTTCGCACGAAGAGTACGGGTGCGCCCCAAGGCGACACACTCGGTCTGATGAACCCTTAGAAGCCCAAAACAACTAACCCGGTGACAAGGGAAAAACCCACACTACGCCCTCACAAGGCTCCAAGAGGTGCCAACAAAACAGGATGGGTTACTAACTACCAAAAAATTCTCCCCTGAGAACCACGAACTCACCTGTCACCAACACGGACCGCTCCCACCCGTCACCAACACGGGCCACCTCCACCCGTGACCAACACGGGCCACAGGCTCGGAGCATATCCATCGTCCCGGATTACCCGCTCCGACGGTCCGTCCTACCGGGGCGACGGTCAAAACCAACGTTAGATTTCAGCTCTAAGACCAGCCTCAAGGTCTAGCCCACAGAAAGAGCTGCGTATAGGGGATCCTAGCCGAAGGTGACCAGTGCAAAAGGTCCAAGCAGTCGGTAGATCCCCTTGACCCACACCTGCCCCAATTGATCAACGACCCAAACCGCTCCCATACCAAGTTTCAAGACTATGCCTTGGTCATGGGAAGCTGGCGACAAAACCCACAAGATATAGTCCTACCTCCGTCCTGCCACTGACGGGGTGCAACACTCTGATTAGCCACTAACGCTCGGTCCAAATCCGTTGCCACCCCCCAAGAACCGGGCAACGAATCGAGCGGTAACCCTCCAGACCAAACAGTGACACTACTGACTAGGAGAAATCTAAGCTCTAGGTCCGCTCAACAATGACCTCCAGGTACAGTAGACTATCCATCCGAAGCCTAAAGGGTCGGAAGACGACAAGCAACGAAAACAGCGAGAAGAACCTTGTCAAAAAAAAAAGTTTCTTAAGTTCACCAAACGCACTCGAGGGATCATGCACCAACCCACCAGTAAGAAGTCGCCACTTACGCACACTTGTTCGAAGCGAGACACGGCCTCTCTAACCGAAAGGATTTATTGGCTCCGGTGGTCACCCCTTCTAACCCAAAGGGGCACCCCAAGACCCCAACCTCCCGTAGCTGCTGCCTCGGGAGCTGGTTCTCCGCGGTCGCCGACACTGCTGCGTCCGCCCCTGCATCCCCAGTGGTGGATCTAGTTCTGGTCCTGATCTTGAACACAAGCACAAAACAAGTTACTTCCAAACTAAGGTAACACCCCAAAAGCTGGCACTAAAAAGGGATTCTACTAAACTCCCCTCCCCCCACGAGCACTCGCGTTCTACTTGTCTACACAATGTTCACTTTATTATTCGGTAGCTAGAGTATTGCGCCCCGTGGATGTTGGGCCCCGACTATTGTGGTTAAAGTTCTCTCTCTGATACCATCTTAATCTGTCACGTCCCGGGGTTCAAACGCACGGAAGAAGAAGAACCACCGATCCACCCAGTTCAGAAATGTTATATATATATATATATATATATATATTTTGAATTCATTTCCGCCCCGGTGCGCGCCCAGACCCGCCGCATATACAAATTTACTCTGCAAACGGACAGAGTCTCCCTTGTATATGCACGGCGTCCACACTACATAATACATCATGCTCAAGCATTAACCACACTAGATCGAGGCACAGGTACAAACAACGTGCATACGTACATACTAACAACTGCCACCCGTAGGAAAAAGGGCCGACTGTTTTAAAAGGATAAATCCACAGGGTTTTGAAAAAGGCGCCCACACGACACCGAGTTTTTAAAGAAAACTGTTTTCAAAGACATATAAATCCACAGAGTTTGAAGACGGCACCCACACGGTGCCTGATTTTATAAAGCCGTTTTTGAAATCACATAAATCGCACAGAGTTTTGAAACGGTGCCCACACGACACCCTCGTTTTTAAAATGGTTTTCGCAAACGGTTTTTCTTGATTTTTGTTTGTAGTTTGAAATGGCCAAGTATAGGAAAAGGACAATATTCACTCAACAGTTATAAAAACGAAAGACAACATCCACGTCGATTCCACGGGGGTATCGCAATCCACATCTAGCTATCCAGAGTAATAAGAGAACAAAGGGAAAGAGTCACTGTATCTGTAGTCAATACGGACCAGTACAGCACTCACGCGGCCTCACTAGCGTCCTAGCGCTCGACCCCGGACGAACCTGTCACAAGGTGGGAAGTCAGTGACAATAAAGAGAAGAGAAAAGCATAAAAGCAGTAAAACGGGCAAACCACTGACAACCGGAGCAACCACCACCCCACAGTGCACTCTACCGTAGGCAACCCTGTGTAAAACAAACCGGGCACCTTCCCCGGCAACCCCTCCGAGCACCCACGTCGGTAACCCCTGCCGAGCACCTACCTCGGCCGCCGAGCACCTGCCTCGGCATCACCGCTCACACCCTCCACCCCCGAGGGCCCCAATTATGTCACCGTCCAGTGGGGTACACGGGTCAACGTACCACTTTTCTAGAAAAGCACACCCTTGCGGTGGCCAAACCGCCGGTGTGCGTGTAGCAACAAGAGCCTCATGAACGTATAATTAGATAGATAAATAATTGAGTAATGTAAGCAGGGTTAGCATCATAAACAATCACCATTTGAAATCCCACCATTGCCCGGAAAAGTATTTTACAAAAATAACCCCCTTTCCCAACTAACTCCGAGGGAAAGTACCCACCTTGTGTGTGTCGTCCGGCGCTCGACCCGTCCGTGACCGTGCGCCCGTCGCCTACAACGTCCCGTACACCTGAAGGAACAAGGGTATGTCAAGGCTAAGAGGTCCGAACACCGACGTGGACTCCAGACCGAAAACAGACGACAGACGCGATCCCCGCACGGCACCGACCAGTACGGCGCGCACTGTCACGCCCCGGGGGTTTTGTTTTAGCGGAAACGATTCATAGAAAATGTCAAACATTTGACGTGTAATTTTTTTTTTTTTTTGATAAAGGAGAACCCCTCTTCCCCGGCGCATGCCCAGACCCGCCACACCTACAGGATCACTCTGCAAACGGACATAGTCTCCCCTGTATGTGCACGGCGTAGCATTCAGTACATGTTCAAAACATACACATCCATTCAATCACAACAATTATTCATATACCACCAGCATTCTAATTCACTTAAAAACGTATGGCCGATCAATTTGGAAAGGATAAATCCACAGTTTTTAAAGAGCGCCTACCCGGCGCTTTCGTTTTGAAAGCGAGTTTCGAAATCAGCTTAAAACCACAAGGTTTTGAAAACGGTGCCTACCGGACACCCAAGTTTTGAAATCCATTTCGCAATGCATAAATCCACAGAGTTTTGAAACCAGTGCCCACACGACACTTAGATTTTTAAAAACGGTTTTCGTAATCTTTTCTTTGGCTTTTGCCCTTTTTCATTTCAAATGGCCAACAGAAACAGAAGGAAGAGTAACGCATAAGAGGATAATTAAATGCAACCCGTACCGACATCCATGCCGACCCCACGAGGGGATCGAGAACCTCTCACCTAACTACAATGTAATGAAATGCAAGAATGAAAGAGGAAATACAGTCCAGGGTCCCCAGCGACCCAGCTGCTCCTGTCCCGTCCTCACCACCGCCTACATCTCCCCCCGTCTGAACCCTGTCACGAAGTGGGAAGTCAGTGACGCAAAAATAGTAGAGCAGGAGAATATAATAAAACAAACCGTGAAGACAACCGGAGCAACCACCCTCTCAAGGAGGAAAGGCAACCTGTACACCTGTATCCTGTAATACCCGGACACGTCGGACAACTAAACCGACGGCCCATACCGTACCTGCAGAAACCCAACCACGTCGGACAACTAAACCGACGGGTCGCACCGCTCGCACCTCGGCGCCTCAAACCCCACAACTAATAAGGGGCCCCACTACGTTACCTCGTGGGTATACACGGGTCATAGACCACTTTTTCGGAAAAGCGCACCCTTTGCGGTGGCCAAACCGCGGGTGCGCGTGCTGCAGCCTCGAGCCAAGTAACCATAACCACCATCATGTCAGCATCATAGTATATAACAAGAGTAAAACGGCAACATGTATAATCGAAAGTAAAACCGTAGCATATGCGATCGAAAGTAACCCGCTAACATGTATAATCAAAATCAAGGAAATAATGCGTGTACTCGAAGGTAGCCCGCCAACATATAATTATCAAAAGGAGAACGACCGCCGGAGACCGACGCTAAACACCACGAAGAAACCCAAGTACACATAAGATTGACCACGTCCTACATGATAGGGTTAAATGCTAAGACTTAAAAATAAAACCCACCTGAATGTAGGCCGATCCCGAACTCCCGCTAGACTAGCGGGAGGCTGGTGCTGAACTCTGGGCCCTATATCATAAGATCTGGTCAGTACTTGTCACGCCCCGGGGGTTAGCATCGCGCGGAAGAGGAGCCACCGATGCCCCTGAATCAGCCATATATTTTTTTTTGTAAAACAATACTCCCCGGCGCGTGCACAGACCCGCCGCATACACAAATTCGCTCTGTGAACGGGCAGAGTCTCCTTTGTATATGCACGGCGTCTCAACTATAAGGTGCCTCACAAGGCGTAGCACATACAATCTCTAACCACAGCAGTTAAGGTCTCGTTCACATGCAACCATACAACTCGCGTGAAAATCTATTATTCACTTAGCGCAGGGAGGCCGATGTTTTGAAAGGATAAAGAATCACAAGGTTTTGAAAGCGGCATCCACACGATGCCATCGTTTAATGAAAGACAGTTTGAAAGCCACATAAATCCGCAGGGTTTGAAAAAGCTAGGTGCCCACACGACACCCACGTTTTAAAAGTAGTTTTCGCAACCGATTTACTTTGCTTTTTCATTGTTTAAAACGGCCAAGCATGAAAGGAAGCAACAATCCATCATTTATTCAAAAGGAGGAAAGGGCAACATCCACTTCGACCCCACGAGGGTATCGCAATCCACATCTAGCTAGCATGAATAATAACTGAAAAGGGAGAAGAAAGTCACTGTATCTGAAGTCACCAAAATGCCAGATCAGCACTCTCGCGGCCTCACCGGTGCCCCAGTACCCGCCCTTGGACAAACCTGTCACGGAGTGGGAAGTCAGTGACTGGAATAAACATAATGAGCAAGAAAACTATAATAATCAAACCACTGTAACCAGAGCAACTGTCACCCCCTCATACGTCATCAACATGAATATGTCCTGCACCAAACATAAACCGGGCACCCTCCCCGGACACCGCACCGGGCCCCTACCCCGGTGCCCCCCCCCCTCCCTGCCGAGCACCTGCCTCGGCCGCCGAGCACCAACCTCGGCGTCATTGCTCACACCCTCCACCTATGAGGGCCCCCATTCCTAACGCCACCTCCGCGTGGGGTACACGGGTCAACGTACCACTTTTTCGGAAAAGCACACCCTTGCGGTGGCCAAACCGCTGGTGTGCGTGTAGCAAAACTTGAGCCTCAGATGATAAAGCGAAAGAAGTAAGAACCGGGGTCAGCGTTACTCATAAGGACAACCAGAAGGGAAAAACACTTTTGCTCTTGAGGAAAACTTAAAAGTGAAAAACACCGTTGCTCGTTGGGAGCAACCTAAAGAGAAAACACACCTTTGCTCACGAAGAGCAACTTAGAAAGAAACACCTTTGTTCATGTGGAGCAACTTAGAAAGAAACACCTTTGCTCGTGTCCGCCCTTACCCAGTTAACCTCGGCGAAATTACCCACCTTTGCGTGTGTGTCGTCCGGCGTTTGGTACGTCCGCGATTGTGCGTCCGTTGCCAACAATGTCCTGCACTCCTGAAGGAATAAGGGCAAGTCAAGACTAAGGATCCGAAACTCACACCGACTCCCACCCATGTGCGGCGGAGTCCCCGCCCGGCACCGGCCCGTGCAGCGCACACTTCCGCCCGAGCACAGCACCCCGCGGCCCCAGCCCGCGGTGCAGGGCGACCCCGCGCGGCACCAGCCCGCGCGGGCGCCCCACCTTGCGGGCGGCCCGCGCGGGCCAGGCGCCGCGCTGGGGCGCATGCCCGCGGTGCGGGGCGGCCCCGCGCGGCACCAGCCCGCGCGGCGTCCCACTTTGCGGGCAGGCCCCGCGCGGCCAAGCGCCGCGCGGGGCGCAATGCCCGCGGTGTGGAGGCGACCCCGGCGCGGCACACAGCCCGCGACGGGCGCCTTACCTTGCGGGCGGCCCCGCGCGGCCAAGCACCGCGCGGGCGCATGCCCGCGGTGCGGAGGCGACCCCGCGCGGCACCAGCCCCGCGAAGGGCGCCCCACCTTGCGGGCGGCCCCGCGCGGCCAAGCACCGCGCGGGCGCATGCCCGCGGTGCGGAGGCGACCCCGCGCTGCACCAGCCCGCGCGGGGCGCCCACCTTGCGGGCGGCCCCGCGCGGCCAAGCGCCGCGCGGGCGCGCTGCCCGCGGTGCGGAGGCGACCCCGCGCGGCACCAGCCCGCGCGGAGCGGCCCCACCTTGCGGGCGGCCCCCGCGCGGCCAAGCACCGCGCGGGCGCATGCCCGCGGTGTGTGAGGCGCCCCGGCGGCACCAAGCCCGCGCGGGCGCCTTACCCTTGCGGGCGGCCCGCCGGGCCAAGCGCCGTCGCGGGCGGCATGCCCGCGGTGCCGGAGGGCGACCCCGCGCGGCACACAGCCCGCGCGGGCGCCCTACCTTGCGGGAGGCCCCGCGCGGCCAAGCGCCGCGCGGGGGGGTGGGTGCGCATGCCCGCGGGGTGCACCGGAGGCGACCCGACGCGGCACCAGCCCGCGCGGGCGCCCCACCTTGCGGTGCGGGTCCCCGCGGCGGCCACGCGCCGCGCATAGGGCGCATGCCCGCGGTGCGGAGGTCGACCCCGCGCGGTCACCAGCCCGCGCGGGCGCCCCATCGTGCGGGCGGCCCCGCGCGGCCAATGCGCCGCGGGGGCGCATTGCCGCGGTTGCGGAGGCGACCCCGCGCGGCACCAGCCCGCGCGGGCGCCCCACCTTGCGGGCGGCCCCGCGCGGCCAAGCGCCGCGCGGGCGCATGCCCGCGGTGGCGGAGGCGACACCGCGCGCGGCACCAGCCCGCCGGGCGCCCTACCTTGCCGGCCGGCCCCGGCGCGTACCAAGCGCCGCGCGGGCGCTGGTCCCCGCCCGCGGCCGGCCTGGCGGCGGCGGTGGCGGCGCTCCCCGCGAAGGCTCCACCCCCGAACGTCTATTCTAAAGAAACTAATAAAAACTCACCTTTGATCCGCCGGAAAAGAGAGGAAAGGGATCGTCCTAACGTTGCCCGTTGATCCCGCGTGCAAGCAACCTCCGTTCCTTTTCTCCCTTCTCTTTTTCCTTCTCGTGGCGTCTCTTAAAGAGGAACCCTAGCCGCCTTTTCCTCTTTCTTTTTCCTTCTCGTGGCGTCTCTTAAAGAGAAACCCTAGCCGTCTTTTCCTCTTTTCCTTTTTTTTTTTTTTTTTTTCCTTCTCGTGGCGTCTCTTAAAGAGAAAACCCTAGCCGTCTAATGAAGCGACCTAGGAGGGAACGCATAAAACCCTAGGTTCCTCAAAGGTTTAAAAGGTGATTAAATAATAGGGACAGATCCGGTGGCTAGAAAATACCTCGAGAAACGTGCCGATCGTCCGCACGGATCCCGGGGCGCCTAAGTAGGGTTCGAACTTCGGAAAATTATTCCGGGTGAACCGGGAGTCGGAATCTGAAACCGATCGCGCCCCGTTCTCTAATTCGCGAGCCCTTCCGCCTAAAATGTCCGCGAGCCCCGACGGATTCCCCGGCAGAACACTAAAAATTGTCCCTCAGTCGGGCAGTCGAAGAAACAGGGGGTGACGGGGAGGGTCACGGAAAAGTCAGGTCTTACATCACTCACTAATAAAAACAAGTTTCGTCCCCGAAACTTAACTCCCGCCTGCGGCGAAGGGGGTCCGGGTAGCACTCCTTCATCCTTGATTCGGGTTCCCAAGTTGTCTCACGTTCTTCCAGATTGCTCCAAAACGCCTTCTCGTAGGGAAAGTCGACTTCGTAGCTTTTCAGTCCTCCCCGCGCTAGGGTCAGCACCGGCTCTTCCTCGTAGTTCAAGTTTTCTTTGAACTCGATTCGCAGAGTCGTCAAGCACTCGCGACGGATTGGGGGATACTTCCGAAGCGTGAATGCGCGGACACGACCAGAACTCGGTCGAGGTTTGGTGGTAGGGCGAGGCGATTGTGCCACGGGGCCGACGCACTCCGGGATCCCAAACAGCCCCCACGTACTATGGCGCAAAACTAGCCTTCTCAGCCCGACCCCGCTTCGCCCCTGATCGTCCCAACAAATCGGGGGTTTGCAGCGCTTACCGCACAATGCTTTGTACGGTGTCACCCGGGTGCTTGTCTGGAAATTGACGTCGTAGGCGTACTCGACGAGGGGGTAGGTAGCGTGACCATCCGCCCATCCAAAACCAATATGCACGCTCGGAGTATGTCCTCGAGGATCTGGATCGCCCGTCCGGATTGCCCATCCATCTGAGGTGGAAGGCCGGGCTGAAGTGTGGCTTGGCCCGAAGTGGTAGGTAGCGGCGTCCCGTGTAGCCTCGCAACTCATCGATGTATACTCGGTTAGTCGGTCACGTGCCCAGATCGTAACCCTTCAATGGTCCTAACCACCGTCTTCGCCGTAGGTTCGGCTCCTTCTGGGTGGAAGGGCGCTTCCGGCTTTGGTGGTCTGTGGGTATGTTACCGTGGGCCCCGAAGAGATAATGCCTCGACAGTCTCAGGACGAGGACGACCGCGGGCAAACCCCGGGTCGGGTGTCGGTTAGTTTCTACATGTAGTCCCTTGAATTGCCCTGTCGCATAGGCTACGACTCTTCCTTACTGCCTTAGTACTCCCTCCAGTCCAGTTCGCGATGCAGTGCAGCATACCTCGAAGTCTTCCCCGGGCGTGGGTACGGCGAGCACGGGCGCCCTTGTTAATCGCTTTTTAGGCTCTTCACAGCTTTCCTTAGCATTGGGCCGTCCAAAAGAACTTGGCTCCCTTCCGGGTCGAGCGGTTCAAGGAAGTGCATGCTCTTTACAGGGCTTCATCTAATTCCGGGCAGTCAACGCGCAGCTGCAAGCTCCTCCTCTGTTCCCGCGCCAGTAGAACGGCCATGCACCCAGCCGGTGCCTTCCGCCCTTTACTTTTTACTACTAAGTGCATGGTCCCCAGGTAGGAAGAAACATATGAGCGCGCGCCTAAGTAGATCAAGGCCTAATCCGGTTGGTTGTGGACGAAAGAAAAGAAAGGAACTTAGAAAAGAAAAGGGGGTATCTGAAGACTACGCCAACGGCGGATTCCCGCAATCCCTTTTAAAGGCGTTCGCCCCTCCCCAAAAGATCCGGGAAAAGCAAACAGAAAAAACAACGAAGCTATTACTAAGAACGAGACATAACCGAAACACACAACGGAAAAGAAAGGATGGTATAACTCACGAGACCTGGGGGGGGGGGGGGGGTTGGTCGGGGTCAGTCAGGGATGGTTTACTCAGGTTCGACGGATGTCCCCAACCAAAAAGAAGTAGTTCAAGTATTACCTGTCGTCACTCGGTTCGGGACGTTGCTCCGTCTGCTGGGGCGGCTGGGGTAGCCCTCCCGCAACCCCTGGGCCAGCGCCGCACTGCGTGGTTGGGCAGGGTCCTGGTATCGTACGAGTCCGCCGACGGCGAGCCGTCGGGTCGGTCCTTCTGGGTTGGGAGCCGCGGCATCCTCTCGTCTCTCCGGTTGTGGCGTTGCGGCTGTAGCGGCCTGTTCTCGGGGACATGAAGCGCGGGTGTGATCTGATTTGCCGCAACCATTGCAGTGGGAGTACCTCCAAAGGCAGTTCGTCACTCGATGCGCCTTTCCGCAGATGACGCAGGGCCCTTGTAGCGACTCCGGGGTTCCTGTCGGTACCCGCCCACCCTTCCTTGCATTTTCCAGGTGTTGGTTCGCCCGGTACCTTGGTTTGGGGCTCCCCTGCAAGGCGGGGGTGGCGGCTTGCTCTGCTTCGACAGGTCCCGGCGCCGGGGGCCTAGTGACGCCTGGCTTCTGGGGGCACGTGTAACGCGTGTGACCCGGTCTACCACACCGGAAACAGTGATCATCCCGCCAGGGGCAGCCCATCATTCGATGCGCGCCGCCACAAATGACGCACGGCTTCGGTGGGTCGGGCCCTCCTTCTTCACTGGTCCAAACTCGGTTCTACCTTCGGACGTTTGGTCGCACGGCTCGCCAGATAGGGGTCCTCTGCCGGGTCAGGGTAGGGGCACCCTTGCGGGCGTACTCTTGCTCCGCACGCATGGCCAAGTTGACTGCATCGTGATAGGTGGGAAATCCTGCCGGTGGCATCCCGCGAGGGGTACCGTCCCATGGGCCGTGGTGGAAGTAGTCAACACTCTCAAGATCCCGCGTCAGCATGCACAGACGCTCCGTGAGAGTCAGCAGCTGTCTGCCACATCGCGCAGTTGGTTGCGCAGCAAGCGGTTCGCTCGGCTGCGGCGTCCATTTCCGTCGGTCGCCGCCCACTGTGTTGGACTGCTATTGTATCTGCGTACATAATGAAAGCATACCGATCACAAAACATAGAGACATAACTGACAAGGTAACCTGGCTCCTAAAGGGTTCTACTTAATCTCTACCCTCCCCCACGTACACTCGTGTTCTATTTTTTATCCCGTGTTCACTTTATTACTCAGCAGCCAGAGTATTGCGCCCGTGGATGTTAGGCCCCGACTGTTGTGGTTGGAGTTTACCCGCTCTGATACCATCTTAATCTGTCACGCCCCGGGGGTTAGCATCGCGCGGAAGAGGAGCCACCGATGCCCTGAATCAGCCATATATTTTTTTTTGTAAAACAATACTCCCCGGCGCGTGCACAGACCCGCCGCATACACAAATTCGCTCTGTGAACGGGCAGAGTCTCCTTTGTATATGCACGGCGTCTCAACTATAAGGTGCCTCACAAGGCGTAGCACATACAATCTCTAACCACAGCAGTTAAGGTCTCGTTCACATGCAACCATACAACTCGCGTGAAATCTATTATTCACTTAGCGCAGGGAGGCCGATGTTTTGAAAGGATAAAGAATCACAAGGTTTTGAAAGCGGCATCCACACGATGCCATCGTTTAATGAAAGACAGTTTGAAAGCCACATAAATCCACAGGGTTTGAAAAGCTAGGTGCCCACACGACACCCACGTTTTAAAAGTAGTTTTCGCAACCGATTTACTTTGCTTTTTCATTGTTTAAAACGGCCAAGCATGAAAGGAAGCAACAATCCATCATTTATTCAAAAGGAGGAAAGGGCAACATCCACTTCGACCCACGAGGGTATCGCAATCCACATCTAGCTAGCATGAATAATAACTGAAAAGGGAGAAGAAAGTCACTGTATCTGAAGTCACCAAAATGCCAGATCAGCACTCTCGCGGCCTCACCGGTGCCCCAGTACCCGCCCTTGGACGAACCTGTCACGGAGTGGGAAGTCAGTGACTGGAATAAACATAATGAGCAAGAAAACTATAATAATCAAACCACTGTAACCAGAGCAACTGTCACCCCTCATACGTCATCAACATGAATATGTCCTGCACCAAACATAAACCGGGCACCCTCCCCGGACACCGCACCGGGCCCCTACCCGGTGCCCCCCCCCCTCCCTGCCGAGCACCTGCCTCGGCCGCCGAGCACCAACCTCGGCGTCATTGCTCACACCCTCCACCTATGAGGGCCCCCATTCCTAACGCCACCTCCGCGTGGGGTACACGGGTCAACGTACCACTTTTCCGGAAAAGCACACCCTTGCGGTGGCCAAACCGCTGGTGTGCGTGTAGCAAAACTTGAGCCTCAGATGATAAGCGAAAGAAGTAAGCGGGGTCAGCGTTACTCATAAGGACAACCAGAAGGGAAAAACACTTTGCTCTTGAGGAAAACTTAAAGTGAAAAACACCGTTGCTCGTTGGGAGCAACCTAAAGAGAAAACACACCTTTGCTCACGAAGAGCAACTTAGAAAGAAACACCTTTGTTCATGTGGAGCAACTTAGAAAGAAAACACTTTGTTCATGTGGAGCAACTTAGAAAGAAACACCTTTGTTCATGTGGAGCAACTTAGAAAGAAACACCTTTGCTCGTGTCCGCCCTACCCAGTTAACCTCGGCGAAATTACCCACCTTTGCGTGTGTGTCGTCCGGCGTTTGGTAAGTCCGCGATTGTGCGTCCGTTGCCAACAATGTCCTGCACTCCTGAAGGAATAAGGGCAAGTCAAGACTAAGGATCGAAACTCAAACCGACTCCCACCATGTGCGGCGGA
>CM055061.1:14705303-14735870 GCA_029204045.2 Tillandsia leiboldiana
TCGGTAACCCCTGCCGAGCACCTACCTCGGCCGCCGAGCACACTGCCTCGGCATCACCGCTCACACCCTCCACCCCCGAGGGCCCCAATTATGTCACCGTCCAGTGGGGTACACGGGTCAACGTACACACTTTTCTAGAAAAGCACACCCCTTGCGGTGGCCAAACCCGCCGTGTGCGTGTAGCAACAAGAGCCTCATGAACGTATAATTAGATAGATAAATATTGAGTAATGTAAGCAGGGTTAGCATCATAAACAATCACCATTTGAATCCCACCATTGCCCGGAAAAGTATTTTACAAAATAACCCCCTTTCCAACTAACTCCGAGGGAAAGTACCCACCTTGTGTGTGTCGTCCGGCGCTCGACCTCCGTGACCGTGCGCCCGTCGCCTACAACGTGCCGGTACACCTGAAGGAACAAGGGTATGTCAAGGCTAAGAGGTCCGAACACCGACGTGGACTCCAGACCGAAACACAGCTGACAGATGCGACGATCCGCGCGCACCGGCAACCGACCAGTACGGCGCGCACTGTCACGCCCCGGGGGTTTGTTTTAGCGGAAACGATTCATAGAAAATGTCAAACATTTGACGTGTAATTTTTTTTTTTTTTGATAAAGGAGAACCCCTCTTCCCCCGGCGCATGCCCAGACCCGCCACACCTACAGGATCACTCTGCAAACGGACATAGTCTCCCCTGTATGTGCAACGGCGTAGCATTCAGTACATGTTCAAAACATACACCTCCATTCAATCACAACAATTATTCATATACCACCAGCATTCTTAATTCACTAAAACGTATGGCCGATCAATTTGGAAAGGATAATCCACAGTTTTTAAAGAGCGCCTACCGGCGCTTCGTTTGAAAGCGATTTTCGAAATCAGCTTAAACCACAAGGTTTTGAAAACGTGCCTCCGGACACCCAAGTTTTGAAATCCATTTCGCAATGCATAAATCCACAGAGTTTTGAAACCAGTGCCCCACGACCACTTAGATTTTTTAAAAACGGTTTGTTCGTAATCGTTTCTTTGGCTTTTGCCCTTTTTCATTTCAAATGGCCAAAGAAACAGAAGGAAAGAGTAACGCTAAGAGAAATTAATGCAAACCCGTACCGACATCCATGCCGACCCCACGAGGATCGAGAACCATCTCACACTACTACAATGTAATGAAATGCAAAGAATGAAAGAGGAAATACAGTCCCAGGGTCCCCAGCCCCAGCTGCTCCTGTCCCGTCCTCACCACACCCACCTCATCTCCCCCCGTCTGAACCCTGTCACGAAGTGGGAAGTCAGTGACGCAAAAATAGTAGAGCATAGAATAATAAAAAAACAACCGTGAAGACAACCGGAGCAACCACCCTCACAGGAGGAAAGGCAACCTGTACACCTGTATCCTGTTAATACCCGGACACGTCGGACAACTAAACCGACGGCCCATACCGTACCTGCAGAAACCCACCACGTCGGACAACTAAACCGACGGGTCGCACCGCTCGCACCTCGGCGCCTCAAACCCCACAACTAATAAGGGGCCCCACTACGTACCTCGTGGTATACACACGGTCATAAAACCACTTTTTCGGAAAAGCGCACCCTTTGCGGTGGCCAAAACCGCGGGTGCGCGTGCTGCAGGCCTCGAGCCAAGTACCATAACCACCATCATGTCAGCATCATAAGTATATAACAAGAGTAAACGGCAAACATGTATAATCGAAAGTAAAACCGTAGCATTGCGATCGAAAGTAACCGCTAACTGTATATCAAAATCAAGGAAATAATGCGTGTACTCGAGGTAGCCCGCCACATATAATTATCAAAAGAGAACGACCACGCCGGAGACCGACGCTAACACACCACGAAGAAACCCAAGTACACATAAGATTGACCACGTCCTACATGATAGGGTTAAATGCTAAGACTTAAAAATAAAACCCACCTGAATGTAGGCCGATCCCGAACTCCCGCTAGACTAGCGGGAGGCTGGTGCTGAACTCTGGGCCCTATATCATAGATCTGGTCATGTACTTGTCACGCCCCGGGGGTTAGCATCGCGCGGAAGAGGAGCCACCGATGCCCTGAATCAGCCATATATTTTTTTTTTGTAAAACAATACTCCCCGGCGCGTGCACAGACCCGCCGCATACACAAATTCGCTCTGTGAACGGGCAGAGTCTCCTTTGTATATGCACGGCGTCTCAACTATAAGGTGCCTCACAAGGCGTAGCACATACAATCTCTAACCCACAGCAGTAAGGTCTCGTTCACATGCAACCATACAACTCGCGGAAAATCTATTATTCACTTAGCGCATGGAGGGGCGATGTTTTGAAAGGATAAAGAATCACAAAGGTTTTGAAAGCGGCATCCACACGATGCCATCGTTTAATGAAAGACAGTTTGAAAGCCCTAAATCCGCAGGGTTTGAAAAAGCTAGGTGCCCACACGACACCCACCGTTTTAAAAGTAGTTTTCGCAACCGATTTACTTTGCTTTTTCATTGTTTAAAAACGGCCAAGCATGAAAGGAAGCAACAATCCATCATTTATTCAAAAGGAGGAAGGGCAACATCCACTTCGACCCCACGAGGGTATCGCAATCCACATCTACTAGCATAATAATAACTGAAAAGGGAGAAGAAAGTCACTGTTATCTGAAGTCACCAAAATGCCAGATCAGCACTCTCGCGGCCTCACCGGTGCCCAGTACCCGCCCTTGGACAAACCTGTCATGAGTGGGAAGTCAGTGACCTGGAATAAACATAATGAGCAAGAAAACTATAATATCAAACCACTGTAACCAGAGCAAATGTCACCCTCATACGTCATCACATGAATATGTCCTGCACCAAACATAAACGGGCACCCTCCCCGACACCGCACCGGGCCCTACCCCCGGTGCCCCCCCCCTCCCTGCCGAGCACCTGCCTCGGCCGCCGAGCACCAACCTCGGCGTCATTGCTCACAGACATCCCGCCACTATGAGGGCCCCCATTCCTAACGCCACCTCCGCGGGGGTACACGGGTCAACGTACCACTTTTTCGGAAAAGCACACCTTGCGGTGGCCAAACCGCTGGTGTGCAGTGTAGCAAAAACTTGAGCCTCAGAGATGATAAAGCGAAAGAAGTAAGAACCCGTAATGGTCAGCGTTACTCATAAGGACAACCAGAAGGGAACAAACACTTTTGCTCTTGAGGCAAAACTTAAGTGAAAAACACCGTTGCTCGTTGGGAGCAACCTAAAGAGACAACACACCTTTGCTCACGAAGAGCAACTTAGAAAGAAACACATTTGTTCAGTGGGCAACTTAGAAAGAAACACCTTTGCTCGTGTCCGCGCCTTACCCATTTAACCTCGCGAAATTACCTCACCTTTGCGTGTGTGTCGTCCGGCGTTTGGTACGTCCGGATTGTGCGGTCCGTTGCCAACAATGTCCTGCACTCCTGAAGGATAAGGCAAGTTCAAGACAAGGATCCGAAACTCACACCGACTCCCACCCATGTGCGGCGGAGTTTCCCGCCCGACCGGCCCGTGCAGCGCCAACTCCGCCCGAGCACAGCACCCCGCGGCCCAGCCCGGGTGCAGGGCGACCCCGCGGCACACAGCCCGCGCGGGCGCCCCCACCTTGCGGGCGGCCCACGCGCGCGCCAGCGCGCCGCGCGGGCGCATGCCCGATGCGGAGGCGGCCCCGGCGCGGCACCAGCCCGCGCGGGCGTCCCATTTGCGGGCGCCCCGCGCGGCCAAGCGGCCGCGCGGGCGCATGCCCGCGGTGTGGAGGCGACCCCGCGCGGCACCAGCCCGCGCGGGAGCCTTACCTGCGGGCGGCCCCGCGCGGCCAAGCAACCGCGCGGGCGCATGCCCGCGGTGCGGAGGCGAAACCCGCGCGGCACCACCCGCGCGGCGCCCCCCTTGCGGGCGGCCCCGCGCGGCCAAGCACCGCGCGGGCGCATGCCCGCGGTGCGGAGGACCCCGCGTGCGAACACCAGCCACGCGCGGGCGCCCCACCTTGCGGGCGGCCCCGCGCGGCCAAGCGCCGCGCGGGCGCATGCCGCGGTGCGGAGGCGACCCCAGCGCGGCACCAGCCCGCGCGGGCGCCCCACCTTGCGGCGGCCCCGCGCGGCCAAGCAACGCGCGGGCGCATGACCGCGTGTGGAGGCGAAACCGCGCGGCACCCAGCCCGCGCGGGCGCCTTACCTTGCGGGCGGCCCCCGCGCGGCCAAGCGCCGCGCGGGCGCATGCCCGCGGTGCGGAGGCGACCCCGCGCGGCAACCAGCCCGCGCGGGCGCCCTACCTTGCGGCGGGCCCGCGCGGCAAGCGCCGCGCGGCGCTGCCGCGGTGCGGAGGCGACCCCACGCGGCACCAGCCCGCGCGGGCGCCCCACCTTGCGGCGGGCCCCGCGCGGCCAAGCGCCGCGCGGGCGCATGCCCGCGGTGCGGAGGCGACCCCGCGCGGCACCAGCCCGCGCGGGCGCCCCATCTTGCGGGCGGCCCCGCGCGGCCAAGCGCCGCGCGGGCGCATGCCGCGGTGCGAGGCGACCCCTCGCGCGGCACCACTCCCGCGCGGGCGCCCCACCTTGCGGTGCGGACCCGCGCGGCCAAGCGCCGCGCAGGGCGCATGCCCGCGGTGCGGAGGCGACACCGCGCGGCACCAAGCCCGCGCGAGGGCGCCACTACCTTGCCGGCGGCCCGCGCGGCCAAGCGCCCGCGCGGGCGCCCCGCCCGCGGCCGGCCTGGCGGCGGCGGTGGCGGCGCTCCCGCGAAGGCTCCACCCCGAACGTCTATTCTAAAGAAACTAATAAAAACTCACCTTTGATCCGCCGGAAAGAGACGGAAAGGGATCGTCCTAACGTTGCCGGCTTGATCCACGCGTGCAAGCAACCCTCCGTCCTTTTCTCCCTTCTCTTTTTCCTTCTCGTGGCGTCTCTTAAAGAGGAACCCTAGCCGTCTTTTCCTCTTTTCTTTTTCCTTCTCGTGGCGTCCTCTTAAAGAGAAACCCTAGCCGTCTTTTCCTCTTTTCCTTTTTTTTTTTTTTTTTTTTCCTTCTCGTGGCGTCTCTTAAAGAGAAAACCCTAGCCGGTCTAATGAAGCGACCTAGGAGGGAACGCATAAAACCCTAGGTTCCTCAAAGGTTTACAAGGTGATTTAAATAATAGGGACAGATCCGGTGGCTAGAAATACCTCGAGAAAACGTGCCGATCGTCCGCACGGATCCCGGGGCGCCTAAGTAGGGTTCGAACTTCGGAAAATTATTCCGGGTGAACCGGGAGTCGGATCTGAAACCGATCGCGCCCACCGTATCTCTAATTCGCGAGCCCTTCCGCCTAAAAATGTCCGCGAGCCCCGACGGATTCCCCGGCAGAACACTAAAATTGTCCCTCAGTCGGGCAGTCGAGAACAGGGGGTGACGGGGAGGGTCACGGAAAGTCAGGTCTTACATCACTCACTAATAAAAACAAGTTTCGTCCCCGAAACTTAACTCCCGCCTGCGGCGAAGGGGGTCCGGGTAGCACTCCTTCATCCTTGATTCGGGTTCCCAAGTTGTCTCACGTTCTTCCAGATTGCTCCCAAAACGCCTTCTCGTAGGGAAAAGTCCGACTTCGTAGCTTTTCAGTCCTCCCGCGCTAGGGTCAGCACCGGCTCTTCCCTCGTAGTTCAAGTTTTCTTTGAACTCGATTCGCAGAGTCGTCACGCACCTCGCGACGGATTGGGGGATACTTCCGAAGCGTGGAATGCGCGGACACGACCAGAACTCGGTCGAGGTTTGGTGGTAGGGCGAGGCGATGTGCCACGGGGCCGACGCACTCCGGGATCCCAAACAGCCCCCACGTACTATGGCGCAACTAGCCTCTCAGCCCGACCCGCTTCGCCCCTGATCGTCCCAACAAATCGGGGGTTTGCAGCGCTTACCGCACAATGCTTTGTACGGTGTCACCCGGAGTGCTTGTCTGGAAATTGACTGTCGTAGGCGTACTCGACGAGGGTAGGTAGCGTGACCATCCGCCATCCAAAACCAATATGCACGCTCGGAGTATGTCCTCGAGGATCTGGATCGCCCGTCCGGATTGCCCATCCATCTGAGGTGGAAGGCCGGGCTGAAGTGTGGCTTGGCCCGAAGTGGTAGGTAGCGGCGTCCCGTGTAGCCTCGCAACTCATCGATGTATACTCGGTTAGTCGGTCACGTGCCCAGATCGTAACCCTTCAATGGTCCTAACCACCGTCTTCGCCGTAGGTTCGGCTCCTTCTGGGTGGAAGGGCGCTTCCGGCTTTGGTGGTCTGTGGGTATGTTACCGTGGGCCCCGAAGAGATAATGCCTCGACAGTCTCAGGACGAGGACGACCGCGGCAAACCCCGGGTCGGGTGTCGGTTAGTTCTACATGTAGTCCTTGAATTGCCCTGTCGCATAGGCTACGACTCTTCCTTACTGCCTTAGTACTCCCTCCAGTCCAGTTCGCGATGCAGTGCAGCATACCTCGAAGTCTTCCCCGGGCGTGGGTACGGCGAGCACGGGCGCCCTTGTTAATCGCTTTTTTAGGCTCTTCACAGCTTTCCTTAGCATTGGGCCGTCCAAAAGAACTTGGCTCCCTTCCGGGTCGAGCGGTTCAAGGAAGTGCATGCTCTTTACAGGGCTTCATCTAATTCCGGGCAGTCAACGCGCAGCTGCAAGCTCCTCCTCTGTTCCCGCGCCAGTAGAACGGCCATGCACCCAGCCGGTGCCTTCCGCCCTTTACTTTTTACTACTAAGTGCATGGTCCCCAGGTAGGAAGAAACATATGAGCGCGCGCCTAAGTAGATCAAGGCCTAATCCGGTTGGTTGTGGACGAAAGAAAGAAAGGAACTTAGAAAAGAAAAGGGGGTATCTGAAGACTACGCCAACGGCGGATTCCCGCAATCCCTTTTAAAGGCGTTCGCCCCCTCCCCAAAAGATCCGGGGAAAAGCAAACAGAAAAACAACGAAGCTATTACTAAGAACGAGACATAACCGAAACACACAACGGAAAAGAAAGGATGGTATAACTCACGAGACCTGGGGGGGGGGGGGGGGTTTGGTCGGGGTCAGTCAGGGATGGTTTTACTCAGGGTTCGACGGATGTCCCCAACCAAAAAGAAGTAGTTCAAGTATTACCTGTCGTCACTCGGTTCGGGACGTTGCTCCGTCTGCTGGGGCGGCTGGGGGTAGCCCTCCCGCAACCCCTGGGCCAGCGCCGCACTGCGTGGTTGGGCAGGGTCCTGGTATCGTACGAGTCCGCCGACGGCGAGCCGTCGGGTCGGTCCTTCTGTGGGTTGGGAGCCGCGGCATCCTCTCGTCTCTCCGGTTGTGGCGTTGCGGCTGTAGCGGCCTGTTCTCGGGGACATGAAGCGCGGGTGTGATCTGATTTGCCGCAACCTTGCAGTGGGAGTACCTCCAAAGGCAGTTCGTCACTCGATGCGCCTTTCCGCAGATGACGCAGGGCCCTTATAGCGACTCCGGGGTTCCTGTCGGTACCCGCCCACCCTTCCTTGCATTTTCCAGGTGTTGGTTCGCCCGGTACCTTGGTTTGGGGCTCCCCTGCAAGGCGGGGGTGGCGGCTTGCTCTGCCTTCGACAGGTCCCGGCGCCGGGGGCCTAGTGACGCCTGGCTTCTGGGGGCACGTGTAACGCGTGTGACCCGGTCTACCACACCGGAAACAGTGATCATCCCGCCAGGGGCAGCCCATCATTCGATGCGCGCCGCCACAAATGACGCACGGCTTCGGTGGGTCGGGCCCCTCCTTCTTCACTGGTCCAAACTCCGGTTCTACCTTTGGACGTTTGGTCGCACGGCTCACCAGATAGGGGTCCTCTGCCGGGTCAGGGTTAGGGGCAACCCTTGCCGGGCGTACTCTTGCTCCGCACGCATGGCCAAGTTGACTGCATCGTGATAGGTGGGAAATCCTGCCGGTGGCATCCCGCGAGGGGTACCGTCCCATGGGCCGTGGTGGAAGTAGTCAACACTCTCAACGATCCCGCGTCAGCATGCACAGACGCTCCGTGAGAGTCAGCAGCTGTCCTGCCACATCGCGCAGTTGGTTGCGCAGCAAGCGGTTCGCTCCGGCTGCGGCGTCCATTTCCGTCGGTCGCCGCCCACTGTGTTGGACTGCTATTGTATCTGCGTACATAATGAAAGCATACCGATCATCACAAAACATAGAGACATAACTGACAAGGTAACCTGGCTCCTAAAGGGTTCTACTTAATCTCTACCCTCCCCCACGTACACTCGTGTTCTATTATTTATCCCGTGTTCACTTTATTACTCAGCAGCCAGAGTATTGCGCCCGTGGATGTTAGGCCCCGACTGTTGTGGTTGGAGTTTACCCGCTCTGATACCATCTTAATCTGTCACGCCCCGGGGGTTAGCATCGCGCGGAAGAGGAGCCACCGATGCCCCTGAATCAGCCATATATTTTTTTTTGTAAAACAATACTCCCCGGCGCGTGCACAGACCCGCCGCATACACAAATTCGCTCTGTGAACGGGCAGAGTCTCCTTTGTATATGCACGGCGTCTCAACTATAAGGTGCCTCACAAGGCGTAGCACATACAATCTCTAACCACAGCAGTTAAGGTCTCGTTCACATGCAAACCATACAACTCGCGTGAAAATCTATTATTCACTTAGCGCAGGGAGGCCGATGTTTTGAAAGGATAAAGAATCACAAGGTTTTGAAAGCGGCATCCACACGATGCCATCGTTTAATGAAAGACAGTTTGAAAGCCACATAAATCCACAGGGTTTGAAAAAGCTAGGTGCCCACACGACACCCACGTTTTAAAAGTAGTTTTCGCAACCGATTTACTTTGCTTTTTCATTGTTTAAAACGGCCAAGCATGAAAGGAAGCAACAATCCATCATTTATTCAAAAGGAGGATAGGGCAACATCCACTTCGACCCCACGAGGGTATCGCAATCCACATCTAGCTAGCATGAATAATAACTGAAAAGGGAGAAGAAAGTCACTGTATCTGAAGTCACCAAAATGCCAGATCAGCACTCTCGCGGCCTCACCGGTGCCCCAGTACCCGCCCTTGGACGAACCTGTCACGGAGTGGGAAGTCAGTGACTGGAATAAACATAATGAGCAAGAAAACTATAATAATCAAACCACTGTAACCAGAGCAACTGTCACCCCTCATACGTCATCAACATGAATATGTCCTGCACCAAACATAAACCGGGCACCCTCCCGGACACCGCACCGGGCCCCTACCCCGGTGCCCCCCCCCTCCCTGCCGAGCACCTGCCTCGGCCGCCGAGCACCAACCTCGGCGTCATTGCTCACACCCTCCACCTATGAGGGCCCCCATTCCTAACGCCACCATCCGCGTGGGGTACACGGGTCAACGTACCACTTTTCCGGAAAAGCACACCCTTGCGGTGGCCAAACCGCTGGTGTGCGTGTAGCAAAACTTGAGCCTCAGATGATAAAGCGAAAGAAGTAAGAACCGGGGTCAGCGTTACTCATAAGGACAACCAGAAGGGAAAAACACTTTTGCTCTTGAGGAAAACTTAAAGTGAAAAACACCGTTGCTCGTTGGGAGCAACCTAAAGAGAAAACACACCTTTGCTCACGAAGAGCAACTTAGAAAGAAACACCTTGTTCATGTGGAGCAACTTAGAAAGAAACACCTTTGTTCATGTGGAGCAACTTAGAAAGAAACACCTTTGTTCATGTGGAGCAACTTAGAAAGAAACACCTTTGCTCGTGTCCGCCCTTACCCAGTTAACCTCGGCGAAATTACCCACCTTTGCGTGTGTGTCGTCCGGCGTTTGGTACGTCCGCGATTATGCGTCCGTTGCCAACAATGTCCTGCACTCCTGAAGGAATAAGGGCAAGTCAAGACTAAGGATCCGAAACTCACACCGACTCCCACCCATGTGCGGCGGAGTTCCCCGCCCGGCACCGGCCCGTGCAGCGCACACTCCGCCCGAGCACAGCACCCCGCGGCCCCAGCCCGCGGTGCAGGGCGACTCCGCGCGGCACCAGCCCGCGCGGCCGTCCCTCCTTGCGGGCGGCCCACGCGGTGCGGAGGCGACCCCCGCGCGGCACCAGCCCGCCGCGGGCGCCCCACCTTGCGGGCGGCCCCGCGCGGCCAGGCGCCGCGCGGGCGCATGCCCGCGGTGCGGAGGCGGCCCCGCGCGGAACCAGCCCGCGCGGGCGTCCCACTTTGCGGGCGGCCCCGAGCGGCCAAGCGCCGCGCGGGCGCATGCCCGCGGTGCGGAGGCGACCCCGCGCGGCACCAGCCCGCGCGGGCGCCCCACCTTGCGGGCGGCCCCGCGCGGCCAAGCACCGCGCGGGCGCATGCCCGCGGTGCGGAGGCGACCCCGCGCGGCACCAGCCCGCGCGGGCGCCCCACCTTGCGGGCGGCCCCGCGCGGCCAAGCGCCGCGCGGGCGCATGCCCGCGGTGCGGAGGCGACCCCGCGCGGCACCAGCCCGCGCGGGCGCCCCACCTTGCGGGCGGCCCCCGCGCGGCCAAGCGCCGCGCGGGCGCATGCCCGCGGTGCGGAGGCGACCCCGCGCGGCACCAGCCCGCGCGGGCGCCCCACCTTGCGGGCGGCCCCGCGCGGCCAAGCGCCGCGCGGCGCATGCCCGCGGTGCGGAGGCGACCCCGCGCGGCACCAGCCCGCGCGGGGCGCCCCATCTTGCGGGCGGCCCCGCGCGGCCAAGCGCCGCGCGGGGCGCATGCCCGCGGTGCGGAGGCGACCCCGCGCGGCACCAGCCCGCGCGGGCGCCCCACCTTGCGGGCGGCCCCGCGCGGCCAAGCGCCGCGCGGGCGCATGCCCGCGGTGCGGAGGCGACCCCGCGCGGCACCATCCCGCGCGGGCGCCCTACCTTGCGGGCGGCCCCGCGCGGCCAAGCGCCGCGCGGGCGCCCGCCCGCGGCCTGCCTGGCGGCGGCGGTGGCGGCGCTCCCCGCGAAGGCTCCACCCCGAACGTCTATTCTAAAGAAACTAATAAAAACTCACCTTTGATCCGCCGGAAAAGAGAGGAAAGGGATCGTCCTAACGTTGCCCGGTTGATCCCGCGTGCAAGCAACCTCCGTCCTTTTCTCCCTTCTCTTTTTCCTTCTCGTGGCGTCTCTTAAAGAGGAACCCTAGCCGTCTTTTCCTCTTTTCTTTTTCCTTCTCGTGGCGTCTCTTAAAGAGAAACCCTAGCCGTCTTTTCCTCTTTTCCTTTTTTTTTTTTTTTTTTCCTTCTCGTGGCGTCTCTTAAAGAGAAAACCCTAGCCGTCTAATGAAGCGACCTAGGAGGGAACGCATAAAACCCTAGGTTCCTCAAAGGTTTAAAAGGTGATTAAATAATAGGGACAGATCCGGTGGCTAGAAATACCTCGAGAAACGTGCCGATCGTCCGCACGGATCCCGGGGCGCCTAAGTAGGGTTCGAACTTCGGAAAATTATTCCGGGTGAACCGGGAGTCGGAATCTGAAACCGATCGCGCCCCCGTTCTCTAATTCGCGAGCCCTTCCGCCTAAAAATGTCCGCGAGCCCCGACGGATTCCCCGGCAGAACACTAAAAATTGTCCCTCAGTCGGGCAGTCGAAGAAACAGGGGGTGACGGGGAGGGTCACGGAAAAGTCAGGTCTTACAGTACTAGACTCACACAAACCCATCTCGACGACACGACATTTGCGGAAAGCTTAAACGGGTCAAATCGGCCGATTTATCGATCAAAATCTGATTCCCGATCAACGAGGACCTTCAGAATCCCAACAAGATGCCCAGTGGGTGTGAAAATACCATTTAGAGATAGCTAGTATGTTTAATTTGCGATTTGGTCCAAAACAGATCTTACATTGCATAAAAACATCGAGTTAACGGGCTGTTTTGACTCGTTCTTGAAATCCGGGGATCCAAACGGCGTTCTGTAAATTTCAACGCGTTCGTTACGACGAGACGGGTCCCGTGCTCACAAGGTTGGGCTGGCACGAGGCCCGATCACGAAGTTGGCCCATAGTCTTTAAAGGTCCAATATACAACTATGTGGAAACTTAAATTATACTTGATCTTTTTAAAGAATTACAGGGAGCATCATGATCAGTAGGGTGTCTAGGGTTGAGGGCTCACCTTGTGCGCGTCGGAGGCCGGCCGGAGAGCTTGCCGGAGCAAGGTGGTGCACCAACTCAAAGCTACCCAAGGCTCGGTTTGGTGTTCTTGGAGCAACTCGGGTTCAGCTCTGCATCTGAGGTGAGCACAAGCTAGAAGGGGGTCCCCAGGAGGTCTCGGGTCCAAGCTGGGTCGGGCGGCGGCGGCCGGAGGCGGCGGCGGCCGGAGGAGAGCCCGAAAAGGGTGGCTCGGGTGCAACCTTTAAGCCGAGCCACAGGGGGGGTGTCCTAGGTCAAAACAGGGTCATGGGATTCATAATCGAGGCGTCTGGATCGTACCTGTGCAGTTGGCCGGAGGCCAAAGCGGCGGGGATCGCCGGAGAGGAAGCCCGATCCCAACTCGGGTGCAACCCTGAAGCATCAAAGCCCCACGTTAAGGTTGCCATGCATGGTGACCATCGGCTTTAGAACAAGAAAACAGACTCACCTGCACGGTTTCCCGGCGTCGAGACGCGTCGGCGACGCACGGCGGCGGAGCTCGGCCAACCTCGGAGGAGCTCCAATGGCGGATCCCGGCCGGTTGTGTTCGGGCTGGTGCAACTTGGACCAGAAGGTCCCACTCGGTACCAGGAGGCTTCTGGTGGCGGTGGCCGGCGGCTCCGGTGAGCGGCGGCACCGGACGGTGGAGCTCGGGTGAAAGCACAAAAACCAGGAGTTAGGGCTTCTTCGCACGGCTTTAGCGTTCAACTGATCATCCCGAGACTTTGGGGGTAGCTAGCAGTCGTCAAGGCAAGGAGGGTTAACGGTTCCGATCTCTGTTTTAACGGTCGGAAAAATCAGAGACCGAGTTCGTCGGAAAAACGATAATTTCCGGCGAACAAGTCTCTGCCGACGACGGGGACGGCGGCGAGGGCTCGGCCTGTACCAAGAGGGTCTCCTCGATGTCAGAAGTCCTTTGGCATGGCCCACGTGCCAGTTTGAAGAAAAAGAATCCATAAACTCACCTTCGCCGGAAGTTGGAGGAAGGTGGTGTCTCTCACGGCGACGCACGGTGGCGGTAGGGGCCAGGACCACCACAGCTCGGCTTCGACTACACAGAGGATCTCACCGAAGAAGTTTGGAACCGCCCAAAGGCTTCTGTGTGGAGCCTACTCCTTCCAACCCGAGATGAAGAAGAATCGGTTTCCTTCTTCTCCGGCGAGGGGAGGCGGCGGCCGGTGCGGGGAGGTCCGGGGATCGCGGCAGAGGAGAGGAGGGTCTGTTGAGGTGCGGCTGGGGCTGGGCTCAGGGTCTAGGGTTTGTAGAACCCTGGACGTATGTGCTAGTATATATGTAGGGTTGGTCATTTTGCATTTTAGCCCCTCATCTTTCCATATCTACAGCCCAGTCCCTCACAGCACACTTCTCTCACATCCAGGTCCCTCTCCAAGGAGCGGCACGCAAAACGGAGCATAAACTATAGGGCCTATTGTGCAAAACGCCGCGTTTTCCACTGTATGTCACGCTTTTCGAGACACTAGGATCCTCAAACGAAAATTCCGTCAGTGCCATTGCGTCCAAAATGACGAAACCATTCAAAACGACTACCTGGATCACCATGTTCGGAATCCGAACAGTGAATCAGTCAGCGTTGCATTCGTCGGGGTGTCGGAAATTGGGGTTACTATTCATCTACAGTGTTAACTTAAAAACACTGTGCGCAGGCCGCTGTTACATGGGTCCCGATAATTCGCCCGCTTCTTCATCGATTTCTGGCAGATCCGACCGTCAGATCGAAAAGTACTGAATATGAATCTCGCTCAATTCGACGAGACGATCACAACGGTCAATTCGGATTTCCAAGATCATGTCCGGAATGGAAAATAGCCTTTTTGCCTCGTAAAACGTGCAACTTGCACACTGGCGTTTGACCATATTGGCCAACAGGGGTCCTTTGAATTCGAAACCAGATCAAAATTCACTTTTAGACTATTTATTAAAAATAAGATATTTCGAGTTTCTACACGCACTCAGCCTGCGGACAGCCCCGCGCGGCCCCAACTCGCGCGGGCGCCCTACCTGCGGGCGGCCCCGCGCGGCCACGAGCCGCGCGGGCGCTCCGCCCGTGGGTGCGGGCGACCCCGCGTGGCCCCAGCCCGCGCGAGCGCCCTACCTGCGGGCTGCCGAGCGCGGCCACGAGCCGCGCGGGCGCGCTGCCCGCGGGTGTGGGCGACCCCGCGCGGCCCCAGCCCGCGCGAGCGTCCTACCTGCTTGCGGCCCCGCGCAGCCACGAGCCGCGCGGGAGCGCTGCCCGCGGGTGCGGGCGACCCCGCGCGGGCGGGCCCGCGCGGCCACGAGCCGCGCGGGCGCGCTGCCCGCGGGTGTGGGCGACCCCGCGCGGCCCCAGCCCGCGTGGGCGCCCCACCTGTGGGCGGCCCAACGCGGCCCCAGCCCGCGTGGGTGCCCCACCTGCGGGCGACCCCGCGCGGCCCCAGCCCGCGTGGGCGCCCCACCTGTGGGCGGCCCAACGCGGCCCCAGCCCGCGTGGGTGCCCCACCTGCGGGCGACCCCGTGCGGCCATGAGCCGCGCGGGCGCGCTGTCCGCGGGTGCGGGCGACCCCGCGCGGCCCCAGCCCGCGCGGGCGCCCCACCTGCGGGCGGCCCCGCGCGGCACCGACCCACGCGGGCGACCCCGCGGTGGCGGGATCCGCCTCGTCCATGGCGGCGGCGGCGGGGTGATCCCCGATCACTACACTACTCACGAAACCGAAACCGTAAAAGAAGACCTACGCTAATCAAGAACGCCCCAAAAACTCACCTTGATTCGCGAGGGTGAATGGAGGAGGAGGAATCACCCACTTTCGCCCGATCGCCCGCTGGAAGGTCCACCTCTTTCCTTCTCTCTCGGGTCCCCGCGGTAACGTCCTACGCCGGAGGAGAGTCGAGCGAGGGCGAGAATAGGTTGGGTTCCCCGTTCCTTTCCCCTCTCCGGTCACGGTCCCAAAACCCTAGCCGCACGAAATAAAACCGGGGAAAAGAAAAAAAGATTAAGTCCCCGGCTAAAACCCCAGTCCCACCAAATAAAACCAGCGGCTAAGCTACCTCGAAAATCATGCAGAACGTCCGCACGGATTTCAGAGCGTCCAAAAAGACCGCGAACTTCACAAATAAATTCTGGGAGTTCCCGGGGTCCGAATTCGAAACCGATCACGCCGTCATTCTCCGTTTCGCGAGCTCTAGCATTTAAAAATACCCGCGAGCCCCGACGGTCTGTGCCAGAAAACACGAAAAGTTAACCCTCACATGAACCACTACAAATAAACGACGGGGAAAAGCCGGATAAAAAGGTTTGGTCTTACACATATGCTCAACCCTCCCATTAGCCATTTAGACTTTTCTTTTACAGCTTACATTTACCGGATCCGAGGGTTCCAAAAGACGGATGCCTACAACCCCAATCAAACAAGAACAGGTTGTAGCACCGCCTCCCGTAGTGCTCGGCCCAATGTACTTTATTTCCCTTTTTTACTTTTCTTTAAGCATTACTTTCTTTTATTCAATTTAGCCTTTAGCTTAGAGGTTCTTTAACTCTATGTTTTCTCTTTTCCACATAACCTAGAGTACATTTAACTCTATGTTGTACACTCTATAATCAACCTTAGGTTATTCCCTAAGACAATGTCACTCGTTCATCTAGGTTTAACTCCTAGGTTATCTTGCCACTCGTTAAACCCTTAATGTAGGTTTTATTCTAGTTTTGCATCCATTCACTTGTCCTTGTTTTCTCTTAGGTCTTACAACCATCCTACATTTTCTTTATGCTTCTTACATGTTCATTGTTACGGCTTTTTGTGTTTGCATATTTCGTGAGTTGAGTCGGAGTCTTGAAGTGATCAAATTGTCAATCAGCAATTGAAGACTTAGAGAAGATTCAACAAGAGCTCAAGTTGACACTCAGTATTTTGAGTCTTGAAGATTGAAGTTGAAGAACTATGGATCATATACATCAATCTCAAGGAAAATGGATTCGGATTGATCAGGTACGTTTAACTAAATAATTTTGGTGATCCGAATACATTTGAGTAGTTTAGAAACACCTGGATAAGTTTTCATTGCATAAAAGTCAAAAACTATTTTTTCAGGAAATCCGTTCAGGACTGGAAATTCTGTTCAGGACTGTTCTGTTAATCCAGTCCGGACCGTGGAATCCAGTCCGGACCCCGAACCTTATTTTTTTAGGAATTGATGAAAAAAAGACGACAGTCCGGACCGAGCCAATCCAGTCCGGACCGTCGTGCGGGAAAAAATCTGTTAAGCCAGTTTTTGATGCTTATCCTCTTCCAATGGTTTCTAAACTATAAATAGACATTTAGGGTTTCTCAAGAACTACCGATTAATTAATAAAACACTTGAGAGCAACCCTAGAGGCTAGGTTTTTTTATCGTTCTTCTTTATAGCCTCTTTTAGGTCAATTCGACGGTTCTTCCAAGATCTATCTTTTGTCGAATTGATCTAATCTTTGCTTAGAGATTCCTTCTACGGTTCCTCAATGATAATCTAAGCAAAGGATCACCATCGAAGCTTTTATCAAGTTTGCGTCGTGGATTCGACGTAGCATCGTGGATTCGATGTGTTGAAGGCGTTTCGTGGATTCGAAACGTGTGCTCGTGGATTCGAGTGGCGTTCGTGGATTCGAACGTGTGCAGTGGACGTGCAATCGGTGAGCGCAAGGTCCGAAGAAGTTGAAGGAGGGGTTTGAGTCCGTGGAGTCGGTAATCACCTTGTTATTCTTCATTTTCTTAGTGGATTGTTATTGCGTGTTGGTCCCGTGGTTTTTCTCCTGGATTGGAGTTTCCACGTAAATCTCGGTGTGTTGCTTTTATTTTCCGCATCGGTTTTTATTTTGCACTGAGATTGGTTTTATAAGTATTACACCTATTCACCCCCCCTCTAGTTGTTTTGATAGTACCTATTTAGATCCGTGTGGATCCTTAAATATAATAAAAACCAACAATTGGTATCAGAGAGGGTTTTAGGTTTATCTATCATGTCGGGTGAAAGTGGTAATATTTATAGACCTCCTCTTTTTGATGGGACTAATTATGCTTATTGGAAAGTGCGGATGAGAGCTTTTCTCATCGCAATTGATGAGCGGGTATGGCAATCCGTGGAATACGGTTGGGTGCATCCTGTTGAGGAAGTAGAAAATTCTACTACCCCAAAACCTCGCTCTAGATGGTCCAAAGAGGAATTCGAAAGATCTTCTTACAATGGGAAAGGTATGAACACTTTATTTAATTCTCTTTCCTCGACTGAGTTCACACGAATTTCCGCGTGTGAAACCGCGAAGGAAATTTGGGATATTCTCAAAATTACACATGAGGGTACTAATCTAGTAAAAATTCAAAAGCTCCAGATGCTTACAAGTCAATTTGACTCTATTCATATGGATGAGCATGAATTGTTTACTGATTATTACACAAGACTTCAAGATATAATCAACACTTGTGCTAATTTAGGGGAAAAGATCCCGGAGTCGAAAGTTGTAAGAAAGATACTTCGGACTCTTCCGGAACGGTTTAGGGCAAAGGTTACCGCCATTGAAACCGTTAGTCATCCGGATGAGATGAGAGTAGAGGAATTAGTAGGTGCTTTGCAAACTTATGAAATAACTTTTCCTACTAATCAAGTTTCTTCCAAGTCTTCTTCTAAGCTTACAGGTATTGCATTCAAATCAACAAAGGAAGAAGATAGCGAATCAAGTTCAGACGATGAAATCTCTTTTGCCGATTTTGAAGAACAATTGGCGCGGATCGTAAAAAAATTTCGTCGGATGTTTTGGAAGAATTGAACCGATGGATCTTCATCCTCGAAACCATCTAAAGGATCATCGGGTTCTAAATCCTCTAACCTCAAAAGCTTTGCAAAACCTTCTAAGGAAAAAGATGAATTCGAAGGGGAAATCCGATGTTATAGATGCAAAGGCTACGGCCATATTTCAACGGATTGTCCTTCTTTGAAATCATATAAAAAGAAGGCTTTGCAAGCGAAAACTTGGGACGATTCTACTTCTAATGAATCGACCTCAAGTAAAGAGGAAAAAGTCGTTGCCTTTCATGCCTCTCAAATTCCCTCTTCTAATTTTTGCTTATCATCTCTAATCACTGACGCTGCTCCTTTGATTTTGCATGAAACATCAACATCCGGCGGAGAGTCATCAAGTGAGGGGGAGTCGGACGAAGAAGAACTCGTTGAGGCATATCAACAACTTCTTACGGAATCAAAGAAGATGGCCAAGCATATTAAGAAGTTGAGGAAGCAACGACTTGAGATTCAAGACGAGAATCATGCTTTAAAGATCAAACTTCATGATCTCGAGGAGGAACGAGAGCTTTTATTGGATAATAATAAAATCCTCCAAGAAAAGATAAATCAATCGGAAACGATCGTTAATTCCCACATTAACAAGATTGATTTTCTAGAAAAACAGTTTGAGGAAATTCATGTCACCAATCAAGCTTTGACCAGGCAAGTTCATCAACTTAAATCCGACATACAAAGGCTTTCAAACGGTTCCAAGAAACTTGATTGTATGTCCGGATTAGGTCAAACAAACAAGGTTGGTTTGGGATTTAAAAAGAACCAAACTGTGAAGGCTTCAAGTTCCACAACTAAATTGAGAGGAAGAACTTGTCACCAATGTGGACTTGAAGGACACTTGATGAAGATGTGCCCGAAAAAGAGAAAGAGGAATTCTTCGGCAACTTCATCTACGGAGCGAACTCAACGGAATCGAAAGACTCATCAAGTCAAAGGAGTTCACTCAAACCACCAAAGGTCCGAGCCACAACATCAATCATACAAGTGGATCATTGCGAGGCAAAGACCTAAGGTGGATCAACAGTCAAAGCTGTCATCTCCCAACCACAATGAATCAAGACAACCCAAAATCCGACGATTTTGGATTCGGAAAGGTGATATCTTTCCTTGTCTTAAGTTCTAAATAGCTTATGACTGTATGTAATGCTTTGATTGGTTTTCCTTTCATATTTTTCTAAATTTCTGCATTACATGTTTTCAATGCTCTTCATTTTTATGTTTTGTTTTTGAACAAAAGGGTTTTAACGAACAAGTGCATTGAATAAAAAGGGTTTCACTTTCAATCACTCCAATTTAATTTTATATGAATTATCAACTTTATAATCATAATTCTTGAAGATACTTCATTATTTGAGTTTTTGATAGTTATATACATCAAATTTTGGTAATCATGTGTAACCTTTAGATGCTTAACCTATCTCAGTTGTGTGAATTCATTGTGATAAACATGAGACAACCGATAGACTAAAATTTGGGATTTAATTCTTTCACATAAGAGATTGCATTTTCTTACAAGGGTAATGAAATGAATCGCAAAAGATGTGGAAAGAGTTACATCCGAAAGGAGTGTGAAAACTACCACCACATGTTGGAAAGAGCTGCCACCCCGGTCGTCCGGTTAGTGTGTGAAGCTACCACATGTTTTGGATGCTAGAAAAATATTTTTGAAATTTTTAGTTGAAGCATTCGGAGATTTAAATTCAATGTTCTTATATTTTGAACAATTTCCTGGTTGGTATAAGGTGGGATAGTTGAAAGATGCTCAAAGAGCCACCCTTAGGTATTTTAGTGCTTATCTCAAATTTGAAAGGGTAAAATTCAAAATTGATGTCATTTGGAAATCTCTGTAAGTCATCTTTGTAAATCTGTTACATCTTGATAGACTTTGGATCTCAAGATTATTTTTGATGACTAGTGTTTGACGTATATAATATGAAAAACGGTTTATAATGTCTTATCTTTGTTTTTCATGATTTCGGAGTAAATCATTTGAATTTTTGTAAAATTAATTGGATTGAATGACATCTATGTGATCTCATATTATTTTCAAGCACTTAAATTATTTTCTTGATGGAATACAAATTGGTAATTCAAATATTTCAAAATCTGGATTTGTTTCAACAAATTATTTGATTTTTGCTTTCGACTACCGGTACGCAATCTGCATTTTTGTTATATACCGGAACTGTGCTTTTATCTCTCTTTCTCTATAAACTAATGCTGTTAGTGATTTCCTTTTGTCTAGTATGTTTACTGTTTGACAATTTGTGACAAAAAAGGGGAGAAGAGAAATGGGGGAGAAGAGATCATCGAAATAGGGGGAGACGGAGATGAGATCATCGAGATAGGGGGAGATGATGAAAAAGGAGCCGAAAAACAAAAAGAATCAAATGTAGGATTTACATTTAATTTCTAACGACTAACGTTTGATTTTGTTTGGAGTTTTTGTTTTGCAGGATATACATCACTTTAAGACTCCAAATCCTAAGTCATAGAGTTTGTTCTAAGACTGGTTCAAATGTAATTTTTATTTATTGGATCTTTCACGCAAAGAAAGTCATTGTTTAGGTGATGACATTGAGTTTCGATTTTTTGGTTTAAGATGAGTGTCTTGAGCTTTTTATGTATTTTTGGGTTTTGTCACGAAATTGCCAAAGGGGGAGATTGTTACGGCTTTTTGTGTTGGCATATTTCGTGAGTTGAGTCAGAGTCTTGAAGTGATCAAATTGTCAATCAGCAATTGAAGACTCAAAGAAGATTCAACAAGAGCTCAAGTTGACACTCAGTATTTTGAGTCTTGAAGATTGAAGTTGAAGAATTATGGATCATGTACATCAATCTCAAGGAAAATGGATTCGGATTGATCAGGTACGTTTAACTAAATAATTTTGGTGATCCGAATACATTTGAGTAGTTTAGAAACACTTGGATAAGTTTTCATTGCATAAAAGTCAAAAACTATTTTTTCAGGAAATCCGTTCAGGACTGGAAATTCTGTTCAGGACTGTTCTGTTAATCCAGTCCGGACCGTTGAATCCCGTCCGGACCCCGAACCTTGTTTTTTCAGGAATTGCTGAAAAAAAGACGACAGTCCGGACCAAGCCAATCCAGTCCGGACCGTCGTGCGGGAAAAAATCTATTAAGTCAGTTTTTGATGCTTATCCTCTTCCAATGGTTTCTAAACTATAAATAGACATGTAGGGTTTCTCAAGAACTACCGATTAATTAATAAAACACTTGAGAGCAACCCTAGAGGCTAGGTTTTTTTATCGTTCTTCTTTATAGCCTCTTTTAGGTCAATTCGACGGTTCTTCCAAGATCTATCTTTTGTCAAATTGATCTAATCTTTGCTTAGAGATTCCTTCTACGGTTCCTCAATGATAATCTAAGCAAAGGATCACCATCGAAGCTTTTATCAAGTTTGCGTCGTGGATTCGACGTAGCATCGTGGATTCAATGTGTTGAAGGCGTTTCGTGGATTCGAAACGTGTGCTCGTGGATTCGAGTGGCGTTCGTGGATTCGAACGTGTGCAGTGGACGTGCAATCGGTGAGCGCAAGGTCCGAAGAAGTTGAAGGAGGGGTTTGAGTCCGTGGAGTCGGTAATCACCTTGTTATTCTTTATTTTCTTAGTGGATTGTTATTGCGTGTTGGTCCTGTGGTTTTTCTCCTGGATTGGAGTTTCCACGTAAATCTCGGTGTGTTGTTTTTATTTTTCGCATTGTTTTTATTTTGCACTGAGATTGGTTTTATAAGTATTACACCTATTCACCCCCCCTCTAGTTGTTTGATAGTACCTATTTAGATCCGTGTGGATCCTTAAATATAATAAAAACCAACATTCAAAATGCCTTAAAACCTTAAGGCCTGCTAGAGTAGAGCCCTTTTAAGGCAAGGTAAGCTGAATCGATGCCATCTCTTGCTAATGACCAAAAGTGTCTTGGACGAATTTAATAACATGATCATTTTCAATCATTTATTTCTTACTATTTATGCTCATACAAATTTAACCTACAATAGGTTAACATAATTGTCTTTAGGGCTAAACCCTAATTATCCATATTCATGATCTTATTACCCTAACATGCTTACTAACATGCTTCTAAGTCAGAAAATCAAAGGATAAATAGGAGAGATCACCCATTTTCGGAAGAATCCCCCACCTTGATGTTCTTATTACAAGAACTAGGGTTTGATCTATTTCCTCTTCATGAAAATCCCTAAAAAGGGGATTAGAATCATAAGAGATTATTCTTATGTCATATAAACACATAAAAACCTTAAAAGAGGAAAACCCTAAATTTACACTTACCTCTTATGAGGACTTCTTGACCAAAAGAGGAAGGGGAATGAGCTCCAACTCCTTTTGAAAGGCTCCCTTGAAGCCCACCACGAAATCCCCAAGCTCCTTGGAGATCAAATCCCAAGCCCTAACCCTCCACAACCTCCTCTCCTTACTTCTTCTCCTTTTTCTCTTCTTTTCTTCTTCTCTGTTTCCCCCACGCAGAGAGAGAGAGAGGGAGAGTTGGAGAGTGAGAGAGAATGAGGAGAGAGAGGGGGAGAGCTGGGTTTTATGTCAGGGGTGGCTGGGGGGTGAATTTACCAAACTACCCCCACTTACAAAAGAATTCATCTCACTGTCCCAGCATTCTGAGCATTGGGTACCGGTACTCGGGTTTGAGTTCTGGTACATGGCCCTCAGTTCCGATACCAACCCTCGTGTTCCGGTACTAAACCTACGAAATCTCCAACCCAAGGGCTAGAATCTCCTGTTTTGTATAGGGTACCGGTACTCAGCCTTCAGTACCGGTAACCAAGGACTTAGTAACTTTTTTGCTGTTTTCCAAACCGAGAATTCTCTGTCGGTTTCCCATTTAATTCGTTCCGGTACCCCTTGATGCGTACCGAAACCCAATGCAACTGGAAGCCTCACAAGTCTGAAGCTTCAAATTTGCGCGTCGTCGACATGCTTTTCAAACCGAAGGCTCCCGCTTCGATCCGAAACAACCCGAACTCAAATGTATTCATATTTTGAACACATTACAAGTGATTTCACCGCACTTCGCTATTGTGAGGTCCCTGAATCTCCCGCGTAGGGTTCGCCGGTTGTTTGGCAGCTTTTAGGGGCCGTGGATTTGTGGTGCAATTTGGGATTTAGCTTGCATCACTGGAGGCGTACGTGGTGCGTCGTGTTGGCTGCGCGCAATTTGGACACAAGTGGTGGACTTCGGGCTTATAAGGAGACCCCGTGGGAATTTGGAGGACCCGTCGGGTGTTTGGAAGTGATTTCGCGCGATTCAGATGTCAAAATTGGACTCCGGGCAAATTTTGGATTAATGTTACCTCTCCGGCTGCCATCGAGAATTTTTAGAGTTGTATTTTGGCAAATCGGACTTCAGATTTGGACCCGGCGTGGAAAATCGGATCAAGTGGGCTATCCGGGGGCACTCCGCAATTTTCGGATGAGAATTTGGGAAAATGGACATCGTTTTTGGATTCAGCGCGCGAAATCGCTAGGAATGGACTATTTATTTGTTGGATTTGGAGCCCGGATAAAGTACGCATTTTTCGAGGCAAAACGACACGTTTATCGAGGAGTGGCGCGGCACGGAACCCGAGAAGCGGCGCGTTTCCCGAGGGTGTACGGGCGGCGTGCGCGCCTGGCGGGCGTCGCGCGGGACGCGCGGGGGCCGCCACGTGGCGGTCCCCCGTTGGCGCCCGCGCGGGCGCGGGGGGCACGCGCGCCCGTGTAATGGGCGCGTGTCCCGCGCCTGGGTGGCGCGGTGCAACGCGCCCCTGTGGCGGGCGCGTTGCCGCGCACCACGTGGCGCGTGGGCGCGCGCGTGGACCGGGCCGCGCGCGCCCATGCGCTGTGGACCGGCCCGTTGGGGCTCCCCATTGGTCCGTGCCGTGAACCGGCTCCGTGGACCGGCACCGTGGACCGCCCCTCTCCCTCTCTTTCTTTTCTTCTTCTTTCTCCCCCGCACCGCCATGGCTGCTCCTCTTTTTCTTTCTCCTACAACCGAGAGCGAGAGGGAGTGAGGGAGGAGGTTGCGTGAGGTGCGGCGGCGCGACGTGGACCTCGTTTTGCGTGCGAGGACGCCCGGCGGAGCGTTTCGGCGACGGCGGCGCAATCGGGTAGGTTCCGTGTGTTGGTTTTTCTGTATTTTTGTACAGTTTTTGGAGCGTTCTTTTAGACTGTAATTGACCCTCTTGCTCTTTCTTCTGTGTTGGGCACCGTGCACCATTTTGCGTGCGAACTCCGGCACCGTGCACCGTTTTGCATGCGGACTCCATTTTGCGTGCGGATCCTGGCACCGTGCACCGTTTTGCGTGCGAACTCCGTTTTGCGTGCGGACTCCGCTTTGTGTGCAGATCCTGGCACCGTGCACCGTTTTGCGTGCGGACTCCGGCACCGTGCACCGTTTTGCGTGCGGACTCCGTTTTGCATGCTGATCCTGGCAACGTGCATCGTTTTGCGTGCGGACTCCGGCACCGTTCACCATTTTGCGTGCGGACTCCGTTTGGCGTGCGGATTTCGGCACCATGCACCGTTTTGTGTGCGGACTCCGTTTGGCTTGCGGATTCCGGCACCGTGCTCCGTTTTGCGTGCGGACTCCGGCAGCGGACATCGTTTTGCGTGCGAATCGCGTGGAGGGCCAATTGCAAGTTTCTACGAGCAATTGGTGGCTTATTGTGGTGGGTGGCCTTATCTCCAAGTTTTATGGACTGTACAGTAATTCTATTGATGTAGGACTATGCATGATAGTTTATTTCCTTGTGTAGCATGCTAGATTGTTGGAATGGTTATTCCTTTTATCATCTGTTAACATAGTTATCTTGGAACTTGACCTAGCACCCCCGTCATATGTTGCATGTGTAACCAGACCAGTAGAAAACCCTCACTTGGGCTAGGGTTATATTATGCTTAGACATCCACACTGTTCTTTCATTCCTGGACATAGTGTTATCCTCGCCCGGTAGTGGGCCGAGAGGTCGGGACTTGCTTTTAGTGTGGGATGCATTTGCACTCTTGCTTGGGAGCAGAGTGGAGTCTGGTAGTTGTAGCGGGTTGCTTATCTGTGCCGGGAGCCGTTTGGGTAAACGGTAGTCCCGAGAGGCCTATTTCCCTATTGCACAGTCGTGGGAGGGAGCCGTTGAGCAGGCAGTAGTCCCGGGCCATCGAGTATCTTCCTGTAAGTGTTGTGGGGAACCGTTGGGGTTAACGGTGATCCCAGGTCGTTGAGTGTTGTCCGACCGGTATTGTTAGCCTGAGTTGTGGGTCGTTCCTCGGCTGTGGAGTACCTCCAGCCAGTGTACTTGTGCTGCGAGCTGTTGGAGAGGCTAGTGTCTCGTGTTTCGTGTTAGCCGATCAGTTGAGGTCGTCGAGAGTGCTCCGACTGTTATGCGAGATATTTGGGGATCTTGAGTCCTACCGTTCTGAGAGTGAGCGTGGTTTTGTCTATAGCCTGCTTTTTGCCAACGTTGATACTCTATGCCGCGTCGTTTCCCTCAGTTAGAGTCGCGCCCCTGAGATGCCGCTGTGGATACGATGGTTGGCCTGTTGAGGCAGTTTTCCGCAGTGGAGGCAACGATGGGCCTGTTGAGGCAGTTTTGTGCGAGGGATGAGTTAGTCGGACAGGACGCCCCACGTAAATCCTGTCCTCATGTGGATGTGTGGTAGTGGGCAGGTGCGTTCCTAGTCGACAGGCGCAGGCTTGACTGGACCTTGAGGCAGTCAGTTCGTTTTGGTCGATTGAGCACCTTGTGGTGCGAGTGGTCTCATTTACTTTCATCTGTTCCACTTTTGAGTGTCTAGATAGAGGCATGGTAGCTGTAGAGTAGATTCCAGCTTTTCTTGTTCAGATTTCTTTGCCTGTTATCTTTTAACCTCTGGTAGACTTCGTGGGCAGACCGTTGGACTTGTTGACGGCACCCACTGAGAACTACTGTGGGAAGTAGTTCTCACACCCGTCGTGGTGTCTTTTCCCCAGGGACTTCTTCTTCTGTTCCTGTGTTCCTGTTGCTGATCCTTCTGGCCGAGGCGAGGGAGTCGTGAGCTAGTTCCCTATCCGTCGTTGGAGGTGTAGCGGTACCCCTCTTCAGCGGAGAGCTTCAGTAGACTAGTTTACTACTTTACCTCTGTTGAGAGAACTTTGTTGTGAGGTATAGAGTTGTTTTTATTTTACAGTTTGAGAGACTGTTGTAGTGAGGATATTCTTGTATCGAGAGTCTGTACTCTGATGTATTTATTGGAGATACCTCCCTTTTGAGTTTTGTATCAGAGGACTTGTATACGATCGTATTTGGGAGATGGTTATGGTACTATTTTTTTCAGTTGTACAGGGTTTGGTTTTCAGTTTTTAGTAGTTTACTTTCAGCTCTGATATCTGTATCCTGTAGTTGATTTCTTTCTGCAGGTTAGACGCTTCGTCTATACGGCAGTTTCCGTACAGATGGCGGATCTGTTAGCGAGCCCCGGGTCGCAGTTTCGACCCCGGGGCGTGACAGATTAGAGTGGTATCAGAGCCTAGGTTGTAGGTCGTGGTGGACTTAGAAACCCATAGGCTTGTGGTTGGATATTAGGATGACTACGTGAGAGTCGTGACTTTTAGCGAGAGTCCTGATTGAGTTTTTACCTCTCCCAAGAGACG
Source organism: Tillandsia leiboldiana (assembly GCA_029204045.2). Taxonomy (NCBI): domain Eukaryota; kingdom Viridiplantae; phylum Streptophyta; class Magnoliopsida; order Poales; family Bromeliaceae; genus Tillandsia; species Tillandsia leiboldiana. Next base: position 14,731,880 of record CM055061.1, read on the forward strand.
GGATGAGTGTTTGGCATGTTTATATTCCTAAGCGATTATGTTGGCTGCCGACAACATAATACTCTGGAATTGATGACATGTCTTAGACTTTCGCTGGATTGGGTCGTATGGTTGTTGTGTCCTGACGTTTGTTATTGTGCAGCGGATTGCGATACCCCGGAGACGTCGTGTTGTGAAGAGGATACACCCCTCACCTGATGAATACCCCACAGCGGGAGGCAGAACTACCAGAGCAGAGCGAGACCCTGGAGTTTGTGCGTTGAGATAGTTTCCCACTTTAACCGAGAGGGGTCGAATCCCTGAACGGTAAAGGATCGAAAACTTCGATAGGCTGAGCCTAGAAGAGCCTAGAATCTGTTCTTGTTTGATTGGGTTCTAGGCACCGGGTCTATCGGGATTTTCGGATTTTTGCCGGGTCAGTCGGTTCTTCTCGCCTATGAGTGGGGTGTTATTGTGGGAGCCGTTTGGAGTGACGGCGGTCCCAGCTGTGTGGGTATTTTCCCTGGCTGTGTTACCAGGAGGGCATTTCCTTGGCGGAGTTACCAGATGGCATTTTTCCCTGGCTGAGTTACCAGGAGGGCATTTTCCCCGGCTGAGTTACCAGGAGGGCATTTTTCCCTGGCTGTGGTACCAGGAGGGCATTTTTCCCTGGCGAGAGTTACCAGGAGGGTATTTTTCCCTGGCTGAGTTGCCACGGAGGGCATTTTCCCCTGGCTGAGTTTACCAGGAGGGCATTTTTTCCTGGCTGAGTTACCAGGAGGACACTTTCCACTGGCCGAGCTACCAGATGGATACATTGCCCCTGGCTGAGTTACCAGGTGGGCACATGCCCCTGGCTGAGGTACCAGGTGGCACATGCCCTGGCTGAGTACCAGGAGGACACTTTCCACTGGCCGAGACTATCCAGATGGATACATTGCCCTAGCTGAGTTACCAGGTGGGCACATGCCCCTGGCTGAGTTACCAGGTGGGCACATGCCCTGGCTGAGTTACCAGAGGACACTTTCCCACTGCCGAGCTACTAGATGGATACATTGCCCCTGGCTGAGTTACCAGGTTGGCACATGCCCTGGCTGAGTTACCAGGTGGACACATGTCCTGGCCGAGTTACCAGGAGGACACTTTCACTGGCCGACTACCAGATGGATACTTACCCTGGCTGAGTTACCCGGTGGGCACATGCCCTGGCTGAGTTACAGGAGGACACATGCCCTGGCCGAGTTACCAGGAGGACACCTTCCATTGGCCGAGCTACCAGATGGGTACATACCCCTGGCCGGGTTACCAGGTGGGTACATGCCCCTGGTCGAGTTACCAGGTGGTTGCTTTACTGAGATTGAGATGGTCTGACAGGACGCCGAGATTTGGTGGCGTCGAGTTCGTCCTGTTGGACTACCAGGAGCTCAGTTGTTGACTTGGAACCAGTTTCGTGCTTTTGCTGCTCAGGGCCAATTTTCCTGACAGTGTAAGTAGAAACTGGAAGGGGATCTTAGACTCCAGCATCGGGAGTAGACCTCTTCTGGAGTATTTCGCGAGTTTTGCGATTATTGAGTGGTGTACCCCATGTCTACTGGATGAATCCAGGATGTTGAGCTAGTTGAGAAAGGACTGCAGTGGAATATCTATCACTTGGTGTATTCTCGGCGGTGCCAACATTAGATGCAGCGATTGAGCATGCTTAGCGGGTTGACCGAGGATCAGTGATCATGTCAGAGAGGGACGGAGCGCCAGGGACCAACTCCGGGGAGAGGCATCCAGTGCCGCCTGTGTTTGGACAGCCGAATAGATCGAGACCCCCGGGGCCGCCACGATCCCAGTCTGAGGTCGTGAGTCTCACAGAGGAGACAGAGACCAGGAGGTTCTCCACAGCCGTGTATCAGCAGCAGCGGGATGACTGTGTCCTTTGTGGTGGGCTGTATTCTGCGCCGTAGTGTGGCCACAGACAGGGCACAGATCATGGTCTTGACCTAAAGCGGGGTGCATCAGTCGCATTGGCAGCTTCGGCTCCTCCTCCTCCGCTCTTCCAGACAGGCGGAGCTTCGACAGATTAATGGCCAGATAGTTAGGGCACTTCTTCACGGCAGTCCGACGGACGACCACCCCCGAGCGAGAGCGTCTATGTCGCACAGGATGAGGATTCGGGGGCAGCTAGCCATGTGGTGGCAGGTATTAATCTTATCTCCCCTTCACACCCTGAGCGTTATTTGTTACCGGAGCATCGCATTCTTTTCTCTGTAGGGCATTTGCATTGCTCTATGGGCTAGAGATAGGACCCTTAGCTTGTGCTCGTGAGGTTCAGATACCTGATCACGTGTTGCACATAGATGGGTGCTATTGGTCCTGCCCAGTGCAGTTGGGGTCCTGGTTTTGGCCCGTTGATCTTTTGGCCCTTCCTCAGCTCCGGGATTCCGAGTAGTGTAGGTATGTTACTGTGAGGATCTAAGGCCTTGATGCTTGAGTGATACCACACCGTTGATACACGGTGGTGATGCCACACCGTTGATACACGGTTATGATGCCACACCGTTGATACACGGTGGTGATGGCCACACCGTTTATACACGGTGGTGATGCCACATTCCGTTGGTGCACACGGCAGTGATGCCACCCGTTGATACACGTGATGATGCCCACACACGTTATACCACGGTGGTGATGCCACGACCGTTTGTGCACGGCAGTGATGCCACGTTGTAGGTATACAACTGAGAGTTTTGTGGATGTTTTGGACTTTGACCGCGAGTTTGGGCATCAGCTTTATCATCGCCTTGTGAGCCAGTTTCCAGTCCCGTTCACCGACGGTTTGGTTTTCGTCAGGGTGTTCTTTATTAGTAGGGATCGACTTCGACCCGTGGGTCCGTTAGGGTTATGATAGCATATTGAGCGACCAACTGTGGCAACGAGATTGTGTCTCTTGTGGATCCCTTTTGAGGGTAGCCTGCAGTTTGTTGTCCCTCTAGTGGTTTCGGATCGGAGGTGGTAACCGCGTGAGACCCCAGCGTATTGGATTCCCTTCCTTATGGATTAATCTGCGGGTATGCTCGGGTCGTCTTGTTGAGGTTGGCACCATGTTGTGGTTTGGGTGCGTGTTACACTTATGGTTATTTCAGTTTCCCCCAGCCTTTTAGTGGAGCCCTATTAGTTTTTCACGTCTCGCTCAGTAGTGATGTGATGTTTCCTCGCCGTGATTGACTTCCCCTTGAGATTGTGATTGTTGGAGTACGGGGACCCCGTTGCAATTTCTGGCTCGAGAGATGAGAGAATTGCACATCGGGTCATACCGTACTTGTTGTTGTTGTTGCGAGTAATCACGAGGAGCGAGTGGGGTTAGGGAGCTGGAGGCATATTGGTTTATATACCTAGCCATGGCATTCTTGACTCGTGATTGGCTTGATCTAGTTTCGAGGACGAAACTTTCTTTTAGTGGGGAGGGTGTGAGGTCCCGAATCTCCCGCTAGGGTTCGCCGGTTGTTTTTGGCAGCTTTAGGGGCCGTGGATTTGTGGGGCAATTTGGGATTTAGCTTGCATCACTGGAGCGTGCATGGTGCGTCGTGTTGGCTGCGCACCATTTGGGAAACAAGTGGTGGACTTCGGGCTTATAAGGAGACCCCGTGGGAATTTGGAGGACCCGTCGGTGTTTTGGAGTGCATTTCGCGCGATTCATGTGTCAAATTGGACTCCGGCAAATTCTGGATTAATGTTACCCTCATCCGGCTGCCATCGTGATTTTTAGAGTTGTATTTTGGCAAATCGGACTTCAGATTTGGACCCGCGTGAAAATCGGATCAAGTGGGCTATACGGGGCACTCCGCAAGTTTCGATGAAATTTGGGAAAATGGACATCGTTTTTAGATTCACGCGCGAAAATCGCTAGGAATGGACTATTTATTGTTGGATTTGGAGCCCGGATATGCGCATTTTTCGAGGCAAAACGACACGCTTATCGAGGAGTGGCGCGGACGTAACCCGAGAAGCGGCGCGTTTCCCGAGG
>CM055061.1:14735970-14772759 GCA_029204045.2 Tillandsia leiboldiana
AAAAGACCGCGAACTTCACAAATAAATTCTGGAGTTCCCGGGGTCCGAATTCGAAACCGATCACGCCGTCATTCTCCGTTTCGCCGCTCTAGCATTTAAAAATACCCGCGAGCCCCGACGGTCTGTGCCAGAAAACACGAAAAAGTTAACACCTCACATGACCACTACAAATAAACACCGGGGAAAAGCCGTATAAAAAGGTTTGGTCTTACACATATGCTCAACCCTCCCATTAGCCATTTAGACTTTTCTTTTACAGCTTACATTTACCGGATCCGAGGGTTCCAAAGACGATGCCTACAAACCCCAATCAAACAAGAACAGTTGTAGCACCGCTCCCGTAGTGCTCGGCCCACATTACTTTATTTCCCTTTTTTACTTTTCCTTTAAGCATTACTTTCTTTTATCAATTTAGCCTTTAGCGTTAGGGAGGTTCTTTAACTCTATTTTTTCTCTTTTTCCCCATAACCTAGAGTACATTTAACTCTATGTTGTACACCTATATATCAACATAGGTTATTCCCTAAGACAATGTCACTCGTTCATCTAGGTTTAAACTCCTAGGTTATCTTGCCACTCGTTAAACCCTTAATGTAGGTTTTAATTCTATGTTTGCATCCTTCACTTGTCCTGTGGTTAGCTCTTAGGTCGTACAACCTCCTACATTTTCTTTATGCTTCTACATGTTCATTGTTACGGCTTTTTGTGTTGGCATATTTCGTGAGTTGAGTCGGAGTCTTGAAGTGATCAAATTGTCAATCAGCAATTGAAGACTTAGAGAAGATTCAACAAGAGCTCAAGTTGACACTCAGTGTTTTGAGTCTTGAAGATTGAAGTTGAAGAATTGGGATCATATACATCAATCTCAAGGAAAATGGATCGGATTGATCAGGTACGTTTAACTAAATAATTTTGGTGATCCGAATACATTTGAGTAGTTTAGAAACACTGGATAAGTTTTCATTGCATAAAAGTCAAAAAACTATTTTTCAGGAAATCCGTTCAGACTGGAAATTCTGTTCAGGACTGTTTGTTAATCCAGTCCGGACCGTGGAATCCAGTCCGGACCCCGAACCTTGTTTTTTCAGGAATTGCTGAAAAAAGACGACAGTCCGGACCGAGCCAATCCAGTCCGGACCGTCGTGCGGGAAAAATTCTGTTAAGTCAGTTTTTGATGCTTATCTCTTTCCAAAGGTTTCTAAACTATAAATAGACACTTAGGGTTTCTCAAGAACTACCGATTAATTTATAAAACACTTGAGAGCAACCCTAGAGGCTAGGTTTTTATCGTTCTTCTTTATAGCCTCTTTTAGGTCAATTCGACGGTTCTTCCAAGATCTATCTTTTGTCGAATTGATCTAATCTTTGCTTAGAGATTTCTTCTACGGTTCCTCAATGATAATCTAAGCAAAGGATCACCATCGAAGCTTTTATCAAGTTTGCGTCGTGGATTCGACGTAGCATCGTGGATTCGATGTGTTGAAGGCGTTTCGTGGATTCGAAACGTGTGCTCGTGGATTCGAGTGGCGTTCGTGGATTCGAACGTGTGCAGTGGACGTGCAATCGGTGAGCGCAAGGTCCGAAGAAGTTGAAGGAGGGGTTTGAGTCCGTGGAGTCGGTAATCACCTTGTTATTCTTCTATTCTTAGTGGATTGTTATTGCGTGTTGGTCCCGTGGTTTTTCTCCTGGATTGGAGTTTCCACGTAAATCTCGGTGTGCTGTTTTTATTTTCCGCATTGGTTTTTATTTTGCACTGAGATTGGTTTTATAAGTATTACACCTATTCACCCCCCCTCTAGTTGTTTGATAGTACCTATTTAGATCCTTGTGGATCCTATATAAAAACCTACAATTGGTATCAGAGCGGGTTTTAGGTTTATCTATCATGTCGGGTGAAAGTGGTAATATTTATAGACCTCCTCTTTTTGATGGGACTAATTATGCTTATTGGAAAGTGCGGATGAGAGCTTTTCTCATCGCAATTGATGAGCGGGTATGGCAATCCGTGGAATACGGTTGGGTGCATCCTGTTGAGGAAGTAGGAAATTCTACTACCCCAAAACCTCGCTCTAGATGGTCCAAAGAGGAATTCGAAAGATCTTCTTACAATGGGAAAGGTATGAACGCTTTATTTAATTCTCTTTCCTCGACTGAGTTCACACGAATTTCCGCGTGTGAAACCGCGAAGGAAATTTGGGATATTCTCAAAATTACACATGAGGGTACTAATCTTGTAAAAATTCAAAAGCTCCAGATGCTTACAAGTCAATTTGACTCTATTCATATGGAAGAGCATGAATTGTTTACAGATTATTACACTAGACTTCAAGATGTAATCAATACTTGTGCTAATTTAGGAGAAAAGATCCCGGAGTCGAAAATTGTAAGAAAGATACTTCGGACTCTTCCGGAACGGTTTAGGGCAAAGGTTACCGCCATTGAAACCGTTAGTCATCCGGATGAGATGAGTGTAGAGGAATTAGTAGGTGCTTTGCAAACTTATGAAATGACTTTTCCTACTAATCAAGTTTCTTCCAAGTCTTCTTCTAAGCTTACAGGTATTGCATTCAAATCAACAAAGGAAGAAGATAGCGAATCAAGTTCCGACGATGAAATCTCTTTTGCCGATTTTGAAGAACAATTGGCGCGGATCGTAAAGAAATTTCGTCGGAAATTTTGGAAGAATCGAACCGATGGATCTTCATCCACGAAACCATCTAAAGGATCATCGGGTTCTAAATCCTCTAACCTCAAAAGCTTTGCAAAACCTTCTAAGGAAAAAGATGAATTCGAAGGGGAAATCCAATGCTATAGATGCAAAGGCTACGGCCATATTTCAACGGATTGTCCTTCTCCGAAATCATATAAAAAGAAGGCTTTGCAAGCGAAAACTTGGGACGATTCTACTTCTAATGAATCGACCTCAAGTAAAGAGGAAAAAGTCGTTGCCTTTCATGCCTCTCAAATTCCCTCTTCTAATGTTTGCTTATCATCTTTAATCACTGACTCTATTCCTTTGATTTTGCATGAAACATCAACATCCGGCGGAGAGTCATCAAGTGAGGGGGAGTCGGACGAAGAAGAACTCGTTGAGGCATATCAACAACTTCTTGCGGAATCTAAGAAGATGGCCAAGCATATCAAGAAGTTGAGGAAGCAACGACTTGAGATTCAAGACGAGAATCATGCTTTAAAGATCAAACTTCATGATCTCGAGGAGGAACGAGAGCTTTTATTGGATAATAATAAAATCCTCCAAGAAAAGATAAATCAATCGGAAACGATCGTTAATTCCCATATTAACAAGATTGATTTTCTAGAAAAACAGTTTGAGGAAATTCATGTCACCAACCAAGCTTTGACCAAGCAAGTTCATCAACTTAAATCCGACATACAAAGGCTTTCAACCGGTTCCAAGAAACTTGATTGTATGTCCGGATTAGGTCAAACAAGCAAGGTTGGTTTGGGATTTAAAAAGAACCAAACTGTGAAGGCTTCAAGTTCCACAACTAAATTGAAAGGAAGAACTTGTCACCTATGTGGACTTGAAGGACATTTGGTGAAGATTGCCCGAAAAAGAGAAAGAAGAATTCTTCGGCAACTTCATCTACGGAGCGAACTCAACGGAATCAAAAGACACATCAAGTCAAAGGAGTTCACTCAACCCACCAAAGGTCCGAGCCACAACATCAATCATACAAGTGGATCATTGCGAGGCAAAGACCTAAGGTGGATCAACAGTCAAAGCTACAACTCCCCACCACAATGAATCAAGACAACCCAAAATCCGACGATTTTGGATTCGGAAAGGTGATATCTTTCCTTGTCTTAAGTTCTAAATAGCTTATGACTGTATGTAATGCTTTGATTGGTTTTCCTTTCATATTTTTCTGAATCTCTGCATTACATGTTTTCAATGCTCTTCGTTTTTATGTTTTGTTTTTGAACAAAAGGGTTTTTAACGAACAAGTGCATTGAATAAAAAGGGTTTCACTTTCAATCACTCCAATTTAATTTTATATGAATTATCAACTTTACTCCATAATCATAATCTTGAAGATACTTCATTATAGGAGTTTTTGATATTATAGCATCAAATTTTAGAAATCATGTGTGATCTTTAGATGCTTAATCTATCTCGGTTGTGTGAATTCATTGTGATAAACGTGAGACAACCGATAGACTAAAATTTGGGATTTAATTCTTTCACGTAAGAGATTGCATTTTCTTACAAGGGTAATGAAATGAATTGCAAAAGATGTGGAAAGAGTTACATCCGAAAGGAGTGTGAAAACTACCACCACATGTTGGAAAGAGCTGCCACCCCGGTCGTCCGGTTTGTGTGTGAAGCTACCACATGTTTTGGATGCTTGAAAAATATTTTTGAAATTTTTTAGTTGAAGCATTCGGAGATTTAATTCAAAGTTCTTATTTTGAACAATCTCCTGGTTGGTATAAGGTGGGATAGTTGAAAGATGCTCAAAGAGCCACCCTTAGGTATTTTAGTGCTTATCTCAATTTGAAAGGGTAAAATTCAAATTGATGTCATTTGGAAATCTCTGTAAGTCATCTTTGTAAATCCGTTACATCTTGATAGACTTTGGATCTCAAGATTATTTTTGATGACTTGTGTTTGACGTATATAACATGAAAAACGGTTTATAATGTTTTATCTTTGTTTTTCATGATTTCGGAGTAAATCTTTTAATTTTTGTAAAATTAATTGGATTGAATGACATCTATGTGATCTCATATTATTTTCAAGCACTTAAATTTTTTCTTGATGGAATACAAATCGGTAATTCAAATATTTCAAAATCTGGATTTGTTTCAAGAAATTATTTGATTTTTGCTTTCGAGTACCGGTACGCAATCTGCATTTTTGTTATATACCGGAACTGAGCTTTTATCTCTCTTTCTCTATGAACTAATGCTGTTAGTGATTTCCTTTTGTCTAGTATGTTTACTGTTTGACAATTTGTGACAAAAAGGGGAGAAGAGAAATGGGGGAGAAGAGATCATCGAAATAGGGGGAGACGGAGATGAGATCATCGAGATAGGGGAGATGATGAAAAAGGAGCCAAAAACAAAAAGAATCAAATGTAGGATTTACATTTAATTTCTAACGACTAACGTTTGATTTTGTTTGGAGTTTTGTTTTGCAGGATATACATCACTTTAAGACTCCAAGTCCTAAGTCATAGAGTTTGTTCTAAGACTGGTTCAAATGTAATTTTTATTATTGGATCTGTTCACGCAAAGAAAGTCATTGTTTAGGTGATGACATTGAGTTTCGATTTTTTGGTTTAAGATGAGTGTCTTGAGCTTTTTATGTATTTTTGGGTTTTGTCCACGAAATTGCCAAAGGGGGAGATTGTTACGGCTTTTTGTGTTGGCATATTTCGTGAGTTGAGTCAGAGTCTTGAAGTGATCAAATTGGTCAATCAGCAATTGAAGACTCAAAGAAGATTCAACAAGAGCTCAAGTTGACACTCAGTATTTTGAGTCTTGAAGATTGAAGTTGAAGAATTATGGATCATGTACATCAATCTCAAGGAAAATGGATTCGGATTGATCAGGTACGTTTAACTAAATAATTTTGGTGATCCGAATACATTGAGTAGTTGAGAAACACTTGGATAAGTTTTCATTGCATAAAAGTCAAAAACTATTTTTTCAGGAAATCCGTTCAGGACTGGAAATTCTGTTCAGGACTGTTCTGTTAATCCAGTCCGGACCGTTGAATCCCGTCCGGACCCCGAACCTTGTTTTTCAGGAATTGCTGAAAAAAAGACGACAGTCCGGACCAAGCCATCCAGTCCGGGACCGTCGTGCGGGAAAAAAATCTATTAAGTCAGTTTTGATGCTTATCCTCTTCCAATGGTTTCTAAAACTATAAATAGACATGTAGGGTTTCTCAAGAACTACCGATTAATTAATAAAACACTTGAGAGCAACCCTAGAGGCTAGGTTTTTTATCGTTCTTCTTTATAGCCTCTTTTAGGTCAATTCGACGGTTCTTCCAAGATCTATCTTTTGTCAAATTGATCTAATCTTTGCTTAGAGATTCCTTCTACGGTTCCTCAATGATAATCTAAGCAAAGGATCACCATCGAAGCTTTTATCAAGTTTGCGTCGTGGATTCGACGTAGCATCGTGGATTCAATGTGTTGAAGGCGTTTCGTGGATTCGAAACGTGTGCTCGTGGATTCGAGTGGCGTTCGTGGATTCGAACGTGTGCAGTGGACGTGCAATCGGTGAGCGCAAGGTCCGAAGAAGTTGAAGGAGGGGTTTGAGTCCGTGGAGTCGGTAATCACCTTGTTAGTCTTTATTTCTTAGTGGATTGTTATTGCGTGTTGGTCCTGTGGTTTTTCTCCTGGATTGGAGTTTCCACGTAAATCTCGGTGTGTTGTTTTTATTTTTCGCATTGTTTTTATTTTGCACTGAGATTGGTTTTATAAGTATTACACCTATTCACCCCCCCTCTAGTTGTTTGATAGTACCTATTTAGATCCGTGTGGATCCTTAAATATAATAAAAACCAACATTCAAAATGCCTTAAAACCTTAAGGCCTGCTAGAGTAGAGCCCTTTTAAGGCAAGGTAAGCTGAATCGATGCCATCTCTTGCTAATGACCAAAAGTGTCTTGGACGAATTTAATAACATGATCATTTTCAATCATTTATTTCTTACTATTTATGCTCATACAAATTTAACCTACAATAGGTTAACATAATTGTCTTTAGGGCTAAACCCTAATTATCCATATTCATGATCTTATTACCCTAACATGCTTACTAACATGCTTCTAAGTCAGAAAATCAAAGGATAAATAGGAGAGATCACCCATTTTCGGAAGAATCCCCCACCTTGATGTTCTTATTACAAGAACTAGGGTTGATCTATTTCCTCTTCATGAAAATCCCTAAAAAGGGGATTAGAATCATAAGAGATTATTCTTATGTCATATAAACACATAAAAACCTTAAAAGAGGAAAACCCTAAATTTACACTTACCTCTTATGAGGACTTCTTGACCAAAAGAGGAAGGGGAATGAGCTCCAACTCCTTTTGAAAGGCTCCCTTGAAGCCCACCACGAAATCCCCAAGCTCCTTGGAGATCAAATCCCAAGCCCTAACCCTCCACAACCTCCTCTCCTTACTTCTTCTCCTTTTTCTCTTCTTTTCTTCTTCTCTGTTTCCCCCACGCAGAGAGAGAGAGAGGGAGAGTTGGAGAGTGAGAGAGAATGAGGAGAGAGAGGGGGAGAGCTGGGTTTTATGTCAGGGGTGGCTGGGGGGTGAATTTACCAAACTACCCCCACTTACAAAAGAATTCATCTCACTGTCCCAGCATTCTGAGCATTGGGTACCGGTACTCGGGTTTGAGTTCTGGTACATGGCCCTCAGTTCCGATACCAACCCTCGTGTTCCGGTACTAAACCTACGAAATCTCCAACCCAAGGGCTAGAATCTCCTGTTTTGTATAGGGTACCGGTACTCAGCCTTCAGTACCGGTAACCAAGGACTTAGTAACTTTTTTGCTGTTTTCCAAACCGAGAATTCTCTGTCGGTTTCCCATTTAATTCGTTCCGGTACCCCTTGATGCGTACCGAAACCCAATGCAACTGGAAGCCTCACAAGTCTGAAGCTTCAAATTTGCGCGTCGTCGACATGCTTTTCAAACCGAAGGCTCCCGCTTCGATCCGAAACAACCCGAACTCAAATGTATTCATATTTTGAACACATTACAAGTGATTTCACCGCACTTCGCTATTGTGAGGTCCCTGAATCTCCCGCGTAGGGTTCGCCGGTTGTTTGGCAGCTTTTAGGGGCCGTGGATTTGTGGTGCAATTTGGGATTTAGCTTGCATCACTGGAGGCGTACGTGGTGCGTCGTGTTGGCTGCGCGCAATTTGGACACAAGTGGTGGACTTCGGGCTTATAAGGAGACCCCGTGGGAATTTGGAGGACCCGTCGGGTGTTTGGAAGTGATTTCGCGCGATTCAGATGTCAAAATTGGACTCCGGGCAAATTTTGGATTAATGTTACCTCTCCGGCTGCCATCGAGAATTTTTAGAGTTGTATTTTGGCAAATCGGACTTCAGATTTGGACCCGGCGTGGAAAATCGGATCAAGTGGGCTATCCGGGGGCACTCCGCAATTTTCGGATGAGAATTTGGGAAAATGGACATCGTTTTTGGATTCAGCGCGCGAAATCGCTAGGAATGGACTATTTATTTGTTGGATTTGGAGCCCGGATAAAGTACGCATTTTTCGAGGCAAAACGACACGTTTATCGAGGAGTGGCGCGGCACGGAACCCGAGAAGCGGCGCGTTTCCCGAGGGTGTACGGGCGGCGTGCGCGCCTGGCGGGCGTCAGCGCGGGACGCGCGGGGGCCGCCACGTGGCGGGCCCCCGTTGGCGCCCGCGCGGGCGCGGGGGGCACGCGCGCCCGTGTAATGGGCGCGTGTCCCGCGCCTGGGGTGGCGCGGTGCAACGCGCCCCTGTGGCGGGCGCGTTGCCGCGCACCACGTGGCGCGTGGGCGCGCGCGTGGACCGGGCGCGCGCGCCCATGCGCTGTGGACCGGCCCGTTGGGGCTCCCCATTGGTCCGTGCCGTGAACCGGCTCCGTGGACCGGCACCGTGGACCGCCCCTCTCCCTCTCTTTTCTTTTCTTCTTCTTTCTCCCCCGCACCGCCATGGCTGCTCCTCTTTTTCTTTCTCCTACAACCGAGAGCGAGAGGGAGTGAGGGAGGAGGTTGCGTGAGGTGCGGCGGCGCGACGTGGACCTCGTTTTGCGTGCGAGGACGCCCGGCGGAGCGTTTCGGCGACGGCGGCGCAATCGGGTAGGTTCCGTGTGTTGGTTTTTCTGTATTTTTGTACAGTTTTTGGAGCGTTCTTTTAGACTGTAATTGACCCTCTTGCTCTTTTCTGTGTTGGGCACCGTGCACCATTTTGCGTGCGAACTCCGGCACCGTGCACCGTTTTGCATGCGGACTCCATTTTGCGTGCGGATCCTGGCACCGTGCACCGTTTTGCGTGCGAACTCCGTTTTGCGTGCGGACTCCGCTTTGTGTGCAGATCCTGGCACCGTGCACCGTTTTGCGTGCGGACTCCGGCACCGTGCACCGTTTTGCGTGCGGACTCCGTTTTGCATGCTGATCCTGGCAACGTGCATCGTTTTGCGTGCGGACTCCGGCACCGTTCACCATTTTGCGTGCGGACTCCGTTTGGCGTGCGGATTTCGGCACCATGCACCGTTTTGTGTGCGGACTCCGTTTGGCTTGCGGATTCCGGCACCGTGCTCCGTTTTGCGTGCGGACTCCGGCAGCGGACATCGTTTTGCGTGCGAATCGCGTGGAGGCCAATTGCAAGTTTCTACGAGCAATTGGTGGCTTATTGTGGTGGGTGGCCTTATCTCCAAGTTTTATGGACTGTACAGTAATTCTATTGATGTAGGACTATGCATGATAGTTTATTTCCTTGTGTAGCATGCTAGATTGTTGGAATGGTTATTCCTTTTATCATCTGTTAACATAGTTATCTTGGAACTTGACCTAGCACCCCCGTCATATGTTGCATGTGTAACCAGACCAGTAGAAAACCCTCACTTGGGCTAGGGTTATATTATGCTTAGACATCCACACTGTTCTTTCATTCCTGGACATAGTGTTATCCTCGCCCGGGTAGTGGGCCGAGAGGTCGGGACTTGCTTTTAGTGTGGGATGCATTTGCACTCTTGCTTGGGAGCAGAGTGGAGTCTGGTAGTTGTAGCGGGTTGCTTATCTGTGCCGGGAGCCGTTTGGGTAAACGGTAGTCCCGAGAGGCCTTATTTCCCTATTGCACAGTCGTGGGAGGGAGCCGTTGAGCAGGCAGTAGTCCCGGGCCATCGAGTATCTTCCTGTAAGTGTTGTGGGGAACCGTTGGGGTTAACGGTGATCCCAGGTCGTTGAGTGTTGTCCGACCGGTATTGTTAGCCTGAGTTGTGGGTCGTTCCTGGCTGTGGAGTACCTCCAGCCAGTGTACTTGTGCTGCGAGCTGTTGGAGAGGCTAGTGTCTCGTGTTTCGTGTTAGCCGATCAGTTGAGTCGTCGAGAGTGCTCCGACTGTTATGCGAGATATTTGGGGATCTTGAGTCCTACCGTTCTGAGAGTGAGCGTGGTTTTGTCTATAGCCTGCTTTTGCCAACGTTTGATACTCTATGCCGCGTCGTTTTCCTCAGTTAGAGTCGCGCCCCTGAGATGCCGCTGTGGATACGATGGTTGGCCTGTTGAGGCAGTTTTCCGCAGTGGAGGCAACGATGGGCCTGTTGAGGCAGTTTTGTGCGAGGGATGAGTTAGTCGGACAGGACGCCCCACGTAAATCCTGTCCTCATGTGGATGTGTGGTAGTGGGCAGGTGCGTTCCTAGTCGACAGGCGCAGGCTTGACTGGACCTTGAGGCAGTCAGTTCGTTTTGGTCGATTGAGCACCTTGGGTGCGAGTGGTCTCATTTACTTTCATCTGTTCCACTTTTGAGTGTCTAGATAGAGGCATGGTAGCTGTAGAGTAGATTCCAGCTTTTCTTGTTCAGATTTCTTTGCCTGTTATCTTTTACCTCTGGTAGACTTCGTGGGCAGACCGTTGGACTTGTTGACGGCACCCACTGAGAACTACTGTGGGAAGTAGTTCTCACACCCGTCGTGGTGTCTTTTCCCCAGGGACTTCTTCTTCTGTTCCTGTGTTCCTGTTGCTGATCCTTCTGGCCGAGGCGAGGGAGTCGTGAGCTAGTTCCCTATCCGTCGTTGGAGTGTAGCGGTACCCCTCTTCAGCGGAGAGCTTCAGTAGACTAGTTTACTACTTTTACCTCTGTTGAGAGAACTTTGTTGTGAGGTATAGAGTTGTTTTTATTTTTACAGTTTGAGAGACTGTTGTAGTGAGGATATTCTTGTATCGAGAGTCTGTACTCTGATGTATTTATTGGAGATACCTCCCTTTTGAGTTTTGTATCAGAGGACTTTGTATACGATCGTATTTGGGAGATGGTTATGGTACTATTTTTTTCAGTTGTACAGGGTTTGGTTTTCAGTTTTTAGTAGTTTACTTTCAGCTCTGATATCTGTATCCTGTAGTTGATTCTTTCTGCAGGTTAGACGCTTCGTCTATACGGCAGTTTCCGTACAGATGGCGGATCTGTTAGCGAGCCCGGGTCGCAGTTTCGACCCCGGGGCGTGACAGATTAGAGTGGTATCAGAGCCTAGGTTGTAGGTCGTGGTGGACTTAGAAACCCTAGGCTTGTGGTTGGATATTAGGATGACTACGTGAGAGTCGTGACTTTTAGCGAGAGTCCTGATTGAGTTTTTACCTCTCCCAAGAGACGGGATGAGTGTTTGGCATGTTTATATTCCTAAGCGATTATGTTGGCTGCCGACAACATAATACTCTGGAATTGATGACATGTCTTAGACTTTCGCTGGATTGGGTCGTATGGTTGTTGTGTCCTGACGTTTGTTATTGTGCAGCGGATTGCGATACCCCGGAGACGTCGTGTTGTGAAGAGGATACACCCCTCACCTGATGAATACCCCACAGCGGGAGGCAGAACTACCAGAGCAGAGCGAGACCCTGGAGTTTGTGCGTTGAGATAGTTTCCCACTTTAACCGAGAGGGGTCGAATCCCTGAACGGTAAAGGATCGAAAACTTCGATAGGCTGAGCCTAGAAGAGCCTAGAATCTGTTCTTGTTTGATTGGGGTTCTAGGCACCGGTCTATCGGGATTTTCGGATTTTTGCCGGGTCAGTCGGTTCTTCTCGCCTATGAGTGGGGTGTTATTGTGGGAGCCGTTTGGAGTGACGGCGGTCCCAGCTGTGTGGGTATTTTCCCTGGCTGTGTTACCAGGAGGGCATTTTCCTTGGCTGAGTTACCAGGATGGCATTTTTCCCTGGCTGAGTTACCAGGAGGGCATTTTCCCAGGCTGAGTTACCAGGAGGGCATTTTTCCCTGGCTGTGTTACCAGGAGGGCATTTTCCCTGGCTGAGTTACCAGGAGGGTATTTTTCCCTGGCTGAGTTGCCAGGAGGGCATTTTCCCTGGCTGAGTTACCAGGAGGGCATTTTTTCCTGGCTGAGTTACCAGGAGGACACTTTCCACTGGCCGAGCTACCAGATGGATACATTGCCCCTAGCTGAGTTACCAGGTGGGCACATGCCCCTGGCTGAGTTACCAGGTGGGCACATGCCCTGGCTGAGTTACCAGGAGGACACTTTCCACTGGCCGAGCTACTAGATGGATACATTGCCCCTGGCTGAGTTACCAGGTTGGCACATGCCCTGGCTGAGTTACCAGGTGGACACATGTCCTGGCCGAGTTACCAGGAGGACACTTTTCACTGGCCGAACTACCAGATGGATACATTACCCCTGGCTGAGTTACCCGGTGGGCACATGCCCTGGCTGAGTTACCAGGAGGACACATGCCCTGGCCGAGTTACCAGGAGGACACCTTCCATTGGCCGAGCTACCAGATGGGTACATACCCCTGGCCGGGTTACCAGGTGGGTACATGCCCTGGTCGAGTTACCAGGTGGTTGCTTTACTGAGATTGAGATGGTCTGACAGGACGCCGAGATTTGGTGGCGTCGAGTTCGTCCTGTTGGACTACCAGGAGCTCAGTTGTTGACTTGGAACCAGTTTCGTGCTTTGCTGCTCAGGGCCAATTTTCCTGACAGTGTAAGTAGAAACTGGAAGGGGATCTTAGACTCCAGCAGTAGGGGAGTAGACCTCTTCTGGAGTATGTTCGCGAGTTTTGCGATTATTGAGTGGTGTACCCCATGTCTACTGGATGAGATCCAGGATGTTGAGCTAGTTGTGAAAGGACTGCAGTGGAATATCTATCACTTGGTGTATTCTCGGCGGGTGCCAACATTAGATGCAGCGATTGAGCATGCTTAGCGGGTTGACCGAGGATCAGTGATCATGTCAGAGAGGGACGGAGCGCCAGGGACCAACTCCGGGGAGAGGCATCCAGTGCCGCCTGTGTTTGGACAGCCGAATAGATCGAGACCCCCGGGGCCGCCACGATCCCAGTCTGAGGGTCGTGAGTCTCACAGAGGAGACAGAGACTAGGAGGTTCTCCACAGCCGGTGTATCAGCAGCAGCGGGATGACTGTGTCCTTTGTGGTGGGCTGTATTCTGCGCCGTAGTGTGGCCACAGACAGGGCACAGATCATGGTCTTGACCTAAAGCGGGGTCATCAGTCGCATTGGCAGCTTCGGCTCCTCCTCCTCCGCTCTTCCAGACAGGCGGAGCTTCGACAGATTATGGCCAGATAGTTAGGGCCACTTCTTCACGGCAGTCCGACGGACGACCACCCCCGAGCGAGAGCGTCTATGTCGCACAGGATGAGGATTCGGGGGCAGCTAGCCATGTGGTGGCAGGTATTAATCTTATCTCCCCTTCACGCACTTGAGCGTTATTTGTTACCGGAGCATCGCATTCTTTTCTTCTGTAGGGCATTTGCATTGATCTATGGGCTAGAGATAGGACCCTTAGCTTGTGCTCGTGAGGTTCAGATACCTGATCACGTGTTGCACATAGATGGGTGCTATTGGTCCTGCCCAGTGCAGTTGGGGTCCTGGTTTTTGGCCCGTTGATCTTTTGGCCCTTCCTCAGCTCCGGGATTCCGAGGTAGTGTAGGGTATGTTACTGTGAGGATCTAAGGCCTTGATGCTTGAGTGATACCACACCGTTGATACACGGTGGTGATGCCACACCGTTGATACACGGTTATGATGCCACACCGTTGATACACGGTGGTGATGCCACACCGTTGATACACGGTGGTGATGCCACACCGTTGGTGCACGGCAGTGATGCCACACCGTTGATACACAGTGATGATGCCACACCGTTGATACACGGTGGTGATGCCACGCCGTTGGTGCACGGCAGTGATGCCACGTTGTAGGTATACAACGGTGAGAGTTTTGTGGATGTTTTGGACTTTGACCGCGAGTTTGGGCATCAGCTTTATCATCGCCTTGTGAGCCAGTTTCCAGTCCCGTTCACCGACGGTTTGGTTTTCGTCAGGGTGTTCTTTATTAGTTAAGGGATCGACTTCGACCCGTGGGTCCGTTAGGGTTATGATAGCATATTGAGCGACCAACTGTGGCACGAGATTGTGTCTCTTGTGGATCCCTTTTGAGGGTAGCCTGCAGTTGTGTTGTCCACTCTAGTGGTTTCGGATCGGGAGGTAACCGAGTGAAGACCCCAGCGTATTGGATTCCCTTCCTTATTGGATTAATATGCGGGTATGCTCGGGTCGTCTTGTTGAGGTTGGCACCATGTTGTGGTTTGGTGCGTGTTACACTTATGGTTATTTCAGTTTCCCCCAGCCTTTTAGTGGAGCCCTTTAGTTTTTCACGTCTCAGCTCAGTAGTGATGTGATGTTTCCTCGCCGTGATTGACTTGCCCCTTGAGATCTGTGATTATTGGAGTACGAGGGACGCCCGTTGCAATTTCTGGCTCGAGAGATGAGAGAATTGCACATCGGGTCATACCGTACTTGTTGTTGTTGTTGCGAGGTAATCACGAGGAGCGAGTGGGGTTTAGGGAGCTGGAGGCATATTGTTAGATACCTAGCCATGGCATTCTTGACTCGTGATGGGCTTGATCTAGTTTCGAGGACGAAACTTTCTTTTAGTGGGGGAGGGTGTGAGGTCCCGGAATCTCCCGCGTAGGGTTCGCCGGTTGTTTGGCAGCTTTTAGGGGCCGTGGATTTGTGGTGCAATTTGGGATTTAGCTTGCATCACTGGAGGCGTGCATGGTGCGTCGTGTTGGCTGCGCACAATTTGGACACAAGTGGTGGACTTCGGGCTTATAAGGAGACCCCGTGGGAATTTGGAGGACCCGTCGGGTGTTTGGAAGTGATTTCGCGCGATTCAGATGTCAAAATTGGACTCCGGGCAAATTCTGGATTAATGTTACCTCTCCGGCTGCCATCGGGAATTTTTAGAGTTGTATTTTGGCAAATCGGACTTCAGATTTGGACCCGGCGTGGAAAATCGGATCAAGTGGGCTATCCGGGGGCACTCCGCAATTTTCGGATGAGAATTTGGGAAAATGGACATCGTTTTTAGATTCAGCGCGCGAAATCGCTAGGAATGGACTATTTATTTGTTGGATTTGGAGCCCGGATAAAGTGCGCATTTTTCGAGGCAAAACGACACGCTTATCGAGGAGTGGCGCGGCACGGAACCCGAGAAGCGGCGCGTTTCCCGAGGGTGTACGGGCGGCGTGCGCGCCTGGCGCGCGTCAGCGCGGGACGCGCGGGGGCCGCCACGTGGCGGGCCCCCGTTGGCGCCCGCGCGGGCGCGGGGGGCACGCGCGCCCGTGTAATGGGCGCGTGTCCCGCGCCTGGGGTGGCGCGGTGCAACGCGCCCGTGTGGCGGGCGCATTGCCGCGCGCCACGTGGCGCGTGGGCGCGCGCGTGGACCGGGCGCGCGCGCCCATGCGCTGTGGACCGGCCCGTTGGGGCTCCCCATTGGTCCGTGCCGTGAACCGGCTCCGTGGACCGGCACCGTGGACCGCCCCTCTCCCTCTCTTTTCTTTTCTTCTTCTTTCTCCCCCGCACCGCCATGGCTGCTCCTCTTTTTCTTTCTCCTGCAACCGAGAGCGAGAGGGAGTGAGGGAGGAGGTTGCGTGAGGTGCGGCGGCGCGTCGGGGACCTCGTTTTGCGTGCGAGGACGCCCGGCGGAGCGTTTCGGCGACGGCGGCGCAATCGGGTAGGTTCCGTGTGTTGGTTTTTCTGTATTTTTGTACAGTTTTTGGAGCGTTCTTTTAGACTGTAATTGACCCTCTTGCTCTTTTCTGTGTTGGGCACCGTGCACCGTTTTGCGTGCGGACTCCGGCACCGTGCACCATTTTGCGTGCGGACTCCGTTTTGCGTGCGGATCCTGGCACCGTGCACCGTTTTGCGTGCGGACTCCGTTTTGCGTGCGGACTCTGCTTTGCGTGCGGATCCTGGCACCGTGCACCGTTTTGCGTGCGGACTCCGGCACCGTGCACCATTTTGCGTGCGGACTCCGTTTTGTGTGCGGATCCTGGCACCGTGCATCGTTTTGCGTGCGGACTCCGGCACCGTGCACTATTTTGCGTGCGGACTCTGTTTGGCTTGCGAATTTCGGCACCGTGCACCGTTTTGCGTGCGGACTCCTTTTGGCTTGCAGATTCCGGCACCGTGCTCCGTTTTGCGTGCGGACTCCGGCAGCGGACGTCGTTTTGTGTGCGAATCGCGTGGAGGCCAATTACAAGTGTCTACAAGCAATTGGTGGCTTATTGAGGTGGGTGGCCTTATCTCCAAGTTTTATGGACTGTACAGTAATTCTATTGATGTAGGACTATGCATGATAGTTTATTTCCTTGTGTAGCATGCTAGATTGTTGGAATGGTTATTCCTTTTATCATCTGTTAACATAGTTATCTTGGAACTTGACCTAGCACCCCCGTCATATGTTGCATGTGTAACCAGACCAGTAGAAAACCCTCACTTGGGCTAGGGTTATATTATGCTTAGACATCCACACTGTTCTTTCATTCCTGGACATAGTGTTATCCTCGCCCGGGTAGTGGGCCAAGAGGTCGGGACTTGCTTTTAGTGTGGGATGCATTTGCACTCTTGCTTGGGAGCAGAGTGGAGTCTGGTAGTTGTAGCGGGTTGCTTATCTGTGCCGGGAGCCGTTTGGGTAAACGGTAGTCCCGAGAGGCCTTATTTCCCTATTGCACAGTCGTGGGAGGGAGCCGTTGAGCAGGCAGTAGTCCCAGGCCGTCGAGTATCTTCCTGTAAGTGTTGTGGGGAACCGTTGGGGTTAACGGTGATCCCAGGTCGTTGAGTGTTGTCCGACCGGTATTGTTAGCCTGAGTTGTGGGTCGTTCCTGGCTGTGGAGTACCTCCAGCCAGTGTACTTGTGCTGCGAGCTGTTGGAGAGGCTAGTGTCTCGTGTTTCGTGTTAGCCGATCAGTTGAGTCGTCGAGAGTGCTCCGACTGTTATGCGAGATATTTGGGGATCTTGAGTCCTACCGTTCTGAGAGTGAGTGTGGTTTTGTCTATAGCCTGCTTTTGCCAACGTTTGATACTCTATGCCGCGCCGTTTTCCTCAGTTGGAGTCGCGCCCCTGAGATGCCGCTGTGGATACGATGGTTGGCCTGTTGAGGCAGTTTTCCGCAGTGGAGGCAACGATGGGCCTGTTGAGGCAGTTTTGCGCGAGGGATGAGTTAGTCGGACAGGACGCCCAACGTAAATCCCGTCCTCATGTGGATGTGTGGTAGTGGGCAGGTGCGTTCCTAGTCGACAGGCGCAGGCTTGACTGGACCTTTGAGGCAGTCAGTTCGTTTGGGTCGATTGAGCACCTTGGGTGCGAGTGGTCTCATTTACTTTCATCTGTTCCACTTTTGAGTGTCTAGATAGAGGCATGGTAGCTGTAGAGTAGATTCCAGCTTTTCTTGTTCAGATTTCTTTGCCTGTTATCTTTTACCTCTGGTAGACTTGGTGGGCAGACCGTTGGACTTGTTGACGGCGCCCACTGAGAACTACTGTGGGAAGTAGTTTCACACCCGTCGTGGTGTCTTTTCCCTAGGGACTTCTTCTTCTGTTCCTGTGTTCCTGTTGCTGATCCTTCTGGCCGAGGCGAGGGAGTCGTGAGCTAGTTCCCTATCCGTCGTTGGAGTGTAGCGGTACCCCTCTTCAGCGGAGAGCTTCAGTAGACTAGTTTACTACTTTTACCTCTGTTGAGAGAACTTTGTTGTGAGGTATAGAGTTGTTTTTATTTTTACAGTTTGAGAGACTGTTGTAGTGAGGATATTCTTGTATCGAGAGTCTGTACACTGATGTATTTATTGGAGATACCTCCCTTTTGAGTTTTGTATCAGAGGACTTTGTATACGATCGTATTTGGGAGATGGTTATGGTACTATTTTTTTTCAGTTGTACAGGGTTTGGTTTTCAGTTTTTAGTAGTTTACTTTCAGCTCTGATATCTGTATCCTGTAGTTGATTCTTTCTGCAGGTTAGACGCTTCGTCTGTACGGCAGTTTCCGTACAGATGGCGGATCTGTTAGCGAGCTCGGGTCGCAGTTTCGACCCCGGGGCGTGACAGCTATTCCGCGGAGTCGATGCACTACAGTATATCTGGTCCGAATGTGACACCCCCGGAATTTGGATTAGTCCTCTATATAAATGATATAATAGGACTAAATCTCTAACCCGGCTATAGCATTTTGGATGGTAGCAAGATCCAAGAGGAACATGAGAGTTAAGCGTGCTAGAGCTAGAGTAGTTCTAGGATGGGTGACCCCCTGGGAAGTGGGGCGTCATAGTTGGTATCAGAGCCATTCACCAGCCGGAAATGTGAGATGAGTCTCGGCTGAGCCAGGGTTATATAGCGGGTAGAGCGAGGCTCCCTGGCTAATGACTGTTGTGAGTGGAGTGCAGCTCCTCACAAGGTCGGCTAAGGCTAGCGAGACAAGTCTCACATCGCCTGGTGCTTGTGAGTGTGCTTGAGCCTGACGTGGACGTCAGGGCTTAAAGGGGGGAAGAATGTGACACCCCCGGAATTTGGATTAGTCCTCTATATAAATGATATAATAGGACTAAATCTCTAACCCGGCTATAGCATTTTGGATGGTAGCAAGATCCAAGAGGAACATGAGAGTTAAGCGTGCTAGAGCTAGAGTAGTTCTAGGATGGGTGACCCCCTGGGAAGTGGGGCGTCATACCGAAAGTCCTCCTCTCACCCACGTCACTCCAATGTAGGGGTGATCGACACCTACGTCCATACAACGCCTCAAACGGAGCCATCTAGATGCTCGCCTGATAGATGTTGTTGTACGCGAACTCAGCTAATCCTGGGTGTCGGTACCACCCTCCTCCAAAATCGAGAACGCACGCTCTCAACATCCTCTAGGGTCTGAATGGTGCGCTCCGACTATCTATCTATGGGTGGAATGTAGAGCTAAATCAAGGTACAACTGAGCAAGTCGCTCCAAAGGCCAAGTCGTCTGTATTGGAAGGAAGTGAGCAGACTTGGTGAGTCTGTCCATAATCACACAAACCGCATCGGCTCCACTCTGTGCTCTAGGCAGCCCCACAACGAAGTCCATAGTGATATGGTCCCATTTCCACTTGGGAATTGGAAGGCTTTGCAACTTGCCAGCAGGTACTCGGTGCTCTGCTTTTACTTCCTGATAAGTTAGACAATGAGCCACAAACCACCACTACAAGAAAATTTATCTATTGTGGCGAAACTAATGGCCACAATAATATATAAATTGGTCACAAAATACTTATTGTGGCCAAATTAGCTTCACCACAACGTCGCCACAATAGGACTGCTACAAAAGATTATTGTGGCCAAAATTTTAATTCGCCACAAAAAGCACTATGAATTTGCGGCGATAGAATTCGTCACAAAACTTCTAACCTCCTCTACAAAAGGTTACCATATGGCTACAGATAGTGATTAAAATAATAATTAATATTCTAACATTTTGTGGCCAAAATTACTTTTGGCCACAAAAGACATCATATAATTTATGACCAAATATTAAATTAACCACAATATGTGGTGTAAATATAGTGGCGAAATTAAGTAGTCGGCCACAAATAATATTGAAAGTATTGTGACAAATTTATTTGATGGCCACACATAATGCCACACATTTGATGGCCAAATATTAAATTGGCCACAAAATATAGTATAAATATAGTGGCGAAATTAAGTAGTCGGCCACAAATAATGTTGAAAGTATTGTGACAAATTTATTTGATGGCCACACATAATGCCACACATTTTATGGCCAAATATTAAATTGGCCACAAAATATAGTGTAAATATAGTGGCGAAATTAAGTAGTCGGCCACAAATAATGTTGAAAGTATTGTGACAAATTTATTTGATGGCCACACATAATGCCACACATTTTATGGCCAAATATTAAATTGGCCACAAAATATAATGTAAATATAGTGGTGAAATTAAATATAGTGGCCACAAAATTTATTTGGCTGGAACAATATTTGGCCACACTATATTTACATCACATTTTTTGGCCAAATATTGTTCCAGTCACTGTAAAGTTTTCAAATTACATATATTGTGGCTATTTATTATTTAGCCACAGAAAATTTGTAGTACTAATTTAAATAAAAAAAAATAAATTTTACACATTATTACTGCACAATAATAGTTGAATACTACTCAATCAGGATTTAAACATAATATCAATCACAATAATCAAGATATGTTCAACAAAATACAGAAATCAAATATATGTTCAACTGACATAATCAAAATAAGCTAACAGTTAATTGTTTACATTAGAATAAAGATAATAAAAATTCTATGCTAAAAGTAAAATGAAATTCTTGAGATGATCCAACTCGGAAATATTGACCTTCCAAGGTTTAGTCCTGTACAATAAAAAAGAATAATGATAAGAATTATGCATATATATTATCTATTTATTTTATCAAAAAAGTAAAATATATTGCTAATTTATACTCCAACTTACCTTTCTTGTCGATGGTGGCTGAATAGGCACACGCAATCCCATTTGAGAAAGTTGTTCCATCATATTACGCATTTGAGAATTCATCTCGTCACGCATCTGTGCTTGCATTTCAGCAATTCGTGCCTCAGCTTCTTTCTCCTTTTGGCTCATCCGCTCATCCATTTCAGCAATTCGTGCCTCAGCTTCTTTATCCCGTTGGCTCATCCGCTCCTCCACCTCAATTTGAATTCGTGTTGTCATTTATTTTTCCATCTCTGCTCGTACTTGCGCATGAATCCTTTGTCCTCTAGAACCACCACTTTCAATAGGAGTAGGACCTCGGCCCATACCACGAATGTAGCTCGAACGATGACCAAGTGCTAATGTATATGCTTGTTACGTGGACAGGGTGTCTTTTCCATAATTTTTTAATTGATCATCATGAAGTTCTTTCATCCGCTCATATGCATCTTCAGCATCTTTATCAACCCAACTGCCATCTCTCTTCCTCCTCACCTTTTCCCACAGCCTCATATATTCGGGCTTTTCCTCTCGCTCTATCATTTGCTCCGATGTAAAGTTTTCTGTAGGGTTCCTCTGTTAACGCACATAGAAACTATTTTAGATAATAATTACACTTTAAAAATAAGAATGTAAAATTATCTCCAATGTAAAATTAATAGGCTATTAGATGGAAAGAAGAAATTACCATATAATGTATAGTCCTAGCAATCGACATTGTACCCACACGCGCAACCATAGTTTGTTTGCTTTTGTTTGCATGGTTTGCCTCACTAATACGCTATTAATTTGAGAAAATAGTTAGTAAATCATATATATATATATATATATATATATATATATATATATATATATATATATATATATATATATATATATATATATATATATATATATATAATAAAGAAAATAAAATATATTTAGAACTATAAAATTCTTTGTTACCTTAAACTTTGGATCGTTTCAATAGTTAATAAGCCAATTCCAATCCTTTTGATCAATTTCCTCAGGACAATGCGCTTGCCTTTGTTCATCAGTCTTATACTTTTTGTAATGAAATTTATACAAACGATGATGCCATGCATTGAAATGATGACGAAGTTGTTACACAATAACACCAAGAACATGAACCTCGTCCAGAAGGGTAAATTTTTCCTTTAAAATAGTAGTATAAATATAAAAAGAACAAAAACAAATAAACAAATAATTAGTAATATAGTAACTATAAAAGATTTTATTTAAAACAAAGTAAAAAGAGGAAATCATAATAAATACTTACATGAACAAGTTGAACCATCTTATCAATTGTATAAGTAGGGATTTTACTCCACTTATCAACATTCAATGGCGCATGTTGTTTGACTATTTGAGATGTCTCCGTGATGAATTGTTGGGCATTGTCACCAACTACTCGTCGTAGGTCTGATGTAATCTTTAACGGTGGTTTGGTCGTCCCAGTTGATTTTCTTATTTTGGCCCACTTTATACCAAAAGTCTTTCCACGTGTTCTCTTTCTATTAGTACACGAAGCTGACATAAAACAATAAAATTCGTTATTTTACAAAATAACAAATATGAATATTAGCTATATTTTCAAAAAATAAATAATTTGTATGGAATTGAAAAGAATGTAAATAAGTTTTAGAAAGAAACTATATTGCTCTAAGTAATTAGTAATACCAGCACTACTCCCATTGATTGCATTGTGTGAATCTGTTGATAGACGATCTGCTCGAGGTTGTGGTATATTAGATTCCATTCGTGGGTGATGCTCCCCAAACTCTTCATTTGATGGTGTTGTATTGGCCTGTTGAGATACAGTGGCCTGTTGAGATACAGCCCGACTCCTACTATTTTCGTGTCTTGCTCTGCTCGTCATTTTATCTGTAAAAAAATTCATTAGAAAAATATCAATTGTAGATTAAGAGAACAAAAAATATAATTGAAGTTTATAGAGATAGAAATATTTTTTATAGAAAGAATTATAAAAAGGAGAACATATAATAAAAAAAAGTATACAAGACAACTTACCGCAGATAATATCATACCAATTAATCGTGCAATCCTATTCATCTTCGGCATCTTCCATTTGTTCATCCCCCTCTACGTCTTCACCAACTAAAGTTTCATCTTGTGCAATTTGTTCTATTTCTTCGAACAATTGATGATCTTTATTGATAATAATGCTATCAACATCATTTCTCCTCAAAGAAGAAATTACATCATCACTACTAGCAATATATTCTGGTAATGAATTAGAAGTTATATTCCTTTCCATATCAACTTGTTCCAAAATAAGTTCTTCATCATCAATTGACTCTTCATCAGTGATAGAAAAATTATAGAAGTTTCGAGGTGTTGTCTTGATAACTAACCGCCAATCAGAATTTTTATTATCTGCTACGTAATAAACTTGTTCCACTTGACATGCTAAGGCATAAGGCTCGTTGACTGCCAAGTGTCGAGTAAAATTAATAAGGGTGATTCCATTGGCTTCCTTCTTAAAACCTCTACCCTCATTATAAGTGTCCCACCAGTCACACTTAAACATTATTATTTTATTTCCTCCGTCATAATCCAATTCAATAATATCCTGTAAAACTCCATAATAATCTCTATTCTCCGATTGCTCATCACCTTTGACGACAACACCGCTACTTTGAGTTTGGCATCTATTCTCGCGCTTATGAGTGTGAAACCTATAGCCATTGACTATGTAGCCCGTATAGTGATTCACCATTTTATTTGGTCCACAAGCTAAATTTAAAAGTTCGACACTCACGTTTTCAGTACTTTCATGATATAAGTGTGTTACCTGTTACGAGACAAATATATAGAAAAGTTAAATAATTATTAATAAAAAAGAATTACTAAGTATATAATTTTAGTACATTCACTTACTCGTTGTTTAAACCATTTAACAAATGTTGCATCCTGTCGTTTTGTCACATTAATAGAATCCTCCTTTTCCAATTCTATCCGATGTTCTCTATGTGAATTAGCAAAGAATTATAATTAGTAGTTTAGATAAATAACTAACAAATAAAAAAAATACTCAAATTAATTATTTGTGATTAATCTTACTCAAGGAAAGATTGAACTTCATCACAATTTTTTAGGACATAAAGTTGAGCACGATTCCATTCTTCCTGAGTTAGTTTCTTGAAAATTCCCTTGCCATTATTAAGTGGCCTTCCATTTCGTCGAAAAATGGATAACTTTGAGGTATGATCTTCATAACCCTCAAAGTTTCTCTCAGATCGATTGAATTTTGTCTCAACTCTATTCAAATATTTAGAACAAAAGTTTAAACATTCCTCTGCAATGTAGCCTTCGGCAATAGATCCTTCTGGATGTGCTTTATTACGCACATACGACTTCAACTTGCGCAAAAACCTATCACAAAATAATCTTAAATTATTCTATTTCTAATAGTATTAATAGTAAAAATTTATAAACTATAAAATAAATAACACCTATTACCTTTCAAATGGATACATCCAGCGATAATGCACAGGACCAGCCAATTTTGCTTCATATGGGAGGTGAATAGGCAAGTGCAACATAATATCAAAAAATGCAGGTGGAAAGATCCTTTCCAATTTGCAAAGTGTAATTATAATATTTTCCTCCAATCTTTCTAATGTATCCAACTGTAAAGTCTTCGAACATAGCTCTTTAAAGAATACACTTGGTTCCACTAGTGGTTCGTATACCTCTTTCCGTAAAATACCACGAAAAGCTGGTGCTAGATGATCGTGAAGAAAAACATGACAATCATGAGTTTTCATTCCAGATAACTTTCCTTCTTTTTTATTGACGCATCGAGAGATATTGGACGAATATCCATCTAGCACTTTCATGTTAAGTAGAAAATCACAAATATCTCGTCTTTCTTTTAAAGTTAAAGTGTAACATGCTTGAGGAATAACATAATTATCACCATTATTTATAGGATGTAACTCAGATCGCACTCCCATTTCTTTAAGGTCAAGTCGAGCGTTTAAAGTATCTTTTGTTTTTCCATCAATACCAAATAGTGTACCCACAACATTGTCATGAATATTCTTCTCAATGTGCACCACATCAAGATTATGATGCATTAGAAGTGTTCTCCAATAAGGCAATTGCAAAAATATACTTTTGTTTTTCCAATTGTAAATTAAGGTAGGCTCACTCCGCTTTCTTTTATCTCTGAACTTGCCAAATCTCACATTTGTAACCTCGCTTAACTGTTCAAGTATTTCATCACTATCCAATTTTTGTTTTGGAGCTTGTCGATTTTCTATCGTTCCATCAAATGCCTTTTTATCTTTTCGCCATTTATGATCGGGTTTCAAAAAACGCCGATGTCCCATATAACACATCTTCCGTCCATACTTTAATCGAAGAAAGCAGGTATTTTTATTGCAATTTAGACAAGCCAGTGCTCCTTTAGTACTCCAACAAGATAAATTGGCATATACTGGAAAATCATTTATAGTCCACAGTAATGAAGCATGGAGCTGGAAATTAGATTTACTAAATGCATCATAAGTTTCAATTCCAACATTCCATAAATTATTTAATTCATCTATTAAGGGTTGTAAATAGACATCAATATCATTCCCTGGCGCTCGTGGACCCGGAATCATCATAGACATTATGAAATAAGAGCTTTTCATACACATCCATGGCGGTAAATTGTATACAACTAAAATAACTGGCCATATACTATATGAAGTACTCATCAATCCGAAAGGATTAAAGCCATCACTTGCTAATCCTAACCGGACATTACGTGAATCAGAAGCAAAGGAATGATGCAATTCATCAAACGACTTCCATACCAAGGAATCTGCTGGATGCCTTAAAATCCCATCATCATGTCGTTTTTCTTTATGCCATCGCATTGGAGAAGCTGTCTTGGATGACATATACAACCTTTGTAATCTTGGTATGAGAGGAAAATAATGCAAAGTTTTTTCAGAAATCTGTTTTCCACTCTTCATTTTACGACCATGAGTATTATTTTGATCATCATCACCATATTTCCACCTAGAAGTTTGGCATACTGGACAACTTTCATATTTTTCATATTCTTTCCAATAAAGAATACAATCATTTTTACATGCATCAATTTTAATATAATCCAAACCTAGATCCCGAATATACTTTTTTGCTTCATAATAATTCTTCGGAAGTGTTTCACCAGAAGGAAGTGCCCTTTTCTTCAATTGGAGTAGCGCAGTAAATGATTTATCGCTCCAACCATGAAGACATTTAAGTTGTAATAAATTTACAATATACTCCAACTTAGAGAACTCTTTACATCCGGGATATAATTCTTGTTTTGCATCCGCTAATAATTGGTAAAATCTTTTTGCAGACTCATTTGGTTCCTCCAAGTTGAAATGCACAGAGTCATTTATATTTTCAGATGGATTCAAATCTTGTAAAAGTTCATGCATCTCATCACTACTCTCCTCTTCACTCTCTCTGTTATCATTATCGGTGCTTTTGCTACTCTGATCTGGGTGTTCTTCCCCATGGCACGACCACCATTTGTAATCTTTTAATATCCCATGCAAGATAAGATGCCCAAATACAACATCTCGAGTATGAAAAGCACCATTGACACATTTATAACAAGGGCACCGAACTTTATCTCCTCTCGCCGCATGTGCAAATGCATAGTCAAGAAAACTATTCACTCCTGTTATGTATTTCGAATCTTGCCTATTATCCATATCCATCCAAGTCTTATCCATCTTAATATTTATATATCTGCAGTATATTTAGATATTATTAGATGTGACTTCGAAATTACCATTTGTTTTAATTGTACAATCAATTATAAATTATTTATGGTAATACAATAAATTTCTAATTTGAATTACCATTTGTTTTAGTTGATTTAAATTTGAACTCAAGTTTTATAATTATTTGATTCAAATAAGAACTCAAGTTGTAATTGTACAATCAGGTATAAATTATTTGTCGTAATGCAATCAATTTCTAATTTGATTTTTTTGAAAATACTATATTTCAAATCAAACTAAGTCCACACTAGGTTATATTGCAAGATTAATCTATCTACTCATTCTCAGCAGTAATTAGGTTATATTGCAAGACTAAAAACTAATTCTTTTACTCCGTGGTGTTACGGCATTTTGGTGTTGGCATATTTCGTGAGTCAAGTCAGTGAGTTGAGTCGGAGTCTTAAAGGGATCAAATTGTCAATCAACAATCAAAGACTTAGAGAAGATTCAACAAGAGCTCAAGTTGACACTCAGTGTCTTGAGTCTTGAAGATTGAAATTGAAGAATTGTGGTTCAGTTACATCAATCTCAAGAAGAAAGTATTCAAAAGGATCAGGTATGGTTAACTAAATAATTTTGGTGATCCGAATACTTTCTTATAGTGTAGAAACACTTAGATGAATTTTTAATTGCATAAAAATCAAAAACTGGACATGGGGCATGTTCAGGATCCGGATAAGATGATCCAATCCGGATCCCGAAGGGTATTAGTTCATGTGCAAATCCAATCCGGATCCAAGCCTATTCTGATCCGGATCCCGAACATTGGATGTTGCTGAAATTCATGAACGATCCGGATCGAGAAGTTCAATCCGGATCCCGAACCCTTGGTTTTCTGGAATTGTCTTTCTCGCTACGACGATCCGGATCGCAGTAAATCCGATCCGGATCGCCGCCCGTAAAATTTCCAGATAAGGTAAGTTTTTGATTCTTATCTCTTTCCAAAGGTTTCTAAACTATAAATAGACATTTAGGGTTTCTCAAAAACGTGGGAGCTACGGCCGATCAACTGAAAAAACACTTGAGAGCAACCCTAGAGGCTAGGTTTTTATCGATCTTCTTTATAGCCTCTTTTAGGTCAATTCGATGGTTCTTTCAAGAACATATCTTTTGTCGAATTGATCTAATCTTTGTTTAGAGATTTTTCCCATGGATCTTCGTTGATAATCTAAGCAAAGGATCACCATCGAAGCCAATTTTCTTACCGGCTGAGTTTGCGTCGTGGATTCGACGTGGCATCGTGGATTCGGTGTGCTAAAGGCGTTTCGTGGATTCGAAACGTGTGCTCGTGGATTCGAGTGGCGTTCGTGGATTCGAACGTGTGCAGTGGACGTGCAAAATCGTTGGAGCGCAAGGTCCGAAGAAGTTGAAGGAGGGGTTAAATCCGTGGAGACGGTAATCACCTTGTTATTCTTCTTTTATTAGTGGATTGTTATTGCATGGACATCCAACCGGTCAGCGCAAGGTCCGAAGAAGCTGAAGGAGGGGTTGAGTCCGTGGAGTCGGTAATCACCTTGTTATTCTTCTATTCTTAGTGGATTGTTATTGCGTGTTGGTCCCGTGGTTTTTCTCCTGGATTGGAGTTTCCACGTATATCTCGGTGTGCTGTTTTTATTTCCGCATTGGTTTTTATTTTGCACTGAGATTTGGTTTTATAAGTATTACACCTATTCACCCCCCCCCCTCTAGTTGTTTGATAGTACCTATTTAGATCCTTGTGGATCCTATAAAAACCTACAATTGGTATCAGAGCGGGTTTTAGGTTTATCTATCTTGATGGGTGAAAGTGGTAATATTTATAGACCTCCTCTTTTTGATGGGACTAATTATGCTTATTGGAAAGTGCGGATGAGAGCTTTTCTCATCGCAATTGATGAGCGAGTATGGCAATCCGTGGAATACGGTTGGGTGCATCCTGTTGAGGAAGTAGGAAATTCTACTACCCCAAAACCTCGCTCTAGATGGTCCAAAGAGGAATTTGAAAGATCTTCTTACAATGGGAAAGGTATGAACGCTTTATTTAATTCTCTTTCCTCGACTGAGTTCACAAGAATTTCTGCGTGTGAAACCGCGAAGGAAATTTGGGATATTCTCAAAATTACACATGAGGGTACTAATCTTGTAAAAATTCAAAAGCTCCAGATGCTTACAAGTCAATTTGACTCTATTCATATGGAAGAGCATGAATTGTTTACAGATTATTACACTAGACTTCAAGATGTAATAAATACATGTGCTAATTTAGGAGAAAAGATCCCGGAGTCGAAAATTGTAAGAAAGATACTTCGGACTCTTCCGGAACGGTTTAGGGCAAAAGTTACCGCCATTGAAACCGTTAGTCATCCGGATGAGATGAGTGTAGAGGAATTAGTAGGTGCTTTGCAAACTTATGAAATGACTTTTCCTACTAATCAAGTTTCTTCCAAGTCTTCTTCTAAGCTTACAGGTATTGCATTCAAATCAACAAAGGAAGAAGATAGCGAATCAAGTTCCGACGATGAAATCTCTTTTGCCGATTTTGAAGAACAATTGGCGCGGATCACAAAGAAATTTCGTCGGAAATTTTGGAAGAATCGAACCGATGGATCTTCATCCGCGAAACCTTCTAAAGGATCATCGGGTTCTAAATCCTCTAACCTCAAAGGCGTTGCAAAACCTTCTAAAGAAAAAGAAAAAGATGATTTCGAAGGGGAAATCCAATGCTATCGATGCAAAGGCTACGTCCATTTTTCAACGGATTGTCCTTCTCCGAAATCATATAAAAAGAAGGCTTTGCAAGCGAAAACTTGGGACGATTCTACTTCTAATGAATCGACCTCAAGTAAAGAGGAAAAGGTCGTTAACTTATATGCCTCTCATATTCCCTCTTCTAATGTTTGCTTATCATCTTTAATCACTGACTCTATTCCTTTGATTTTGCATGAAACATCAACATCCGGCGGAGAGTCATCAAGTGAGGGGGAGTCGGACGAAGAAGAACTCGTTGAGGCATATCAACAACTTCTTACGGAATCAAAGAAGATGGCCAAGCATATCAAGAAGTTGAGGAAGCAACGACTCGAGAATCAAGACGAGAATCATGCTTTAAAGATCAAACTTCATGATCTCGAGGAGGAACGAGAGCTTTTATTGGATAATAATAAAATCCTCCAAGAAAAGATAAATCAATCGGAAACGGTCGTTAATTCCCACATTAACAAGATTGGTTTTCTAGAAAAACAGTTTGAGGAGATTCATGTCACCAACCAAGCCTTGACCAAGCAAGTTCATCAACTTAAATCCGACATACAAAGGATTTCAACCGGTTCCAAGAAACTTGATTGTATGTCCGGATTAGGTCAAACAAGCAAGGTTGGTTTGGGATTTAAAAAGAACCAAACTGTGAAGGCTTCAAGTTCCACAACTAAATTGAAAGGAAGAACTTGTCACCTATGTGGACTTGAAGGACATTTGGTGAAGGATTGCCCGAAAAAGAGAAAGAAGAATTCTTCGGCAACTTCATCTACGGAGCGAACTCAACGGAATCAAAAGAGACATCAAGTCAAAGGAGTTCACTCAACCCACCAAAGGTCCGAGCCACAACATCAATCATACAAGTGGATCATTGCGAGGCAAAGACCTAAGGTGAATCAACAGTCAAAGCGGACAACCCCCGGCCACAACGAATCAAGACAACCCAAAATCCAGCGATTTTGGATTCGGAAAGGTGATATCTTTCCTTGTCTTAAGTTCTAAATAGCTTATGACTGTATGTAATGCTTTGATTGGTTTTCTCCTCATATTTTTCTTAATCTTTGCATTACATATTTTTTCAATGCTCTTGGTTTTATGTTTTGTTCTTGAACAAAAGGTTTTTAACGAACAAGTACATTGAATAAAGGGGTTTCACGTTCATTCACTCCAAATTAATGGATTATCAACTTTACTCCATAATCACAATCTTGGAGCATTGGTCATATTGACTTTAATTGCATCTTTTCACGCATTTAGAAATCTATTATGCTTTTGACATCATAATATTTCGATGTTGCAATGATCATTTATGTTAATTAAGTCATCTTTTAAGTGATCAAAGTTAATTTCTCTCTCGATGATTTCTTGGTATAGTTTTTATCTTATTTGACTGTTTAGTCGAGTATGAAACCGAGATCAATATTTGGCTGAATACTTTATATCTTAAATAATTGATAGCCAATTGAGGGGGAGTCAAAGAAAAAGTATTATGCTCAAAAGATGTGGAAAGAGTTACATCCCAATGAGGAGTGTGAAAACTACCACCACATGGAGGAAAGAGCTACCACCTCGGTCGTCCGAGTACTGTGTGCAGCTACCACATGTATACCAAGCAAGGTTTTTACAGTTTGATTAAATAAAATGCATATTGAAATACTTGACTCTGTCAAAATTTCAAGGTTGGTATAAGGTGGGATTTTTAATGAAAGATGCTCAAAGAGCCACTCTCTTCAATAAATTGACTAGATACATTATCTAATTTATCTGGGATGTTAGACATCTATTGATCTTGGTATTTCATTTTCTTTACCAAATTGATGATTTGATAAAGGCATTACGCATAAGATCATGTTAGATGTGATTGAAGTTGTTCAACTTTAAGGGTTTTAATTTCCATAAACTTTCGTTTCATTTTTGAGTATTTTTGATAGATTTGGTATAATCTATTTCTTGTTGCATGAAACGATGACTTTTGTTTAAAGTTGATGCGCTAAAGTGTTTACATACTTTTTCTGGTTTTTTTTTTGATATCATGAAAAACGGTTTATAATGCCTTATCTTTGTTTTTCACGATTTTGGAGTAAATCTTTTTAATTTCGTGAAATTAATTGGATTAAATGGCGTCTGTGTGAATTCATTGTTTAAAGCACTTAAATTGATTTCTTGATGGAATACAAATCGGTATTTGAAAAGATTCCAAAATCTGGATTTGTTTCAAGAAATTATTTGATTTTTGCTTTCTGGTACAGGTACGCAATCTGCATTTTTGTTATATACTGGAACCGAGCCTTTATCTCTCTTTCTCTATGAACTAATGCTGTTAGTGATTTCCTTTTGTCTAGTATGTTCACTGTTTGACAATTTGTGACAAAAAGGAGGAGAACAGAAAATAATGATCGTATCACAAAGGGGGAGAACATAAATGCTCAAGACAGGGGGAGAACATGGAGAACATGGAGAACATGCTAGAGATGCTCATGATAGGGGGAGATAAAGAAAGATTGAAAGAGCCGAAAAACAAAAGAACCAAAAGGACGAATCAAATGTAGGATTTTAATTTCTAACAACTAACGTTTGATTTTGTTTGGAGTTTTGTTTTGCAGGAATTACATCACTTTAAGACTCCAAGTCCTAAGTCATAGAGTATGTTCTAGGACTGTTTGGTTCAAATGTAATTTTGTATTTATTGGATCTTTCACGCAAAGAAAATCAATGTTTTGGTGATAACATTGAATTTCGACTTTTTGGTTTAAGATGAGTGACTTGAGCGCTTTTATGTATTTTTGGGTTTTGTCACGAAATTGCCAAAGGGGGAGATTGTTACGGCATTTTGGTGTTGGCATATTTCGTGAGTCAAGTCAGTGAGTTGAGTCGGAGTCTTAAAGGGATCAAATTGTCAATCAACAATCAAAGACTTAGAGAAGATTCAACAAGAGCTCAAGTTGACACTCAGTGTCTTGAGTCTTGAAGATTGAAGTTGAAGAATTGTGGTTCAGTTACATCAATCTCAAGAAGAAAGTATTCAAAAGGATCAGGTATGGTTAACTAAATAATTTTGGTGATCCGAATACTTTCTTATAGTGTAGAAACACTTGGATGAATTTTTAATTGCATAAAAATCAAAAACTGGACATGGGGCATGTTCAGGATCCGGATCAGATGATCCAATCCGGATCCCGAAGGGTATTAGTTCATGTGCAAATCCAATCCGGATCCAAGCCTATTCTGATCCGGATCCCGAACATTGGATGTTGCTGAAATTCATGAACGATCCGGATCGGGAAGTTCAATCCGGATCCCGAACCCTTGGTTTTCTTGAATTGTCTTTATCGCTACGACGATCCGGATCGCAGTAAATCCGATCCGGATCGCCGTCCGTAAATTTCCAGATAAGGTAAGTTTTTGATTCTTATCTCTTTCCAAAGGTTTCTAAACTATAAATAGACATTTAGGGTTTCTCAAAAACGTGGGAGCTACGGCCGATCAATTTAAAAACACTTGAGAGCAACCCTAGAGGCTAGGTTTTTATCGATCTTCTTTATAGCCTCTTTTAGGTCAATTCGATGGTTCTTTCAAGAACATATCTTTTGTCGAATTGATCTAATCTTTGCTTAGAGATTTTTCCCATGGATCTTCATTGATAATCTAAGCAAAGGATCACCATCGAAGTCAATATTCTTATCGACTGAGTTTGCGTCGTGGATTCGACGTGGCATCGTGGATTCGGTGTGCTAAAGGCGTTTCGTGGATTCGAAACGTGTGCTCGTGGATTCGAGTGGCGTTCGTGGATTCGAACGTGTGCAGTGGACGTGCAAAATCGTTGGAGCGCGAGGTCCGAAGAAATTGAAGGAGGGGTTAAATCCGTGGAGACGGTAATCACCTTGTTATTCTTCTTTTCTTAGGGATTGTTATTGCGTGGACATCCAACCGGTCAGCGCAAGGTCCGAAGAAGCTGAAGGAGGGGTTGAGTCCGTGGAGTCGGTAATCACCTTGTTATTCTTCTATTCTTAGTGGATTGTTATTGCGTGTTGGTCCCGTGGTTTTTCTCCTGGATTGGAGTTTCCACGTATATCTCGGTGTGCTGTTTTTATTTTCCGCATTGGTTTTTATTTTGCACTGAGATTTGGTTTTATAAGTATTACACCTATTCACCCCCCCTCTAGTTGTTTGATAGTACCTATTTAGATCCTTGTGGATCCTATAAAAACCTACACGTGGTACGCGAAACACGCGCCAGAAACCGTTAAACTGACGATTTTGCCGATTTACGGAACGATATCCGTTTTCCGCTCAACGAAAACCAACGGGCCTCTAACGAAAAGCTTAGAGGTCAAATATACACTGCCAAAGATAGTCCACAAGGTTACATTTACAACTTGATCCATAATATTCTTTAAAATTGCATTAATATACTTATTTAAGTGTTGTTTTGACTCGATCTCCCAATCCGGGAGGCCCTGGACTATGCCGTAAATTGCAGTACGTAGATCTCGATGCAACAAAACCCGTGCTCATAGGTTTGGGCTGACACGAAGTCCAAGGGCAAAGTTGGCCCATAAAAACCTAAGCTCACAATAGGTTACTTTGCTACAATCATTCAACTACCCAATCAAACTAACTTTAGCATGAGCATCATGTTTATTAATGACTGAGAAGTGAAATGCTCACCTGAAACTTGCCGGAGACTGGCCGGAGAGATCGCCGGAGCAACTCCCTCCAAAGACCTAAGCTCGGGTTGGGGTATCTTGCAAAACCCTGGTGCCAAGGACAAGAAGAGATGAGCACTAAACAAAGGACATCTCCAGACTGAGTTTAGACTCAGTCATCCCCGGCGCCGGTGGCCGGAGGCGGCGGCGGCCGGGAAACAACCCACAAAACCCTTCAAATAACAAGTTGGAAGAACTTTACTTCCAAAGGTTTTTGACTCAAACCAGATTGATGGAAAGTCTAAAGACAGTGCCTACGACTTACCTGGGTCGGTGGCCGGCGTCCCGATGCAGCGGCGGAGGCCGGAGCTCGAGCTCGGTCAAGCTTCAAGGTGCAACTATAAAACGTGTAAAGCTTACGTTAAAAGCTTCATGCAAGTTTATGAGAAGCTTCCTATGATAAATTCGAGCACAATCGGTCCACTTACCAGCGGTGGAAACGCCGGCGACGCGCGGCGGCGGAGCTCGGCCAACTCTCGGCCTCTAATGGCGGATTCCGGCCGGCGGCTCCCGGGCCGGCGAAACTTGGACCAAAGTGTTCCCCTCGGCTCCCCGATGCTTGCTGAGGTGGTGGCCGGCGGCACGGGTTCGCGGCGGCGCCGGACGACGAGGCTCGGCCAAAGAGAAGAAAAGCCCGATTCTAGGGCTTGTTCGCGCGGCCCGGATTATGCACCGATTTCCACCAAACCTTGGAGGAAGGTTGTAGTCGATGAGGAGAAGAGAATCAATGGTCTTGATTGGAGTTTCAACGGCCTGATGAAGTCGGCGCCCAAGGTCGACTGAAATCGATAATTCCGGCAAGAAGGTGCTCCCGCCGGCAGCCGGGATGACAGCGGCTCAGACTTCACAGGTAAGGTACTCTCGATGTCATAAAGGCTCTACAAGGATCAAAGAGCCATTTAACTTCAAAATTTTCCATAAGCTTACCTCGCCGGAAAAACCAAGGAAGAAGGTGACGGCCGCGGCGGCGCACGGCGGCGGACGGCGTCGGATTCACCTTGGTTCGGTCGCGGCTACTCAGAGGACTTCTCAAAAAAAGTTTGATCAACTTGGGTCCTTCCCAAGCACCTTCCTCCCAACAAACCGAGAAGAAGACCCAACTTCTTGTCTTCTTGGGCTTCTCCGGCGACGGGGGCGGCGGCGCTTGGTGGTGCGACGCTTAGAGGAGGTGGTGAGGCGTCGGTTGCAAGAGGAGGAGGCAGAGGGGCTCGGCTAGGGTTTCCGAAAACCCAAACCCTCAATATTGCAAGTTTATATACATAATGCACAAATGCCACAAACCCCTTCAACTCTTATTATTTAGGGCTGAGTCCCTTACAGAGTTTGAGTTTCGCAATCAGGTCCCTCTCCAAGAATTTTCACGAATTTCAGAGCATAAAATATAGGGGTCTTTGTGCAAAATACGGCATTTTTCGCTGTTTTTCACGCTTTTCGAGACGTTCGAGTCAACAAATCGAAAAATGGACTCCGCCATGACGTCCGGCTCGACGAAACCTATCGGGTAGCGATTTTGTTTTTCGACGAAATGTCCGGATAAATTCTCGGTCCACAATTACTGTACAATTATACAGTATGGCACGTTTCTCGAGACTCTAGGATCGTCAAACGAAAATTCCGTCAGCGCCATTGCGCTCAGAATGTCAAAATTAGCTAGAATTGTCTACTCATACTGCTAGGTTTGGATTTTGGACAGTGAAATGGCCAACGACCGATCGAGAGGGGACCGAAATCAGGGGTTACTATTCATTTTACTATTCACTTAAGTCGTGGGTCTCGCCCGCTTCTTCGCTGATTTCTGGACGATCCGACCGTCAGATCGAGAACATATGAATATCAATCTTCCTTGTTTCGACGAGACGGTCGCAATAGTGATCTCGAATTTTCGAGATCAGGCTCCGATCAAAAGTCGATATTTTCGGGCCACAATTGCACTACTAATAATCCATTTTTGTCATTTAAATAATCCAGAAAATTATTTAAACTTAGATTTTGGATTTCAAAAATCATGGGTACTACAGTGCACAGGGCCAGGGTACATTGGTCGCGATTCGCCCGCTCCTTCGCTGATTTCTGGAAGATCCGACCGTCAGATCGAAATTTGCTGAATATGAATCTCGCTCAGTTCGACGAGACGATCGCAACGGTGATCTCGGATTTTCAAGATCATGTCCGGATTGAAAAATAGCCTTTTTACTTCGTAAATTGTGCAAGTTGCACACCGGCGTTTGACCAGTCAGGTCATTTTAGACTTTTTAAACCCGAACCAAGACTGAATTTCACTTTTCTTTCTATTTATTAAAAATAGAAAAACCTGACTATTACAGTTACTATCACAACTTAAGTTGTGGCCCCACTTCACTATTCGCTGATTTCGAGACAATTCGACCGTCAGATCGAAAATTGGTTTACACCATTTTTTATCAATTCGACGAAACGGTCGCACTGGTGATTTCAGATTATCGAGATCAGGATCGGATCTGTAAGTCGGGGGACCGTGTCCCGAAAACTGCAATTTGCACACCGGTACACAAACACTTAGGTTTCTTTTGCAATTAAATTTCACGAGTCTTACATTAGGTGGCCAAATTTTATCGACGGTTACCAATAGTGAATTGAATAGATAAATGTGTGGCAACAAAATTTGCGCAATAATTACTTATTGTTAGTGGCCAAATTATGTTGGCCGCAAATAGTGCATCGAATTAGTGACGATCATTAAAACACCCCTACGTAGTATAAGAAAATTCTGATTAAGATACTAGTGAAACAATTGAAAATAGCCACGAAAATCTTCATAATGGTGACCATACAAATTCGCACAGTTAATTAGATATTTAGTGGCCCAACTATATCGATGGGGACAAATGATGAATGAAATGTGTAAATATGGTGGCGATAATATTTGTCCCACAAGTATTTCTTACTAGTATGGTGCCAAAATCTAGTGGAGGGCCGCCCCCCCCAAAAATACTGCATCGATTTAGTGACGATAATTAAACACCCCTACCGTAG
>CM055061.1:14772859-14914818 GCA_029204045.2 Tillandsia leiboldiana
CTCCTCAAAGAAGAAATACATCATCACTACTAGCAATATATTTGGTAATGAATTAGAAGTTATATTCCTTTCCATATCAACTTGTTCCAAAATAAGTTCTTCATCATCAAGTGACTCTTCATCAGTGATAGAAAAAATTATAGAAGTTTCGAGGTGTTGTCTTTGATAAACAACCGCCAATCATAATGTATTATCTGCTACTTAATAAACTTGTCCACTTGACATGCTAAGGCATAAGGCTCGTTGATGCCAAGTGTCGAGTAAATTACTAAGGGTGATTCCATTGGCTTCCTTCTTAAAACCTCTACCTCATTATAAGTGTCCCACCAGTCACACTTAAACATTATTATTTTATTTCCTCCGTCATAATCCAATTCAATAATATCCGGTAAAACTCCATAATAATCTCTATTCTCCGATTGCTCATCACCTTTGACGACAACACCGCTACTTTGAGTTTGGCATCTATTCTCGCGGCTTATGAGTGTGAAACCTATATAGCCATTGACTATGTAGCCCGTATAGTGATTACCATTTTATTGGTCCACAAGCTAAATTTAAAAGTTCGACACTCACGTTTCAGTACTTTCATGATATAAGTGTGTACCTGTTACGAGACAAATATATAGACAAGTTAATAATTATAATAAAAAAGAATTACTAAGTATATCAATTTTAGTACATTCACTTACTCGTTGTTTAACCATTTAACAAATGTTGCATCCTGCGTTTTGTCACATTAATAGAATCTCCTTTCCAATTCTATCCGATGTTCTCTATGTGAATGAATTAGCAAAGAATTATAATTAGTAGTTTAGATAAATAACTAACAAATAAAAAAAAATACTCAAATTAATTATTTGTGATTAATCTTACTCAAGGAAAGATTGAACTTCATCACCATTTTTTAGGGACAAAAGTTGAGCACGATTCCATTCTTCCTGAGTTAGTTTCTTGAAAATTCCCTTGCCATTATTAAGTGGCCTTCCATTTCGTCGAAAAAGGATAACTTTGAGGTATGATCTTCATAACCCTCAAAGTTTCTCTCAGATCGATTGAATTTTGTCTCAACTCTATTCAAATATTTAGAACAAAAGTTAAACATTCCTCTGCAATGTAGCCTTCGGCAATAGATCCTTCTGGATGTGCTTTATTACGCACATACGACTTCAACTTGCGCAAAACCTATCACAAAATAATCTTAAATATTCTATTTCTAATAGTATTAATAGTAAAAAATTTATAAACTATAAAATAAATAACACCTATTACCTTTCAAATGGATACATCCAGCGATAATGCACAGGACCAGCCAATTTTGCTTCATATGGGAGGTGAATAGGCAAGTGCAACATAATATCAAAAATGCAGGTGGAAAGATCCTTTCCATTTGCAAAGTGTAATTATAATATTTTCCTCCAATCTTTCTAATGTATCCAACTGTAAAGTCTTCGAACATAGCTCTTTAAAGAATACACTTGGTTCCACTAGTGGTTCGTATACCTCTTTCCGTAAAATACCACGAAAAGCTGGTGCTAGATGATCGTGAAGAAAAACATGACAATCATGAGTTTTCATTCCAGATAACTTTCCTTCTTTTTTATTGACGCATCGAGAGATATTGGACGAATCCATCTAGCACTTTCATGTTAAGTAGAAAATCACAAATATCTCGTCTTCTTTTAAAGTTAAAGTGTAACATGCTTGAGGATAACATAATTATCACCATTATTTATAGGATGTAACTCAGATCGCACTCCCATTTCTTTAAGGTCAAGTCGAGCGTTTAAAGTATCTTTGTTTTTCCATCAATACCAATAGTGTACCCACAACATTGTCATGAATATTCTTCTCAATGTGCACCACATCAAGATTATGATGCCTTAGAAGTGTTCTCCAATAAGGCAATTGCCAAAATATACTCTTTGTTTTTCCAATTGTAACTTAAGGTAGGCTCACTCCGCTTTCTTTTATCTCTGAAATTGCCAAATCTCACATTGTAACTCGCTTAACTGGTTCAAGTATTTACTCACTATCCAATTTTTGTTTTTGGAGCTTGTCGATTTTCTATCGTTCCATCAAATGCCTTTTTATCTTTTAGCCATTTATGATCGGGTTTCAAAAAACGCCGATGTCCCATATAACCCATCTTCAGTCCCATACTTTAATCGAAAGAAAGCAGGTATTTTTATTGCAATTTAGACAAGCCAGTGCTCCTTTAGTACTCCAACAAGATAAATTGGCATATACTGGAAAATCATTTATAGTCCACAGTAATGAAGCATGGAGCTGGAAATTAGATTTACTAAATGCATCATAACGTTCACTTCCAACCATTCCATAAATTATTTAATTCATCTATTAAGGGTTGTAATAGACATCACTATCATTCCCTGGCGCTCGTGGACCCGGAATCATCATAGCATTATGAAATAAGAGCTTTTCATACACATCCATGGCGGTAAATTGTATACAACTAAAATAACTGGCCATATACTATATGAAGTACTCATCAATCCGAAAGGATTAAAAGCCATCAACTTGCTAATCCTAACCGGACATTACGTGAATCAGAAGCAAAGGAATGATGCAATTCATCAAACGACTTCCATACCCAAGGAATCTGCTGGATGCCTTCAAAATCCCATCATCATGTCGTTTTTCTTATGCCATCGCATGGAGAAGCTGTCTTGGATGACATATACAACCTTTGTAATCTTGGTATGGAGGAAAATAATGCAAAGTTTTTCTAGGAAATCTGTTTTCCACTCTTCATTTTACGACCATGAGTATTATTTGATCATCATCACCATATTTCCACCTAGAAGTTTGGCATACTGGACAACTTTCATATTTTTCATATTCTTTCCAATAAAGAATACAATCATTTTTACATGCATCAATTTTAATATATCCAAACCTAGATCCCGAATATACTTTTTTGCTTCATAATAATTCTTCGGAAGTGTTTCACCAGAAGGAAGTGCCCTTTTCTTCAATTGGAGTAGCGCAGTAAATATTATCGCTCCAACCATGAAGACATTTAAGTTGTAATAAATTTACAATATACTCCACTTAGAGAACTCTTTACATCCGGGATATAATTCTTGTTTTGCATCCGCTAATAATTGGTTTAAAATCTTTTTGCGACTCATTTGGTTCCTCCAAGTTGAAATGCACAGAGTCATTTATATTTTCAGATGGATTCAAATCTTGTAAAAGTTCATGCATCTCATCACTACTCTCCTCTTCACTCTCTCTGTTATCATTATCGGTGCTTTTGCTACTCTGATCTGGGTGTTCTTCCCCATGGCACGACCACATTTGTAATCTTTTAATATCCCATGCAAGATAAGATGCCCAAATACAACATCTCGAGTATGAAAAGCACCATTGACACATTTATAACAAGGGCACCGAACTTTATCTCCTCTCGCCGCATGTGCACATGCATAGTCAAGAAAACTATTCACTCCTGTTATGTATTTCGAATCTTGCCTATTATCCATATCCATCCAAGTCTTATCCATCTTAATATTTATATATCTGCAGTATATTTAGATATTATTAGATGTGACTTCGAAATTACCATTTGTTTTAATTGTACAATCAATTATAAATTATTTATGGTAATACAATAAATTTCTAATTTGAATTACCATTTGTTTTAGTTGATTTAAATTTGAACTCAAGTTTTATAATTATTTGATTCAAATAAGAACTCAAGTTGTAATTGTACAATCAGGTATAAATTATTTGTCGTAATGCAATCAATTTCTAATTTGATTTTTTTGAAAATACTATATTTCAAATCAAACTAAGTCCACACTAGGTTATATTGCAAGATTAATCTATCTACTCATTCTCAGCAGTAATTAGGTTATATTGCAAGACTAAAAACTAATTCTTTTACTCCGTGGTGTTACGGCATTTTGGTGTTGGCATATTTCGTGAGTCAAGTCAGTGAGTTGAGTCGGAGTCTTAAAGGGATCAAATTGTCAATCAACAATCAAAGACTTAGAGAAGATTCAACAAGAGCTCAAGTTGACACTCAGTGTCTTGAGTCTTGAAGATTGAAATTGAAGAATTGTGGTTCAGTTACATCAATCTCAAGAAGAAAGTATTCAAAAGGATCAGGTATGGTTAACTAAATAATTTTGGTGATCCGAATACTTTCTTATAGTGTAGAAACA
This sequence comes from Tillandsia leiboldiana, assembly GCA_029204045.2. Classification (NCBI taxonomy): domain Eukaryota; kingdom Viridiplantae; phylum Streptophyta; class Magnoliopsida; order Poales; family Bromeliaceae; genus Tillandsia; species Tillandsia leiboldiana. Next base: position 14,777,053 of record CM055061.1, read on the forward strand.
CTTAGATGAATTTTTAATTGCATAAAAATCAAAAACTGGACATGGGGCATGTTCAGGATCCGGATAAGATGATCCAATCGGATCCCGAAGGGTATTAGTTCATGTGCAAATCCAATCCGGATCCAAGCCTATTCTGATCCGGATCCCGAACATGGATGTTGCTGAAATTCATGAACGATCCGGATCGAGAAGTTCAATCCGGATCCCGAACCCTTGGTTTTCTGGAATTGTCTTTCTCGCTACGACGATCCGGATCGCAGTAAATCCGATCCGGATCGCCGCCCGTAAAATTTCCAGATAAGGTAAGTTTTTGATTCTTATCTCTTTCCAAAGGTTTCTAAACTATAAATAGACATTTAGGGTTTCTCAAAACGTGGGAGCTACGGCCGATCAACTGAAAAAACACTTGAGAGCAACCCTAGAGGCTAGGTTTTATCGATCTTCTTTATAGCCTCTTTTAGGTCAATTCGATGGTTCTTTCAAGAACATATCTTTTGTCGAATTGATCTAATCTTTGTTTAGAGATTTTTCCCATGGATCTTCGTTGATAATCTAAGCAAGGATCACCATCGAAGCCAATTTTCTTACCGGCTGAGTTTGCGTCGTGGATTCGACGTGGCATCGTGGATTCGGTGTGCTAAAGGCGTTTCGTGGATTCGAAACGTGTGCTCGTGGATTCGAGTGGCGTTCGTGGATTCGAACGTGTGCAGTGGACGTGCAAAATCGTTGGAGCGCAAGGTCCGAAGAAGTTGAAGGAGGGGTTAAATCCGTGGAGACGGTAATCACCTTGTTATTCTTCTTTTATTAGTGGATTGTTATTGCATGGACATCCAACCGGTCAGCGCAAGGTCCGAAGAAGCTGAAGGAGGGGTTGAGTCCGTGGAGTCGGTAATCACCTTGTTATTCTTCTATTCTTAGTGGATTGTTATTGCGTGTTGGTCCCGTGGTTTTTCTCCTGGATTGGAGTTTCCACGTATATCTCGGTGTGCTGTTTTTATTTCCGCATTGGTTTTTATTTTGCACTGAGATTTGGTTTTATAAGTATTACACCTATTCACCCCCCCCCCTCTAGTTGTTTGATAGTACCTATTTAGATCCTTGTGGATCCTATAAAAACCTACAATTGGTATCAGAGCGGGTTTTAGGTTTATCTATCTTGATGGGTGAAAGTGGTAATATTTATAGACCTCCTCTTTTTGATGGGACTAATTATGCTTATTGGAAAGTGCGGATGAGAGCTTTTCTCATCGCAATTGATGAGCGAGTATGGCAATCCGTGGAATACGGTTGGGTGCATCCTGTTGAGGAAGTAGGAAATTCTACTACCCAAAACCTCGCTCTAGATGGTCCAAAGAGGAATTTGAAAGATCTTCTTACAATGGGAAAGGTATGAACGCTTTATTTAATTCTCTTTCCTCGACTGAGTTCACAAGAATTTCTGCGTGTGAAACCGCGAAGGAAATTTGGGATATTCTCAAAATTACACATGAGGGTACTAATCTTGTAAAAATTCAAAAGCTCCAGATGCTTACAAGTCAATTTGACTCTATTCATATGGAAGAGCATGAATTGTTTACAGATTATTACACTAGACTTCAAGATGTAATAATACATGTGCTAATTTAGGAGAAAAGATCCCGGAGTCGAAAATTGTAAGAAAGATACTTCGGACTCTTCCGGAACGGTTTAGGGCAAAAGTTACCGCCATTGAAACCGTTAGTCATCCGGATGAGATGAGTGTAGAGGAATTAGTAGGTGCTTTGCAAACTTATGAAATGACTTTTCCTACTAATCAAGTTTCTTCCAAGTCTTCTTCTAAGCTTACAGGTATTGCATTCAAATCAACAAAGGAAGAAGATAGCGAATCAAGTTCCGACGATGAAATCTCTTTTGCCGATTTTGAAGAACAATTGGCGCGGATCACAAAGAAATTTCGTCGGAAATTTTGGAAGAATCGAACCGATGGATCTTCATCCGCGAAACCTTCTAAAGGATCATCGGGTTCTAAATCCTCTAACCTCAAAGGCGTTGCAAAACCTTCTAAAGAAAAGAAAAAGATGATTTCGAAGGGGAAATCCAATGCTATCGATGCAAAGGCTACGTCCATTTTTCAACGGATTGTCCTTCTCCGAAATCATATAAAAAGAAGGCTTTGCAAGCGAAAACTTGGGACGATTCTACTTCTAATGAATCGACCCTCAAGTAAAGAGGAAAAGGTCGTTAACTTATATGCCTCTCATATTCCCTCTTCTAATGTTTGCTTATCATCTTTAATCACTGACTCTATTCCTTTGATTTTGCATGAAACATCAACATCCGGCGGAGAGTCATCAAGTGAGGGGGAGTCGGACGAAGAAGAACTCGTTGAGGCATATCAACAACTTCTTACGGAATCAAAGAAGATGGCCAAGCATATCAAGAAGTTGAGGAAGCAACGACTCGAGAATCAAGACGAGAATCATGCTTTAAAGATCAAACTTCATGATCTCGAGGAGGAACGAGAGCTTTTATTGGATAATAATAAAATCCTCCAAGAAAAGATAAATCAATCGGAAACGGTCGTTAATTCCCACATTAACAAGATTGGTTTTCTAGAAAAACAGTTTGAGGAGATTCATGTCACCAACCAAGCCTTGACCAAGCAAGTTCATCAACTTAAATCCGACATACAAAGGATTTCAACCGGTTCCAAGAAACTTGATTGTATGTCCGGATTAGGTCAAACAAGCAAGGTTGGTTTGGGATTTAAAAAGAACCAAACTGTGAAGGCTTCAAGTTCCACAACTAAATTGAAAGGAAGAACTTGTCACCTATGTGGACTTGAAGGACATTTGGTGAAGGATTGCCCGAAAAAGAGAAAGAAGAATTCTTCGGCAACTTCATCTACGGAGCGAACTCAACGGAATCAAAAGAGACATCAAGTCAAAGGAGTTCACTCAACCCACCAAAGGTCCGAGCCACAACATCAATCATACAAGTGGATCATTGCGAGGCAAAGACCTAAGGTGAATCAACAGTCAAAGCGGACAACCCCCGGCCACAACGAATCAAGACAACCCAAAATCCAGCGATTTTGGATTCGGAAAGGTGATATCTTTCCTTGTCTTAAGTTCTAAATAGCTTATGACTGTATGTAATGCTTTGATTGGTTTTCTCCTCATATTTTTCTTAATCTTTGCATTACATATTTTTTCAATGCTCTTGGTTTTATGTTTTGTTCTTGAACAAAAGGTTTTTAACGAACAAGTACATTGAATAAAAGGGGTTTCACGTTCATTCACTCCAAATTAATGGATTATCAACTTTACTCCATAATCACAATCTTGGAGCATTGGTCATATTGACTTTAATTGCATCTTTTCACGCATTTAGAAATCTATTATGCTTTTGACATCATAATATTTCGATGTTGCAATGATCATTTATGTTAATTAAGTCATCTTTTAAGTGATCAAAGTTAATTTCTCTCTCGATGATTTCTTGGTATAGTTTTTATCTTATTTGACTGTTTAGTCGAGTATGAAACCGAGATCAATATTTGGCTGAATACTTTATATCTTAAATAATTGATAGCCAATTGAGGGGGAGTCAAAGAAAAAGTATTATGCTCAAAAGATGTGGAAAGAGTTACATCCCAATGAGGAGTGTGAAAACTACCACCACATGGAGGAAAGAGCTACCACCTCGGTCGTCCGAGTACTGTGTGCAGCTACCACATGTATACCAAGCAAGGTTTTTACAGTTTGATTAAATAAAATGCATATTGAAATACTTGACTCTGTCAAAATTTCAAGGTTGGTATAAGGTGGGATTTTTAATGAAAGATGCTCAAAGAGCCACTCTCTTCAATAAATTGACTAGATACATTATCTAATTTATCTGGGATGTTAGACATCTATTGATCTTGGTATTTCATTTTCTTTACCAAATTGATGATTTGATAAAGGCATTACGCATAAGATCATGTTAGATGTGATTGAAGTTGTTCAACTTTAAGGGTTTTAATTTCCATAAACTTTCGTTTCATTTTTGAGTATTTTTGATAGATTTGGTATAATCTATTTCTTGTTGCATGAAACGATGACTTTTGTTTAAAGTTGATGCGCTAAAGTGTTTACATACTTTTTCTGGTTTTTTTTTTGATATCATGAAAAACGGTTTATAATGCCTTATCTTTGTTTTTCACGATTTTGGAGTAAATCTTTTTAATTTCGTGAAATTAATTGGATTAAATGGCGTCTGTGTGAATTCATTGTTTAAAGCACTTAAATTGATTTCTTGATGGAATACAAATCGGTATTTGAAAAGATTCCAAAATCTGGATTTGTTTCAAGAAATTATTTGATTTTTGCTTTCTGGTACAGGTACGCAATCTGCATTTTTGTTATATACTGGAACCGAGCCTTTATCTCTCTTTCTCTATGAACTAATGCTGTTAGTGATTTCCTTTTGTCTAGTATGTTCACTGTTTGACAATTTGTGACAAAAAGGAGGAGAACAGAAAATAATGATCGTATCACAAAGGGGGAGAACATAAATGCTCAAGACAGGGGGAGAACATGGAGAACATGGAGAACATGCTAGAGATGCTCATGATAGGGGGAGATAAAGAAAAGATTGAAAGAGCCGAAAAACAAAAGAACCAAAAGGACGAATCAAATGTAGGATTTTAATTTCTAACAACTAACGTTTGATTTTGTTTGGAGTTTTGTTTTGCAGGAATTACATCACTTTAAGACTCCAAGTCCTAAGTCATAGAGTATGTTCTAGGACTGTTTGGTTCAAATGTAATTTTGTATTTATTGGATCTTTCACGCAAAGAAAATCAATGTTTTGGTGATAACATTGAATTTCGACTTTTTGGTTTAAGATGAGTGACTTGAGCGCTTTTATGTATTTTTGGGTTTTGTCACGAAATTGCCAAAGGGGGAGATTGTTACGGCATTTTGGTGTTGGCATATTTCGTGAGTCAAGTCAGTGAGTTGAGTCGGAGTCTTAAAGGGATCAAATTGTCAATCAACAATCAAAGACTTAGAGAAGATTCAACAAGAGCTCAAGTTGACACTCAGTGTCTTGAGTCTTGAAGATTGAAGTTGAAGAATTGTGGTTCAGTTACATCAATCTCAAGAAGAAAGTATTCAAAAGGATCAGGTATGGTTAACTAAATAATTTTGGTGATCCGAATACTTTCTTATAGTGTAGAAACACTTGGATGAATTTTTAATTGCATAAAAATCAAAAACTGGACATGGGGCATGTTCAGGATCCGGATCAGATGATCCAATCCGGATCCCGAAGGGTATTAGTTCATGTGCAAATCCAATCCGGATCCAAGCCTATTCTGATCCGGATCCCGAACATTGGATGTTGCTGAAATTCATGAACGATCCGGATCGGGAAGTTCAATCCGGATCCCGAACCCTTGGTTTTCTTGAATTGTCTTTATCGCTACGACGATCCGGATCGCAGTAAATCCGATCCGGATCGCCGTCCGTAAAATTTCCAGATAAGGTAAGTTTTTGATTCTTATCTCTTTCCAAAGGTTTCTAAACTATAAATAGACATTTAGGGTTTCTCAAAAACGTGGGAGCTACGGCCGATCAATTGAAAAAACACTTGAGAGCAACCCTAGAGGCTAGGTTTTTATCGATCTTCTTTATAGCCTCTTTTAGGTCAATTCGATGGTTCTTTCAAGAACATATCTTTTGTCGAATTGATCTAATCTTTGCTTAGAGATTTTTCCCATGGATCTTCATTGATAATCTAAGCAAAGGATCACCATCGAAGCCAATTTTCTTACCGGCTGAGTTTGCGTCGTGGATTCGACGTGGCATCGTGGATTCGGTGTGCTAAAGGCGTTTCGTGGATTCGAAACGTGTGCTCGTGGATTCGAGTGGCGTTCGTGGATTCGAATGTGTGCAGTGGACGTGCAAAATCGTTGGAGCGCAAGGTCCGAAGAAGTTGAAGGAGGGGTTAAATCCGTGGAGACGGTAATCACCTTGTTATTCTTCTTTTCTTAGCGGATTGTTATTGCGTGGACATCCAACCGGTCAGCGCAAGGTCCGAAGAAGCTGAATGAGGGGTTGAGTCCGTGGAGTCGGTAATCACCTTATTATTCTTCTATTCTTAGTGGATTGTTATTGCGTGTTGGTCCCGTGGTTTTTCTCCTGGATTGGAGTTTCCACGTATATCTCGGTGTGCTGTTTTTATTTTCCGCATTGGTTTTTATTTTGCACTGAGATTTGGTTTTATAAGTATTACACCTATTCACCCCCCCTCTAGTTGTTTGATAGTACCTATTTAGATCCTTGTGGATCCTATAAAAACCTACACGTGGTACGCGAAACACGCGCCAGAAACCGTAAACTGACGATTTTGCCGATTTACGGAACGATATCCGTTTTCCGCTCAACGAAAACCAACGGGCCTCTAACGAAAAGCTTAGAGGTCAAATATACACTGCCAAAGATAGTCCACAAGGTTACATTTACAACTTGATCCATAATATTCTTTAAAATTGCATTAATATACTTATTTAAGTGTTGTTTTGACTCGATCTCCCAATCCGGGAGGCCCTGGACTATGCCGTAAATTGCAGTACGTAGATCTCGATGCAACAAAACCCGTGCTCATAGGTTTGGGCTGACACGAAGTCCAAGGGCAAAGTTGGCCCATAAAAACCTAAGCTCACAATAGGTTACTTTGCTACAATCATTCAACTACCCAATCAAACTACACTTTAGCATGAGCATCATGTTTATTAATGACTGAGAAGTGAAATGCTCACCTGAAACTTGCCGGAGACTGGCCGGAGAGATCGCCGGAGCAACTCCCTCCAAAGACCTAAGCTCGGGTTGGGGTATCTTGCAAAACCCTGGTGCCAAGGACAAGAAGAGATGAGCACTAAACAAAGGACATCTCCAGACTGAGTTTAGACTCAGTCATCCCCGGCGCCGGTGGCCGGAGGCGGCGGCGGCCGGGAAACAACCCACAAAACCCTTCAAATAACAAGTTGGAAGAACTTTACTTCCAAAGGTTTTTGACTCAAACCAGATTGATGGAAAGTCTAAAGACAGTGCCTACGACTTACCTGGGTCGGTGGCCGGCGTCCCGATGCAGCGGCGGAGGCCGGAGCTCGAGCTCGGTCAAGCTTCAAGGTGCAACTATAAAACGTGTAAAGCTTACGTTAAAAGCTTCATGCAAGTTTATGAGAAGCTTCCTATGATAAAGTCGAGCACAATCGGTCCACTTACCAGCGGTGGAAACGCCGGCGACGCGCGGCGGCGGAGCTCGGCCAACTCTCGGCCTCTAATGGCGGATTCCGGCCGGCGGCTCCCGGGCCGGCGCAACTTGGACCAAAGTGTTCCCCTCGGCTCCCCGATGCTTGCTGAGGTGGTGGCCGGCGGCACGGGTTCGGGGCGGCGCCGGACGACGAGGCTCGGCCAAAGAGAAGAAAAGCCCGATTCTAGGGCTTGTTCGCGCGGCCCGGATTATGCACCGATTTCCACCAAACCTTGGAGGAAGGTTGTAGTCGATGAGGAGAAGAGAATCAATGGTCTTGATTGGAGTTTCAACGGCCTGATGAAGTCGGCGCCCAAGGTCGACTGAAATCGATAATTCCGGCAAGAAGGTGCTCCCGCCGGCAGCCGGGATGACAGCGGCTCAGACTTCACAGGTAAGGTCCTCTCGATGTCATAAAGGCTCTACAAGGATCAAAGAGCCATTTAACTTCAAAATTTTCCATAAGCTTACCTCGCCGGAAAAACCAAGGAAGAAGGTGACGGCCGCGGCGGCGCACGGCGGCGGACGGCGTCGGATTCACCTTGGTTCGGTCGCGACTACTCAGAGGACTTCTCAAAAAAAGTTTGATCAACTTGGGTCCTTCCCAAGCACCTTCCTCCCAACAAACCGAGAAGAAGACCCAACTTCTTGTCTTCTTGGGCTTCTCCGGCGACGGGGGCGGCGGCGCTTGGTGGTGCCACACTTAGAGGAGGCGGTGAGGCGTCGGTTGCAAGAGGAGGAGGCAGAGGGGCTCGGCTAGGGTTTCCAAAAACCCAAACCCTCAAATGCAAGTTTCTATACATAATGCACAAAATGCCATAAACCCCTTAAACTCTTATTATTTAGGGCTGAGTCCCTCACAGAGTTTGAGTTTCGCAATCAGGTCCCTCTCCAAGAATTTTCACGAATTTCAGAGCATAAAATATAGGGGTCTTTGTGCAAAATATGGCATTTTTCATTGTTTTTCACGCTTTTTGAGACGTTCGAGTCAACAAATCGAAAAACGGACTCCGCCATGACGTCCGTCTCGACGAAACCTATCGGGTAGCGAATTTTGTTTTTCGACGAAATGCCCGATAAATTCTTGGTCCACAATTACTGTACAATTATACAGTATGGCACGTTTCTCGAGACTCTAGGATCGTCAAACGAAAATTCCGTGAGCGCCATTGCGCTCTGAATGTCAAAATTAGCAAGAATCGTCTACTCATACTGCTAGGTTTGGATTTTGGACAGTGAAATGGCCAACGACCGATCGAGATGGGACCGAAATCAGGGGTTACTATTTATTTTACTATTCACTTAAGTCGTGGGTCCCGCCCGCTTCTTCGCTGATTTCTGGACGATCCGACCGTCAGATCGAGAACATATGAATATCAATCTTCCTTGTTTCGACGAGACGGTCGCAATGGTGATCTCGAATTTTCGAGATCAGGCTCCGATCAAAAGTCGGCATTTTCGGGCCACAATTGCACTACTAATAATCCATTTTTGTCATTTAAATAATCCATAAAATTATTTAAACTTAGAGTTTGGATTTCAAAAATCATGGTTACTACAGTGCACAGGGCCACTGGTACATTGGTCGCGATATTCGCCCGCTTCTTCGCTGATTTCTGGAAGATCCGACCGTCAGATCGAAATTTGCTGAATATGAATCTCGCTCAGTTCGATGAGACGATCGCAACGGTGATCTCGGATTTTCAAGATCATGTCCGGATTGAAAAATAGCCTTTTTGCTTCGTAAATTGTGCAAGTTGCACACCGGCGTTTGACCAGTCAGGACATTTTAGACTTTTTAAACCCGAACCAAGACTGAATTTCACTTTTCTTTCTATTTATTTAAAAATAGAAAAACCTGACTATTACAATTACTATTCACAACTTAAGTTGTGGGCCCCACTTCACTCTTCGCTGATTTCGAGACAATTCGACCGTCAGATCAAAAATTAGTTTACACCATTTTTTATCAATTCGACGAAACGGTCGCACTGGTGATTTCAGATTATCGAGATCAGACTCGGATCTGTAAGTCGGGGGACCGTGCCCCGAAAACTGCAATTTGCACACCAGTACACAAACACTTAGGTTTCTTTTGCATTTAAATTTCACGAGTCTTACATTAGGTGGCCAAATTTTGTCGACGGTTACCAATAGTGAATTGAATAGATAAATGTGTGGCAACAAAATTTGCCACAATAATTACTTATTGTTATTGTGGCCAAAATTTATTCTTGGCCGCAAATAGTGCATCGAATTAGTGACGATCATTAAAACACCCCTACCGTAGGTATAAGAAAATTCTGATTAAGATTACTAGTGAACACAAGTTGAAAATAGCCACGAAAATCTTAATAAATATGTGGCCATACAAATTCGCCACAGTTAATTATGACTATTTTAGTGGCCCAATGTTATCGATGGTGACAAATGGTGAATTGAAAAGTAAATATGTGGCGATAATATTTGTCACAATTATTTCTTACTATTATTGTGGCCAAAATCTAGTAATGGCCGCAAATACTGCATCGATTTAGTGACGATCATTAAAACACCGCTTGTAGAGTACCGGGATTTCAGATGGCGCACCGACCTCGCAAGATGGCGTGGCGCAGAGAAATCGCCTTGGGCGTGTTCCATATTTGTCTACAGTTGAGTTCGGGTTGATTTGGATCTCGCGGAAGTCTCAGCCTGATTCGGGATTTTTTCGGGCCTTGTGCGCGATAGGAGACTGTTATGGGAAGCACCGACTCCACTATGGGTTACAAAAAAATTGGGAAACACTTGGAGCAGGTGTATATTATGTTTACAGCGAAGTTCGGGAGGTTCCGGACTAACGCGAAGGACCCGAGGGCAAAAAGTGAGTTGGAACGGGCAGTTTTGGAGCCGGTTTTTGGATTGAGCACACCGACTTCACGGTTGAGCTTTTTGAGGAGAAAAAGCCTTGAGCATGTGTATTTTCAGATTACAGCGGAGTTCGGGAGGTTCCGAACTGCGACGGAAGGCCCGAAGCCAAAAGGCGAGTTATAGTTGGCCTTTGTATTATTTTATTCAATTAATGTTAATTGAATTAGGCCTTTGGGTTGTGGTGCTGTTGAAGTGGTGTTGGCAGAGGTGTGGTGAGGGCTTAATTAAGGAGGGTAGAGCTTAATTAAGCTTTTGGGATTTTCCTTTCTTTTAGGTGTAAGTCTCTTAAAGCTTATTTAAACCTTAATTAAGTTGGTTTGGGCTTCTCTTTTTAAGGCCACTCCACCCCTCCACCTTCTTCTCCAGGAAAAAGGTGAGAGCTCCTGTTGCTTGGAGTAAAGCAGAGGAAGAGGGAGAGAGAAGGAAGGAGGAAGAAGAAGGGTTTGAAGAGAGGTTTTCTTGTGCGTTTTATTCCCCGAGCGTGGGCGTGGAGCCGTGCGAGGGCCGGCGTGCCGCGAGGAGGTTGGTGTTATTTTATTATTATTTTTGCAAGCTTGGGTTTTTTCCTCTTCCCTTCTCTTTTCCTGTGGTAGGCCGGCGGACTGGATGTCCGGGGTGGCGGTGCTGCTCTAGCCGCGCACGCGCTTTCCGGCGGCGCGTGGCTGAGTTGGGCTGCCGCTGCGCGGGCGCGCATGAGCGCCGCGCGCAGCCTGCGCCCTGCTGCCATGGTTGTGCAGCAGGGCACCGGACGGCCTTGGGGGTGCGGCATGGGGCCGCAGGGCCCTGCAAGCCGTGCGCTGGGCGCGCGGCACTGCAGGGGTGCTGCGCGGGCGGCCCCTGTGCCGCGCGGCCCTGCAGGCCGCGCGCGGGGCGCGCGGCACAGCAGGGGTGCCGCGCGGGCGGCCCCTGTGCCACGCGGCCCTGCAGGCCGCGCGCTGGGCGCGAGGCACTGTAGGGGTGCCGCGCGAGCTGCCCCTGTGCCGCACGGCCCTGCAGGCCGCCCGTTGGGCGTGCGGCACTGCATTGGTGCCGCGCGGGCGGGCCTTTGGGCCCCGCGGCCCCGCAGGCCGTGCGCTAGGCGCGCGGCACTGCAGGGGGCCGCGCGGCGGCCCTTTGGGCCCCGCGGCCCTGCAGGCCGCGCACTAGGCGCGCGGCACTGCAGGGGGCCGCGCGGTGGCCCATTGGGCCCCTGGCCCTGCAGGCCGCGCGCTGGGCGCGCGGCGCTGCAGGGGGCCGCGCGGGCGGCCCTTTGGGGCCCCGCGACCATGCAGGCCGCGTGCTGGGCGCGCGGCGCTGTAGAGGGCCGCGCGGGCGGCCCTGCAGGCCGCGCGCTAGGCGCGCGGCACTGCAGGGCACCGCGCGGGCGCCCTTGTGTGCCGCACGGGCGGCCCCTGTGCCGCGCGGCACTGCTGGGCACCGCGCGGGCGGCCTTCGTGCTGCGCGGCTGGGCCAGTGCCGCGCGGCTGGGTTTTTGGGACCGTGCAGCTGCGCCACAATCGCCGTGCAGGCTGCGACCCGGCGACGCGCCGCGGTGTGTGTGCGCGATGGGTTTTCCGCGCAACGCGCGGCATTTCTCATCGCCGGATGGGTTTCTTTTGCCTTTGTGAGCACAATTTTCGACCGCGGGTTTTCTGATCCCGGTTCCTCTTCTTATCTCGCAGTTGTGGCTTTGTGCTAGCTTCCTACGTGACCGGTAGCGCGTGTTTTGCCGCGTGGAGCTGCGGGATCGCATCGGGACCTCCGTTTGGCGCACGGTTTGCAGATTTATCGCAGGTGGGTTGGTTTTCTTCCAAAGGCACGGTATGCCCTTAATGCGTTCGAATGCAAGGTATCGTGACCCCTATTGCATTATTTTCATTATCTAATGACTGCCGGACAGCCGTGGTGTGTTGTGAGAAGCACTTTATTCAGGATCTGACCCTTAACCTATGTTGGGTATGTGCTATGACAGAGCTGGTAGAGGGTTCAGGATGTTAGAGGTTTTTTCAGACTTTAGTCGAGGGTTGTTGTTCCGACTTGGACATGGGTGTGAGTGTTGTCAATTGAACATTAGCGTTCTTCCGATCTAGTTGATCGCGGGCTTTAGCCGGCACATGCTAGTTGCTGAGACAGACGAGACATGTTGAAACTCGGCGGGGTCGCTCCCCTCGAGTCACGCTCCGCAGGCGTAGTTGTATAAATATCACTGGCCGAGCTGCCAGGTGGATAAATATCACTGGCCGAGTTACCAGAGGGATAAATATCACTGGCCGAGTTACAAGAGGGATAATTATCACTGGCCGAGTTACCAGAGGGATAAATATCACTGGCCGAGTTACCAGAGAGCTGAATATCTCTGGCCGAGCTGCCAGGTGGATAAATATCACTGGCCGAGTTACCAGAGGGATAAATATCACTGGCCGAGTTACCAGAGGGGTAATTAACACTGGCCGAGTTACCAGAGGGATAAATATCACTGGCCGAGTTACCAGACGGCTGAATATCACTGGACGAGCTGCCAGGTGGATAAATATCACTGGCCGAGTTACCGGAGGGATAATTATCACTGGCCGAGTTACCAGAGGGATAAATATCACTGGCCGAGTTACCAGAGGGATAAATATCACTGGCCGAGTTACCAGAGGGATGAATATCACTGGCCGAGCTGCCAGGTGGATAAATATCACTGGCCGAGTTACCAGAGGGATAATTATCACTGGCCGAGTTACCAGAGTGATAAATATCACTGGCCGAGTTACCAGAGGGATAAATATCACTGGCTGAGTTACCAGAGGGCTGAATATCACTGGCCGAGCTGCCAGGTGTATAAATATCACTGGCCGAGTTACCAGAGGGATAAATATCACTGGCCGAGTTACCAGAGGGATAATTATCACTGGCCGAGTTACCAGAGAGATAAATATCACTGGCCGAGTTACCAGATGGATAAATATGCCCTGGCCGAGTTACCAGGTGGTTACTGGAAGGAATTGAGGTGGCTTTCTAGTGTCTTGTGAGAGTTCTAGCATTTCCAGTGCGGGGGCGGAAACTATGGGCGGCTATGCCTACAGCCTGTTCTTGTTTGATAAGGGTTGTAGGGGGCAGTCGTTCAAAATGTCCAGGCCTCCCGTGAGAGAGATTGAGAACTTATTCCCTGCATTGCATCGAGACATGTTGTGGTAGATTCATTTCCTGCATTTCTATCTATCTATCTATCTATCTATCTATCTATCTATCTATCTATCTATCTATCTATCTATCTGTTTTTGTCTCCAACAGACTTAGTGGGCGTACCGTGGGTTTTAGCGTTGGTACCCGCTGAGATCTGCCTGTTGCAGTAGATCTCACACCCGCTGTGATGACAGGTGTTCCTGAGGCGACCGTTCCAGGTTTGGCTCGTTCGGAGTTTTCAGACCGAGGTAAAGGCGTGGCCGACTAGTTCCTACCCGAGTCTGTGGAGTCAGTGTTAGAGTCACTTGCATTTTTTAGTTTCCACTTTTGTACCAGATAGTGTTTTTGTACTTATGTTGTGGGAGATAGTGGACTGGTGTACTTGGACTTTTCTTCACTTAGTGTTTCAGCTTCTTCGTTTTCTGTATAGCTTCCTTTCAGCTCTAATACTTGTGTAGCTATAGATCTCTTTTGCAGGTTAGACGCTTCGTCTGTACGGCAGTTTCCGTACAAACGGCGGATCTGTTGGCGAGCCCGGGTCGCAGTTCGACCCCGGGGCGTGACAGATTAGGTGGTATCAGAGCCTAGGAATATAGGTCGTTGAGGACTTAGAGACCCTAGGCTATTGGTTGGACAGTAGGAAGACTGTCGTGAGAGACGTGACCTTAGCGAGAGTCTTGTTTGAGTTTGTACCTCCCCCAGAGGATTGGGGCGAGTGACCTCGCATGTTATTTCTCTAAAGGTGATTATGTTGGCTGCAGACAACATAATGCTTTAGAACGGTTAACATGTTATAGACTTTCGCTTGACCGGGTCGAGAGATTTTTGCTCTCTGGCATCTTTTGCCTTGTTGCAGAGTTGCTAGCGATGCCTCCAAAGCGTCGCACGGGGACGATAGCGCACTCCGTATCTGGAGAGGAGCCCGAGCACCAGGAGGCAGGGCAGGGCGAGATTCAGGAGCTACGGGCCCAGGTAGCTCATATGTCTGAGGCTTTGCGGCGCCAAGAGGAGGCGGCCAAGCGCCAGGAAGAAATCATGGAGCGTATGTTGGGGTTACTTGAACAGAGGACGCCGGGGCCTAGTTCAGGAGAGAAACGCCCGGCGCCATCTGAGTTGGGCCAGTCGAGCAGGCCGAGACCACCAAGACCACCACATTTCCAGCCTCGAGGCCGCGGGATACAGAGGAGGCAGAGGTCGGGGGGCTCTCGACCTCCTAGACCACAGCAGCACCAGCAGCAGGAGTGGAGGCACGCTGATAGTTGTATGATTTGTGGCGGACCCCACGCACCTCCACATTGTGATCAGCGGCAGGGCAGGTGTTGCCGATGTGGGCAGGCAGGGCACAGATCATGGTCTTGTCCTGGAGCGGGATCAGCAGTAGCATCGACAGCTTCGGCCCTTTCTCCGCCAGGCCCCTTCTTCCAGACAGGCGGAGCTTCGACAGGTTATGGCCAGATAGTGAGGGCCACTGCTTCGCGGCTGCCCAGCGGGCGACCGACCCCGAGCGGGAGTGTCTATGTCGCACAGGATGAGGATTTGGGGGCAGCTAGCCACGTGGTGGCAGGTATTGATCTTATCTCCCCTTCTCGCTCTTTATTTGTTACCGGAGCATCATGTTCATTTCATCTGCGGGGCATTTGCATGCTGTATGGGCTAGAGATAGGACCCTTAACTTGTGCTCGTGAGGTTTAGATACCCGATCACGTGTTGCACGTAGATGAGGGTTGTAGGTCCTGCCCAGTGCGGTTAGGGCCCTGGTTCTTGCCTGTTGATCTTTGGCCCTTCGTTAGCTCCGGGGTTTCGAGGAAGTGTGGGGTATAGGACTGTGAGAATCTGTGACCTTGACGTTAGAGTATGATGCCACACCGTTGATACACGGTGATGATGCCACACCGTTGATACACGGTGATGATGCCGCACCGTTGATACACGGTGATGATGCCGCACCGTTGATACACGGTGATGATGCCCCACCGTTGATACACGGTGATGATGCCACACCGTTGATACACAGTGATGATGCCACCCCGTTGATACACGGTGATGATGCCACCCCGTTGATACACGGTGATGATGCCACACCGTTGATACACGGTGATGATGCCACACCGTTGATACACGGTGGTGATGCCACACCGTTGATACACGGTGGTGATGCCACGCCGTTGGTGCACGGCAGTGATGTCACGTTGTAGGTACACAACTGTGTGAGTTCTTGTATGGTTCGAACACGGTTAGATTTGCTTTGTGCTTGGGCAGATGCCTTCGAGTGATTGATATCATTATGGAACCATACAGCCGAGGGCTGTGCCTTGATAGTGATCAGGAACCAGTAAGGCAGTTTAAGCGGTTAGCGAGGTCAAGTGGATTGACTAATGCCCTACTGATTTTAAGAACTGTGTTTTCCCAGTTTCACTTAGACGGGTTGGTGGTTTTACCGTCGTGGGTATACGGGTTACCTCCGAAGCGACGTGGAGCATGAGGGGTACTTCAGGATAGTGTTACAACTTCTATGAAGAAAGAAGTTGTTTGCCAAGTTGAGAGAGAAAGTTTGCTTTCTGACTTCGGAAGGTTTTGTTCCTGGCCTGTTAGCGATGGAGTTAAAGCTGAGGAAGATAACAGCTTTGAGGTGGATGTTGCTAACCTTAAAGAGAGAATTATGTTATTCATGGATCCTCCAACCTAAGGTACTTGGATACTTAGGAAGTTGGGGTTGAGGTAAACGCCGGTGGATAGAATTTTTTTTAAGGATGTATGATTGCTTTATCCCGGCAAGGCCATTAAGTTCAGTTACGCCTTTGTTAGGCGAGCGGGTAACCTTGGAGGTTGGAACTCTTCCCCTGCCAAGTGATGTGAGAGTTGTATGGTGGAACTGAAGTTGTAGTTGCTATGGAGCAACAGAGGGGTTATGCCATCTGGAGGCCTAGACCTTGGTTTTATGAAATCTTGGTTTGTGGAAAAACCACCAGCCGCAAGGCTAATCATGGATTTGAGTTATGCGAGATGTTGGTTCGCGGGTATTGATCAGGCTGGCAAGTTTTGTATTGCTTTTCCTTGGGGTTAGACGAGGATGGAGTTATCGAGTTCAACTAATGCGATTCTTGCTGGTGAGACAGAAGATTTTCGCAATCGGGTCATACCTTGGCGAAGGTGCAGCAGCGCCTTCTTGGTAGGAGTAAGGCCACTTAAGGGCCCGGGATGAATTGAGGACCTCCTACCCTATTTGATTGAGACCCCTCCAGAATTATGGATTTATTTTGGGTTTCGAGGACGAAACCTTTTTAAGGGGGGGAGAGTGTAGAGTACCGGGATTTCGGATGGCGCACCGACCTCGCAAGATGGCGTGGCGCAGAGAAATCGCCTTGGGCGTGTTCCATATTTGTCTACAGTTGAGTTCGGGTTGATTTGGATCTCGCGGAAGTCTCAGCCTGATTCGGGATTTTTCCGGGCCTTGTGCGCGATAGGAGACTGTTATGGGAAGCACCGACTCCACTATGGGTTACAGAAAAATTGGGAAACACTTGGAGAAGGTGTATATTATGTTTACAGCGAAGTTCGGGAGGTTCCGGATTGACGCGAAGGACCCGAGGGCAAAAAGTGAGTTGGAACGGGCAGTTTTGGAGCCGGTTTTTGGATTGAGCACACCGACTCCACGGTTGAGCTTTTTGAGGAGAAAAAGCCTTGAGCATGTGTATTTTCAGATTATAGCGGAGTTCGGGAGGTTCCGAACTGCGGCGGAAGGCCCGAAGCCAAAAAGTGAGTTATGGTTGGCCTTTGGATTATTTTATTCAATTAATGTTAATTGAATTAGGCCTTTGGGTTGTGGTGCTGTTGAAGTGGTGTTGGCAGAGGTGTGGTGAGGGCTTAATTAAGGAGGGTAGAGCTTAATTAAGCTTTTGGGATTTTCCTTTCTTTTAGGTGTAAGTCTCTTAAAGCTTATTTAAACCTTAATTAAGTTGGTTTGGGCTTCTCTTTTTAAGGCCACTCCACCCCTCCACCTTCCTCTCCAGGAAAAATGTGAGAGCTCCTGTTGCTTGGAGTGAAGCAGAGGAAGAGGGAGAGAGAAGGAAGGAGGAAGAAGAAGGGTTTGAAGAGAGGTTTTCTTGTGCGTTTTCTTCCCCGAGCGTGGGCGTGGAGCCGTGCGAGGGCCGGCGTGCCGCGAGGAGGTTGGTGTTATTTTATTATTATTTTTGCAAGCTTGGGTTTTTTCCTCTTCCCTTCTATTTTCCTGTGGTAGGCCGGCGGACTGGTTGTCCGGGGTGGCGGTGCTGCTCGAGTCGCGCACGCGCTTTCCGGCGGCGCGTGGCTGAGTTGGGCTGCCGCTGCGCGGGCGCGCATGAGCGCCGCGCGCAGCCTGCGCCCTGCTGCCATGGTTGTGCAGCAGGGCGCCGGACGGCCTTGGGGGTGCGGCATGGGGCCGCGCGGCCCTGCAGGCCGTGCGCTGGGCGCGCGGCACTGCAGGGGTGCCGCGCGGGCGGCCCCTGTGCCGCGGGGCCCTGCAGGCCGCGCGCTGGGCGTGCGGCACTGCAGGGGTGCCGCGCGGGCGGCCCCTGTGCCGCGCGGCCCTGCAGGCCGCGCGCTGGGCGCGAGGCACTGCAGGGGTGCCGCGCGGGCGGCCCCTGTGCCGCGCGGCCCTGCAGGCCGCCCGCTGGGCCTGCGGCGCTGCATGGGTGCCGCGCGGGCGGGCCTTTGGGCCCCGCGGCCCTGTAGGCCGCGCGCTAGGCCCGCGGCACTGTAGGGGGCCGCGCGGCGGCCCTTTGGGCCCCGCGGCCCTGCAGGCCGCGCGCTAGGCGCGCGGCACTACAGGGGGCCTCTCGGTGGCCCTTTGGGCCCCCGGCCCTGCAGGCCGCGCACTAGGTGCGCGGCACTAGAGGGGGCCGCGCGGCGGCCCTTTGGGCCCCCGGCCCTGCAGGCCGCGCGCTGGGCGCGCGGCGCTGCAGAGGGCCGCGCAGGCGTCCCTTTGGGGCCCCGCGACCATGCAGGCCGCGCGCTGGGCGCGCGGCGCTGCAGAGGGCCGCGCAGGCGGCCCTGCAGGCCGCGCGCTAGGCGCGCGACACTGCAGGGCACCGCGCGGGCGCCCTTGTGTGCCGCGCGGGCGGCCCCTGTGCCTCGCGGCACTGCTGGGCGCCGCGCGGGCGGCCTTCGTGCTGCGCGGCTGGGCCAGTGCCGCGCGGCCGGGTTTTTGGGACCGTGCAGCTGCGCCGCAATCGCCGCGCAGGCTGCGACCCGGCGATGCGCCGCGGCGTATGTGCGCGAGGGTTTTCCGCGCAACGCGCGGCGTTTCTCGTCGCCGGATGGGTTTCTTTCGCCTTTGTGAGCGCGGTTTTCGACCGCGGGTTTTCTGATCCCGGTTCCTCTTCTTATCTCGCAGTTGTGGCTTTGTGCTGGCTTCCTACGTGACCGGTAGCGCGTGTTTTGCCGCGTGGAGCTGCGGGATCGCATCGGGACCTCCGTTTGGCGCACGGTTTGCAGATTTATCGCAGGTGGGTTGGTTTTCTTCCAAAGGCACGGTATGCCCTTAATGCGTTCGAATGCATGGTATCATGACCCCTATTGCATTATTTTCATTATCTAATGACTGCCGGACAGCCGTGGTATGTTGTGAGAAGCACTTTATTCAGGATCTGACCCTTAACCTATGTTGGGTATGTGCTATGACAGAGCTGGTAGAGGGTTCAGGATGTTAGAGGGTTTTTCAGACTTTAGTCGAGGGATGTTGTTCCGACTTGGACATGGGTGTGAGTGTTGTCAATTGAACATTAGCGTTCTTCCGATCTAGTTGATCGCGGGCTTTAGCCGGCACATGCTAGTTGCTGAGACAGACGAGACATGTTGAAACTCGGTGGGGTCGCTCCCCTCGAGTCACGCTCCGCAGGCGTAGTTGTATAAATATCACTGGCCGAGCAGCCAGGTGGATAAATATCACTGGCCGAGTTACCAGAGGAATAAATATCACTGGCCGAGTTACCAGAGGGATAATTATCACTGGCCGAGTTACCAGAGGGATAAATATCACTAGCCGAGTTACCAGAGGGCTGAATATCACTGGCCGAGCTGCCAGGTGGATAAATATCACTGGCCGAGTTACCAGAGGGATAAATATCACTGGCCGAGTTACCAAAGGGATAATTATCACTGGTCGAGTTACCAGAGGGATAAATATCACTGGCCGAGTTACCAGAGTGCTGAATATCACTGGCCGAGCTGCCAGGTGGATAAATATCACTGGCCGAGTTACCGGAGGGATAATTATCACTGGCCGAGTTACCAGAGGGATAAATATCACTGGCCGAGTTACCAGAGGGATAAATAACACTGGCCGAGTTACCAGAGGGCTGAATATCACTGGCCGAGCTGCCAGGTGGATAAATATCACTGGCCGAGTTACCGGAGGGATAATTATCACTGGCCGAGTTACCAGAGGGATAAATATCACTGGCCGAGTTACCTGAGGGATAAATATCACTGGCCGAGTTACCAGATAGCTGAATATCACTGGCCGAGCTGCCAGGTGGATAAATATCACTGGCCGAGTTACCAGAGGAATAAATATCACTGGCCGAGTTACCAGAGGGCTGAATATCACTGGCCGAGCTGCCAGGTGGATAAATATCACTTGCCGAGTTACCAGAGGGATAAATATCGCTGGCCGAGTTACCAGAGGGATAATTATCACTGGCTGAGTTACCAGAGGGATAAATATCACTGGCCGAGTTACCAGATGGATAAATATGCCCTGGCCGAGTTACCACGTGGTTACTGGAAGGAATTGAGGTGGCTTTCTATAGTCTTGTGAGAGTTCTAGCATTTCCAGTGCGGGAGCGGAAACTATGGGCGGCTATGCCTACAGCCTGTTCTTGTTTGATAAGGGTTGTAGGGGGTTGTCGTTCAAAATTTCCAGGCCTCCCGTGAGAGAGATTGAGAACTTATTCCCTGCATTGCATCGAGACATGTTGTGGTAGATTCATTTCCTGCATCTCTATCTATCTATCTATCTAACTATCTATCTGTTTTTGTCTCCAACAGACTTAGTGGGCGTACCGTGGGTTTTAGCGTTGGTACCCACTGAGATCTGCCTGTTGCAGTAGACCTCACACCCGCTGTGATGACAGGTGTTCCTGAGGGGACCGTTCCAGGTTTGGCTCGTTCGGAGTTTTCAGACCGAGGTAAGGGCGTGGCCGACTAGTTCCTACCCGAGTCTGTGGAGTCAGTGTTAGAGTCACTTGTAATTTTTAGTTTCCACTTTTGTTCCAGATAGTGTTTTTGTACTTATGTTGTGGGAGATAGTGGACTGGTGTACTTGGACCTTTCTTCACTTAGTGTTTCAGCTTCTTCATTTTCTGTATAGCTTCCTTTCAGCTCTGATACTTGTGTAGCTATAGATCTCTTTTGCAGGTTAGACGCTTCGTCTGTACGGCTGTTTTCGTACAGACGGCGGATCTATTGGCGAGCCCGGGTCGCAGTTCAACCCCGGGGCGTGACACCGCTGCCGTAGGTATACGAAAATTCTGATTAAGATTAATTGTGAAGACAAGTTGAAAATAGCCACGAAAATCTTAATAAATGTGTGGCCATACAAATTCGTCACTATTAATTATTATTATTTTAGTGGCCCAACGTTATCGATGGTGACAAATGGTGAATTGAAAAGTAAATATGTGGCGATAATATTTGTCACAATTATTTCTTACGATTATTGTGGCCAAAATCTAGTGATGGCCGCAAATACTGCATCGAATTAGCGGCGCTCATTACTAAATTCCTACGGTATGTATATGAAAATTTGAGTTAAGATTAATAGTGAGGAAACGTTGAAAATAGCCATAAAAAAGGTTAATATAGTAGAGTTTATTAATTCGCCACAAAATATTGGCCACAAAAGATCTATTTTCTTGTAGTGCACCCAATGTCCCACTTCATACCACTCTACCAAAAATGTGCCTTGAGATCCTTATACATCTTAGAACCACCAGAATGAATGGTATAAGGAGTATAATGGGCCTCTCTCAAGATCTACTCCCTAATCTAAGTATCCATAGGCATGCAGGCTCGGTCACTGTACCGAAGTACTCCCGAAGCATCCACAAAAAAATCCCCTGTCTGATCGTCCTAAAACTGCTCTCTAATCCCCATCATGTGGGGGTTCTCACTCTATCTCTCTCTAATCCTGTTCAGCAGAGTGGGCTGCACGACCAAAGACATAAGTCGAGCAGATACCCCAAGGGAAACAACCTCTAACTCTAACCGTCTCATCTGCTCTATCTGTGGCGGCTGCTGTGTAATCATCAGGCTCAAACTCTACGCTATCCTCCGGCTCAACGCATCAGCAACTACATTAGCCCTGCCGGGATGGTATAAGATATCCACATCATAGTCCTTCAACAATTCCAACCACCTGTGCTGTCTCAAATTCAGCTCCTTCTGTGTAAACAGATATTTCAAACACTTGTGGTCGGTGTAGATTTCACAGTGCTCTCCATACAAGTAATGTCGCCACGGCTTCAATGGAAAAATGGCAGCGGCAAGTTCCAAATCATGCGTAGGGTAATTCCTCTCATAATCCTTTAGCTGACGCGAAGCATAAGCAATTACCCTACCATGCTGCATCAAAACACAACCCAAACCGTTGTAGGAGACATCACTATAAATCATAAATCCCTCTCCCATCACTGGCAATGCTAAAATCGGCGCTAAAATCAGTCTCATCTTCAGCTCATCAAAGCTCTGCTGGCACTGCTCAGTCCAAGCGAATCTGATCCCCTTCCTAGTCAGTCGGGTAATGGGAGTAGAGAGCTTTGCAAAGCCCTCCACAAACCGACGGTAATAACCTACTAAGCCCAAGAAGCTCCGGACTTCAGTAATCGTCGTCGGTCTAGGCCAATCCCAAACAGCATCAATCTTCGTCGAGTCCACTGCCACACCTGCGGCTGAAACTATGTGGCCCAAAAATGAAACCTCCCGGAGCCAAAACTCGCACTTCTTAAACTTGGCGTACAACTCCATCTCTCGCAGAAGTTGCAGCACTGTCCTCAAGTGCTCCTCATGCCCCTCATCGCTCCGGGAGTAAATCAAGATGTCGTCGATGAAGACTACCACAAATCTATCCAAAAACGGCTGAAACACACGATTCATCCGATCCATAAATGCGGCAGGGGCATTAGTCAAACCAAAAGGCATCACCGTGAACTCATAATGCCCATACCGCGTTCGAAAAGCCATCTTCGAGATGTCCTCTGCCCTCACCCTCAGCTGGTGGTAACCGGACTGCAAGTCCACCTTGGAAAAGACGCACACTCCCTGAAGCTGGTCGAAGAAGTCGTCAATGCACAGTAGGGGGTACTTATTCTTGATGGTCACTTTGTTCAGTTCCCTATAGTCAACACACAGTCTCAGTGATCCATCCTTCTTCTTCACGAACAACACCGGTGCTCGCCAAGGTGAAACGCTGGGCCTCATAAACCCTCTGTCCAATAAATTTTGTAACTGCGCCTTCAGCTCCCTCAGCTCAGCAAGTTTCATCCTGTAAGGTGCCTTCGAGATTGGTGCGATTCCCAAAACCACATCAATCACAAACTCTAACTCCCTCTCCGGCGGCATAGTCGTCAACTCAGGGGGAAACACATCTGGAAACTCACGGATGATGGGAATATCCTCGAGTCCCGGTGCCGCCGTAGTCACCTCTACAATATTCACCAGGAAAGCAGTCCATCCTCTACTCATCATCCACCTGGCCCTCACCGAAGAAATAGTCGATGCGAACAGCATGCTCTGGCAGCCTCTGTCGATGAACTCCTCCTGCCCGAGCTCGTGAAAAGTCACGGTCCTCTCTCTACAGTCGATGGTAGCACAATACCACGGCAGCCAATCCATACCAAATACCACGTCAAAATCCTGGATCTATAGTAAGATAAGCAAGTCTGCCGGCATGTTCCAAGATTCCAACTACATCGAACAAGCCCTACAGCACTCCTCTACATGCAAAGTATGATATGGAATCTGAAGCTCTAATGCATGTGGCAATGAACCTGTCTCTAGTCCATGTAGTGATGCAAATACTCTACTGATAAAAGAATGTGAAGCACCAGTATCGAAAAGAGCTCGTGCACGAGTAGCTGAAATCAAGATAATACCTGCGACGACGTGGTCAGCCGCTGAAGCATCCTCTACCTGTGCTGTATAAACACACCCACTCGGCGCCGGCAGTCGTCGCTCCGCCTGCCTCGAAGAAGATGCTCGATCTGGCATGCTGTTGGTCGAGAGAGGACCAGCCATCTGAAGGGGAATAGGGGGAGCTGAAGCAGTCGAAGGTGCCAGTAGTCATGCTCGGGGACAAGTTGACTGCATATGCCCTGGCTGGCCACAGCAAAAACACCGACCCTGACTCTGACTGCACTATCGTGGTGCGTGCGATCCTTCGCTGATGACGCATCTGTCCTGGCGTCGCGGCTGTTGCTGAGGCTGCTGCTGGTGAGGCTGTCACACCCCGGGTGTAAATCAAAACCCGGGCCCGTCTACAGATCCGCCGTGCACACGGAATTTTCCGCGTACACGAAGCGCTGGTAACCTGCTCAGATATAAGATAAGCAATAAAAGAGCATAAAAACAGAGCTGAACTAAAAAAACTATAAATAATCCTAGACTGGAAATAAGATACAAGCTGTAAAGATACAATAAACTCCCAGCTCACTGAATAAATACAACCAGCTGGCTAAACCCAGACCCAAAAGTAAAGTACTACAGCCTGAGATACAAAAAGGGGTACAATAAAAGTCCAACTACTCTCACGGTCGGGCAGACGATCTAGCTAGTCCTCTATCCTCTTACCTCGATCTGCCGCTGATGGCCCAGCAGCTCCTGCAGACGACTCTGCAAAACAAAGGGGAAGAGACAGAAAACAACTATGGGGGTGAGAACTACTAGATAAACCAGTAGCCTCCCCTAGTGGGTAAAGCCTCAAACTCTAACGTACCCACTAGGTCTACCAGAGGCAAAAGAAAATGAGAGGTGGTAAGCTATAAAATCTACTGATAAAGGAAAGCTACCACTACTATGCCTCCAAATGCAATGCCAGGAGGAATAACTAAATAAATGCATCAGGGAATGTGCCAGCCTAAATAAACCCAATCTAAACACCAGTAAGAACTGGCACTGCCTGCTATGCTGTCGAACTCAAGAACTCAACCGCGGGATACAGACGGACTTCTGACGGCTACGGTCGCATCCCAAAATAAGTAACAGACCGGCTTCTGTCCGGCACGGTCGCACACTCCGGAGTGGCACTCGAGGGGAGCGACCCACACGAGTAAAGTATCTCTGTAACAAGTATCACGATATAGCAGGACTGGATCACGACTATGATCAAAGTGGGAAAATTCATCCACTAAAGAAATCCGATCTCCAATCTGATGCAATAGTAAACGTCCGGTCAACCGCCCAATGTTCGCGGTCGCCGTAATACCCCACAAGTCCAAAATCTGAAAAAGTAATCAACATCTGATCGACCGCCTAATATCCGCAGATACCACACTGCCCCACAATCCATAATCGAGTCTAACCTGTCCAAGACTCAATGGCCTCAACTACACTATCCTAAACCCCTGCTCGAACCCGAGCAACATGAATCGTGTATCTGAACAAAGAGGAAAACAACGCAACGTGGTTTCTCCTAAGTCAAGTCCCACTATGATAGTGTAGCAATAATAGTGGCCTAACTAAATGTTCATACAAGCATGCAAATGTCCTCTTTTGAAAATAAAGGAAAGTATTCAACATTAAGTTTACAAGGAAGAATTCTTGATGTCCCAATATGATAATTCACTTTTGCATGCGAGGTTATGTTATAACATCCTTTTCCAACAATAATGTCCCAATTTAACATAGATAAGCAATCAATTTGTAGTATCCTGACTTTTCGGACATCGTCCTTGACCCGTGCCGGATAGGGTTAGCTGTAGGAACGTCCTTTCTTATCGACCTCGGTGGGTAGTGTGTTGGCGTTCGTTATCATTTTTCGGTGATAGAGCTCGAGAAACGTAGAACAGTGGTGCGATCGGATCTGAAATCCGACTTCCGGACCTCCCGGAATAGAGTTTTTAAGGTTACGGTATCTATAACGTGCATCGGAATCCGTGCCACATGATTTGCACGCTTTTCGAGGCAATGGGGTAGGTTTCTTTTAGAACGGGTTAGCGACCATTTTTGTGCGAGTGCGAAACGGGTTGATTAATTAACCTTCCATTCAATCCCTTATGTGGGCGTATGAGATTTGGGGTGTAGGGGGTTTTTCATAGGCATATTAATAGCAACCCTCTTTTCGAGATCGTGGACGGAAAAAAAGGGATTCAAAATTCAAGTTTCGAAATTCGAAGAGAAAAGGGGGGAAAATCGAGAGGGGGAATGAGAGAAAAAGGAAACGAAGAGAAAAAAAAAGGGGATCCCTCGTAACCCTAGCCGCCATGGAGAGAGAGAGAGAGAGGGAGAGAGAGGGAAGAAGATCTCGTCGGGTGATCAACGCAACGGAACGGCGATCGGATCCGGAGTCTACTTCCAGGAACGATCAGGTCATCTCCTACGAAACCTCGTGGTGAGCATCTTTCTTGTTAGGTATGTTTTTAGGGTTTTGGAGTCAGGACGCCTAACCGCCGCCGCCGTCGCGCCGTCACCGTCCGCGCACGCGCCCGCGCGGGGCGCCTCTGCGCCACGCCGCCGCCCCGCAGGCAACGCGTCCGCGCGGGGCACCCTGCCGCCGCGCGCCGACCGCGCGGGCACACGCCTGCGCGGGGCATCCTGCAGCCGCGCGGCGCTCTGCCGCCGCGCCGCCCACGTGGGCAAGCGCCAGCGCGGGGCTCGCTGTCGCCGCCGCGCTGCACCCACGCGGAGTCTGTGCCGCGCGGGGCTCTGCTGCCGCGCCGCCCGCGTGTGCTTGTGCCCGCACGGGGCTCTGCCGCCGCGCCGCCCGCGTGGGGATGCGCCCGCGCGGCGCTCGCTGTCGCCGCTGTGTTGCACCCGCGCGGAGTTTGTGCTGCGCGGGGCTCTGCCGCCGCGCCGCCCGCGTGAGCTTGTGCCCGCACGGGGTTCTGCCGCCGCGCCGCACGCGCGAGACCCTACCCGCACGGGGCCCTGCTGCTGCCGCCGCGCGGGGCCTCGCTGCCGTCGGGTTGTTGCCGCGCCTCCCGCGTGGGCATGCGCCCGCGCGGGGCTCGCTGTCGCGGCCGCGCCAGCCACGCGGGGTATGTGCCACGCGGGTCGTTCCGCCGCGCCGCTGCCACTGCATTTTCGGCGACCTCGCCGTGTCGCCGCCGCTCGCCTCCTTCTTCTCTGCCGTGCGCTTTCGTGTCCCGACTGTTACTTAATTATTGTTGAGTCGTTTGTGTGTCGTGTCTTCGCAAATAATGTTTGGTTATAACTGTTGTTTTATATGGGGACTCCGTAGGTCGGGGTGTCGTTCGGGGCCCGTGAGTCAACTTCAGGTGTTCCGACCAAACGCTGTTCAGGTGGG
Source organism: Tillandsia leiboldiana (assembly GCA_029204045.2). NCBI lineage: Eukaryota > Viridiplantae > Streptophyta > Magnoliopsida > Poales > Bromeliaceae > Tillandsia > Tillandsia leiboldiana. The sequence continues at coordinate 14,803,889 of CM055061.1, forward strand.
TACCTTTTTGGCATTTTCGGTGTGTAGTCGTTTCTGTGTAACTTGTGAAAATAAAGTAGATGTTTCTTTCGTAAACTGTCTAACCCCATTGCATGAGAATCCCGCTTTTGATTTCTAACTAAGGCGACGAAGGTCGTGGTGCCCTATTACACGCCGGGTTCGGCATATATGCTCATAATTGCTTACACGCACACCGGCGGTCTGGCCACCGCACAGGATGTATTTTTTCGAAAAGATGGTACGTTGACCCGTGTACCCCACAATTAGTAATGATGGGGACCCCTCACGGTGAGGCGACTGCGTTCATGAGCAGTAGAGGGGTAAAAGCACTGAAGAATGAGCGAAGTAACTCTGGGGTAGGTGCCCAGCATGAGTAACTCTGGGGTAGGTGCCCAGCATGAGTAACTCTGGGGTAGGTGCCCAGCATGATTTTAACAGGGGATATGGCGATTCGTGAGGGGGAAGTGGAATGCTCTGGTTTATCGGTTTGTTTACTACAGTTTTATAACATTACTCTTTTTCATCTACTTTATTAATCACTGACTACCCACACTGTGACAGGTCCGAATGGGGGTGGGAACCGGGACGACGGTGAGGACGCGCATTGGGGACTTAGCTACTTTCCTTCGTCGACGTTTTGTTATCAGTTGTTTTTACTTTCCTACTTGTTCATCTCTGGTTATTATTGCTGTGGTGTGAGATTGTCTGTGGATGTTGGTACTCGGTGTGGATATTTCTTTTGTTTCTTTTTAGATGGGCCATTTCAAAATAAAGGGAAATGTTTGCGAAAACCACTTTTGAAAATAATGGGTGTCGGGTGGGCACCGTTTCCAAAACCCTGTGGATTTATCCTTTCAAAACTTAGTCGGCCTCTTAACTTCTTATGTAAAATGTTGTTTTTACTTTCCTTTACTTGTACGGATTAGTGTGGGTAAAGTGAATGTTGTGGATGCAACGCCGTGCACGTGCAAAGGAGACTCCACGTTCGGGGTTGAGGAATTTACACGTGTGGCGGGTCTGGCACGCACCGGGGGATACTGAAAAAGGAAATTTTTAAATAGCTCACGTTTTCCGCTTAACTGAAAAACCCCCGGGGTGTGACAGATTATATGGTATCAGAGAAAAACGACTTTAACCACGGTAGTCGGTGTCCAACATCCACAGTGTATAATACCAATAATCGGCTAACCGATGAGACAAGCAGGGAATAGGTGCGCGGAACGCGAGTGTCTCGGGAAAGGGAAAATAGAGTCTCGGGTTGATAGTAGGTCAAAGTACTAGGCCAGTTAAGTCTAGGGTTGACTTGGTTTTCTTTGTATATAGAAACAATGGCCCGGACTAGATCATCAACTGAAGACGCTGGAGCAGAGGGGACCGTGCCGACGGCTGCGGAGAATCAAGTACTTCGGTAACAACTGAGAGAAATGGCTCAACAGCTGGCGGTCCTCACCGACCATGTACGACAATTGAGACAACAACCAACCGCGTCGGTGGTGGTCGCTCAGGCCCCTCCACCCGGACCAACTGTGCCTATGACGGGACCGTCGGTTGGGAATGGCGAGACCACGGCCGCCCCGCCTCAGGCTGCGACAACCGGGGTACCGTTGGGTCAGCCAACGACGCCCCCCGCAGTTCCGTCACCCGCAGTTTTGGAACCTGCGCCGGGAGCATTTGCGGTTACACGTGCCCGACAGGAGGGCTCTGAGCATGACAGGGACAAGAAGCGACCTCGGTTTTACTCTGGAGGAGGCTATTCCAGCGAAAACCGACCCCCTAAGCATTCGAGATCGCAACAAGGAACCAGGAGCGCGCCGATAGGAGGACAAAAACCAGGGGACAAGCCTTGCATTATTTGCGGCGGAGCGCACCAAGTGACTGAATGTTACAAGAGACAATATCACTGTTTTCGTTGCGGCAAGCCGGGGCACTTTCGTTTTAACTGCCCCTTGAACCCGAGAACTACATCCTCAACAGCTTCTGCACCCTCGCCACAGCAACAGGGACGGGGAGGAGCCCCTTTAGGACCGGTTGCTCGTCCTCCGACATCCCCACAGGAGGGGGAGGCGCAGCCGCAACCAGGAGGGAGAGTCTACTCAATGACCACTGGGGGACGCACTGCCCGGAGGGAATAATAGCAAGTAATACTCTTTTCGTAGTTATCTTTTCGAGACGGGTTTTTGTTTAGACACCGTAGCACCCCACCCTTTCGTCTCGAGTTGTGTTTTCGCTCATACCCTTAGTTTTTAGACGAGACCCCCTTCACTGTAGTAGATTCGTTCTTATCCTAGTTTGTTGCTTGGGAGGGCACCGCTGCTGACTAGCGGGAGGAGTTATCCTATGCTACGGCAAAGAGCGAACCCACCTGAGGTTTTAGTCGCAAGCGCTGTGGGGGTAGCTTTTTGTTTAAGTTTGTACCTTCTTAGGTTTTTGGGGTCGGTTTAGGCTGCCCTATAGGTGGGTTGGCACGTGATTCCTTGAATGCATCACGGAATGGCCGGGGTAGTGTACCGATGCCGCCAGGGAGAGTTTTAGCCTGCTTCGAGACAACTCAAGGTTTACGAGTGAAACTACCCTACGCACAAACCGGAAATCACAGCGGTCGCTTTCGCTTTAAAACCTTGGAGACACTACCTTGACAGAGCTCATGGCAACCTTTTTTTCTTTTCTTTCTTTTTTTTTTTTTTTTGGATCACCTGAACCTTAGATAGTTAATCACGCAGAAGGATTTGAGCTTACGGCAGGGACCCTGGATGGATTTGTCGAAGGACTATGATTTGCAAACCTAGTTGCCGATGCCTCGAGCAGAAAGATGTACAAAGACCTTAAGCGAACCTCTAGGTGCGCCTTACCGGACACTGATTGTTGACCGCCGAAGCCGGCCGAGAAGCGACGCGGAGTAGAGACGACGTGCCTGGAAGTTCCAAATGCGGTGGCACGTGTCGCTCCGGGTTTTCCCGTCCCGGGGGATTAAACGGTTCGGGTTGAGAGGCGAGTTGAAACTGCAGTACGTAGGACCTTTTGTAATCTTGGAGCGCTTAGGCCAGTAGCATATTAGTTGGCCTCACCACCGAAACACGCCGGGTGCACAACGTTATTCATGTTTCGATGCTCCGGAAGTATCTCGCGGATCCGTCACTTATTCTGGAGGCTTCCGGCTTTGAGCGGGGAGAGGACTTGAGCTCGGGGATGCACCAATACGAATTTTGGCACGGGAAGACAAAGAGTTACGCAACCGGGTAATCCCCTACGTGAAGGTGCTGTGGAGTAATCATGAAGAACGCGAAGCGACATGGGAAATGGAAACGAGGATGAGAGAGTGTTTTCCTATTTTGTTTAACATGAAAGAAAGTTAAGTTTCGAGGATGAAACTTCTTTTAAGGAGTGTGTGATGTAGTATCCTGACTTTTCGGACATCGTCCTTGACCCGTGCCGGAGAGGGTCAGCTGTAGGAACGTCCTTTCTTATCGACCTCGGTGGGTAGTGTGTTGGCGTTCGTTATCATTTTTCGGTGATAGAGCTCGAGAAACGTAGAACAGTGGTGCGATCGGATCTGAAATCCGATTTCCGGACCTCCCGGAATAGAATTTTTAAGGTTACGGTAACTGTAACGTGCATCAGAATCCATGCCACATGATTTGCACGCGTTTCGAGGCAACGGGGTAAGTTTCTTTTATATTGGGTTAGCGATCGTTTTTGTGCGAGTGCGAAACGGGTTGATTAATTAAATTTCCTTTTAATCCCTTATGAGGGCGTATGTGATTTGGGGTGTTGGGGGTTTTTCATAGGCATATTAATAGCAACCCTCTTTTCGAGATCGTGGATGGAAGAAAAGGGATTCGAAATTCAAGTTTCGAAATTCGAAGAGAAAAAGGTGGGGAAAGCGAGAGGGGGGGCGAGAGAAAAAGGAAAACAAAAGAAAAAAACAGGGGATTCCTCGTAACCCTAGCCGCCAGGGAGAGAGAGAGAGAGGGGGAGAGAGAGGGAAGAAGATCTCGTCGGGTGATCAACGCAACGGAACGGGGATCGGATCCGATGTCTTCTTCCAGGAACGATCGGGTCATCTCCTCTGATACCTCGTGGTGAGCATCCTTCTTGTTAGGTTTGTATTTAGGGATTTGGAGTCGGGACGCCTAACCGCCGCCGCCGTCGCGGCCGCCGCCGTGCCGTCGCCGCGCGGGGCGCCTCTGCGCCGCGCCGCCGCCGCGCGGGCAACGCGTCTGCGCGGGGCGCCCTGCCGACGCGGGGCGCCCTGCCGATGCGCGGCGGCCGCGCGGGCACGTGCCCGCGCGGGGCATCCTGCAGCCGCACGGGGCTCTTTCGCCGCGGCGCCCGCGTGGGCATGCGCCCGCGTGGGGCTCGCTGTCGCCGCCGCGATGCACCCGCACGGAGTCTGTGCCGCGCGGCGATCTGCTGCCGCGCCGCCCGCATGCGCTTGTGCCCGCGCGGGGCTCTGCCGCCGCACCGCCCGCGTGGGCATGCACCTGCGCGGGTCTCGCAGTCGCCGCCGCGCTGCACCCGCGCGGAGTTTGTGCCGCGCGGGGCTCTGCAGCCGCGCCGCCCGCGTGGGCTTGTGCCCGCGCGGGGTTCTGTCGCTGCGCCACCAGCGCGGGACCTTGCCCGCGCGGGGTCCTGCTGCTGTCACCGCGCCCGCGCAGGCATGCGCCCGCGCGGGGCCCGGCTGCTGCCGCCGCGCCCACGCCGGCATGCGCCCGCGTGGGGCCTCGCTGCCGTCGCGTTGTTGCTGCGCCTCCTGCGTGGGCATGCGCCCGCGCGGGGCTTGCTGTCGCCGCCGTGCCACTCGCGCGGGGTCTGTGCCGCGCGGGGCGTTCCGCCGCGCCGCTGCCACTGCATTTTCGGCGACCTCGCCGTTTCACCGCCGCTCGCCTCCTTCTTCTCCGCCGTGCGCTTTCGTGTCCCGACTGTTACTTAATTATTGTTGAGTTGTTTGTGTGTCGTGTCTTCGCAAATAATCTTTGGTTATAACTGTTGTTTTATCTAGGGACTCCGTAGGTCGGGGTGTCGTTCTGGGGCCGTGAGTCAACTTGAAGTGTTCCGACCAAACGCTGTTCAGGTCGGTACCTTTTTGGCATTTCCGATGTATAGTCGTTCCTGTGTAACTTGTGAAAATAATGTAGATGTTTCTTTTGTAAACTGTCTAACCCCATTGCATGAGAATCCCGCATTTGATTTGTAGTGATCCGACCTTTCGGGGTATTTTTGACTTACATATAGTCATTTAAGCCTTTAAGTGAAATAAAATTATTCAATTCTTAAAAGTTGGCCATTGTGATGTGCTGGTATTTTTCTGCGATAGAGCGCAGAAAAAGAAAGCCGACGGTGCGATCGGATCTGAAATCCGATATCGGGATCTCCCGGAACGGAATTCCTAGTGATACGGTGATTAAGTCATGCATCGGAATCCGTGCAAAATATCTTATACCCGTTAGAGATAAGGTGGGTTATCTCGTAGGGGATAATTAATTAGTTAATTAATTATCCATGAGGGAAAATTGAATTCTCTTACGTACTAATTAAAAAGGAGATTAATTAAAGATTTAATACGAGCTATATAAGGGATCCCGATTATCGGAAAGAAAGGAAAAGAAAGAAATAAAAACCCTAATCGGTGAGAAGAGAAAAAGAAAAGCAAAGACGGAACCCTAGCCGGATGAAAGGGAAAGGAGAAAGAGAAGGAGCCCGATCTTCCCGGACACCGAACCGAAGGCAAGAACGCGACCGGACAACCTTCCCGTCGATCTTCGGTTAGTAAAATAATTGTTATAATTTATTTGGGATTTTTCCGTCGTCTCTTTTGTTTGAGTTCTTGGTTTCTCCGTCGTATCCGTCACCGTCGCCGTCGTCGTCATCATGCTAGGGCACGGAACGGACGGCAGAGGCGCGTGGTGCCGCTAGGGCATCGCGCGGAGGAGAGTCACGGACGGCACCCATGCGGACCCGCAACCGCGCGGGCACCGCATGGGTGCCACGCGGCTACCGCACGGACGGCACCCATGCGGACCCGCAACCGTGCGGGCACCGCATGCCCGCAACCGCGCGACTACCGCACGGGCGGCACCCGCGCGGACCCGCAATCGTGCGGGCACCGCGCGGGCACTGCGCGGGCGCCGCGCGGCTGCCGTGGGGACCCGCAACCGCGCGGGCGGCACCCGCGCGGACCCGCAACCGTGCGGGCACCGCGCGGCTGCCGCGCGGACCCGCAACCGCGCGGTCGGCACCCGCGCGGACCAGCAACCGTGCGGGCACCGCGCGGGCGCCGCGCGGCTGCCGCGCGGGCGGCACCCGCGCGGACCCGCAACCGTGCGGGCACCCGCGCGGACCCGAACCGCGCGGGGTTCCGGCGGACGACGACGGCGGCGCGGGATTTCCGTTTCGTCGTCCCGGACGGTGTTGGACTTTTCCGTCGAAAAGAGTAAATTGGGTCTTTTGTTTTCGGATGTTAGTACACGTTTTTGACTATAGTTATCCTTGCGGACTTTCTTTAGGTCCAATGCGCAGCGGGGGTGCGCGAAGGATTCAGGTGTTCCGATTTCTCTTCAAATAGGTGGGTACGGTTGCGATAAGTGCAACAAGTGCAGTAAGTGCATCTATCGTCATTAAAGTGCTCTTAATTTATCTAACAAAGTAGATGGATAGTTTAACCTTTCGCATAATTGTATTTCATCTAACAATTGAAGCGGCTACGGTCGCGGTGCTCACTACACGCCGATCTCGGCAAATCCATTTCGGATGCTGCACGTACACAGGCGGATTGGCCTCCGCATGGGTGTACTTTTTTGGAGAAGTGGTCTCTTTTGACCCGTGTACCTCACAAAGGGGTGGGTGCCGTGAGGACCTCTTCGCGCCCGCTGAAAATAGCACACCAGCACCGCGAAGAGGTTAAATGCATTAAAGAGGTGTTTGCGCACGAGGGGAGACTTTAGTCTCCCCGACAGGGACTCTGGGGTTGGTGCCCAACTTAATTGATAAATCTGGGGTTGGGGCCCAGCTTAATTATGTGCAGGGTTTTAGCGAAAGGTTCCGGTGTTTTCGGTTTGCTCCTTATTCCTTATTGTTATTAGACATTACTTTGTTTGTCACTGACATTACCCACTCCGTGACAGGTGTTACGAGGTGCGTTAGCCGGGAGGGCGGTGAGACTGCGTCGCGAGGACCGTAGTCAGACACTTGGGTTTATTATCTCATTTCCCTTATGCTTCTTTTAGTTAATTTGCTTGTGGATCGTATTAGTCGTGGACATGTATTACTTAGCGCTGTGGATGAGGTGTACATTTATACTTTGATGCTTTTAGTGATGTTTTCATATGCGGCACGCTTTCATGATGAACCAAATGATTTCGAAAATGTTTTCTCAAAACGAAGTGCCGTGTGCGCCCGGGTTTTGCAACCGTTGGTTTTATCCTTTCTAAACAATGATGCCGCTTTAGTATTCCGCTTGAAAATAAAACAACAAGGTGTCGAGTGGACACCAGTCTTTTTAACATTAGTTAAACTACTGTACTCTGTTTGACGATGTATGTCTATTGTATGGTTGATGGTTGATGTATGTTGTTGTAAATGAGACGCCGTGCATATACAAAGGAGACTCTGTCCGTGGGCAGAGAGAATTTGTGTATGTGGCGGTCTGGCACGCACCGGGGATGAGGTTTAAGTTACCTTGTTGAGAAGAAAAAAATAATACACGCTATTTTCCGCTTTGATAGACTCAAAAACCCCCGGGGGCGTGACAGATTAAATGGTATCAGAGATAACAACCATAACCATAGTAGACGTGATCCACATCCACAGTGTAGGGTGCCACAAGCAAATTAGACATGAGATAACCAAGGTATAGGTGCGTAGTACGTGAGAGTACGGGGAAAAGGGAACGTAATGTAGGTGTAATCGTAAGACAGGGTGTTAGGGTTATAACCTTAGGGTTAATGTGGTTTCTTTGTATCACAGCAGACAACGGCTAGGATCCGGCCACCGAGTGTTGACCATTCTCAATGGACAGGATGGATCCCGTAGCCGCAGCCAACCGCTTACTCCGCAACCAGCTACGCGACATAGCAGGGCAAATGCTAACTCTCACTAAGCGCCTAGGCCTACTGACTCAGGATTTCGAGGGTGTCGACCGCATCCAGCGAGACGCCAGGGACGGCGCCTATCGGGGAATGCCACCGGCAGGGTTCCCCACTTTTAACGAAGCGGTTATGTTGGCCCGGCGGGCAGAGCAAGAACTGGCCGAGACACGCGCTCGGCAGAGTTATCCCTATCCCAGTCCGGCGGAGGACCCTTTCCAGCAGGGCCCGGCACTCAAACGCCCGAGGACAGAGGGAAACTTTGGAAAGGCAAAGAGAGGAGAATTCAAACCACAGAGGAAGCCGTGTCCCATATGCAGTGGGGCGCATCAGGTGACTGATTGTCCGTGGAGTCACGGCCACTGCTACCGATGTGGCAAACCAGGACACGCACGCTATGAGTGCCCACGGAAACCGAGCACCACCAGGCCTCCGGCACCGCGACCGGAGGGGACAGAGAAGACTGCTACACCCGTTCCGCAAGGGGGCCCCGCCCCGGAGGGCCGAGAAGGAGGACGTCCGGAGAAAGCACGGAAGGACGAACCGACACCAGCAAGGGACGCGAAACCACCTCGGGGACCGTGCGTAATCTGCGAGGGTGCTCACCCGGTGGCAGAATGCACGTAGAGGTACCATTACTACAATCAGTGCGGCTTACCGGACCACTCCCGTGCCTTCTGCCCTCAGAGACCCATCCCCGCCGTCGCCGCGCCACCACAGCAGAAAGGACCAGAGAGTGCTGTGGCCCCCGTTCAGCCAAAGGATTCGCCTGACGACCAGCAATCCGCAGACTCCTCAGACGTCAAGTCCCTTCCCCAGCACGCCGTACGACGCTGGCCCAAGGGCTGTGGACGGACTCCCCGGGATACTACAGCGGAGGACGCGACGTCGCAGACCTAGTAACGGCAGGTAATTTTTGGTTTCTCTTTTTCCTCTTAGATTAGGAACACCGGTTACACCTTAGCCTGCTACCCCTGTTAGACTCTCTCTCTCCCTCCCTCGATCTAAAATCCTTAAGTATTAGGCAAAGCCTCCCCCGGCCGATGTGCACGGGCGGGCTTCGAAGCATAGGAGAACCTTGTGTACTCGGGGCCCGTTAAGGGCCATGCAAGGAATAAATAGGCTCCACCCTATGCCTTGCAGCCGAGGACCCAATGGGCCGATAGGTAGTTCAGGGCCGCTCCCCAGATAAGGATCAGCGGTCCCGTGGTAAGGGAATTTCCGGACGTGTTTCCGGCAGAGCTCCCCGGAGCGCCGCCGGAACGAGAAGTCGACTTCCCTATTGAACTACTCCCCGGCACCAAACCCATCACCAAGGCACCGTACAGGATGGCCTTCGCGGAGTTGAAGGAACTCAAGGCACAGTTGGAGGACCTTTTGGATAGGAGCTTCATCAGACCTAGCGCGTCACCCTGGGGCGCGCCCGTCCTGTTTGTGAGGAAGAAGGACGGAAGTCTCCGGTTGTGCATTGACTACCGGGAGATAAATAAGGTCACCGTTAAGAACAAGTACCCCCTGCCAAGGATCGACGACCTCTTCGACCAACTACAGGGGGCGACGGTGTTTTCAAAGATTGACCTGCAGTCGGGCTATCATCAGGTCCAGGTCAAGGGGGAGGACATCCCCAAAACGGCTTTTCGGACTCGCTACGGCCATTACGAATTTACAGTAATGCCGTTCGGGCTCACAAATGCCCCGGCAGTGTTCATGGACATGATGAACAGGGTATTCAAACCCTTCCTGGACTTATTCGTGGTGGTCTTCATCGACGATATCCTCATCTACTCCCGTACAGACGAGGAACATGAAGGACATCTGCGCACAGTCCTCCAGACCCTACGGGAACAGAAACTCTACGCCAAACTCAAAAAGTGTGAGTTTTGGCTCCGTGAGGTCGGCTTCTTGGGGCACGTAATCTCGGCGGCTGGGGTCGCAGTCGATCCGAAGAAGATAGATTCGTTGACGGACTGGCCCTAACCGACGACGGTGACGGAGATTCGAAGCTTTCTAGGATTAGCCGGGTACTACCGGCGCTTCGTGGAGGGTTTCTCCAAGATAGCCACCCACTTAAACCGCTTGACTAAAAAGGGGGAAAAGTTCATCTGAACGGACAAATGTCAGAGGAGCTTCGAGGAGCTCAAGGATAGATTGACGCGAGCCCCGATTCTCGCCCTGCCAGAACTAGGGGAGGATTATGAAGTGTACTGCGATGCGTCGCGAAAAGGACTGGGTGGAGTACTCATGCAACGGGGAAAGGTTATAGCCTATGCGTCAAGGCAGCTCAAGGAATACGAGCGAAACTACCCCGTGCACGATTTGGAACTCGCAGCGGTTGTGTTCGTCCTCAAGCTTTGGAGACACTACCTGTATGGGGCACACTACAATGTGTACTCAGATCATAAAAGTCTTAAGTACCTTTTCACCCAAAAGAAGTTAAATTTGCGACAAAGACGGTGGCTCGAGCTACTGAAGGATTACGATTTAACGATCCACTACCACCCGGGAAAGGCAAACGTGGTGGCCGACGCCCTGAGCCGTAAGGGGCAGGCCGAAAAGGCAGGGGTAAGTGCCATCACCCAGCAAGATAGTCTGATTGCGGAGTTTTCGCGATTAAGACTAGAAGTAGTACCGGCGGGTACAGTCGAACAACTTCTGACACTGGTGGTCAGACCTACCTTGCTTGACAGAATTCTCGAGGGGCAGTCGACTGATGACCAACTCCAGCTGGTGCGAAATAGAGTAACTGCCGACCAAGAAGGTGATTTCACAGTAAACTCCGACGGCACGATACAATTTCGGGGACGAATCTGCGTGCCAGATCTACCGGAACTCAAGGAGGAAATCCTGCGGGAGGTGCATACTGCTCCATATGCAGCGCATCCCGGGGGAACGAAGATGTACAAGGATGTCAAACAGACCTTCTGGTGGCCCAAAATGAAGGGAGACGTGACTCGGTTTGTGGCACACTGCCTGGTGTGCCAACGGGTGAAGGTCGAGCACCAGCTTCCGGCAGGAAAATTGCAACCCTTACCGGTGCCCGAGTGGAAATGGGACATGATTACCATGGATTTTGTGACCGGGTTCCCGAGATCGTCATAGGGACACGATGCAATATGGGTAATTGTGGACCGTCTAACGAAATCGGCCCACTTTCTGCCCATACACACGACGTGGACGCGGGAACGACTGGCACAAACCTACATCAACGAGATAGTAAGGTTGCATGGGGTTCCGACATCCATCACGTCGGACAGGGACACGCGGTTTGTGTCAAAATTTTGGCAGAGCCTGCAGCGAGCAATGGGAACCAAGTTGCACTTCAGTACGGCTTTTCACCCGCAGACCGACGGACAATCAGAGCGGGTGATACAAATTGTGGAGGACATGCTTCGTGCATGCGTTTTGGACCTGGGCGAAGGGTGGGCACGGTGTTTGCCCCTAGTGGAATTTGCCTACAATAACAATTACCAGGCCAGCATTCAGATGGCACCATACGAGGCCCTGTACGGGCGCCGCTGTCGGTCTCTAATATGCTGGGACGACTTGAGTGAGCGTAAGTTTCTGGGCCCAGATTTGGTGGAGGAGACCGAAGTAAAGGTGCGATTGATTAGACAAAGGCTACTAACCGCCCAGAGCAGACAGAAAGGCTACGCGGACAACAGACGCCGAGACTTAGAGTTCATGGTGGGTGAGCACGCGTTACTCCGAGTTTCGCCCTCCAAGGGGAAACGACGCTTCGGCATAAAGGGAAAGTTAAGCCCGAGGTACGTAGGACCGTTCGAGATCCTAGAACGCGTAGGACCGGTGGCGTACCGATTAGCCCTGCCGCCGAATCTCGAACGAGTCCATAACATGTTCCATGTCTCAATGCTCCGGAAGTACCTAGCTGATCCCTCTCATGCCTTGGATGCCTCCACCATCGAGTTGCGAGAGGATTTAAGCGTCGAGGAGACACCGGTGCGGATTTTGGCAAGAGAGGACAAGAAGTTGCGCAAACGAACGATCCCCTATGTAAAGGTCCAGTGGAGCAACCACGAAGAGCGCGAGGCGACTTGGGAACTGGAATCGAAGATGAGAGAATGTTTTCCCGAATTGATTAGTGGGGTTTGTACTTAAGTTTCGGGACGAAACTTTTTATAAAGTGTGAGTGGTGTAGTGATACGGCCTTTCGGGGTATTTTTGACTTACATATAGTCATTTAAGCCTTTAAGTGAAATAAAATTATTCAATTCTTAAAAGTTGGCCATTGTGAGGTGCTGGTATTTTTCTGCGATAGAGCGCGGAAAAAGAAAGCCGACGGTGCGATCGGATCTGAAATCCGATATCGGGATCTCTCGGAACGGAATTCCTAGTGATACGGTGATTAAGTCATGCATCAGAATCCGTGCAAAATATCTTGCACCAGTCAGAGATAAGGTGGGTTATCTCGTAGGGGATAATTAATTAGTTAATTAATTATCCATGAGGGAAAATAGAATTCTCTTACGTACTAATTAAAAAGGAGATTAATTAAAGATTTAATACGAGCTATATAAGGGATCCCGATTATCGGAAAGAAAGGAAAAGAAAGAAATAAAAACCCTAATCGGTGAGAAGAGAAAAAGAAAAGAAAAGACGGAACCCTAGCCGGAAGAAAGGGAAAGGAGAAAGAGAAGGAGCCCGATCTTCCCGGACACCGAACCGAATGCAAGAACGCGACCGGACAACCTTCCCGTCGATCTTCGGTTAGTAAAATAATTGTTATAATTTATTTGGGATTTTTCCGTCGTCTCTTTTGTTTGAGTTCTTGGTTTCTCCGTCGTATCCGTCACCGTCGCCGTCGTCGTCATCATGCTAGGGCACGGAACGGACGGCGGAGGCGCACGGTGCCGCTAGGGCATCGCGCGGAGGAGAGTCACGGACGGCACCCATGCGGGCCCGCAACCGCGCGGGCACCGCATGGGCGCCGCGCGGCTACCGCACGGACGGCACCCATGCGGACCCGCAACCGCGCGGGCACAGCATGGGCGCCGCGCGGACCCCTAACCGCGCGGGCGCCGCGCGGCTGCCGCACGGGCGGCACCCGCGCGGACCCGCAACCATGCGGGCACCGCGCGGGCGCCGCGCGGCTGCCGCGCGGACCCGCAACCGCGTGGGCGGCACCCGCGCGGACCCGCAACCGTGCGGGCACCGCGCGGGCGCCGCGCGGCTGCCGCGCGGACCCGCAACCGCGCAGGCGGCACCCGCGCGGACCCGCAACAGTGCGGGCACCGCGCGGGCGCCGTGCGGCTGCCGCGCGGTCGGCACCCGCGCGGACCCGCAACCGTGCAGGCACCGCGCGGGCGCCGCGCGGCTGCCGCGCGGGCGGCACCCGCGCGGACCCGCAACCGCGCGGGCGCCGTGCGGGGCCGCACCCGCGTGGGTACCGCGCGGCCGCCGCACGCGCAACACCCGCGCGGGCACCGCGCGACCGCCGCACGGGCAACACCCGGGCGAGGCACCGCGCCGCGTGGGCATCGCCGCGGAGACGCGCCGCGCGGTTCCGAACCGCGCGGGGTTCCGGCGGACGACGACGGCGGCGCGGGATTTCCGTTTCGTCAACCCGGACGGTGTTGGACTTTTCCGTCGAAAAGAGTAAATTGGGTCTTTTGTTTTCGGATGTTAGTACACGTTTTTGACTATAGTTATCCTTGCGGACTTTCTTTAGGTCCAAGTGCGCAGCGGGGGTGCGCGAAGGATTCAGGTGTTCCGATTTCTCTTCAAATAGGTGGGTACGGTTGCGATAAGTGCAACAAGTGCAGTAAGTGCATCTATCGTCATTAAAGTGCTCTTAATTTATCTAACAAAGTAGATGGACAATTTAACCTTTCGCATAATTGTATTTCATCTAACAATTGAAGCGGCTACGGTCGCGGTGCTCACTACACGCCGATCTCGGCAAATCCGTTTCGGATGCTGCACGTACACAGGCGGATTGGCCTCCGCATGGGTGTACATTTCCAGAGAAGTGGTCTCTTTTGACCCGTGTACCTCACAAAGGGGTGGGTGCCGTGAGGACCTCTTCGCGCCCGCTGAAAATAGCACACCAGCACCGCGAAGAGGTTAAATGCATCAAAGAGGTGTTTGCGCACGAGGGAAGACTTTAGTCTCCCCGACAAGGACTCTGGGGTTGGTGCCCAACTTAATTGATAAATCTGGGGTTGGGGCCCAGCTTAATTATGTGCAGGGTTTTAGCGAAAGGTTCCGGTGTTTTCGGTTTGCTCCTTATTCCTTATTGTTATTAGACATCTACTTTGTTTGTCACTAACATTACCCACTCCGTGACAGGTGTTACGAGGTGCGTTAGCCGGGAGGGCGGTGAGACTGCGTCGCGAGGACCGTAGTCGGACACTTGGGTTTATTATCTCATTTCCCTTATGCTTCTTTTAGTTAATTTGCTTGTGGATCGTATTAGTCGTGGACATGTATTACTTAGCGCTGTGGATGAGGTGTACATTTATACTTTGATGCTTTTAGTGATGTTTTCATATGCGGCACGCTTTCATGATGAACCAAATAATTTCGAAAATGTTTTCTCAAAACGAAGTGCCGTGTGGGCACGGGTTTTGCAACCGTTGGTTTTATCCTTTCTAAACACTGATGCCGCTTTAGTATTCCGCTTGAAAATAAAACAACAAGGTGTCGAGTGGACACCAGTCTTTTAAACATTAGTTAAACTACTGTACTCTGTTTGACGATGCATGCCTATTGTATGGTTGATTGTTGATGTATGTTGTTGTAAATGAGACGCCGTGCATATACAAAGGAGACTCTGTCCGTGGGCAGAGAAAATTTGTGTATGTGGCGGTCTGGCACGCACCGGGGATGAGGTTTAAGTTACCTTGTTGAGAAGGAAAAAATAATACACGCTATTTTCCGCTTTGATAGACTCAAAAACCCCCGGGGGCGTGACATGATTTCTAACTGAGGCGACGAAGGTCGCGGTGCCCTATTACACGCCGGGTTCAGCATATATGCTCATAATTGCTTACACGCACACCGGCGGTCTGGCCACCGCACAGGGTGTATTTTTCAGGAAAGATGGTACGTTGACCCGTGTACCCCACAATTAGTGATGATGGGGACCCCTCACGGTGAGGCGACTGCGTTCATGAGCAGTAGAGGGGTAAAAGCACCGAAGAATGAGTGAAGTAACTCTGGGGTAGGTGCCCAGCATGAGTAACTCTGGGGTAGGTGCCCAGCATGATTTTAACAGGGGATATGGCGATTCATGAGGGGGAAGTGGAATGCTCCGGTGTATCGGTTTGTTTACTGCAGTTTTATAGCATTACTCATTTTCATCTACTTTATTAGTCACTGACTACCCACACTGTGACAGGTCCGAATAGGGGTGGGAACCGGGACGACGGTGAGGACGCGCATTGGGGACTTAGCTACTTTCCTTCGTCGACGTTTTGTTATCAGTTGTTTTTACTTTCCCGCTTGTTCATCTCTGGTTATTAGTGATGTGGTGTGAGATTGTCTGTGGATGTTGGTACTCGGTGTTGATATTTCTTTTGTTTCTCTTTAGATGGGCCGTTTCAAAATAAAGGAAAATATTTGCAAAAACCACTTTTGAAAATAATGGGTGTCGGGTGGGCACCGTTTCCAAAACCCTGTGGATTTATCCTTTCAAAACTTAGTCCGCCTCTTAACTTCTTATGTAAAATGTTGTTTTTACTTTCCTTTACTTGTACGGACTAGTGTGGTTAAAGTGAATGTTGTGGATGCAACGCCGTGCACGTGCAAAGGAGACTCCATGTTCGGGGTTGAGGAATTTACACGTGTGGTGGGTCTGGCGCGCACCGGAGGATACTGAAAAAGGAAATTTTTAAATAGCTCACGTTTTCCACTTAACTGAAATACCCCCGGGGCGTGACACAATTAATTCGTGGGGTCAACACTTACGGTTCATAAATAAGATGTCAAATATTACTTTTAATTGAGGGGATCTCTCTAATATCCCTAGTGAGCAAGTCAAAAAGTGAGGTAAGCAACAACCACCCACCTCGAAATGCGCAATCCGCACCCAAAAAGGCTCCTCGCTGTCCGTAGTCCTCTGACTCCACAACCCACCAAAACAGTGAACTACTGCAAAATAGATCGCACACGGTGTAAATAACAACACCCAAAAACAGCATTTGCTGTTTTTCCAAACAGCACGAAAAAAGAGGAAATTTCACCTCTGCGCAATCCTCTGAAAAATTTAGAAAAATCACGGTTGCGATTCTTGCGACGAGTAGATCTAAAACGAGTATTTATACGCCCCGTTCCGAGGCTAGTAGGCCAGGATAGAAAATAAACAAGTCCGCGCTATCCAGGAAATGGTCACAGAAAATAGGGTCAAATGATGCCTCGGGAACCTTGCCAAAGACCCAAAACGGAGCAAAGTGATCAACATGAAAATCGAAGGCCTAGCTATTAGGAACACGCTGCCGAAAAAAATCGCCCAAAAATTCCTCTGAATTGGCGCAGGGGATTTTTCCGACTGAACACCGACGAAAACGGGCCGCGAAAGGGAAACGTCGAAGCGCGCCGCGTCGCAGAGATTTCGATACTGAAGACTCCTAAAATCTTGAAACCTTATGGAGAGATGGACGACAGAGAGAGGAACAACTTTCCTTCAGACCATAAGCTCCTTTTCTGTCTCTAAAACTCGAAAACCAGAAGAAAAGAGGGAGGTGGTGGGCTATTTATAGCCCACCCAACATTCGGGTCAAACCCGAATTTCGGGCGCTTGAACGCGCCGCGGGGGCCCTGCCCGCCATCGCCCGAACACGGGACAGCGGCGCCCAGCGGCTCGGGCACTGCCGTGTGTCCCGCGCAGGGCGGTGCACCAGCGGCGCCTGCCAGTGGCGGGACGCCACGTGGCGCACGTGGGCGGCGCCCCGCCCGCCATGCCAGCGGCGCCCGCCAACAGCCGCCCGACACGCAGCGCGTCCCCCGCCACGCGTGCGTACGGCGTCAGCGCCACAGCCCCGCGTGCTCCGCTCGCTTGCGAACCAGCGAATCCGGGGCCGCCACGTGGCATGCCCCGGTCCATGCGCCGGGCTGCTCGATCCCGTGGACCGCGGCGCTTGAGCCCGCCAATGAGTGGCTGCCACGCGTCCTCGCCGGTCCACCGTGCACCAGCGCCTAAACTCCGTGGACCAGACAGCGTGCACCGGCCAATGACAGGCCACCACGTGTCCCCTCCGGTCCACGGCTCCCCCCGTGCATCATTTTACACAGAAAACTTCCGGGTGTCCATTTTTGGGCGTTCGGACTCAGAATAATACAAATAAATAGCCGTTTTCAAGCATTTTTCCATGCTGAATCCAAATACGGCCTCCAATAAGCCTGAAACCACTTCTAAAATTCGGCAAAGGCAGCCGAAAGACAGGCTACATCCAAAACCCTCAATGAGTCCATCCAACACATCCCTTTGACGTGTTGCGGGCCCAACACACCAATAATAGGTGTTCTACACCCCGAATCTTGGGGGAAAGCTATACAGGGATCTAGGTCACTACAGAGGTGGTCGTCGCTGCTGTAGCTGTGGACGGGATCCACAAGACCGCTGGCGCCCCTAAAACCCACGACCCTAAGGGTGGAATCGTGGAGGTCTCGGAGGCCCCTGCCGGCTCATCTATCCCCCGTCAACCGGTGCTGGGCGCTTTGTGTCACGCGCCGAGGGAAGTTCAAAAGTGGAAAACTGCCCAATTTTTATTTTCCAATAAAACATCCTCACCCTCCGGCATGTGCCCAGACCCGCCACACATACAAAGTTACCCTACAAACGGACAGAGTCTCCTTTGTATATGCACGACGTCACACAACATACATACACCACGCCTCACTAGTTTAAATACACATTGTCACAAAAAGGAATCACATAAACTCATACATCATTCTGAGGATATTCGCCCACACAGCATACACCAATTTGAAAGGATAAAACCACACGTTTTAAAATAGTGCCCACACGACACTCTGTTTTAGAAATCCGTTTTCGCAAACATTTAATCTTTTCAAAACCTTCACATGCACAATCAATTATCCCAAGATGAAAAGGAAATATCAAAGTTTATTATTCCACAACATCAAGTATTCGAGTTCCAAGTCATATCCCATCGTCCACAAACAAGTTGCACAAGTGTCGTGCTCATCATATCCACACAGTATCTCAACAATAGAGGAGTAAGAAGAAGTCACCGAGATGATGTAAAGCGATGTCACTCGTGCGTCAATGTCTCTCCTCCGTCCCCGCTGGATCCTGTCATATAGTGGGAGTCAGTGACCAAAAACGTAAGAAGGAAAAAATAACCGATACATAATCATGATGCATTATAGATGGATGCAAGACTAAATAGGACAACAAACCACAACCGGAACATCCGTTCCAAACATCACCATCCCTTAGTCCGTCGACCTAAGGAATACCCAACCTTGCTCACTTCCTTTTTGCTTTATAACCCATCCCTTGTTCCTTTAGTGGGCCCCTACGTAATAGCCACGTAGAGTTCACGGGTCCATCCCGGACCACCTCTCCGGAAAAGCACACCCTCCTGCGGTAGATCAAACCGCTGGTGTACGTGCTAGCGCCATGAGCCTCAAAACCTGTTAGTATAGACTTGATCGCAGTAGCTGTACCCGACCAAATCAAGCGTCTTGTCCTGTCCTCTTTTGTATGTATCAAATTTCGCAAAAGCCATGCCACACATTGTCCTTCCTTAAAACAATTATGCTAAAACATTTTAATAAAAGAAAGGAAGAGAAAGGCCAAACACAAGTTCCGACAACATCCTCAACCTCAGTTTAGTTACCCACCTCAAACAACGAAGAAGAAGATGTGTGAATGCTCCTACTAAAAACACCTCAACCCCGCCGAACAACTACACCCAAAAACCAACGTTAAAACCATCGTTAAACACAAAACACAACTTGGGGTTCAATGCGATGTTCCGATCATGCTTTGGGTAGCGATTTGTACAACGAAACGAAGATCAACCCAACGCATAGCGGAACGGCACGCCACGGACTACCCACGGTGGTGGAACGACGATCGTATGGCAACTCCCCCCATGCGGCGGCGCCCCGCATGATGCGGCCCTATGCGGACGGTGCCCCGCATGGGCGCCCCATGCGGGCGGCACCCCGCACGGCAGCACCATGCGGGCGGCGCCCCACATGGGAACCCCGCGTGCGGGTGGCGCCCCGCACGCGGCGACGCCCCGGCGGCGATGCCCTTGGTGGCCCTGTCCCGTGCCCCGTGTTTTGCGGTGATGTCCCCTACGGTTGGCGGCGGCGGCCTCCCGTCTCTACTGACGGCGGCGGCGGCTTCCCAACCCTGATGACAGCGGCGGCGGCCTCCCGTCTCTACCGACGGCGGCGGCGGCTTCCCGTCCGGTCACAATCCTCACAACATATGCGACATCCGGCACCACCAACGCTCAAAAACCCCCGACAAGATCCATGAAAACATCATCTAAAATCCATAAGAAACATCGAAAACCACCACGACACACCTTTGGATCGGAGAAGGTAACGGTACGACGCCGGCTCCTCCCTCCACTCTCCCGTTTCCTGTCGGTTTGCCGCTCCCTCGTCCGGTGCTCCAACCCGATGCCGATTCCTACTCCCGTGTTTTGACGAAGCCTTCGAGGAAGAAGACGAAGATCTTTATTGTTATGATTCAAACAACTAGGGTTCTATTCTCTTTTTGAGTGTGTAAAGTGGAAACCTTTGTCCGAACCCTTTATTTATGAGAGGTCCGCAACAATAATAACTACTTTCTTAAATTTCCCAACAGCCCTTACCTTGTTATAACAACCTCGATCTTTTGTAATTAATACCATATATTCCTCAATTCGTCTTTTACCCCATTCGGAAATTGCCTCAAGTTGGCACGGATTTTAAGGCGCCTACAACCGACATGAGCATTCTAACCCTTTGCACATAGCAAACTTAGGAACAAGATAACGGGAGTTCCGCTCACCGGAATTTAGAGCCGATCGCACCGCCGTGCTCCTTTTTCCGAGCCCTACAAGGAGAAAACCCAATTCGACCAAAACAAGGTAACGAAAATACAAAGAAAAATACCGTAAATTCCAAAGGTAACTCGTACAGAAACCGTGGACACTACATCACTCCCCTCTTAGAAAAAGTTTCGTCCGCGAAAGTTAACTCGAGTCCCTCGCGAACAGATCCGGATATCGTTCCCTCATCATTGACTCTAGTTCCCACGTGGCTTCCCTTTCCTCGTATTTGCTCCACTGAACCTTTACGTAAGGTATGGACCTCTTACGCAATTTCTTCTCCTCTTTTGCCAATATGCGCATCGGTGTTTCTACAAAACTTAAATCCTCTTGTAGTTCTACCGAAGAAACATCGATTACGTGTGACGGGTCAGGTACATACTTCCGAAGCATCGATACATGAAATACATCATGTACTCTCTCGAGACTAGGTGGCAAGGCCAACCGGTAAGCTACCGGACCAATCGCTCAAGGATTTCATACGGTCCCACGAATCGTGGGCTAAGCTTGCCACGCAAACCAAACCGCCGGATTCCCCGGGATGGTGATACCTTAACATGCTCTCCGACTTGGAACTCCACGTCCCGTCGCCTTCGGTCCGCATAACTCTTTTGCCGGCTCTGTGCAGTTAGCAACTGCTGCCTAATCAAACGGACCTTAGCCTCCGTTTCCTCCACCAAGTCCGGTCCAAGTTGCATCTGTTCCATCAAATCGTCCCAACACAACGGTGATCGACCTTCGCCCATACAAAGCCTCATACGGTGACATCTTAATACTTGCCTGGAAACTGTTATTGTATGCAAATTCCACCATGGTAAGTGATGATGCCATCCCCCTCCAAAATCCTAAACACAAGCTCGGAGCATATCCTCTAAGGTATGAATCACTCGCTCCGACTGTCCATCACTTTGGGGGTGAAATGCCGTACTAAAACTGAGCTTAGTTCCCATTGCTTGTTGAAGACTTTTCCAAAAGTTTGACATGAAGCGTATATCTCTGTCCGAGGTAATCATAACCGGTACCCCATGAAATCTCACAATCTCATCAATGTACAACTGAGCTAGGCTCCCGTGACCAAGTAGTATGAATAGGCAGGAAATGTGACGACTTTGTCAACCTATCAACCACGACCCAAATCGCATCATTGTAGTGTCCACGGTTTTCCGTTCAAGTCACCTTCGAAACTTATGGTATTTTCATTGTATTTTCGTTACCTTGTTTGGTTGAATTGGTTTTTCTCCTTGTAGGGTTCGGAAAATGGAGCACGGCGGTGCAAACGGCTCTAAATTTCGGTGAGCGGAACTCCCGTTATCTTCTTCCTAAGTTGCTTTGTGCAAAGGGTAAGAATGCTCATGTCGGTTGTAGGCGCTTTAAAATCCGTGCCAACCGGAGGTGATTTCCGAATGGTGTAAAAGACGAATTGAGGAATATATGGTATTAATTACAAAAGATCGAGGTTGTTAGAACAAGGTAAGGGTTGTTGGAAAATTTAAGAAAGTAGTTATTATTGTTGCGGACCTCTTATAAATAAAGGGTTCGGGCAAGGGTTTCTACTTTACACACTCAAAGAGAAAATAGAACCCTAGTTGTTTGAATCATAACAAGAAAGATCTTCGTCTTCTTCCTCGAAGGCTTCATCGGGACACGGGAGTAGGGATCGGCTTCTTGTTGGAGCACCGGACGAGGGAGCGGCGGAGCGATGGGGGAAACCGGAGAGCGGAGGGAGGAGCCGGCGTTGTACCGTTACCTTCTCCGACCCAAAGGTGCGTCGTGGTGGTTTTTGATGTTTCTTATGGATTTTAGATTCTGTTTTCATGGATCTTGTTGGGTTCTTTTGGGCATTGGTGGTGTCGGATGTCGCGTGCGATGTGAGTATTGTGTTAAATGGGAGGTCGTCGCCGCTATCGGATTAGTCGGGAGGCCGCCGCCGCCGTTAGATGTAACGGGAAGCCGCCGCCGTCATTGTTAAACGGGAGGCCGCCACCGCCATCATCATGTTCGCGGGTTTGTCGCCACAATAGGGGTGGTCACGGAGTCGCCGCCGGAGCCGCGGTGGGCAATAGGGCAAACGAAATCGGATAAAAGAGTGGTTTACTATTCATTCGGCCTGGCCCATCAAGCGCGGTCCACGCCCCAGGCGTGCACCCGGTGCAGGCGGCCGAGGCCGAAGGAGCGAACCCGGTGCACCGCAGGCGTACACCGCCCCGGCCCAGCTAGCGCGGTGCACGCGCTTGGCGTTGTTACGGCTTTTTGTGTTGGCACATTTCGTGAGTTGAGTCGGAGTCTTAAAGGGAACAAATTGTCAAATCGGCTTTCGAAGACTCATTGAAGATTCAACATGAGCTCAAGATAACACTCAGGTATGGTTAATTAAACCATGGTGATTTAAGTTCATTTATAACCATTGGAATCAGGAACTTAGTGAAAACCGGTTTAGACTTGGTTTAAGGAACTTGGATTTAACTTACAATCTATTTTAAGTTTGGTTTCCGGTACTTGGTTTGATTTGGATAAAGCTTATCTTGGAAAAATCAGTTTTTACATTACGTACCGGAACCACACTTGAAGTTCCTCTAACCCGACACAGAATTTTCTGTAAATTGCACTGCGTACCGGAACACGGACTCGCGTACCGGAACACAATAGAAAAATCTGTGGTTTGCACCATTGCGTACCGGAACGCAATATTTGGTACCGGTACACAATGCCCCATCGGGATAAATTTCCTAAACCGACTTTTATCTTTTTCCAAGGGTTATAAATAGATACTTAGGGTTTCTAAACGAGGGGGACCAATACGAAACACTCGTGAGCAACCCTAGAGGCTGGTTTTTACCGTTCTTCTCTTTCGCCTCTATTAGGTCAATTCGACGGTTCTTCCATGATCTATCTTTCGTCGAATTGATCTAGTCTTTGCTTAGAGATTTCTTCTACGGTTCCTTCATGATAATCTAAGCAAAGGATCACCATCGAAGCCTATATTCTATATCGGCTATTTGCGTCGTGGATTCGGCGTGACATCGTGGATTCGATGTGTTGAAGGCGTTTCGTGGATTCGAAACGTGTGCTCGTGGATTCGAGTGGCGTTCGTGGATTCGAACGTGTGCAGTGGACGTGCAATCGGTGGAGCGCAAGGTCCGAAGAAATTGAAGGAGGGGTTGACACCTTGTTATTCTTCTTTTCTTAGAGGATTGTTATTGCGTGGACATCCAACCGTTCAGCGCAAGGTCCAAAGAAGCTGAAGGAGGGGTTGAGTCCGTGGAGTCGGTAATCACCTTGTTATTCTTCTATTCTTAGTGGATTGTTATTGCGTGTTGGTCCCGTGGTTTTTCTCCTGGATTGGAGTTTCCACGTATATCTCGGTGTGCTATTTTTATTTTCCGCATTGTTTTTATTTTGCACTGAGATTGAGTTTTTAAGTATTACACCTATTCACCCCCCCCCTCTAGTTGTTTGATAGTACCTATTTAGATCCTTTGGGATTAATACTCTACAATTGGTATCAGAGCGGGTTTTAGGTTTATCTATCATGTTGGGTGAAAGTGGTAATATTTATAGACCTCCTCTTTTTGATGGGACTAATTATGCTTATTGGAAAGTGCGGATGAGAGCTTTTCTCATCGCAATTGATGAGCGAGTATGGCAATCCGTGGAATGCGGTTGGGTGCATCCTGTTGAGGAAGTAGGAAATTCTACTACCCCAAAACCTCGCTCTAGATGGTCCAAAGAGGAATTTGAAAGATCTTCTTACAATGGGAAAGGTATGAACGCTTTATTTAATTCTCTTTCCTCGACTGAGTTCACAAGAATTTCCGCGTGTGAAACCGCGAAGGAAATTTGGGATATTCTCAAAATTACACATGAGGGTACTAATCTTGTAAAAATTCAAAAGCTCCAGATGCTTACAAGTCAATTTGACTCTATTCATATGGAAGAGCATGAATTGTTTACAGATTATTACACTAGACTTCAAGATGTAATAAATACATGTGCTAATTTAGGAGAAAAGATCCCGGAGTCGAAAATTGTAAGAAAGATACTTCGGACTCTTTCGGAACGGTTTAGGGCAAAGGTTACCGCCATTGAAACCGTTAGTCATCCGGATGAGTTGAGTGTAGAGGAATTAGTAGGTGTTTTGCAAACTTATGAATTGACTTTTCCTACTAATCAAGTTTCTTCCAAGTCTTCTTCTAAGCTTACAGGTATTGCATTCAAATCCACAAAGGAAGAAGATAGCGAATCAAGTTCCGACGATGAAATCTCTTTTGCCGATTTTGAAGAACAATTGGCGCGGATCACAAAGAAATTTCGTCGGAAATTTTGGAAGAATCGAACCGATGGATCTTCATCCACGAAACCATCTAAAGGATCATCGGGTTCTAAATCCTCTAACCTCAAATTCCTTGCAAAACCTTCTAAGGAAAAAGATGAATTGGAAGGGGAAATCCGATGTTATAGATGCAAAGGCTACGGCCATATTTCAACGGATTGTCCTACTCCGAAATTATATAAAAAGAAGGCTTTGCAAGCGAAAACTTGGGACGATTCTACCTCTAATGAATCGACCTCAAGTAAAGAGGAAAACGCCGTTGCTTTTCATGCCTCTAAAATCCCCTCTTCTAATTTGTGTTTATCATCCTTAGTCACTAACTCTACTCCTTTGATTTTGCATGAAACATCAACATCCGGCGGAGAGTCATCATGTGAGGGGGAGTCGGACGAAGAAGAACTCGTTGAGGCATATGAACAACTTCTTATGGAATCTAAGAAGATGGCCAAGCTTATCAAGAAGTTGAGGAAGCAACGACTTGAAGATCAAGACGAGAATCATGCTTTAAAGATAAAACTTCATGATCTCGAGGAGGAACAAGGACGTTTATTGGATAATAATAAAATCCTCCAAGAAAAGCTAAACCAATCGGAGACAAATGCTAAATCATATATGGACAAGATTGGTTTTCTAGAAAAGCAGTTTGAGGAAATTCATGTCACCAACCAAGCATTGACCAAGCGAGTTCATCAACTTAAATCCGACATACAAAGGATTTCAACCGGTTCCAAGAAACATGATTGTATGTCCGGATTAGGTCAAACCAGCAAGGTTGGTTTGGGATTTAAAAAGAACCAAACTGTGAAGGCTTCAAGTTCCACAACTAAATTGAAAGGAAGAACTTGTCACCTATGTGGACTTGAAGGACATTTGGTGAAGAATTGCCCGAAAAAGAGAAAGAAGAGTCCTTCGGCAACTTCATCTACAGAGCGAACTCAACGGAATCAAAAGACACATCAAGTCAAAGGAGTTCACTCAACCCACCAAAGGTCCGAGCCACAACATCATTCATTCAAGTGGATCACTGCGAGGCAAAGACCTAAGGTGGACCAACAGTCAAAGCGGACAACCCCCGGCCACAACGAATCAAGACAACCCAAAATCCAGCGATTTTGGATTCGGAAAGGTGATATCTTTCCTTGTCTTAAGTTCTAAATAGCTTATGACTGTATGTAATGCTTTGATTGGTTTTCCCTTCATATTTTTCTTAATCTTTGCATTACATGTTTTTCAATGCTCTTCGTTTTTATACTTTGTTTTTGAACAAAAGGGTTTTTACTGAACAAGTGCATTGAATAAAAAAAAGGGCTTCACTTTTATTCACTCCAAATTAATTTTATTTGGATTATCAACTTTACTCCTTAATCATAATCTTGAAGATACTTCATTATAGGAGTTTTTGATATTATAAGCATCAAATTTTAGAAATCATGTGTGATCTTTAGATGCTTAATCTATCTCGGTTGTGTGATTTCATTGTGATAAATGTGAGACAACCGATAGACTAAAATCTGGGATTTAATTCTTTCACGTAAGAGATTGCATTCTTACAAGGGTAAATAAATGAATTTTAAAAGATGTGGAAAGAGTTACATCCGAAAGGAGTGTGAAAACTACCACCACATGTTGGAAAGAGCTGCCACCCCGGTCGTCCGGTCTGTGTGTGAAGCTACCACATGTTTTGATGCTTGAAAAATATTTCTTGAAATTTTTAGTTGAAGCATTTGGAGATTTATATGCAAAACTCTTATACTTTGAACAATCTCCTGGTTGGTATAAGGTGGGATAGTTGAAAGATGCTCAAAGAGCCACCCTTAGGTATTTTAGTGATTATCTCAATTTGAAAGGGTAGAATTCAATATTGATGTCGTTTGGAAATCTCCGTATGTCATCTTCGTAAATCCGTTACATCTTGATAGACTTTGGATCTCAAGATTATTTTTGATGACTTGTGTTTGATGAATATAACATGAAAAACGGTTTATAATGTTTTACCTTTATTTTTCATGATTTTGGAGTAAATCTTTTTAATTTTGTGAAATTAATTGGATTGAATGACATCTATGTGAATTCACTGTTTAAAGCACTTAAATTGATTTCTTGATGGAATACAAATCGGTATTTGAAAAGTTCCTAAAATTTGGATTTGTTTCAAGAAATTTTTGCTTTTTGGCTCTGTTGTTCCGGTACCTGCTTTTTAGTACCCAAAAATCCAATCCGGATTAGAAAATCCAATCCGGATCCCGAATGTGAAGTTTTCTGGTTTTTCACTTGCGTACCGGTACTACACTTTTAGTACCGGAACTACATTGCGGATCCGGATCCCCCTGCCTGTCAATCCGGATCCCGAACGATGGCTTTTCGGCTTTTACACTGCGTACCGGTACGCGGCTTCTGGTACCGGTACGCGATCTGGGATTCCTTATATTCCGAGACTACAATGTTTTATTTCATCTCTCCCACTTCAAAACTCTTCCTTTCTCTCTCTAAAACATCTCTAAGGGGTTTTTCATCAAGATCAAGTGATTTGTTGCTTTGATTTGTAAGTTTCTTCATTAATCTTGCTTACTCTTGTTTCAAAACCCTAGTTTTAGGTTTTGAGGTTTTATTTTGAGATTTTTGAGTTGATCCTTACTCCAAATGAAATCTCTTGCTTAAATCACTCTTAATTCATGTTTAGAACATATTTGGTTGCTTTCTATCTAATTAGATTCATGTTTCCATGCTTATGTGATTGAATCTAACATGTGTTCTTGACATAGAAAAAAATTGAAAATTGGGGCTTTTAATGTAAATGATTTTTAAATGATGAATCATCAATTGTGACATGTTTAGAATGTTTCTTAGACATGTTTAAGCCTTCCTATACGATCAAATCATACTGCATTGTGTTCTTTGTAGGAAATGGCATTTTCATGGCTTCTTGCACTAGTGGTTTTGATGGCCACTGGAAGTGGACGTGGTCGCGGTTCTGGAAAGAAAAAGGCTACCAAGCGATCACGCAACGAGGATTCAACTAGCTCAGACTCTGAACATTCCTCAGAATATGAAGAGGAATCAGTTCAAGGAAAGGGGAAAGCACCTTTGGCTTCAAGGAAAAAGAAGGGTGTGGATTCTCCTCCGCGTAGAAGTACCGGTGGACCGGTAATACGCGAGCGCTCTCAACGGAGATCAAATGTTGATGAAAGTGAACCGCATGTGAGTGCAAAACGCCGTGCTAGATTTGCGAACCGCACATGCATTGGAGAGCGACACGTGAACTTTAATGAGCTATGTCGTGAGGTGCCAGACTTTGCAAGGCTTTTGGAACGAAGCCATATTCGGCCACTTGGCAGAGTTCAACCTAAGATGGGTTTTTGTGTGGAGATCATCAGGGAGTTTTACATGCGAGGTAACATACTTCAAAAAGACCATGAAACCGGAGCTTTCGTCTTTGAAACAACAGTTAGAGACGTCAAGTTTGACATTACTCCAGCAGTAATTGGGGCAAACCTTGGATTAGCTGTTGACACTTCTGGTCTATATTTCACTGAGGGTAATTTCCAACATGATACCCATTGGGATATGGTTGTGGACTCTATTTGCAAGACAGGGACGCACACGAACAGATCATATGTTGAATCAAAGGACCTAAAACCAGAGTATCATATTTTGTCCTTAATCGTATGCTACAATCTATTGCCCACACTGGGGACCAAAAGGATTCGATGGGATCGATTGTTACTTCTCTTTTTCCTCGGTCACCCGGAAAGTGCTAATGGAATTAACACCAACATTCCATTTCTCATTTGGCAGCAAATGGTACATGTCATTGAAGGATCAAGGCAACGTGACCTTCTACCGTACCCAATCTTGATTACTAGTATTCTGGAAGATCACGGAGTTGACATTTCTTGTGCCAAATATGATTATGGCTTGGGGGCAATTGATGGAATCACTTTAGCCAAGTCAATCAGTACTTTGAAGACATTTGGGCATACAAAAGCCTATGCAAGTGAAGCGACAGTGAGTGCACCACCTCGTCAAGAATCTCCTGAACCAGATGAGGTCATAACTCTTCAAACCTTGCATCGGGATGTTCGTTCATTAAAGCAAAGGATGGAGCAAAGGATGGAGCAAGGCTTCAAGAAACTTGAGGATGGTTTAAAGAAAATCTTCGATATCCTTGGGTGCAAACATGATGATGTGGTCACTGGAGCAACTGCACCGAGTACATCGCATGGACCAACATCACATGATGATGATGATGATTCAAATGAGGATGAGTGATCTCTTTTCCTTCTTGTTTTTGGTTTTCAGTTTCCTTTCATGTTGTGATGAACAAGAACTCTAATCGTCTTGTAACTAAGAACTTATCCTCCTAGTATTTCTACTTTTTGTTTATATTAACTGTTTGACAATTTGTGACAAAAAGGGGGAGAACGGAAATGATGGACATATCATAAAAAGGGGGAGATAGAAAACAGAAAATAATGATTGCATCACAAAGGGGGAGGATATAGATGCTCAAGACAGGGGGAGAACATGGATGCTCTTGGATGCTCAAGATAGGGGGAGATAAAGAACAGTTTGAAAGAGCCACAAAACAAAAGCTGGAAAAACAAAAGAACCAAATGGAAGACGAATCAAATGTAGGATTTTAACTTCTAACGACTAACGTTTGATTTTGTTTGGAGTTTTGTTTTGCAGGAATTACATCACTTTAAGACTCCAAGTCCTAAGTCATAGAGTTTGTTATAGGACTGTTTGGTTCAAATGTATTTTGTATTTATTGGATCTTTCACGCAAAGAAAATCAATGTTTTGGTGATAACATTGAGTTTCGTCTTTTTTGGTTTAAGATGAGTGACTTGAGCGACTTTATGTATTTTTGGGTTTTGTCACGAAATTGCCAAAGGGGGAGATTGTTACGGCTTTTTGTGTTGGCACATTTCGTGAGTTGAGTCGGAGTCTTAAAGGGAACAAATTGTCAAATCGGCTTTCGAAGACTCATTGAAGATTCAACATGAGCTCAAGATAACACTCAGGTATGGTTAATTAAACCATGGTGATTTAAGTTCATTTATAACCATTGGAATCAGGAACTTAGTGAAAACCGGTTTAGACTTGGTTTAAGGAACTTGGATTTAACTTACAATCTATTTTAAGTTTGGTTTCCGGTACTTGGTTTGATTTGGATAAAGCTTATCTTGGAAAAATCAGTTTTTACATTACGTACCGGAACCACACTTGAAGTTCCTCTAACCCGACACAGAATTTTCTGTAAATTGCACTGCGTACCGGAACACGGACTCGCGTACCGGAACACAATAGAAAAATCTGTGGTTTGCACCATTGCGTACCGGAACGCAATATTTGGTACCGGTACACAATGCCCCATCGGGATAAATTTCCTAAACCGACTTTTATCTTTTTCCAAGGGTTATAAATAGATACTTAGGGTTTCTAAACGAGGGGGACCAATACGAAACACTCGTGAGCAACCCTAGAGGCTGGTTTTTACCGTTCTTCTCTTTCGCCTCTATTAGGTCAATTCGACGGTTCTTCCATGATCTATCTTTCGTCGAATTGATCTAGTCTTTGCTTAGAGATTTCTTCTACGGTTCCTTCATGATAATCTAAGCAAAGGATCACCATCGAAGCCTATATTCTATATCGGCTATTTGCGTCGTGGATTCGGCGTGACATCGTGGATTCGATGTGTTGAAGGCGTTTCGTGGATTCGAAACGTGTGCTCGTGGATTCGAGTGGCGTTCGTGGATTCGAACGTGTGCAGTGGACGTGCAATCGGTGGAGCGCAAGGTCCGAAGAAATTGAAGGAGGGGTTGACACCTTGTTATTCTTCTTTTCTTAGAGGATTGTTATTGCGTGGACATCCAACCGTTCAGCGCAAGGTCCAAAGAAGCTGAAGGAGGGGTTGAGTCCGTGGAGTCGGTAATCACCTTGTTATTCTTCTATTCTTAGTGGATTGTTATTGCGTGTTGGTCCCGTGGTTTTTCTCCTGGATTGGAGTTTCCACGTATATCTCGGTGTGCTATTTTTATTTTCCGCATTGTTTTTATTTTGCACTGAGATTGAGTTTTTAAGTATTACACCTATTCACCCCCCCCCCTCTAGTTGTTTGATAGTACCTATTTAGATCCTTTGGGATTAATACTCTACAGGCGTGCACCCGGCGCTCGCGGCCGACCGTTCGGGGGTTAGCCCGGCTCACGCACCCGCTGCACCGGGCGGCCCAGCGCGGCCCAGCGGTGCGTGGGCCACGCGCTGGCGTGCGGCCGGCGGACCGTCCCTCCATCTACTGGGCGTGAGCCCGGTCCACGTTACTTGCCGTGCTCCCGCGGTGGGCAGCAGGGTGCGCCCGGTCTGCGCCGCCGCTGCCCTGTTGCCGAAGACCCGATCCACGCCTGGGCCGTGCACCAGCCCCCAGCCTAAGAGCCCGGTAACTTCGTTTCGGCCCGTTTTTGGCCCGTTTCATTCCGTTTTTGAGTGTTTTTATCACGACCAAGTTTTTAACGACGACTTTGGTGTAGTTTGTGTTCGGTAGGGATTTGTGGTGAATTTTGGAGCTTTCGCACATCTTCTTCTTCGTTGTTTAAGGTGGGTAACTAAACCAAGGTTGAGGACGTTGTCGGAACTTGTGTTCGGCCTTTCTCTTCCTTTCTTTTATGAAAATGTTTTGGGCATAACTGTTTTAAGGAAGGACAATGTGTTGCATGATTTTAGCAAAATATAATACATATAAAAGAGGACAGGACAAGACGCTAGATTTGGTCGGGTACAACTACCGCGATCAAGTCTATACTAACAGATTTTGAGGCTCATGGCGCTAACACGTACATCAAATGGTTTGATCCACCGCAGGAAGGTGTGCCTTTCCGGATGAGTGGTCCGGGATGGACCCGTGTACTCTACGCGGCTATTGCGTAGGGGTCCAGTGAAGGAACAAGGGATGGGTTGTAGAGCACCAAGGTATTGAGCAAGGTTAGGTATTCCTAGGTCGACGGACTAAGGGATAGTGATGGTTGGAATGGATGTTCTGGTTGTGGTTTGTTGTCCTATTTACTCTTGCATCCCTTTATAATGCATCATGATTATGTATCGGTTAATTTTCCTTCCTATGTTATTGGTCACTGACTCCCACCATGTGACAGGATCCGGCGGGGACGGAGGAGAGACATTGACGCACGAGTGACATCGCTTTACGACATCTCGGTGACTTCTTCTGACTCCTGTATTGTTGAGATACTTTGTGGATATGATGAGCATGGCACATATTCAGCTTGTTCGTGGATGATGGGATATGACATGGAACTCGAATACTTGATGATTGTGGAACAATAAACTTTGATGTTTCATTTTTATCTTGGGATAATTGATTGTGCATGTGAAGGTTTTGAAAAGATTAAATGTTTGCGAAAACGGATTTCCAAAACAGAGTGCCGTGTGGACACTATTTTAAAACTTGTGGTTTTATCCTTTCAAATTGGTGGATGTCGTGTGGGCGATTATCTTTGGAATAATGTTTGAGTTTTTGTGATTCCCTTATGTGGCAATGTTATGTAAACTAGTGAAGGTGTGGTGTATATATGTTGTGCGACGCCGCGCATATACAAAGGAGACTCTGTCCGTTAGTGGGGTGACTTTGTATGTGTGGCGGGTCTCGGCACGTGCCGGAGGGTGAGGATGTTTTATTAGAAAAAAATTGGGTTGTTTTCCGCTGTTGAACCTCCCTCAGGGCGTGACGGATTAAAATGGTATCAGAGCGTAAATGGGCACCACTCATATAGTTTGCATAACATCGAGTTCCAATTATGATTAAAACATCCACGATATTCTTATGCACGCTAATATCTAGTGTAATCAACAAAGTCCCCCGGTTAGACGAGTATGTGGTTTTATGTTTGCTTTAATTGTTTTGCCTTCTTTTTATATGTGCTTTGTTCCTTTGACCGGTTATTGGTTTTGTTGGTTGTTGATCCCTTGGGGCGTGTGTATAGAGTATGGCACGCACCCGATCTTCGGGTGGAGGTAGAGGAGAGGAGGGAGTGAGGCCGGTTGCCGCCGAGGCTACGGCAGCCAGGGAGGACCCGTTGCTTCGGCAACAAGTCGAGGACTTGACAGGGCAACTTGCGACGCTCACTGATGTCGTGCAGAGGATAGCTCGCAAGACGGCGGCAATTTCTACGACATTGACTCCTTCTCCGGGACCGGTTCTGCCTGAGGCGCCAGTGCCGGCAACAGGTGGTGAGGATACTCTTCTAGCAGACACGACGACAGCACGGGCATCGGCAGTACCAGCGGTGGCACCCTCAGATTTCCCTTCTCCGGTAGCTCAGGGATCGAGGCCGAGAGCTTCAGCTAGGGATCCGACGAGGGGTGCAGGTGCCATACCTTCCCCCATTCAGTCCGCGGCCGTGGCCGGAAAGGATCCGGCGGTGCATCTGGAGCAGGCTAGGGTGAGGGCTAGTGTCACGCCCCGGGGGTTTCATTAAGTGGAAGACGACCAACGAAAGGATTGAATTTGCATATGCATTTCTTTTTTGAAAGTCCTTTCTCCCCGGTGCGTGCCCAGACCCGCCGCATACACCGATTCACCCCGCAAACGGGCGGAGTCTCCTCAGTATATGCACGGCGTCGCAGTTACAACAATCATTTAACCACAACAGTTTACTAATGTAGTGGTCCAGATTCCCATGCTTTATTTCCCGTGAATCCAATGTGTAAAACACCTGTTGATGGTGTGTCTGGTCCATAGTGTAACAAAGGGATAGCACAAATGGACCCATTGAGGTATTTATTGTCTGGTTGGCCTTCGGCTGCATTTGTCGAGTTTTTGAAAAAGTTTTGGGCCAAACAGAGGTTGGATTTGGATTCAGCACGGAAAGTTTTGGGCCAAACGGACTCCCGGAAGTTTTTAGTGGTCCCTGGTGCATGGGGGGGACCGTGGACCGCCGGCTTGCCACGTGGCGGCCTATCATTGGCCGGTTCGCAGTGCTCGGTCCATGGAGCGGCGCGGCTGGGTGCATGAGCCCTGCGCAGGACACGTGGCAGGTGTGGATTGGTTGGCTTTTGGTGCGCGGTCCACGGAGTTCGTGTGGCGGTGCATGGATTTGAGCGGCGGTGCAGGGTTTTGGGCGGGGGAACACGTTTCGACCCCTGGTTGGTTGGCGCAGGGTGCATGGTCCACAGCGTTCCCCGCACGAGTGCATGGACCCGGCGCAAGGACACGTGGCGGCATGCCATTGGCGGGTTCACGAGGTGCGGCGCACGAGGGGCGCAGACTGGCGCCTCGGGGCGCGTGCGTGGCAGGCGGCCAGGCTGCGCCTGCCCGCACGTGTGACCGCGACAGGGCGGGGGACGCGTGGCGCCCGGCCATTCGCGGGCGCCACCTACCCGCCTGACCGAGCGGTGCCACGCGTCGGCACCAGGCGCACCCGCACAGCTGTTTGCTGTGCGGGACACGCGTCCCTTACCCGGGTGGGCCACGCTGCGGCGATTAACGCGCCCCGCACAGCTGTTTGCTGTGCGGAACACGTGTCAGCACGGGGTGGATTCGAGCGCGTCCGACGGGAACTCGTCCGACCCCTTTTGCGGATTCGGGCGCCCGAAAGTTGGGCCCGAATCCGCCGAGCCCAATAAGTGGGCTGTGGACTATAAATAGGGCCTTTGAGGCCCGTTTTCCCCTTTTTCTGCCTAGTTTCTTATAGTGACTTCTACTGGACTTTTCTTCCTCCACCAGAGCTACACCCCACTGAGCATTCCTGGGATTTTTAGAGGCACGCATCCCGAGGTTCTCATTTTTACGGCGCGGCGCGACGCTCGTTCACCGGCGACCCGTTTCGTAGCATTTCAGTGCGCGGACTCTCCCGGCTTACTCCGATCTCCGATTTAGGCGATTCTTACGCCTTTAGACTCACGACAGGTAGGGCTCCGACTTCAGTGTTTTGAGCTTCCTCTTTTTTCGTGTTGATCTTGGAGTTTTCCGAGCTTCCTTTTGACCCTTTTTCCTCGCGGAGTTTTGGACAGCACTCAGGTGTTTTGGCCATATCTTCGCGCACAGGCGTCCGATCGAGGCGTGCCAATAGGCGTTTTTCATCTACACAGTGCAAGGAACACCCTCGAATTTTCTGGGAATTTTCTGAATATTTCCCGAAGGTGAAAATCCCCTTTTTCCTGAGTTCTTTGGTACTGAATTCCTGTACAGAATTCTTTGGGGTGTTTCCCTTGCAGAATTTGTATCTCAGCGTAGGAAACTCGGATTTGAACGTGCAGGTACTCGTTTCGACCGGCTCGTCGCGATGATCACGGTGGTATTTTTCCTAGAATTTTTTGAGCAGAACTCACAGGTGAAAAAGGCACAACTTTGGACTGTGGTGTTTTGGACAGATTGTGTTGGAGCATTGTATGTTTAATTATGTATGTTCTTTTGGGGTATGTTGTGCAGTGTTGTGGTGATTGTTTGGATCGAGCGTGGACTTCACTTTTGGGACCAGGATTTAGCATTCGAGGTGGGTGATCGTTGTGAACCTCTTAATTTTGGCTACCCACTAGGCTTATTGGAGTAATGCATGTATGAAAGGCTAAAATGCATATGTGGACAAATTAGCCTGCTTGTGGGATTAAAATGCATATGCGGATAAAATGCTTGTATGAGTTCATGATTGCTATTTTAGTACTCGCCTTTGGATGAAAATTATCATCAGGAAATGTAGAATCATGCTAATAGGTATGCTTACTAGTACATTGTGATTATTATGCATGTGGCATAGGCAGGCATCGTTTGTGTTGGTACCTAGTGACTTATGTGATTACTAGTATCCTGGAATAGCATGCATTGATAATTACTTGAACAACAGAACTTGTATTTAATTTACTATCATGAGGACTTTTGCATGCTTGTATGGTCACCTAGTTAGGCCACCTTTTTCTGCTACACTATCATGCTGGAACTGACTTAGGAGAAACCATGTTTTTATTCTTTCTCCAGTTATCTAGTCTTAGGGGATAGTGCGCTCGGGTTCGAGCAGGGGCTGGGATAGTGTAGTCAGACATTTGGGATTTGGGACAGGCAGGCTGCGATGGCAGGGTATTGCGGCAACCGCGAATTTTGGGCAGTTGACCGGACAGTTGTTATTGCATCAGATCGGGGGAGAAGGTTTGGGCTTCTTTTAGCGGATGGTTCTTTTCCACTTAGATCAGTGTCATGATCCAGTCCTGCTGATTTATACTACTATGATACTTATTACTCAGGCACTTTACTCGTGTGGGTCGCTCCCCTCGAGTGCCACTCCGGAGTGTGCGATATACATACTTTGAGTCCTTGAGACTCCTATCCCTTATCGGTGTTATGCGTCGCCCAGCATACCCGATTTGTCAGACATAGCAAGCAGTACCAGTGTTTACTGGTGTATAGATTGGGTTTAGTCAGGCAAGCATTTTATATTCTAATGCACACATTTAGCTATTCTTTTAGCTTGGCATTTTAGAGGCATATAGTGGTAGCTTCTTCATCAGTAGTTATATTTATAGCTTACCACCTTTGTTTTATTTTCGCCTCTGGTAGTCCTTATGGGCATGTCGGAGTTTGAGGTCTATCCACTTGGGGAGGCTACTATTTTTATAGTAGTTCTCACCCCCCACTGTTTTTCCTTTTCTTTTCCCCTTTGTTTTGCAGAGTCATCTACGGGAGTTGCGGGACCCACCTCGGCGGATCGAGGTAAGAGGATCGCGGATTAGCCAGCGGTCTACCTGGTCGCCAGTTTAGCTGTTTGATGTATCCCCTGTACACTCAGATACTTATACTTTTCATTTCTTTTGGGTCTGGCTTCGGCCAGCTGGTTGTATTTTGATTGGAGAGCTGGGAGAGACACATGTATATTTGAGAGTTTACTTTTTGTACTTTTACTTTCCAGCTTTATCTGAGATGTATTAGTTGTAGTTTAGCTATGTTTTATGCTCCTTTATTATATCATTTATATCTGAGCAGGTTACCAGCGCTTCATGTACACGGGAAATTCCGTGTACATGGCGGATCTGTGGACGAGCCCGGGTTCTGGTTTACACCCGGGGCATGACAACTAACATGAGCGCACAAGAGTAAAGAATTCACGAGGCCGACTGGTTTAAAAGGATAAATCCACAAGTTTAAAAACGGTGCCCACACGGCACCCAGGTTTTTCAAAACGGTTTTCACAATCCATAAATCCATAGGGTTTTTTAAACGGTGCCCACACGACACCCATATTTTTCAAAACTATTTTCGCAAATCCATAAATCCATAGGGTTATAAAACGGTGCCCACACGACACCCATATTTTTAAAACAGTTTTCGCAATGCTTTCTTTTTTTTTTTCTTTTCTTTTGTAGTTTGAAAGCGGCCAATCTGGAGAAAATAAATCAAACATCCACAAAGGTATAAAGAACATTCCAACATCCACATCGACCCCACAAGGGTATCGAAATCCACATGGTAAGCTACTAACAGGTAATGAAATGCGCATAATAAGAAGTAAATACAGTCTATGGCCTCGAAGGACCAAAAGTGGTCCTGCCACGGCCTCACCGTCGCCCTAGCCCTCACCCCTGAAGGAACCTGTCACAGAGTGGGAGTCAGCGACACATGGTATAAAGAATAAAATGCAGGAAGGTTATAACTAAAGCAAACCGTAAGAACAATCCAGAGCAACCGGCCTCCTCAGTGCACAGTCCACGATAACCCCCCCTGCATAACCTAACCCCGGGCACCTGCCCCGGCAACCAGACACAGCACCCACCTCGGTAACCACGCCGAGTACCTACCTCGACGGGTCGCACTGTCACGCCCCCGGGGGTTTTTGAGTCTATCAAGCGGAAAATCGCGTGTATCTTTTTTTTCTTCTTAACAAGGTAATTTAAACCTCATCCCCGGTGCGTGCCAGACCGCCACATACACAAATTCTCCCTGCCCACGGACAGAGTCTCCTTTGTATATGCACGGCGTCTCATTTACAACAACATACATCAAACACCAACCATCAACCATACAATAGACATACATCATCAAGCGGAATATTAAAGCGGCAACAGTGTTTAGAAAGGATAAAGCCAGCGGTTGCAAAACCCGTGCCCACACGGCACTTCGTTTTGAGAAAACCTTTTCGAAGTCATTTGGTTTATCATGAAAACGTGCCGCATAAGAAAACATCACCAAAAGAACCGAAATATAAAAGTACACCTCATTTACAGCGCTAAGTAATACATGTCCACGAATATTACGACCCACAAGCAAATTAACTAAATTAAGCGTAAGAGAAATGAGATAATAAAAACCAAGTGTTCTGACTACGGCCCTCGCGACGCAGTCTCACCACCCTCCCGGCTAACGCACCTCGTAACACCTGTCACGGAGTGGGTAATGTCAGTGACAAACAAAGTAGATGTTTATTATCAATAAGGAATAAGAAGCAAACCGAATACACCGGAACCATTTCGCTAAAACCCTACACAAATTAAGCTGGGCCCCAACCCCAGATTTATCAATTAAATTGGGCACCAACCCCAGATTATTTGTCGGAGAGACTAAAGTCTCCCCTCGTGCGCAAACACCTCTTTGATGCATTTAACCCCTTCACGGTGCTGGTGTGCTATTCCCAGCGGGCGCGAAGGGGTCCTCACGGCTCCCACCCCTTTGTGAGGAACACGGGTCATAAAAGACCACTCTTCCGGAAAAGTACACCCATGCGGAGGCCAATCCGCCTGTGTACGTGCAGCATCCGAAACGGATTTGCCGAGATCGGCGTGTCGTGAGCACTTCGACCGTAGCCGCTTCAATTGTTAGATAAAAACACAATTATGCGAAAGGTTAAACTGTCCATCTACTTTGTTAGATAAATTAAGAGCACTTTAATGACGATAGATGCACTTACTGCACTTGTTGCACTTATCGCAACCGTACCCACCTATTTGAAGAGAAATCGGAACACCTGAATCTTTCGCGCACCCCCGCTGCGCACTTGGACCTAAAGAAAAGTCTGCAAGGATAACTATAGTCAAAAACGTGTACTAACATCCGAAAACAAAAGACCCAATTTACTCTTTTTGACGGGAAAGTCCAACACCGTCCGGGTTGACGAAACGGAAATCCCGTGCCGCCGTCGTCGTCCGCCGGAACCCCGCGCGGTTCGGAACCGCGCGGCGCGTCTCCGCGGCGACGCCCCCGCGGCGCGGTGCCCGCGCGGGTGTTGCCCGTGCGGCGGCCGCGCGGTGCCCGCGCGGGTGCGGCCCCGCACGGCGCCCGCGCGGTTGCGGGTCCGCGCGGGTGCCGCCCGCGCGGCAGCCGCGCGGCGCCCGCGCGGTGCCCGCACGGTTGCGGGCCCGCGCGGGTGCCGCCCGCGCGGTTGCGGGTCCGCGCGGGTGCCGCCCGTGCGGCAGCCGCGCGGCGCCCATGCGGTGCCCGCGCGGTTGCGGGTCCGCATGGGTGCCGTCCGTGTCTCTCCTCCGCGCGATGCCCTAGCGGCACCGCGCGCCTCCGCCGTCCGTTCCGTGCCCTAGCATGATGACGACGACGGCGACGGTGACGGATACGACGGAGAAACCAAGAACTCAAACAAAAGAGACGACGGAAAAATCCCAAATAAATTATAACAATTATTTTACTAACCGAAGATCGACGGGAAGGTTGTCCGGTCGCGTTCTTGCCTTCGGTTCGGTGTCCGGGAAGATCGGGCCCCTTCTCTTTCTCCTTTCCCTTTCTTCCGGCTAGGGTTCCGTCTTTTCTTTTCTTTTTTTCTCTTCTCACCGATTAGGGTTTTTATTTCTTTATTTTCTTTTCTTTCCGATAATCGGGATCCCTTATATAGCTCGTATTAAATCTTTAATTAATTTCCTTTTTAATTAGTACGTAAGAGAATTCTATTTTCCCTCATGGATAATTAATTAGCTAATTAATTATCCCCTACGAGATAACCCTCCTTATCTCTAACATGTGCAAGATATTTTGCACGGATTCCGATGCATGACTTAATCACCGTATCACTTTGAATTCCGTTCCGGGAGATCCCGATATCGGATTTCAGATCCGATCGCACCGTTGGCTTTCTTTTTCCGCGCTCTATCGCAGAAAAATACCAGCACCTCACAATGGCCAACTTTTAAGAATTGAATAATTTTATTTCACTTAAAGGCTTAAATGACTATATGTAATTCAAAAATACCCCGAAAGGCCGGATCACTACACGCACCGCTCGCACCTTGGCGCCTCTAACCTCCCACCTACGGGGGCCCCCACTACGTCACCTTGTGGGGTACACGGGTCAACATACCACTTTTCCGGAAAAGCACACCCTCGCGGTGGCCAAACTGCGGGTGTGCGTGTTCCAGTCTCGAGCATCGTAACCAAGTACACAAACACTAGACAGGGCACCGCGACACTCAGTCGCCATAATATCAATAAAAACGTACAATAGAGATTAACAGGGGTTAATATAATTAATCATGCACGTATTGTATGCCTACATATTTTCCAAAATTCCAAAACTTAAGCCTCGGAAGGAGTACCCACCTCAAACACGATGGAGAAGATGTGCGGAAGCTCCAACTAAAATACCCTCACATTGTGCCCAAAAAAGCTACAATAAGAATTATTGTTAAAAAATTATCGTCGTGGTCAAAAACACTCAAAAACGGGGCGAAACGGGCCAAAGACGGAGCTTCTGGACTCTTTTCTAAACGCTGGTGCACGGGTCCAGGCGTGGACCGGGTCCATGACAAAAGGCGGCAACGGCACGGGCCGGGAGCACGCCGCAGCGGTAGACCGCTGCGGCTTGGGCCGGGCCACGCACGGGCAGGGGCGCGCACCGGGTCCACCTCCTCCCCGCTACGGTGGTGAGCACCGGGTGCACGCCTAGGGCGTGCACCGCGTGGCCTGGGCCGGGCTGGCGCACGCACCCGTGCGTCGGGTCCGCACCTTCGGCCTGCGGAGGCGTGCGCCGGGTGCACACCGGTCCGGTGGACCGCGCGGCCTGGCGCACGCATTCGTGCGCCGGGTTCGCGCCCCTGGGCTGCGGAGGCATGCGCCGGGTGCACGCCGGCCCGGTGGACCGCGGGCCTGAACCCCACCGGAATGAACAGTAACCTGTCTATTTTCGGCTCCGGTTGCGACCTCGCGACCACAGCGGTTGCGGCGACGACCCCGTGAACACGATAACGGCGGCGGCAGCCTCCCGTTTCACCACGGCAGCGGCGGCCTCCCGTTTAGTACCGAACTCGCATCGCACGCGACAACGACAAGAAAAAGAACCCCACACCGGAAAACCAGAAAGACTCGAACCACTCACCTCATTTTCGCCGGAGAAGGAGGAAGAAGGAGGATCGTCCGCCCCTCGCTCGTTCGATCCCGCAGAAAGGAGCGATTGTTCCTTCCCTCTCCCTATCTCGCCGCCTCGGTTCCCCATGCCAAAACTTGAAAAGAGGGAGAATGAGGATTGGGGCTTTTCCCGCACGCACCCACCCCGATATAACCTAACGCAACGAATGAGAAAAGGGAAAAAAAAACCTAAATCCCCAAATCAAAACTATAATCAGTCGGGATGCAAACGAGGGGTCCAGATTACCTCGTAAAGCATGCCGATCGCCTGCTCGGATTTCGATGCGCCCAATCTGCTTCCGAACTTCAAAAATTAATTCTGGGAGATTCCGGGGTCGGAATTCAAATCCGATCGCGCCACCGTTCACCGTTTTGCGAGCTCTAGCCCCTAAAAATACCCACAAACCCCGACGGTCAGCCCAGAAATTCTCAAACTTTTAACCCCCCAGTAGACCAATGAAATATTAAAATAAAATAAAAGGCTAAATTATAGAAAACCCCCCTCTAATATCCCGCTTTTCCACTTTACCCCCCTGTCTTTTAAAAGTCGACAACCTGTCCCCTCGTAATTACCGAAATATGCATTTACCCCCCTGCCAGATATGAAAGTCCATCCATGAGCCTCTAATGAGCCAATTGCTTGTAACAAATTGGTAAGAAACCAATTCATATCTGGCAGGGGGGAAAGGGTAAATGCATCCATTAGAGGCTCATGGATGGACTTTCATATCTGGCAGGGGGGTAAATGCATATTTCGGTAATTACGAGGGGGCAGGTTGTCGACTTTTAAAAGACAGGGGGGTAAAGTGGAAAAGCGGGATATTAGAGGGGGGTTTTTTGTAATTTAGCCAAAATAAAATAATATAAATTTACCACTTTAAGGCGGGTATTAGATCACTCACCTCTTAAAACAAGTTTCGTCCTCGAAACTTAATCCTGGTCCGCAGCGAATAGATCTGGTTAGCATTCCCTCATCTTTGAGTCAAGTTCCCAATTCGCTTCACGTTCTTCCTGGTTGTTCCAAAGCACCTTCACATAGGGGATTGTCCGGTTGCCCAACTTTTTGTCCTCCCGCGCGAGGATCCGCACCGGTGTTTCCTCAAAGCTCAGGTCCTCTCTAAGCTCAAAAGTAGTGACGTCCAGTACATTCGACGGGTCGGGGAGGTACTTTCGGAGCATTGAAACATGGAACACATTGTGGATTCGGTCGAGGTTTGGCGGTAAGGCTAGACGGTAAGCCACCAGGCCGACGCGCTCCAAGATCTCGAATGGCCCCACGTACCGTGGGCTCAACTTGCCTCTCAGCCCGAACCGTTTAATTCCTTTGGATGGCGAGACCCGTAGTAACACGTGCTCCCCCACTTGAAACTCCAAGTCGTGGCGTCTCTGGTCTGCATAGCTCTTTTGTCGACTTTGGGCGGTCAATAAACGTTGTCTGATGAGGCGCACCTTTTCCTCAGTCTCTTCTACTAAGTCTGGTCCCAAGAACTTCCGTTCCCCTAAATCGTCCCAACATATCGAGGATCGACAACGTCGCCCGTATAAGGCTTCATATGGCGCCATTTGTATGCTGGCCTGGTAGCTGTTGT
Source organism: Tillandsia leiboldiana (assembly GCA_029204045.2). Taxonomy (NCBI): domain Eukaryota; kingdom Viridiplantae; phylum Streptophyta; class Magnoliopsida; order Poales; family Bromeliaceae; genus Tillandsia; species Tillandsia leiboldiana. The sequence goes on from CM055061.1 coordinate 14,846,268, forward strand.
TGTAGGCGAACTCCACGAGGGGTAGGTAGCGTGACCATCCGTCCCCCAAATCAAGTACACAGGCGTGAAGCATGTCCTCGAGAGTCTGGATCACCTGCTCAGATTGTCCGTCCGTCTGGGGGTGGAAGGCTGTGTTAAACTGCAGTTTGGTCCCCAGAGCTCGTTGTAGACTCTGCCAAAAGTTCGAGACGAACCGCGTGTCTCTATTTGAAGTGATCGATGCTGGCACCCCATGCAACCACACGATCTCGCTGATGTTGACTTCAGCTAGTCGATCTCGGGTCCATGTCGTATGAATGGGTAGGAAATGGGCTAACTTGGTTAACCGGTCCACTACGATCCAGACTGCGTCGTGCCCCTGTTGTGAACGTGGGAACCCAGTGACAAAATCCATGGTGATTCTCTCCCACTTCCACTCTGGTACCGGTAGGGGTTGCAACTTTCCCGCCGGCCGCTGGTGTTCGGCTTTTATCTGTTGACAGACCAGGCAATGCGCTACATACTGTGTTACATCTCCCTTCAGTTTAAGCCACCAGAAGGTTTGCTTGAGACCCCTGTACATCTTTGTGCCCCCCAGATGGGCCGCATAGGGAGCGCGGTGTGCCTCCGACAAAATCTTCTCCTTCAATTCCGATGAATCGGGCACGCAAATCCGCCCACGGAAACGTAGGGTGCCGTATTCCCCCACCGAAAAGTCGCTCTCTTGGTTCGGGGAAAACCTGTACCGGATGAGCTATAAGTGCGAATCGGTCCATTGCCCCTCTCGGATCTTCTCGAACAACGTAGGCCTGACCATAAAGGACAAAAGTTGCGCGACTGTTCCTGCTGGTACCACCTCCAACCTCAATCGTGAGAACTCCGCGATCAAGCTATCCTATTCAGTAATCGCGCCTGCTGATGTCCCTTCTATTTGCCCCTTCCTGCTCAAAGCATCCGCTACCACATTTGCTTTCCCGGGGTGGTATTGTATTGATAGGTCGTAGTCCTTCAGCAACTCTAACCACCGTCTCTGCCGCAGATTTAGTTCCTTCTGGGTGAACAGGTATTTAAGACTTTGGTGGTCTGAGAACACATTACAGTGGACACCAAAGAGATAGTGCCTCCATAGCTTTAAAACAAAGACGACTGCGGCCAACTCCAAATCATGTGTCGGGTAATTTCGTTCATATTCTTTCAATTGCCTTGAAGCATAGGCTATTACTTTCCCTTGTTGCATCAGTACACCCCCGAGGCCGATCCGTGACGCGTCGTAGAAAACCTCGAAATCCTCTCCAAGTATCGGTTGTACAAGTACAGGCGCCCGAGTTAGCCTGTTCTTGAGTTCTTCGAAGCTCTCCTGGCATTGGGCCGTCCAAGTACATTTTTCTCCTTTCCTGGTTAACCGGTTTGAGGGGCAGCAATCTTCGAGAAGCCCTCGACGAAGCGTCTGTAGTATCCTGCCAGGCCCCAGAAGCTACGGACCTCCGTCACTGTAGTCGGCCGGTGCCAGTTGGTCACCGACTCCACTGTAAGACCTGACCTTTTCATCTGGCTTTCCCCCGTCGTTTACTTGTAGGGGTTCTTATGAGGGGTTAACTTTTCGTGTTTTCTAGATAGACCGTCGGGGCTCGCGGATATTTTTAAATGGTAGAGCTCGCGAAACGGAGAATGGTGGCGTGATCAGTTTCGAATTCGGACCCCGGGAACTCCCAGAATTTAATTGTGAAGTTTGCGGTCTTTTCGGACGCTCTGAAATCCGTGCGGATGTTCTGCATGGTTTTCGAGGTAGCTTAGCCGCTGGGTTTATTTGGTGAGACTAGGGTTTTAGCAGGGGACTTATTTTCCTTTCTTTTTTCCTTTTCCTCGTTTTTATTTCGTGCGGCTAGGGTTTTGGGATCGTGACCGGAGAGGGGAAAGGAACGGGGAACCCAACCTAATGTCGCTCTCGCTCGACTCTCCTCCAGCGTAGGACGTTACCGCGGGGACCCGAGAGAGAAGGAAGGAGGTGGACCTTCCAGCGGGTGACCGGGTGAAGGTGAACGATCCTTCTCCTCCATCCCTCACGAACCTATGTGAGTTTTTACCGTTCTTGTTTTAGTTTCGTAATACTCTTGTTTGGAGCTTGTGGGTCGTTCCGAGGGCGGGGATCGTCGCGCCACCGCCACCATTGTCGGCGGATGTCGCCGTCGAGGGGTAGCCCGCGCGGGTCGGTGCCGCGCGGGGCCGCCCGCGGGTGGGGTGCCCGCGCGGGCCGGGGCCGCGCGGGGCCGCCCGCACCCGCGGGCAGCGCGCCCGCGCGGCTCGCTGCCGCGCGGGGCCGCCCGCGGGAGGGGGTGCCCGTGCGGCTCCCTGCCGCGCGGGGCCGCCCGCGGGAGGGGCGCCCGCGCGGGCTGGTGCCGCGCGGGGCCGCCCGCACCCGCGGGCAACGTGCCCGCGCGGGTTCCTGCCGCGCGGGGCCACCCGCGGGAGGGGGTGCCCGGGCGGCTCCCTGCCGCGCGGGGCCGCCCGCGGGAGGGGCGCCCGCGCGGGCTGGTGCCGCGCGGGGCCGCCGGTACCCGCAGGCAGCACGCCCGCGCGGCTCCCTACCGCGTGGGGCCGCCCGCCGGAGGGACGCCCGCGTGGGCTGGTGCCGCGCCGGGCCGCCCGCTGGTGGGGTGCCCGCGCAGGGTCGCCGCGGACGAGCCGGGGGACGCGCGGAGCCGTCCGCAAGCGGGGCGTACGCCGCCCGGGTCATCGTCGTGCGGGATCTTCGCACACGAGAAGTTTTTAGGAACTTGTCATTTTTCCATTCCCGCCAGTGTCGTCGTTGGGGGTTTCTGATCTTCAGGCCTTATCTTTTCGTTTCCTCAGGGTCACGGGACGCTGTGGCCTCGGCAGATACGCAACCGCGGACGAACCGAGCGCCGGTCTCCTTTCAAGGTGGGTACTTTCCCTCGGAGTCAGTTGGGAAAGGGCGTTATTTATGTAAAATACTTTTCTGGGCAAAGGTGGGATTTTCAAATGGTGTTTGTTTATGATGCTAACCCTGCTTACGTTACTCAATTATTTATCTATCTAATTATACGTTCATGAGGCTCTTGTTGCTACACGCACACCGGCGGCTTGGCTACCGCAAGGGTGTCCTTTTCCGGAAAAGTGGTACGTTGACCCGTGTACCCCACGTGACGGTGACGTTAGGAAGGGGGGCCCTCATAGGTGGGGGGTGTGAGCGGTGATGCCGAGGCGGGTGCTCGGCGGCCGAGGCAGGTGCTCGGCCGGGGACACCAGGGCAGGGGCTCGGTGCGGTGGTCGGGAAAGGTGCCCGGTTTTGCTTGGTGCAGGGGGTGATTGTTGTTGACGGTGTTTGAGGAGGACGGTTGCTCTGGTTATCGTGGTTTGCCTTATTTTAGCCTTCTGCATATTATGTTATCTCTAGTCACTGACTTCCCACTCCGTGACAGGTTCATCCATTGGCGAGTGCTAGGGCACCGGTGAGGCCGCGAGGGTGCTGTTCTGACATTTAGCGACTTCAGACACAGTGACTCTTCTTTCCCTTTTCTTTTATTATTCATGTTAGTTAGTCGTGGATTGCGATACCCCCGTGGGATCGAAGTGGATGTTGCCTCTTCTTTCATATTTGCGAATGAATGTTGTTCCTCTCCTTACTTGGCCGTTTTTAAACTACGAGAAACACAATGAAAACCGTTTGCAAAAATCGCTTTTAAAACGTGGGTGTCGTGTGGGCACCGGTTCTTAAAATCCTGTGGAATTTATGTGATTGCGAACTGGTTTTACAAAATTCGGCATCGGGTGGGTGCCGGTTTTAAAACTGTGGATTTATGTGGCTTTGAAACGGATTTTCTAAAACAACGGCGTCGGGTGGGCGCCGCTTTCAAAACCCTGTGATTATTTATCCTTTTAAATCAGTCGGCCCTTTTCCTTGTGTAAAAGATAATGGAACGTTTGGATTGCGTGTTGTATGTATCTGTGCTTCGATTAGTGTGGTTAAAGCCTGTATGTGATGCATGTTGTAGTGAGGACGCCGTGCATATACAAAGGAGACTCTGCCCATTTGCAGAGTAAATTTGTATATGCGGTGGGTCTGGGCGCGCACCGGGGCGGAAATGAATTCAAAAAAATATATATATAACATTTCTGAACTGGGAGCATCGGTGGCTCTTCTTCTTCCGTGCGTTTGAACCCCTGGGGCATGACAGATTAAGATGGTATCAGAGAGAGAACTTTAACCACAATAGTCGGGGCCCAACATCCACGGGGCACAATACTCTAGCTACTGAATAATAAAGTGAACATTGTGTAGACAAGTAGAACGCGAGTGCTCGTGGGGGAGGGGAATTTAGTAGAATCCCTTTTTAGTGCCAGCTTGTGGGGTGTTACTTTAGTTTAGAAGTAACTTGTTTTGCGCTTGTGTTCAAGATCAGGACCATAACTAGATCCACCACTGGGGATGCAGGGGCGGACGCAGCAGGGTCGGCGACTGCGGAGAACCAGCTCCCGAGGCTGCAGCTACGGGAGGTTGGGATCGTGGCCGGCTGCCACCGGAGCCTTGATGGTTGCCATGAGTCAAGGGACTGGGCAACCAGCACAGCATACTGTGGGTCTGCTGACGGTGTTTTTGTACTAGGTGTGGCTGTTAACACAGCAGTTTGTTGCGTCAGTTTTTGTTCTCTTTCCGAACCTCTTCCTCTGCCGACGTTCGGGTCGTCGTCTGTAACAGTGACGCGTGGTAGTGTAACCCACCGGTGTTCCTTGGTGAGTCGGCCGTTTTGTCGGTCGTGAGTAACTGGGTAGTCTCTTGTCGAAATTTGCAACTTCTAGGTCCGCTGGTTTTAGGTTGCAGCAGATAGTCGGCCGATTCTTTTGCATCTTGGGCAAGGTATTGGTGGGAATGAGGATTCTTCCCCTTTGGTTGTTACCCATAGTTCGGCTTTTTACCGTAAACACTGCGATGGTAGAAGAAATCATCGTGTTGGGGTCTCGGGGTGCCCCTTTGGGTTAGAAGGGGAGACCACCGGAGCCAGTAAATCTTTTCGGTTGGGGCTCGATTTCGGTTAGAGAGGCCGTGTCTCGCTTCGGACAAGTGTGCGTAAGTGGCGACTTCTTACTGGGGGGTTGGTGCGTGATCCCTCGAGTGCGTTTGGTGAACTTAAGCAACTTTTTGATAAGGTTCTTCTCGTTGCTTTCGTTGCTTGTCGTCTTCCAACTCTTTAGGCTTCGGATGGATAGTCTACTGTACCTGGAGGTCATTGTTGAGCGGACCTAGAGCTTAGATTTCTCCTAGTTGGGAGTGTCACTGTTTGGTCTGGAGGGTTACCGCTCGATTCGATGCCCGGTGCTTGGGGGGGGGGGGGGGGGGGGGGGGGCAACGGATTTGGACTGAGCGTTAGTGGTTAATCAGAGTGTCGCACCGCGTCAGTGCCAGGGCAGGGGTAGGACCATATCTTGTGGGTTTTGTCGCCAGCTTCCCATGACCAAGGCATAGTCTTGAAGCTTAGTTTGGGAGCGTTTTGGGTCATTGACTAATTGGGGCAGGTGTGGGTCAAGGGGGATCTGTCGACTACTTGGAGCTTTGGCGCTGGTCACTTTCGGCTAGGATCCCCTGTACGCAGCTCTTTCGGTGGACTAGACCTTGAGGTAGGTCTTAGAGCTGAAAACTAACGTTAGTTTTGACCGTCGCCCTGGTTGGACGGACCGTCGGAGCGGGTAATCCGGGACGATGGATATGCTCCGAGCCTGTAGCCCGTGTTGGTGACGGGTGGAGATGGCCCGTGTTGGTGACGGGTGGAGATGGCCCGTGTTGGTGACGGGTAGAGGTGGCCCGTGTTGGTGACAGGTGGGAGCGGTCCGTGTTGGTGACAGGTGAGTTCGTGGTTCTCAGGGGAGAATTTTCTGGTAGTTAGTAACCTAGCCTGGGTTGTTGGCACCTCTTGGAGCCTTGTGAGGGCGTAGTGTGGGTTTTTCCCTTGTCGCCGGGTTAGTTGTTTTGGGCTTCTAAGGGTTCATCAGACCGAGTGTGTCGCCTTGGGGCGCACCCGTACTCTTCGTGCGAAAGAAGGACGGAAGCCTACGTCTACGCATCGACTTCAGGGAGATAAATAAGGTCACAGTGAAGAACATGTACCCCTTACCCAGAATTGATGACCTCTTCGATCCGCTGAGGGGAGCAACAGTCTCCTCCAAGATTGAATTGCAGTCAGGCTACCATCAGCTCAGAGTGCAAGACGAGGATATTCCGAAGACGGCCCTCCGGACCCGGTATGGCCACTACGAGTTTACAGTAACGCCGTTCGGGCTCACCAACGCCCCAGCGGTATTTATGGATTTGATGAACCGAGTCTTCAGGCCCTTCCTGGATCGGTTCGTGGTGGTCTTTATCGACGACATCTTGATCTACTCGCCTACCGATGAGGAACTCGAGGAGCACCTACGAATTATTCTACAGGCTCTCGAGGAACAGAGGTTGTTTGCCAAACTTATGAAATGCGAGTTTTGGCTCCGCGAGGTGGGGGTTCTGGGGCACATCATCTCAGCAGCGGGAGTTGCGGTGGATCCCAAGAAGGTGGAGTCGGTGACCGACTGGCCCCAACTGACTACAGTAACGGAGGTCCGCAGCTTCCTGGGCCTTGCAGGATATTATAGACGTTTTGTCCAGGGCTTCTCGAAGATTGCAACTCCCCTGAACCGCCTGATCCGGAAAAGGAGAAAAATTCATTTGGACGGCCCATGGCCAAGATGGTTTTGAGGAACTCAAGAAAAGGCTAACAACAGCACCTGTGCTTGCGCTACCGACGCCTGGAGGGGACTTAGAGGTATACTGCGACGCATCACGGATCAGATTGGGGGGTGTACTGATGCAACAGGGGAAAGTGATAGCCTATGTCTCAGGACAGCTCAAAGAATACGAACGGAACTACCCGACACACGACCTGGAGTTTGCCGCAGTCGTCTTTGTTCTGAAGCTTTGGAGGCACTATCTCTTTGGTGTCCACTGTAATGTGTTCTCGGACCACCAAAGCCTTAAGTACCTTTTCACCCAGAAAGAGCTGAACCTACGGCAGAGACGGTGGTTGGAGTCACTGAAGGATTACGACCTAACTATTCAATACCACCCGGGAAAAGCAAATGTTGTAGCAGATGCCTTGTGTAGAAAGGGACAGACAGAAGGGACATCAGCGGACATGATCACCCAGCAGGACGACTTGATCGCGGAGTTCTCGCGATTGAGGTTGGAGGTGGTACCAGTAGGGACGGTCGAACGACTAATGTCTTTAACAGTCGTGCCTACCCTATTCGAGAGGATTCGAGAAGGCCAAGGTGCCGATCCACAGTTACAACTGGAACGGGATAGGATTTCCCCGGAGCAGAAGGGAGACTTTGCAGTGGGGACAGATGGCACTCTTCGGTTTTGAGGGCGGATTTGCGTGCCCGATTCGCCAGACCTAAAGAAGGAAATCTTGACTGAAGCGCACCGCGCCCCCTATACGGCGCACCCTGGGGGCACCAAGATGTACAGGGATCTCAGGCAGACCTTCTGGTGGCCGAAGCTGAAGAGGGACGTGACACAGTTCATAGCACACTGCCTGATCTGCCAGCAAGTAAAGGCCGAGCACCAGCGGCCGACGGGAAAATTGCAACCACTACCAGTGCCAGAATAGAAATGGGAGCGAATCACAATGGATTTTGTCACCAGGCTCCCGCGTTCTCAATAGGGACACGACACTATCTGGGTCATTGTGGACCGGTTAACTAAGTCAGCTCACTTCTTACCCATCCACACGACCTGGATGCGCGATCGACTGGCTCAAGTCTACATTAGCGAGATTGTGAGGTTACACGGGATACCGGCATCAATCACTTCGGACAGGGACACAAGGTTGGTCTCGAACTTTTTGCAGAGTCTACAACGGGCCTTGGGGACCAAGCTACACTTCAGCACAACTTTTCACCCTCAGACGGACGGACAGTCTGAGCGGGTGATTCAGATCCTCGAGGACATGCTCCGAACCTGTGTACTTGACTTGGGAGACGGATGGTCACGCCACCTACCTCTTGTGGAATTCGCCTACAACAACAGCTACCAGGCTAGCATCCATATGGCGCCGTACGAAGCTCTGTATGGCAGACGCTGTAGGCCTCCGATCTGTTAGGACGATTTGGGAGAGCGAAAGTTTTTTTTTTGGGACCGAATTTGGTGGAAGAGACTAAGGAAAAGGTACGCCTCATTAGGTGGCGGCTGATGACCGCCCAGAGCCGACAGAAGAGCTACGCGGATCAGAGGCGCCGCGACTTGGAGTTCCAGGTGGGGGAGCACGTGTTACTGCGTGTTCCGCCGTCCAAAGGGGTGAAGCAGTTCGGGCTGAGAGGCAAGTTGAGCCCACGGTATGTGGGGCCTTTTGAGATTCTAGAGCGCATCGGCCCGGTGGCCTATCGCCTCGCCCTACCGCCGAACCTTGATCGGGTGCACGACGTTTTCCACGTGTCCTTGCTTCGCAAGTATCTCCCCGACCCATCGCGGGCACTCGACATCGCGGCAGTCAAGCTTAAAGAGGACCTGAGCTTCGAAGAGGTACCGGTGCGGACCCTAGCACGAGAAGACAAAAAGTTGTGAAGTGGGACCATCCCCTACGTAAAGGTGCTTTGGAGCAATCAGGAGGGGCGCGAAGCGACCTGGGAGCCAGAGGCAAAGATGAGAGATTGCTAGCCCGACCTTTTTACCGCGGGCGAGAGTTAAGTTTCGGGGACGAAACTTGTTTTTAGTGGTGAGTGATGTAATACCTGACCTTTTTATCTGGCTTTCCCCCGTCATTTACTTGTAGGGGTTCTTGTGAGGGGTTAACTTTTCGTGTTTTCTGCACAGACCGCCGGGGCTCGCGGGTATTTTTAAATGGTAGAGCTCGCGAAACGGAGAACGGTGGCGCGATCGGTTTCGAATTCGGACACCGGGAACTCACAGAATTTAATTGTGAAGTTTGCGGTCTTTTCGGACGCTCTGAAATCCGTGCGGATGTTCTGCACGGTTTTCGAGGTAGCTTAGCTGCTGGGTTTATTTGGTGAGACTAGGGTTTTAGCAGGGGACTTATTTTCCTTTCTTTTTTCCTTTTCCTCGTTTTTAATTCGTGCGGCTAGGGTTTTGGGATCGTGACCGGAGAGGGGAAAGGAACGGGGAACCCAACCTATTGTCGCTCTCGCTCGACTCTCCTCCGGCGTAGGACGTTACTGCGGGGACCCGAGAGATAAGGAAGGAGGTGGACCTTCCGGCGGGTGACCGGGTGAAGGTGAACGATCCTTCTCCTCCATCCCTCGCGAACCTAGGTGAGTTTTTACCGTTCTTGTTTTAGTTTCGTAATCCTCTTGTTTGGGGCTTGTGGGTTGTTCCGAGGGCGGGGATCGTCGCGCCACCGCCACCATTGCCAGCGGATGTCGCCGTCGAGGGGTCGCCCGCGCGGGTCGGTGCCGCGCGGGGCCGCCCGCGGGTGGGGTGCCCGCGCGGGCCGGGGCCGCGCGGGGCCGCCCGCACCCGCGGGAGGGGGTGCCGGCGCGGGTCCCTGCCGTGCGGGGCCGCCCGCTGGAGGGGCGCCCGCGCGGGGCCGCCCGCACCCCCGGGCAGTGCGCCCGCACGGCTCCCTGCCGCGCGGGGCCGCCCGCACCCGTGGGCAGCGCGCCCGCGCGGTTCCCTGCCGCGCGGGGCCGCCCGCGGGAGGGGGTGCCCGCGCGGCTCCCTGCCGCGCGGGGCCGCCCGCGGGAGGGGCGCCCGTGCGGGCTGGTGCCGCGCGGGGACGCCCGCACCCGCGGGCAGCGCGCCCAAGCCGCTTCCTGCCGCGTGGCGCCGCCCGCGAGAGGGGCGCCCGCGTGGGCTGGTGCCGCGCGGGGCCGCCCGCTGGTTGGGCGCCCACGCGGACTGGGGCCGCGCGGGGTCGCCGCCGACAAGCCGGGGGACGCGCGGAGCCGTCCGCAAGCGGGGCGTACGCCGCCCGGGTCATCGTCGTGCGGGATCTTCGAACACGGGGAGTTTTTGGGAACTTGTCATTTTTCCGTTCCCGCCATTGTCGTCGTTGGGGGTTTCTGATCTTCATGCCTTATCTTTTCGTTTCCTCAGGGTCACGGGACGCTGTGGCCTCGGCAGATACGCAACCGCGGACAAACCGAGCGCCGGTCTCCTTTCAAGGTGGGTACTTTCTCTCGGAGTCAGTTCGGAAAGGGGGTTATTTATGTAAAATACTTTTCCGGGGAAAGGTGGGATTTTCAAATGGTGTTTGTTTATGATGCTAACCCTGCTTACGTTACTCAATTATTTATCTATATAATTATACGTTCATGAGGCTCTTGTTGCTACACGCACACCGACGGCTTGGCCACCGCAAGGGTGTGCTTTTCCGGAAAAGTGGTACGTTGACCCGTGTACCCCACATGACGGTGACGTTAGGAAGGGGGGCCCTCATAGGTGGGGGGTGTGAGCGGTGATGCCGAGGCTGGTTCTCGGCGGCCAAGGCAGGTGCTCGGCGGGGGACACCGGGGCAGGGGCTCGGTGCGGTGGTCGGGAAAGGTGCCCGATTTTGCTTGGTGCAGGGGGTGATTGTTGTTGACGGTGTTTGAGGAGGACGGTTGCTTTGGTTATCGTGGTTTACCTTATTTTAGCCTTCTGCATATTATGTTATTTCTAGTCACTGACTTCCCACTCCGTGACAGGTTCATCCAGGGGCGAGTGCTAGGGCACCGGTGAGGCCGCGAGGGTGCTGTTCTGACATTTAGCGACTTCAGACACAGTGACTCTTCTTTCCCTTTTCTTTTATTATTCATGTTAGTTAGTCGTGGACTGCGATACCCCCGTGGGATCTAAGTGGATGTTTCCTCTTCTTTCATATTTGTGAATGAATGTTGTTCCTCTCCTTACTTGGCCGTTTTTAAACTACGAGAAAATAAAGAAAACCGTTTGCGAAAATCGCTTTTAAAACGTGGGTGTCGTGTGGGCACCGGTTCTTAAAATCCTGTGGAATTTATGTGATTGCAAACTGGTTTTACAAAATTCGGCATCGGGTGGGTGCCGGTTTTAAAACTGTGGATTTATGTGGCTTTGAAACGGATTTTCTAAAACAACGGCGTCGGGTGGGCGCCGCTTTCAAAACCCTGTGATTATTTATCCTTTTAAATCAGTCGGCCCTTTTCCTTGTGTAAAAGATAATGGAACGTTTGGATTGCGTGTTGTATGTATCTGTGCTTCAATTAGTGTGGTTAAAGCCTGTATGTGATGCATGTTGTAGTGAGGACGCCGTGCATATACAAAGGAGACTCTGCCCGTTTGCAGAGTAAATTTGTATATGCGGCGGGTCTGGGCGCGCACCGGGGCGGAAATGAATTAAAAAATATATATATATATATAACATTTCTGAACTGGGAGCATCGGTGGCTCTTCTTCTTCCGTGCGTTTGAACCCCCGGGGCGTGACATCCACCTTCTTGGGATCCACTGCAATTCCCTCCGCTGAAATCACGTGCCCCAAAAATCCCACTTCGCGAAGCTAGAATTCACATTTCTTGAGTTTAGCGAACAACTTCTGGTCCATGAGAGTCTGGAGAATGATCCGCAAGTGGTCTTCGTGTTCCTCGTCGGTATGCGAATAGATAAGGATGTCGTCGATAAAGACCGCCACGAATTGGTCTAGGAAGGGTCTAAAGATTCTGTTCATCATATCCATAAACACCGCTGGGGCATTCGTAAGCCCGAACGGCATTACAGTAAACTCGTAGTGGCCGTATCCGGTCCGGAAGGCTGTTTTATGGATATCTTCATTCCGGACTCAAAGCTGGTGATAGCCTGACTGTAGATCGATCTTTGAAAATACCGTTGTTCCCCGTAGCTGGTCGAAGAGGTCGTCAATCCTGGGCAGGGGATAATTGTTCGTCACTGTAACCTTGTTTATCTCTCTGTAGTCGATGCATAGACGTAGGCTTCCGTCCTTCTTTCGCACGAAGAGTACGGGTGCGCCCCAGGGCGACACACTCGGCCTGATGAACCCCTTCTCCAAGAGGTCTTCGAGTTGCGCCTTCAGTTCTTTCAGTTCCGCGAAGGCCATTCTATAGGGCGCCTTCGTGATAGGCTGCGGGCCCGGTAGGAGCTCGATAGGGAACACAACCTCTCGCTCGGGGGGCATTCCTGGTAGTTCCGTCGGGAAGACGTCAGGGAACTCCCTTACTACCGGAATGTCCGAAGGCGTCGCAGAGGGTCGGGTAACTAGATCCACTGAAGCCAAGTAGGCCACACATCCGCTCTCCACCAATCTTCTGGCCCTTGCTGCTGAGATGACGGTTGAAAAAGAGGTGCTCTTACATGCTAGGTACACATGCTCAGGGAAACACGGTACTTGTAGTCGCACTTGTCGCTTCTCACAGTCGATCAATGCCTGGTACCTAGTGAGCCAATCCATGCCTAGCACCGCGTCGTATTCCTTCAGAGGAATCACTACCAAATCCCGAGGACAAGACAGCCTCCCTAGCCTTATCGGGCAGGAGAGCACAAAGCTATCAGCCTCCAGAGGCCCGCCCGCGGTTTGAACCGTCAAAAGACTCTGGAGAGGTCTCTCCCCAAAACCATGTGCAAAAACAAAATCACGAGATATGAAAGAGTGGGTTGCTCTGGTATCAAAAAGAGTTCTAGCATGGAAATTTGAAACTGAAGTAATACCTGCCACTACGTCTTCCGGTGGGTCCGTCTCTTGGCGGGTCATCGAGTAAACTCTCCCGCCTGCCTGCGGTTGCCTCTCCCCCTCTCGTCGTGGTGCAGAGGGTCTCATGGCCGATCCCATAGGAGCTTTCCCCCGTCCCGCATGCTGCGGCGAAGGCGTAGAAGCTACTGAGGATGTTGTTCCCAGGGTTAAGGGGCAGATGTGGCGAAAGTGCCCCTGCTTGCCGCAGTGGAAGCAGTGATCATGTCTCTGGGAGCATTCTGTCACTCGGTGCGCCCCTCCGCATATCACACAAGGACTGTCCCCCGGCCTCGGTCCTCCCGCTGGTGCGCTTCTGGTTCCCTGTTGTGGTCTCCACCGTTTAGGGGGTCGACTCCCGCTGGAAGAGCCTTCCCCAGAGTACGGCTGAAGTCGCTTCTTGTCCTCGTGCTGAGTAGGGCCCTCCCTTCTGGCGCGCGTAACAGCGAATCCGTGCTCCACAATAGTGGCCCTGTCGACCACCTTCTGAAAGGTGTGCAAGTTTGCCGCTTGCACCACCTGGAATATGTCGCTGCGCAACCCGTCCACGAAGAGCTGAGCCTTGTGAGACTCGTCCCTTATGACGAAAGGGACGCAGTTGGCCAGTCTCACAAACTCCCGCTGATACTCCATGACTGTTCTGCTCCCCTGCTTGATGTGGTTTAAGTTATCCTCTAATTGTCGCTTGACGCTGTTGGAGAAGAACGCCCCGAACAGCTCCTGCTTGAAAGTGGTCCACGATGGGAGGGCGGTGCCCTTTGAGGAGTCAGGGCACACCTGTTAAGGATTTTGTCTTGGCGTATTTTGTGAAGTGGTTAAGTCTTGAAGATTGAAGATGAAGATGTTTGGATCATATACCTCAATCTCAAGAAAGAAGAATTCAAAGGGATCAGGTACGTTTAACTAAATAACTTTGGTGATCCGAATAATTCTTGTAGTGTAGAAACACTTGGATGGGTTTTTAATCGCATAAAAATCAAGAAACTGGACTGTTATATGTTCAGGATCCGGATCAGAATAATCCAGTCCGGACCCCGAACGTAGGTAGGTTCATGCGCAAATCCAGTCCGGAACACCCTTGGTTCAGTCCGGACCCCGAACGTGGATTTTGCAGTAATCGTATGAACAGTCCGGACCGTGGATACTTCAGTTCGGACCCTGAACACTATTTTTTTAGGAATTCTCTGAAAAACAACGACAGTCCGGATCAAGCTTAATCCAGTCCGGACCGTCGTGCGGGTAAAATTCTGTTACAATCAGTTTTTGATTCTTATGCTCTTCCAATGGTTTCTAACCTATAAGTAAACCCTAATTCTATCTTTTAGGGTAATCCACTATAAGTTTTTTATTCCGTACATGAACGAGGAAAATTAACGGAGAAAACTTATAAATCCACATATAGAGAAGAAAAGAAATAACTAGATTTAATTCTATGTTTCTTCATCTATATTAATTAATTAGATTCTAGGTTTTCAAACTCAGATTTTGAGTAGAATTAAATTAATGAATACTTAGATGGTATTTCCGATCTATCTTTGATCTAAGTATTCGGCGGATTATCACCACCAACAAAACAACGATTTTCCCCAAAATCGGCGCGTGGATTCGCGTGGCCTTGTGGATTCAAGGTGCTATCGCTCTCATGGATTCGGAGCGAGGTACGTTCGTGTGAACGAGACGAACTACTTGGTGGAGACCGTGGATTCGGTCAGACGTCGTGGACTCGATGTTGGACGCCGTGGATTCGGCGTTGGACGCAAATCGTGGATTCGAGGCGCGTTGCGGAGCGAGCGGAGAAGATCAGCTCAGAGCGTATGGAAAAAGGATGAGTCGTGTGTGAGTACGGTATATCACCTTTGTACGTGTTTAATCTTACTTGATTTCACCGTGTTATCGGTCCCGTGGTTTTTTACTCCTGGTTTTGGAGTTTTCCACGTAAAAATCTTGCGTCTTATTTTTCATTTCCGCATTGGGTTTTATTATGCAAAGATTTTTGAGTGTTTATTGTTTACACCTATTCACCCCCCTCTAGGTGTTTTTTCCCCTATTTAGATCCATATTATCATAACCCAACAAGTGGTATCAGAGCGGGAATAGGGTTGTAAACAATGGTTGAAGGTGGAAACATCAACAGACCCCCACTCTTCGATGGAACAAACTATGCCTACTGGAAAGTGCGTATGAGAGCGTTTTTAATTTCCATCGATGAACGGGTATGGCAATCAATCGAGTTCGGATGGTCAAATCCAACTGAAATTATTGCTGATGTTCGCACCATCAAACCTAGGTCGAAATGGACCAAGGAAGAGATTGACTCATCTTCTTACAATGGCAAAGGAATTAACGCCTTATTTAATGCTTTGTCGCAAACTAAGTTCTCTCACGTCTCGGCATGTGAGACTGCGAAAGAAATTTGGGATGTTCTACAAGTTACACATGAGGGAACAAACCTTGTGAAGATTCAAAAACTGCAAATGCTTACGAGCAAATTTGACTCAATTTTTATGGCAGAAAATGAATCTTTCACAGATTATTATACACGATTGCAAGATATCGTAAATACATGTGCTAACTTGGGAGAGAAAATTCCAGAATCTAAAATTGTAAGAAAGATTTTAAGGACTCTTCCTGAAAGATTTCCTGCCAAGGTTGCGGCCATTGAAACAGTTAAACACCCGGACAAAATCCGTGTAGAAGAATTAGTTGGTGCACTTCAAACTTATGAAATGACATTTCCTATTAACTATTCTTCTGGAAAGGCATCTTCTTCTAAGTCTTCAGGTTTTGCATTGAAAACAACAAAGGAATAAGACGCGGATTCATCCTCCTCAGACGATGATGAGAACCTATCAATGGAGGATTTTGAGAAGCAACTTGCGCTCTTGACGAGAATATTTCACCGAAACTTTCGAAGGGGTAATTCTAGCAAAACCTCATCCTTCGTAAAGTCGAAGAAAGGCAAAGATTTTTCAATCTTCAAGTCAAGAAAGCAAGAGAGTTCTTCAAAAGACAAAAAGAACTCGGAGGGACAAGTCCAATGCTTCAAGTGCCGAGGCTACGGTCACATCTCAACGGAGTGTCCCAATAAGAATCCGTTAAAGAAGAAAGCGATGCAAGCCGTCACTTGGGATGACACCTCAACGTCCAATGAGTCATCTTCTAGTGATGAAGAAAACAACGCAACGGCAGTCCACGTGTCCACATCTTCACCTTACGTGTGCTTTATGGCAAGTACATCCGACTCATTGTCCAACTCCTCCCAAGTTGAAAAGAATACAACGGACGACGAATCGAGTAATTCCGAAGGTGAAGACTTTGCTTTTGCCTACCATAAACTTTTAAAGGATTCAAAGAAATTGGCAAAGCAAAACAAGGGTTTGAGAAGAAGATTGCAGGATCTCGAAGAAGAAGCAAAAAGGGCAACTTCTCTCTCAAACGGTCTTGAAGTGGAAAGGGATAACTTGATCAAAATAAATGTTTCCCTTCAAGAGAAGAATGAGCATTTCGAGAAGGAACACATAAAATTGGTGGATAAAGCTAGTTACTTCTTGAAGCTCTACTCCGAGTCTCGACAAGAAAAAATAGAAATGACGAAGACCATTTTCCAACTTAAGGATGATTTGAAGCGATTTTCTTCTGGAATGAGCAAGTTGGATAAGATGCTTGGGCTTGGTCAAACGAACCATTTCGGCCTTGGATACAATCGAACTGGAGACAGTCTAGTTCGAGTAAGACAGTTTTTGTGCCCCGGTCGGTATCTCCTCCTCCGACGACGGAATTCACTGCGTACAACGACAACAAGCCTACCTCACCTACTTCGGGTTCAACAAGTTCAAAGGTATGTTTTCATTGTGGTTTTGCAGGGCACATAAGAAGAGATTGCAAGATTGGAGCAAAACGATCAAATCAAGCGCCTCTTGCAACAACTACCAACAAGGTCATTCCCCGGAAATCAAAGGAGAATTTTTCAAAGGAAAAGAACCATGGTAGTTCACATCACAAGACGATGTCAAAGAAAAGTGATGAATCATACAAGACGCTTTCACCAAGGAGAATAACTTCTCAATCATTGCCGACGCATTCCAAAAAGGTTTGGGTGTGCAAAGATGAAATCTTCCCTTGTCTTGTCATTCATACTTCCTTGCATGCTTATGACAACTCGTCTTGGTATCTGGATAGTGGATGTTCACGTCATATGACCGGTGACAAAAATTGTTTTCAAACTTTAGAGAAAACCTCCGGAGGACTTGTAGTTTTCGGAGACGGTCGTTCTTCAAAAATTATTGGAAAATGAACAATCACTATTCTAGAAGGCCCGGTTTTGAACAATGTTTTATTTGTTGAAGGCCTTAAGACTAACCTCATTAGCATTAGTCAACTTTGTGATAATGGCTTTTCAGTTAATTTTTCTTTGGCAGAATGTATTGTAACTGATAAGGACCATTTATTTTTTTTGAAAGGGGTTAGGTCTGAAAATAATTGCTATGTATTTCCAAATAAAATTTTTGAACATTGTAACCTAGTTTCTTTAGATAATGAAACTCTTTGGCATGAAAGACTAGGTCACATAAATTTTAAGGAACTAGCAAGGATTTCTA
Organism: Tillandsia leiboldiana; assembly: GCA_029204045.2. NCBI lineage: Eukaryota > Viridiplantae > Streptophyta > Magnoliopsida > Poales > Bromeliaceae > Tillandsia > Tillandsia leiboldiana. The sequence continues at coordinate 14,863,542 of CM055061.1, forward strand.
ATAAAGACGTGGTTAAGGGGGTTCCTAAATTATCTTTTCAAGAAAACATTGTGTGTGGAGGTTGTCAAAAGGGAAAACAATCAAGGGCTGCACACAAGAACTTCAACCACGTGGGTACCAATCGGCCTTTAGAATTACTGCACATGGACTTAATGGGGCCGACTCGTCAACCAAGTTTGGGAGGTAAATGGTATATTTTTCTTTTGGTTGATGATTTCTCTAGATATACATGGGTAACATTTTTAAAAGAGAAAGCGGATACTTTCGATTCTTTTCATGAGATTTGTTATCGTGTTATGATTGAGAAAAATGAAAAGATCGTTCGTGTTCGGAGTGATAGAGGTGGAGAATTCATCAATTCTAAATTCATTGATTTTTGCACTTCCAACGGCATAAAACATGAATTCTCTGCACCCTATACACCTCAGCAGAATGGTGTAGTCGAGCGCAAAAACAGGGTTGTACAAGAAATGGCGTGTGTTATGCTTCACAGCCGGAAACTCCCGTTACATTTTTGGGCTGAAGCAGTGAACACCGCGGTCTACATAATTAATCGAGTTTATTTGTGCCCGGGAACTTTAAATACACCATATGAGCTATGGTTTTGTAGAAAGCCGAATATCAAATATTTTTGAATCTTTGGGAGCCGCTGTTATATTTTGCGTGATCGCGAAAATCTTGGAAAATTCGACTCTCGAAGTGACGAAGGAATTTTCATGGGTTATTCTACAAATAGGAGAGCATATCGGGTATTTAACCTCGAATCTAAAACGATGGTAGAATCCATAAATGTTAAAGTAGATGAAGCTTTTCATTTTGCATCCGATAAATCTACCCCTGATATGTCTCTTGATGATGATACTCCTGTAAATGCATCTTCTCATAATAATTCTTCCGATAATGTTGATGCATCTAACGGTTCTTCTAGTTTATCTTAAATGCAGGAATCATCACATGTACCTCCGAGTACTCCGTTACCGCAAACATTACGTATCTCCAAGGATCATCCAGAATCGAATATTATTGGAGACCCACAAGAGGGAGTCAGAACTCGGAGACAATTTGTCACGCCCCGGAGGTCTAAGAATAAGCGAAAAAGCGCATATATTTTTTTTGAAATATAACCTCGCCTACCGGTGCGTGTCAGACACGCCACATATATAAATTCACTCTTCAAACGGACAGAATATCCTTTCTATATGCACGGCGTCCCATTTACAATAACATCCTTTAGCCACACAGTCACAGAATACATAGCCGGAAAGAATTAAAACTACGGGTTTTGCAAACGGTGTCCACTCGACACCCAAGTTTTGAAAATGTTTACACATCAACACTAACGCGGCTACATCTTTTTGAAAGGATAAATCCCGAGGTTTACAAAATTGTGCCCACACGGCACTTGGTGTTAGAAAGCCTTTTCGCAACCATTTTGTTCGTTATAAAACATGCCGCACACCAGTCCACAAAAGTATATCCAATCCATAGTGCTAACTAATTAACCATTCAACATTCAACATGATCCACATTCAAATAATTTAAACTAACAGTTAGACTAAAAGAGAAATGAGATTGTAATATCATAGATTTTGTAACACTTAATACCTCCTGCTAATAAAGTTTCTGTTTAATGTATTTAACGTAACGGGTTTACTTAAGTCATTAATTTGGAGGTGCGGGTATTTTTCTGCGATAGAGCTCGGAAAATGGTGAATGGCAGTGCGATCGGATCAGGATTCCGACTTACGGAGCTCCCGGAAAGGGGTAGAAACTGATCGCAATGGCCAGGGGTGCATCGAAATCTGCGTAAGTGATTTGGCACGCTTTCCGAGAAAAAACGATAGAATTATCTTTAAGGAATTATCCAGAAGAATCTAAAATGTGAAATTAATTAATTGGAGAATTAATTAATTGGGGAATTAATTAATTAAGGAATTAATTAATTGGGGATTTTAAATACCCAAAGTGGTTATTGTCGTACGAAAAGATATTTCGTTATCTTCTCCCGAAAGAAAAGAGAAAAAAAGAAAAAGAAAGACGAAACCCTAACGGGAGGAAACAAGGAGAAAGGTGAAATCCTAATCGAAAGAGAACGGTGGAGGAGAAGGTGAGAGCTAAAGGATCCAAACCCTCCCGACGAACGCGCCAAAACCGGGAGCGAGAACGGATAGCCGTCTCCTACGATTAGAGGTAAACTATTTTTATTTTGGTTTAGTATCGCTCGGTTTTTGGGTATCGGTCTTTCATGAAGTTTAGGAGTAGCCGTTTGCTACCCAACGTGTCGCGCCGCGAACCCCTAAGGCGTCGCCGCGCGATCGTAAATGCGCGCCGCTAGGGCCGCGCGGGATCAAGCTCCCCGCGTGGCCGCGGCTAGGGTAAACGCCGCGCGGGGACGGTGCCCGCGCGGCCGCGACAAAAGCCGCGCGGGACCGGTGCTCGCGCGGCGGCGGCATCACATGCCGCGCGGGGCCATGCCCGCGCGGCGGCCGCGGCGCGTGCCGCGCGGGGCGGGTGCCCGCACGGCGGCGACATCGCATGCCACGCGGGACCATGCCCGCGCGGCGGCCGCGGCGCGTGCCGCGCGGGGCGGGTGCCCGCGCGGCGGCGGCATCGCATGCCGCGCGGGGCCATGCCCGCGCGGCGGCCGCGGCGCGTGCCGCGCGGGGCGGGTGCCCGCGCGGCGGCGGCATCGCATGCCGCGCGGGACCATGCCCGCGGCGCGTGCCGCGCGGGGCGGGTGCCCGCGCGGCGGCGGCATCGCATGCCGCGCGGGGCCATGCCCGCACGGAGGCCGCGGCGCGTGCCGCGCGGGCAGGTGCCCGCGCGGCGGCGGCATCAAATGCCGCGCGGGGCCTTGCCCGCGCGGCTGCGGCTTGCGCCGCGCGGGCCGGTGCCCGTGCGGCGGCGGCGGTGGCAGTGCATCCCGCGCGGGGCCCTGCCCACGCGGCAGCAGTTTGTGCCGCGCGGGCGGGTGCACGCGCGACGGTGACAGCACGTACCGCGCGGGGCCATGCCCGCGCGGCCACGGCTAATGCCGCGCAGGTGGGCGCCCGTGCAGTTGCGGCGCGCGGGGCTGGTGCCCGCGCTGCCGCGGCGGTTAACGCGCGGGGCCGGCGCCCGCGCGGCCGCGGTTTGCGCCATGCTAGGCCGAGGTCCGCACGATAGCGGAAGGTGCCGCGCGGGGTTGGTGACCGTGCGGTCGCGGCTTGCACCGCGCGGAGCTAGGGCCCGCGCGGTCACGGCAAACGCCGCGCGGCGCTGGTGCCCGTGCGGCCGTACGACCCGTGACACCGCGGGGGCGGCCGCGTCGCTCGACGCGCACGGGCACCACCGCCGGGTCAAGTTGTCCTTAGTGTTTTGAGTTGTTTGGGCTCGGTTTATCCACTACTATATTGTTGATCTGACCATGGCTCTTTTGGGGACTACTCCTATGTCCGGGCGTCAACAGAGAGCAAGATTCAGTCTCCGGAATACGCGTTTCGCATAATCAAGGTGGGTAGGTGTTGGTTATTACCGGTGAGGTGTCGTTTCCGAATACTCGTTGTGATAAAGTAGATATGGTTATAATTTGACTAACCCCCTAGCATGTGAATCCCTTTACTATTTCAATCAAGCGGCTGCGGTCGCTGGTGCGTTATGCTGTTCTGGTTATAGCGGCTGAGGTCGCAAGGCATTAAAATTACTCATATTGCTGACACGCACACCGGCAGTTTGGCCACTGCAGAGGGTGTATTTTTTCGGAAAGATGGTAAGTCATTTACCCGTGTACCCCACAAGGGGAGGTTAGTGGGGACCCCTCAAGGGGAGGCGGCTGCTACTTGGGCTGTCGAGGGGTTGGAGGCACCAAGAATATGAGTACGGTATTGGGGTTGGTGCCCAAAAATATTCTGAAAGCTGGGGTACATGCCCAGCGGGACTTTCAACAGGGATTTGGCGATACATAAGGGGGAGGGGAAAAGTAAATGCTCCGGTGATTCGGTGTGTTCATTCTATTATTGCGTTTACTTGCATGTTTTCTACTTTATCAGTCACTGACAACCCACACTGTGACAGGTTCGAGTAGGGGTGGAATTCGGGACGACGGTGAGGCATCAGTTAGAGGACACTAGCCAAGAGGGCTAGTAAAACGAAACTTTATTTTAGTTATTTTTGGTTATGGCATAACTATGTTTAGTTCAACTGTGTTTCATATACTGTGGCTTCTGATGGATGTCGGGAGGAGGACTTTCTTATAATTAACTGGTGAATGATAGGATGTGTAATTGTGGCTTGTTTTCAAATACAAACCGGTTTCAAAGATGTTTTCAAAGCAAGTGCCGTGTGGGCACCGATTTTAAAACCCGTGGATTTATCCTTTCAAGTTAATGGCCGCACAAAGAGTTTGCGAAAACGATTTAGAAAACTGGGTGTCGTGTGGGCACCGATTTTCAAAACCCATGGGTTTATGCTATAGACTGTATAAGATAGCGGTGATGGTTCGATGTACTATATCCTCTCCTCGTTGCATGTCATGATTGGAATGGTTAAAGTATTGGACTTGTTGGTGACGCCGTGCATATACAAAGGAGACTCCGCCCGTTTGGGGAGTGAATTTGTATATGCGGCGGGTCTGATACGCACCGGAGGCAAGGTTCATATAATTATTTAAGAAAAAAAATGGGTACGTTTTCCGCTCCTTTAGAACCTCCGGGGCGTGACAGATTTTATGGTATCAGAGAAAACGGCTTTAACCAAGGAGATCATGACTAACATCCACAGAATGTAATGACACAAGTGACTAACAAAGTTGATAACCAAGGTATAGGTGTGTCACGTACGAGCGTGAGCGCGGGGAATTAAGGGATAGAGTCCCAGGGTTAGTAGGTCAAGGTGCTAGACCGATTGAACTATGATTAATGGTTTTCTTTGCTCACAATGGAGAATGGCTCGTACAAGATCGCCGACGAAAAATGCAGGAGCCGATGATGCGGCTCCAGCAACTGCGGAGAATGAAGTAATCCGACAGCAGTTACGTGAGATGGACGGACAACTGTCAGCCCTCACAGAGCACGTGCGTCAGCTGACGCAGCAGCAACAGGCCGTGCCTGGGGAGAGCGCCCGGGGCCCGCCACCGGAAGCAAGCGCGCCCACGGCGGGACCATCTGGAATGCATGACGAGACGACGGCCGCTCCTCCCCAGACGGCGACCACCGGAGTGTCGACGGATCAACCAGCCGCGCCATCGGCCGTACCTAGTCCATCGGCCTCAGGACCCGTGACGGGCGAAGCCTCCACCCAACAGACGGAACGGGACAGGGTGAGAGCGAGCGTGTCCGAGTTCAAGAAACACGACCCACCCGTATTCGAGGGCGAGACGACCGATCCCTGGGTTGTGGAGAAGTGGGTATATACAATGGAAAAGCTATTTGAGGATTTAATGACGGAGGAACATGAAAGAGTTCCCCTGGCGGTTCATTGTCTTGAGGGAAATGCCCGGATATGGTGGAAAACAGTACGCCCGGATTCCACGAAGGGTGACACCATGCCGACATGGACCGAGTTCAGGGAAAGGCTGTTCGGAGCGTTCTTCTCCAACAGTGTGAAACAGCAAATGGAAGACGATCTGAAGCATATTCGGCAGGGGAGCAGATCCGTCATGGAATATCAAAGAGAGTTTGTGAGGTTGGCAAACTGCGTCCCCTTCGTCATAAGGGACGAAGCTCATAAAGCCCGCCTCTTCGTCGACGGATTACGAAGCAACATCTTCGAGGTGGTGCAAGCAGCGGACCTTCACACATTTCAAAGGGTGGTGGATAGGGCTACCATTGTGGAGCGCGGCTTCGCAGTGACGCGCGCACGGCGAGAGGACACGGATTTCAACAAAGATAAGAAGCGTCCGCAATCCTTCACAGGAGGGGGACCACCCAGCGGGAGTCGGCCCCCTAAACACCCAAAGTCGCACCACGGGGCCAGGAGCGCACCGGCAGGCGGTCAAAGACCATGGGACAGACCCTGTGTTATCTGCAATGGAGCCCACAAAGTTACTGAGTGCGCGAAGAGGCACGACCACTGCTTCTGTTGTGGCAAACAGGGCCACTTCCGTCATAACTGCCCCACAAACCCGGGACCCGCCTCGTCCACGGCCTCCGCCCCACCGCCGCAACAGTCAGGGAGGGGAAGGGTTCCCGCGGGACCCGCAGCGCGCCCTCCGCCCACCCGACAGGACGGGGAGACGCGTCCGCAATCAGGAGGGAGGATCTACTCGATAACCCACCAAGGGGTAGACCCACCAGAAGATGTAGTGGCAGGTACTACTCTAATCTCAGACTCTCGAGCTAGAACATTATTCGACACCGGGGCATCACACTCCTTTGTATCTATTACTTTTGCCTATACACATGACTTGGAAATGAAACCCCTATGTCATTCCCTCACCGTCCGGACTCCTGGGGGGCCTCTTGAGGCCGTCAACTATGTGCCTTCCTGCCCAATAAGGTTGGGAAGGTTAGACTGCCCCGGAGACCTGGTGGTCATTCCACCGGAGGAATTCGACATAGTACTGGGAATGGACTGGCTTACCAACTACCAGGCGGAGATTGACTGCGACAAACGACAAGTGCGTCTGCGGGAACCGAGATTTCCGGAAAATGTATACCTCGCGTGTAAGAGTATCTTCTTTTCGACCGTCATCACCGCAACCCGGGCAAGGAGAATGATGGAGAGTGGATGCGTGGCGTACTTAGCCTCGGTGGATCTGGCGACCCGACCCACCTCCTCACTTTCCGACATTGCGGTGGTAAGGGACTTCCCGGATGTTTTTCTGTCCGAACTTCCGGGGATGCCACCTGGACGCGAGGTCGACTTCACTATCGAGCTAATTCCAGGGACAAAGCCCATCATGAAGGCGCCATACAGAATGGCCTTCGCCGAACTAAAGGAATTGAAGGCGCAGCTTGAGGACCTTCTGGACAAGGGGTTCATCCGACCGAGCGTGTCGCCATGGGGAGCACCGGTGCTCTTCGTAAGGAAGAAGGACGGGAGTTTACGTTTATGCATAGACTACCGGGAAATAAACAAGGTCACGGTGAAGAACAAATACTCCTTTCCACGTATTGATGACCTGTTTGACCAACTCCAAGGGGCAACCGTGTTTTCAAAGATCGACCTTCAGTCGGGCTATCACCAACTCAGAATTAGAGGTGAGGATATACCGAAGACGGCGTTCAGAACTCGATATGGCCATTACGAGTTCACGGTGATGCCGTTTGGGCTAACCAATGCCCCAGCGGTATTTATGGACATGATGAACCGGATTTTTAAACCATTCCTGGACCAATTTGTAGTGGTTTTTATTGATGATATCCTCATCTATTCCCGCACAGATAGGGAGCATGAGGAGCACCTCCGAGTGGTCCTCCAGACCCTAAGGGATCAAAAACTATATGCCAAACTCAAAAAGTGTGAGTTTTGGCTCCGTGAGGTCGATTTTCTGGGACATATTGTCTCGGCCACGGAAATTGTGGTGGATCCAAGGAAGATAGAATCGGTGACCAACTGGGCTCGCCCGACCACGGTGACGAAAATCCGAAGCTTCCTCGGGCTAGCAGGATATTACCGACGCTTTGTGGAAGGCTTTTCAAAGATAGCCACTCCCTTTACTCGACTAACCCGGAAAGGGGAGAAGTTCGTCTGGACGGATCAATGCTAGAAGAGCTTCGAGGAGCTTAAGGACAGACTCACGCGGGCACCGGTACTCACGTTGGCACAGCCCGGTGAGGATTACAAGATCTACTGTGACGCGTCTCGAAGTGGACTGGGAAGTGTGTTGATGCAACAAGGGAAAGTCATCGCATACGCGTCAAGACAGCTCAAGGATTATGAGCGGAACTATCCTACACACGACTTGGAACTCGCGGCAGTCGTGTTTGCGTTGAAGCTCTGGAGGCACTACCTCTATGGGGCACACTGTAAGGTGTACTCCGACCACCAGAGCCTCAAATATTTGTTTACGCAAAAGGTGTCACGCCCCGGGGGAATATTTTAGCGGAAACGAATTACAAAAGGTATGTATTTTTTTTTTTGAAAAACCTTCTTCCCCGGCGCGTGCCCAGATCCGCCGCATATAAAGGATCACTCTACAAACGGACAGAGTCTCCCCTGTATATGCACGGCGTCGCGGTTTGTACAAGTTCCAAAAATGGGTAAACATTCAATCACAACAATCCAGACATACAACCATTCACAATTCGCTGAGCAAATCTCACGACCGATCAGTTTGAAAGGATAAACCCACAAGGTTTTGAAACGGCGCCCACCCGGCACCCATATTTTGAAAATCCTTTTTGAAAGCAACATAAACTCAGGGGTTTTGGAAAACAGTGCCCACACGACACTTAAGTTTTGAAATCCATTTTCGCAAACCATAAACCCACAAGGTTTTGAAAACGGTGCCCACACAACACCCGAGTTTTTGAAAGTAGTTTTCGCAATCTTTTCTTTTGTTTGCTCTTTTATTTTCCAAAGCGGCCCACATAGATGTAAAGAAAAATAAACAATTTATTATTCACCATACCGACATCCACACCGACCCCACAAGGGTATCGAGAACCACACCATAGTCTACAAACAGTAAATGGAATGCGAAAGAAAGAGAGAAAATACTGTTCAAGTCTCCACGGACTCAGAACCTCCTGCAGCGGCCTCACCGTCGCCTAACTCTCCCCCATGTAGGACCCTGTCGCAAAGTGGGAAGTCAGGACCTAAACAAAATGATAATGACAAAGCAGGGTAAAGAAACACGTCCAACTGTAGCCTATCCGGAGCAACCACCCTCGCAGAGGAAAAAGTAAAACGAACACCTGTAAACCTGCAATGCCCGATCCCGTCAGACAACTACACCGACGGATCGCACCGCGCCCAAGTCGGACAACTAAACCGAGTGGGTCGCACCGCTCCCACGACGGACAACAAAACCGACGGGTCGCACCGCTCACACCTTGGCGCATCCAAGCCCCACAACTACAGAGGCCCCACTCCGTCCTGTGGGAGTACACGGGTCATGGACCACTTTTTCGGAAAAGCGCACCCTTTGCGGTGGCCAAACCGCGGGTGCGCGTGCTGCAGCCCCGAGCAAAGTAACCAACAATACCAACAGTACTCAAGAATAAGCTATAACCGCTATCGTGTTAGCAACATAAGGTATAATCAAGAGAAAAGCTATAACCGCTATCATGTTAGCTACATCGTGTGAAATCAAGAGTAAAACTACCGCCGGAAGCCGGCGCTAAGTACCAAAATAAAACCCACCTGTCGCTTGTAGCGATCAACGCTCGACTCTTCCGCATCCCGGCACGCTCCCCGAAACTACAAAAAGGGATCCCCGGGCGGAGAGTCAAAACCTACTAAATGCGAACAATGAAGAGTACAAACACCATCCGGCTCCCGTCTCGGAACGGGCCCTCGGCTCCGACGACGACGACGATGGCCCCGCGCTGCCATGCTGCCCGCGCATGTGCACTACCCGCAGGTACGGCTGCCCGCTCGGTGCCCAGCACGGCGCCCAGTCCGCGCGGGTACATAGCCCGCACGCGCGGGCTGCCCCGCGCGGCGCCCCGCATGGTGCCAGACCCCGCGCGGCGCCCCCGCATGCGGGCGGCGCCCAGCCCGCGCGGGTGCACTGGCCGCATGCGCGGGCTGCCCCGCGCGGTGCCAGACCCCGCGCGGCGCCCCCGCATGCGGGCGGCCCCGCGCGGCGCCCGGCCCGCGCGGTGCCAGACCCCGCACGGCGCACCCGCATGCGGGCGGCCCCGCGCGGTGCCCATCCCGCGCGGGTGCACTGGCCGCATGCGCGGGCTGCCCTGCGCGGTGCCAGACCCTGCGCGGCGCCCAGCCCGCGCGGGTGGATTGCCCGCATGCGCGGGCTGCCCCGCGCGGTGCCAGACCCGCGCGGCGCCCCCGCAAGCGGGCGGCCCCGCGCGGCGCCCAGCTTGCGCCCGGGGGTGAAAGATGGCTGCCCGCAGGCCCGGGCGGCCCCGCGCGGCATCATGCCCGCGCGGGTGCCCTGCCGGCGGGTGGCTCGCCCCTCCCTCGTCTCCTAGGGCATCGGCGTCCCACCTCAGGACACCAAACCCCCAAGAACTCCCTCCCCTCGCTCGATCCAAGAAACAAAAAGGGAACGAAAACACGGCCCACCTCAGTTTCGTCGGCTAGGGTTGAATGAGGGGGATCGTCCCGTTCTTGCGTTCCTGGTTTCGAAGAGCGTGCGGACGTTGCCCCCTCTCCTCGATCGCGCCCCTCGGTTCTCTACGCCGATCGATGGGAAGGAGATGGTGTTGGGAAGGGAAAAGACGGTTCCTCGTCCGTGCTCAGAAAAATATGCTTAGGGTGCGAGAATGGGAAATGTCTGAACCCTAACCCCAAACCAGAAGATATAAAACAGTCGGTCTAGAAGGAAAGTGGGAATTGACCCCAAACCTCAAATAGGTTGATTAGGGCAATTCGTCACAAACCAGGGTCCGGTCCGCCTCAAAAACCGCGTTAGTCGCCTGGACTGCCGGCAGTCTTCTGGAATTTATTCTGGGAGATTTCGGGGTCAGAATCCAAAACCGATTGTGCCGCCGTTCTCCGTTTCGCGAGCTTTATTGACTAAAAATACCCGCGAGCCCCGACAGTCTGCCCAGAAACAAGGAATTAATAACCATCTTTCCGACCCCTTAAGCGGACCGCGGTGCAAATAAAATTAAAATAAAAAGATCCGAGTTCCGTGAAACCCGCAGATATTACAAAAGGAGTTGACTTGCGGCAACGGAGGTGGCTGGAACTACTGAAGGACTACGATTTGTCCATCCATTACCACCCCGGAAAAGCAAACGTGGTGGCCGATGCCTTGAGCCGGAAGGGACAGGCGGGGGAGACGACACTGTGCACCCTTACCCAACAGGATCGGCTAATTGCACAATTCTCGCAACTGAGACTGGAGGTGGTGCCAGCAGGAGCAGTTGCGAAATTTATGTCCTTGGAGATCAAGCCTACGCTGATAGGGAGGATCGCAGAAGGCCAAGCGACGGACCCACAATTACAGCAAGTGCGGGACAGGTTATCCTCGGAACCAGGTGGGGATTTTGTGATCGGCGTCGACGATGTGTTGAGGTTCCGGGGACAAGTCTGCGTACCTGACGTGCCAGAACTAAGGAGAGAAATTCTGGCGGAAGCTTATAACGCCCCCTACACTGCGCATCCTGGAGGTACAAAAATGTATAGAGACCTAAGACAGACCTTCTGGTGGCCTAAACTAAAGAACGATGTGGCGCACTTCGTGGCACGATGTTTGGTGTGCCAACAGGTGAAGGCGGAACACCAACGACCGGCGGGAAAACTACAACCTTTGCCCATACCGGAGTGGAAATGGGAACGGATCACCATGGATTTTGTGACCGGTTTTCCATGAACGCAACAAGGACACGACGCGATATAGGTCATCGTGGACCGTCTAACGAAATCGGCCCACTTCATACCGATTCACACGACGTGGACTAGGGATCGGCTGGCGCAGACCTATATCGACGAGGTGGGGAGGTTGCATGGAGTACTATCATCCATAACCTCGGACAGGGACACGCGCTTCGTGTCAAACTTTTGGCGGAGTCTGCAGCAGGCGTTGGGGACCAAGTTGCAGTTTAGCACGGCTTTTCACCCACAGACGGACGGGCAATCGGAGTGAGTGATCCAGATTCTTGAGGATATGCTTCGAGCTTGTGTGCTAAGCCTGGGGGAGGGGTGGTCGCGTTACCTACCCCTCGTGGAATTTGCTTACAATAATTGCTATCAGGCTAGTATACGGATGGCCCCGTACGAAGCCTTGTACGGACGCCGGTGTCGATCGCCCATTTGCTGGGACGATTTGGGAGAACGGAAACTCTTGGGGCCAGACCTCGTAGAGGAAACAGAAACAAAGGTGCGCCTTATCAGGCAGCGGTTGCTGACCGCCCAGAGCCGGCAGAAAAGTTACGTGGACCGGAGGCGACGGGAACTGGAATTCTCGGTAGGGGATCATGTGTTGCTACGCATGTCACCGTCTAAGGGGACGAGACGGTTTGGCATAAGAGGGAAGTTAAGCCCACGGTATGTGGGACCGTTCGAAATCTTGGAGCGCGTGGGGCCAGTGGCATACCGGTTGGCCTTATCGCCAAATCTTGAACGGGAGCATAACTTGTTCCACGTTTCGATGCTCCGGAAATACTTATCTGATCCGTCGCACGTCCTCGACGCCTCGGCCGTTGAGCTGCGGGAAGACTTGAGCTTCGAAGAAACGCCGATGCGGATCTTGGCAAGAGAAGAAAAGAACCTTCGGAATCGGACGATCCCCTACGTAAAGGTGCAATGGAGTAACCACGAGGAGCGCGAGGCGACGTGGGAACTTGAAACAAAAATGAGAGAGTGTTACCCCGAGTTATTTAGTGAGGAGTCAGATTAAGTTTCGAGGACGAAACTTCTTTTAATAGGTAAGTGGTGTAATATCATAGATTTTGTAACGCTTAATACCTCCTGCTAATAAAGTTTCCATTTAATGTATTTAGCGTAACGGGTTTACTTAAGTCGTTAATTCGGAGGTGCGGGTATTTTTCTGCGATAGAGCTCGGAAAACGGTGAATGGCAGTGCGATCCGATCCGTATTCCGACTTACGGAGCTCCCGGAAAGGGGTAGAAAGTGATCGCAATGGCCAGGGGTGCATCGAAATCCGCGTAAGTGATTTGGCACGCTTTCCGAGGAAAAAGGATAGAATTATCTTTAAGAAATTATCCAGAAGAATATAAAATGCGAAATTAATTAATTGGAGAATTAATTAATTAGGGAATTAATTAATTAAGGAATTAATTAATTGGGGATTTTAAATACCCAAAATGGTTATTGTCGTACGAAAAGATATTTCGTTATCTTCTCCCGAAAGAAAGAGAGAGAAAAAGAAAAAGAAAGACGAAGTCCTAACCGGAGGAAACAAGGAGAAAGGCGAAACCCTAATCGAAAGAGAACGGTGGAGGAGAAGGTGAGAGCTAAAGGATCCAAACCCTCCCGACGAACGCGCCAAAACCGGGAGCGAGAACGGATAGCCGTCTCCTACGATTAGAGGTAAACTATTTTTATTTTGGTTTAGTTTCGCTCGGTTTTTGGGTATCGGTCTTTCATGAAGTTTAGGAGTAGCCGTTTGCTACCCAACGTGTCGCGCCGCGAAGCCCTAAGGCGTCGCCGCGCGACCGTAAATGCGCGCCGCGCGGGGACGGTGCCCGCACGGCCGAGGCTAGGGCCGCGCGGGATCAAGCTCCCCACGTGGCCGCGGCTAGGGTAAACGCCGCGCGGGGCCGGTGCCCGCGCGGCCGCGGCAAAAGCCGCGCGGGACCGGTGCCCGCGCGGCCACGGCGCGTGCCGCGCGGGGCGGGTGCCCGCGCGGCGGCGGCATCGCATGCCGCGTGTAGTGATCCGGCCTTTCGGGGTATTTTTGACTTACATGTAGTCATTTAAGCCTCTAAGTGAAATAAAATTATTCAATTCTTAAAAGTTGGCCGGTGTGTGGTGCTAGTATTTTTCTGCGATAGAGCGCGGAAAAAGAAGGCCGACGGTGCGATCGGATCTGAAATCCGATACCGGGACCTCCCGGAACGGAATTCCTAGTGATACGGTGATTAGTCATGCATCGGAATCCGTGCAAAATATCTTGCACCCGTTAGAGATAAGGTGGGTTATCTCATAGGGGATAATTAATTAGTTAATTAATTATCTATGAGGGAAAATAGAATTCTCTTACGTACTAATTAAAAAGGAAATTAATTAAAGATTTAATACGAGCTATATAAGGGATCCCGATTATCGGAAAGAAAAGAAAAGAAAGAAATAAAAACCCTAATCGGTGAGAAGAGAAAAAAAAAAAGAAAAGAAAAGACGGAACCCTAGCCGGAAGAAAGGGAAAGGAGAAAGAGAAGGAGCCCGATCTTCCCGGACATCGAACCGAAGGCTAGAACGCGTTCGGACAACCTTCCCGTCGATCTTCGGTTAGTAAAATAATTGTTATAATTTATTTGGGATTTTTCCGTCGTCCCTTTTGTTGAGTTCTTGGGTTTCTCCGTTGTATCCGTCGCCGTCACCGTCAACGTCGCCATGCTAGGGCACGGAACAGACGGCGGAGCCGCGCGGTGCCGCTAGGGCATCGCGCGGAGGAGAGTCACGGACGGCACCCATGCGGACCCGCAACCGCGCGGGCACCGCATGGGCGCCGCGCGGCCGCCGCGCGGACCCGCAACCGCGCGGGCACCGCGCGGGCACCGCGCGGGCGCCGCGCGGCTGCCGCGCGGGCGGCACCCGCGCAGACCCGCAACCGTGCGGGCACCGCGCGGGCGCCGTGCGGCTGCCGCGCGGGCGGCACCCGCGCGGACCCGCAACCGCGCGGGCACCGCGCGGGCGCCGCGCGGCTGCCGCACGGGCGGCACCCCCGCGGACCCGCAACCGCGCGGGCGCCGTGCGGGGCCGCACCCGCGCGGGCACCGCGCGGCCGCCGCACGGGCAACACCCGCGCGAGGCACCGCGCCGCGTGGGCGTCACCGCGGGGACAAGCCGCGCGGTTCCGAACCGCGCGGGGCTCCGGCGGACGACGACGGCGGCGCGGGATTCCCGTTTTCGTCCACCCGGACGGTGTTGGACTTTTCCGTCGAAAAGAGTAAATTGGGTCTTTTGTTTTCGGATGTTAGTACACGTTTTTTACTATAGTTATCCTTGCGGACTTTTCTTTAGGTCCAAGTGCGCAGCGGGGGTGCGCGAAGGATTCAGGTGTTCCGATTTCTCTTCAAATAGGTGGGTACGGTTGCGATAAGTGCAACAAGTGCAGTAAGTGCATCTATCGTCATTAAAGTGCTCTTAATTTATCTAACAAAGTAGATGGACAGTTTAACCTTTCGCATAATTGTATTTCATCTAACAATTGAAGCGGCTGTAGAGTTATTATGGATCCACAAGGATCTAAATAGGTACTATCAAACAACTAGAGGGGGGGTGAATAGGTGTAATACTTAAAAACTCAATCTCAGTGCAAAATAAAAACCAATGCGGAAAATAAAAACAGCACACCGAGATTTACGTGGAAACTCCAATCCAGGAGAAAAACCACGGGACCAACACGCAATAACAATCCACTAAGAATAGAAGAATAACAAGGTGATTACCGACTCCACGGACTCAACCCCTCCTTCAGCTTCTTCGGACCTTGCGCTGACCGGTTGGATATCCGCGCAATAACAATCCCTAAGAAAAGAAGAATAACAAGGTGATTACCGTCTCCACGGATTTAACCCCTCCTTCAATTTCTTGGACCTCGCGCTCCACCGATTTTGCACGTCCACTGCTCACGTTCGAATCCACGAACGCACGCTTCGAATCCACGAAACGCCTTTAGCACACCGAATCCACGATGCCACGTCGAATCCACGACGCAAACTCAGTCGATAAGAATATTGACTTCGATGGTGATCCTTTGCTTAGATTATCAATGAAGAACCGTAGAAGAAATCTCTAAGCAAAGATTAGATCAATTCGACAAAAGATATGTTCTTGAAAGAACCATCGAATTGACCTAAAAGAGGCTATAAAGAAGAACGATGAAAACCTAGCCTCTAGGGTTGCTCTCAAGAGTTTTATAAAAAGATCGGCCGTAGCTCCCACGTTTTGAGAAACCCTAAACGTCTATTTATAGTTTAGAAACCTTTGGAAAGAGATAAGAATCAAAAACATACCTTATCTGGAAATTTTCAGGACGGCGATCCGGATCGGATTTACTGCGATCCGGATCGTCGTAACGAGATTGACGATTCCAGAAATACCATGGTTCGGGATCCGGATCGCATTGCCCGATCCGGATCGTTCATACAAATCAGAAAACTTAACATTCGGGATCCAGATCGGAAATTGCATGGATCCGGATCGAAGTCTTGTATGAAGCAACAACCTTCGGGATCCGGATCGTTGGCTCTGATCCGGATCCTGAACAAGTCCGAACACCAGTTTTTGATTATTATGCAATTAAAAGTTCATCCAAGTGTTTCTACACTATAAGAAAGTATTCGGATCACCATAATTATTTAGTTAAACATACCTGATCCTCTTGAATACTTTCTTCTTGAGATTGATGTAACTGATCCACAATTCTTCAACTTCAATCTTCAAGACTCAAGACACTGGGTGTCAACTTGAGCTCTTGTTGAATCTTCTCTAAGTCTTTGATTGCTGATTGACAATTTGATCCCTTTAAGACTCTGACTCAACTCACTGACTTGACTCACGAAATATGCCAATACCAAAAAGCCGTAACAATCTCCCCCTTTGGCAATTTCGTGACAAAACCCAAAAATACATAAAAGCGCTCAAGTCACTCATCTTAAACCAAAAAATCGAAACTCAATGTCATCACCAAAACATTGATTTTCTTTGCGTGAAAGATCCAATAAATACAAATTACATTTGAACCAAACAGTCCTAGAACATACTCTATGACTTAGGACTTGGAGTCTTAAAGTGATGTAATTCCTGCAAAACAAAACTCCAAACAAAATCAAACGTTAGTTGTTAGAAATTAAAATCCTACATTTGATCCGTCTTCCTTTTGGTTCTTTTGTTTTTTCGGCTCTTTCAATTTTTTCTTTGTCTCCCCTATCTTGAGCATCTCTAACATGTTTTCCATGTTCTCCATGTTCTTGAGCATCTATGTTCTCCCCCTTTGTGATACGATCATCATTTTCCGTTCTCCCCTATTTTTTCATTTTTGTTTGTACTCTCTTGATGATCTCATCTCCGATCATTCTCTTCTCCCCCTTTTTGTCACAAATTGTCAAACAGTGAACATACTAGACAAAAGTAAATCACTAACAATATTAGTTCATAGAGAAAGAGAGATAAAAACTCAGTTCTGGTATATAACAAAAATGCAGATTCCGTACCTATACCAGAAAGCAAAAATCAAATAATTTCTTGAAACAAATCCAGATTTTAGAATCTTTTCAAATACCGATTTGTATTCCATCAAGAAATCAATTTAAGTGCTTTAAACAGTGAATTCACACAGATGTCATTCAATCCAATTAATTTCACAAAATTAAAAAGATTTACTCCAAAATCATGAAAAATAAAGGTAAAACATTATAAACCGTTTTTCATGTTATATTCATCAAACACAAGTCATCAAAAATAATCTTGAGATCCAAACTCTATCAAGATGTAACGGATTTACAAAGATGACTTACAGAGATTTCCAAATGACATCAATTTGATTTCTTACCCTTTCAAATTTGAGATAAGCACTAAAATACCTAAGGGTAGCTCTTTGAGCATCTTTCAACTATTCCACCTTATACCAACCAGGAGATTGTTCAAAATATAAGAGTTTTGCATATAAATCTCCAAATGCTTCAACTAAAGATTTTCTCATAAAATACTATCAAGCATCCATAACATGTGGTAGCTTCACACACAAACCGGACGACCGGGGTGGCAGCTCTTTCCAGCATGTGGTGGTAGTTTTCACACTCCTTTCGGATGTAACTCTTTCCACATCTTTCATAATTCAATTATTTACCCTTGTAAGAAGGCAATCTCTTACGTGAAAGAATTAAATCCCAAATTTTAGTCAATCGGTTGTCTCATGTTTATCACAAAGAACTCACACAACCGAGATAGATTAAGCATCTGAAGATCACACATGATTTCTAAAATTTGATGCTTATAATATCAAAAACTCCTATAATGAAGTATCTTCAAGATTATGATTATGAAGTAAAGTTGATAATCCATATAAAATTAATTTGGAGTGAATGAAAGTGAAAGCCCTTTTCATTCAATGCACTTGTTCATTAAAAATCCTTTTGTTCAAAAACAAAGTATAAAAACGAAGAGCATTGAAAAACATGTAATGCAAAGATTAAGAAAGATATGAAGGGAAAACCAATCAAAGCATTACATACAGTCATAAGCTATTTAGAACTTAAGACAAGGAAAGATATCACCTTTCCGAATCCAAAATCGCTGGATTTTGGGTTGTCTTGATTCGTTGTGGCCGGGGGTTGTCCGCTTTGACTGTTGATCCACCTTAGGTCTTTGCCTTGCAATGATCCACTTGTATGATTGATGATGTGGCTCGGACCTTTGATGGATTGAGTGAACTCTTTTGACTTGATGTGTCTTTTGAGTCCGTTGAGTCCGCTCCGTAGATGAAGTTGCCGAAGGATTTTTCTTTCTCTTTTTCGGGCAATCCCTCACCAAATGTCCTTCAAGTCCACATAAGTGACAAGTTCTTCCTTTCAATTTCATTGTGGAACTTGAAGCATGCACAGTTTGGTCCTTTTTGAATCCCAAACCAACCTTACTTGTTTGACCTAAACCGGACATACACTCAAGTTTCTTGGAATCGGTTGAGATCCTTTGTATGTCGGATTTAAGTTGATGAACTTGTTTGGTCAATGCTTGGTTGGTGACATGAATCTCCTCAAACTGTTTTTCTAGAAAATCAATCTTGTCAATATGGGAATTAACGACCGTTTCCGATTGATTTATCTTTTCTTGGAGGATTTTATTATTATTCAATAAAAGCTCTCGTTCCTCCTCGAGATCATGAAGTTTGATCTTTAAAGCATGATTCTCGTCTTGATTCTCAAGTCGTTGCTTTCTCAACTTCTTGATATGTTTGGCCATCTTCTTAGATTCCGCAAGAAGTTGTTGATATGCCTCAACGAGTTCTTCCTCGTCCGACTCCCCCTCACTTGATGACTCTCCGCCGGTTGTTGATGTTTCATACAAAATCAAAGGAGTAGAGTCAGTGACTAAAGATGATAAACAATTATTAGAAGAGGGAAAATGAGAGGCATGAGAAGCAACGATTTTTTCCTCTATACTTGAGGTCGATTCATTAGAAGTAGAATCGTCCCAAGTTTTCGCTTGCAAAGCCTTCTTTTTATATGATTTCTTAGAAGGACAATCCATTGAAAAATGGCCGTAGCCTTTGCATCGATAGCATTGGATTTCCCCTTCGAAATCATCTTTTTCTTTTTCTTTAGAAGGTTTTGCAAAGCTTTTGAGTTTAGAGGATTTAGAACCCGATGATCCTTTAGAAGATTTCATGGATGAAGATCCATCGGTTCGATTCTTCCAAAATTTTCGACGAAATTTCTTTACGATCCGCGCCAATTGTTCTTCAAAATCGGCAAAAGAGATTTCATCGTCGGAACTTGATTCGCTATCTTCTTCCTTTGTTGATTTGAATGCAATACCTGTAAGCTTAGAAGAAGACTTGGAAGAAACTTGATTAGTAGGAAAAGTCATTTCATAAGTTTGCAAAGCACCTACTAATTCCTCTACACTCATCTCATCCAGATGACTAACGGTTTCAATGGCGGTAACCTTTGCCCTAAACCGTTCCGGAAGAGTCCGAAGTATCTTTCTTACAATTTTCGACTCCGGGATCTTTTCTCCTAAATTAGCACATGTATTTATTACATCTTGAAGTCTAGTGTAATAATCTGTAAACAATTCATGCCCTTCCATATGAATAGAGTCAAATTGACTTGTAAGCATCTGGAGCTTTTGAATTTTTACAAGATTAGTACCCTCATGTGTAATTTTGAGAATATCCCAAATTTCCTTCGCGGTTTCACACGCGGAAATTCTTGTGAACTCAGTCGAGGAAAGAGAATTAAATAAAGCGTTCATACCTTTCCCATTGTAAGAAGATCTTTCAAATTCCTCTTTGGACCATCTAGAGCGAGGTTTTGGGGTAGTAGAATTTCCTACTTCCTCAACAGGATGCACCCAACCGCATTCCACGGATTGCCATACTCGCTCATCAATTGCGATGAGAAAAGCTCTCATCCGCACTTTCCAATAAGCATAATTAGTCCCATCAAAAAGAGGAGGTCTATAAATATTACCACTTTCACCCATCAAGATAGATAAACCTAAAACCCGCTCTGATACCAATTGTAGAGTTATTATGGATCCACAAGGATCTAAATAGGTACTATCAAACAACTAGAGGGGGGGTGAATAGGTGTAATACTTAAAAACTCAATCTCAGTGCAAAATAAAAACCAATGCGGAAAATAAAAACAGCACACCGAGATTTACGTGGAAACTCCAATCCAGGAGAAAAACCACGGGACCAACACGCAATAACAATCCACTAAGAATAGAAGAATAACAAGGTGATTACCGACTCCACGGACTCAACCCCTCCTTCAGCTTCTTCGGACCTTGCGCTGACCGGTTGGATATCCGCGCAATAACAATCCCTAAGAAAAGAAGAATAACAAGGTGATTACCGTCTCCACGGATTTAACCCCTCCTTCAATTTCTTGGACCTCGCGCTCCACCGATTTTGCACGTCCACTGCTCACGTTCGAATCCACGAACGCACGCTTCGAATCCACGAAACGCCTTTAGCACACCGAATCCACGATGCCACGTCGAATCCACGACGCAAACTCAGTCGATAAGAATATTGACTTCGATGGTGATCCTTTGCTTAGATTATCAATGAAGAACCGTAGAAGAAATCTCTAAGCAAAGATTAGATCAATTCGACAAAAGATATGTTCTTGAAAGAACCATCGAATTGACCTAAAAGAGGCTATAAAGAAGAACGATGAAAACCTAGCCTCTAGGGTTGCTCTCAAGAGTTTTATAAAAAGATCGGCCGTAGCTCCCACGTTTTTGAGAAACCCTAAACGTCTATTTATAGTTTAGAAACCTTTGGAAAGAGATAAGAATCAAAAACATACCTTATCTGGAAATTTTCAGGACGGCGATCCGGATCGGATTTACTGCGATCCGGATCGTCGTAACGAGATTGACGATTCCAGAAATACCATGGTTCGGGATCCGGATCGCATTGCCCGATCCGGATCGTTCATACAAATCAGAAAACTTAACATTCGGGATCCAGATCGGAAATTGCATGGATCCGGATCGAAGTCTTGTATGAAGCAACAACCTTCGGGATCCGGATCGTTGGCTCTGATCCGGATCCTGAACAAGTCCGAACACCAGTTTTTGATTATTATGCAATTAAAAGTTCATCCAAGTGTTTCTACACTATAAGAAAGTATTCGGATCACCATAATTATTTAGTTAAACATACCTGATCCTCTTGAATACTTTCTTCTTGAGATTGATGTAACTGATCCACAATTCTTCAACTTCAATCTTCAAGACTCAAGACACTGGGTGTCAACTTGAGCTCTTGTTGAATCTTCTCTAAGTCTTTGATTGCTGATTGACAATTTGATCCCTTTAAGACTCTGACTCAACTCACTGACTTGACTCACGAAATATGCCAATACCAAAAAGCCGTAACAGCGGCTACGGTCGCGGTGCTCACTACACGCCGATCTAGGCAAATCCGTTTCGGATGCTGCACGTACACAGGCGGATTGGCCTCCGCATGGGTGTACTTTTCCGGAGAAGTGGTCTCTTTTGACCCGTGTACCTCACAAAGGGGTGGGTGCCGTGAGGACCTCTTCGCGCCCGCTGAAAATAGCACACCAGCACCGTGAAGAGGTTAAAAGCATCAAAGAGGTGTTTGCGCACGAGGGGAGACTTTAGTCTCCCCGACAGGGACTCTGGGGTTGGTGCCCAACTTAATTGATAAATCTGGGGTTGGGGCCCAGCTTAATTATGTGCAGGGTTTTAGCGAAAGGTTCCGGTGTTTTCGGTTTGCTCCTTATTCCTTATTGTTATTAGACATCTACTTTGTTTGTCACTGACATTACCCACTCCGTGATAGGTGTTACGAGGTGCGTTAGCCGGGAGGGCGGTGAGACTGCGTCACGAGGACCGTAGTCAGATACTTGGGTTTATTATCTCATTTCTCTTATGCTTCTTTTAGTTAATTTGCTTGTGGATCGTATTAGCCGTGGACATGTATTACTTAGCGCTGTGGATGAGGTGTACTTTTATGCTTTGATGTTTTTAGTGATGTTTTCGTATGCGGCACGTTTTCATGACGAACCAAATGATTTCGAAAATGTTTTCTCAAAACGAAGTGCCGTGTGGGCACGGGTCTTGCAACCATTGGTTTTATCCTTTCTAAACACTGATGCCGCTTTAATATTCCGCTTGAAAATAAAACAACTAGGTGTCGAGTGGACACTAGTCTTTTTAAACATTAGTTAAACTACTGTACTCTGTTTGACGATGTATGTCTATTGTATGGTTGATGGTAGAGGTATGTTGTTGTAAATGAGACGCCGTGCATATACAAAGGAGACTCTATCCGTGGGCAGAGAGAATTTGTGTATGTGGCGGTCTGGCACGCACCGGGGATGAGGTTTAAGTTACCTTGTTAAGAAGAAAAAAATAATAATACACGCAATTTTCCGCTTTGATAGACTCAGAAACCCCCGGGGGCGTGACAGATTAAATGGTATCAGAGAAAACAACCATAACCATAATAGACGTGATCCACATCCACAGTGTAGGGTGCCACAAGCAAATTAGACATGAGATAACCAAGGTATAGGTGCGTAGTACGTGAGAGTACGGGGAAAAGGGGACGTAATGTAGGTGTAATCGTAAGACAGGGTGTTAGGGTTATAACCTTAGGGTTAACATGGTTTCTTTGTCTATAGCGGACGATGGCCCGGACTAGATCGTCCACCGAGAATGCGGACGCGGACAGAGTAACCCCGGCCACCGCAGAGGACCAGCTCCTCCAACGACAACTGCGGGAAATGGCCGGGCAATTAGCGACGCTGACGGAGCAGGTTCGTCACCTGACGCAGCGACAGGCAACCGCGCCAGCCGAGCGCGATCCGACCCCTCCGCCCGAAGCCACCGCACCCACTACGGGACCGCAAGGGACGGGTGGTACGACGATGGAACAGCCCCCATCCCCAAGGGATGTACCTACTCCGACGACCACGGGGCCCGTGATGGGAGCGACAGCAGGGGAGGCAGGAACGACCCCTACTCTCGGGGGGTCCGCCGCTGTAGGAGGGATCACGGAGCAACGAACGACGCGAGAAAGGGTCAGGACGAACTTGACTGGGTTCAAGAAGCATGACCCTCCCACTTTTGAGGGAGAGAAGACCGTGTTACGGAATTTGAGTTGGCGTATTTCGTGAATTCGGCTAAGTCTTGAAGATTGAAGGTAAAGGAAGTTGGATCATATAACTCAATCTCAAGAAAGAAGAATTCAAAAGGATCAGGTATGTTTAACTTAATATCTTTGGTGATCCGAATACTTCTTATAGCGTAGAAACACTTGGATGGATTTGTTATTGCATAAATATCAAAAACTGGACATGGGACATGTTCAGGATCCGGATCAGATTGTTCAATCCGGATCCCGAAGGTGGTTCGTTCATACACCAGTTCAATCCGGATCGTAGCTTCCCTTGATCCGGATCCCGAACATTGAGTTTACCATTTTATTTGAACGATCCGGATCAGGCTACTGCAATCCGGATCCCGAACGTTGATGTTTGGTGAACTGTATGAATGATCCGGATCAAGCACTTCGATCCGGATCCCGAACCTTCCTTTTTCTGGAATCTGTTTTTCTCGCTACTGCAATCCGGATCGCCGATCTCCGATCCGGATTGTCGTCATGTAAAGACTCCAGAAAAGGATAGTTTTTGATCCTTATCTTCTTCCAAGGGTTTCTAACCTATAAATAGACCCTATGATTCTTTTTCTAGGGTTAGTCCAAAAAGTAGCCGTCATAATCAAATATCATTTTATACGGCCTCAGATCCACATATAGAGAAGAAAGGAAATAACTAGATTAATTCTATGTTTCTTCATCTATATTGATTAGTTTGATTCTAGGTTTTCATACTCACATTTTGAGTTGAATCAAACTAATGAATACTTAGATGGTATTTCCTATCTATCTTTGATCTAAGTATTCGGCGGATCATCACCACCCAAAAACAACGATTTACCCCAAAATCGGCGCGTGGACTCGCGTGGCCTTGTGGATTCAAGGTGCAACCGTTCTCATGGATTCGGAGCGAGGTACGTTCGTGGATTCGAAGCGTGCTACTGGGTGAACACCGTGGATTCGGTCGGACGTCGTGGACTCAACGTTGGACACCGTGGATTCGGCGTTGGACGCACATCATGGATTCGAGAAGCGTCTGGAGCGAGCGGAGAAGATCAACTAGGAGCGTATGGAAAAGGTTGAGTCGTCTGTGAGTACGGTATATCACCTTGTACGTGTTTAATTCTAGTGGATTTCACCGTGTTATCGATCCCGTGGTTTTTTACTCCGGTTTGGAGTTTTCCACGTAAAAATCTCTGCGTGTTATTTATTTTTCCGCATTGGGTTTTTATATCGCAAAGATTTTTGAGTGTTTATGGTTTACACCTATTCACCCCCCCTCTAGGTATTTTTTTCCCTATTTAGATCCTATTATTCATATAACCCAACAAGTGGTATCGGAGCGGGAATAGGGTTGTAACCAATGGTTGAAGGTGGAAACATCAACAGACCCCCGTTCTTCGATGGAACAAATTATGCGTACTGGAAAGTACGGATGAAAGCCTTTTTAATTTCCATCGACGAACGGGTGTGGCAATTAATTGAATTAGGATGGTCTAATCCAACTGAATTTATTGGTGATGTTCGCACCATCAAACCTAGGTCGAAATGGACCAAGGAAGAGATTGATATATCTTCTTACAATGGCAAGGGAATAAATGCTTTATTTAATGCCTTATCACAAACAGAGTTCTCTCGCGTCTCGGCATGTGAGACTGCGAAAGAAATCTGGGATGTTCTTCAAGTTACGCATGAGGGAACTAACCTTGTGAAGATTTAGAAACTGCAAATGCTTACGAGCAAGTTTGACTCTATTTTCATGGCAGAAAATGAATCGTTCACTGACTATTACACACGATTGCAAGACATCGTAAACTCATGTGCTAACTTGGGAGAGAAGATTCCAGAATTTAAAATTGTAAGAAAGATCTTAAGAACTCTTCCTGAAAGATTTCGTTCCAAGGTCACAGCCATTGAAACTATTAAACACCCGGACGAAATCCGTGTAGAAGAATTAGTTGGTTCTTTACAAACTTATGAAATGACATTTCCTACTAACTATTCTTCGGGAAAGGCATCCTCTTCTAAGTCTTCAGGTTATGCTTTGAAAACAACGAAAGAAGAAGACGCGGATTCATCCTCCTCAGGCGATGACGAGAATTTATCTATGGAGGACTTTGAGAAGCAGCTTGCTCTCTTGACAAGGAAGTTTCGCCGAAATTTTCGAAGGGGTAATTCAAGCAAAACTCCATCCTTCGGAAAGTGGAAGAAAGGCAAGGGTTCTTCAAGTTACAAGTCAAGAAAGCAAGAAGGCTTTTCTAAGGATAAGAAAAGCACAGAAGGACAAGTCCAATGCTTCAAGTGCCGAGGGTACGGCCATATCTCAACGGAATGTCCAACTAAGAATCCGTCTAAGAAGAAGGCGATGCAAGCTGTCACTTGGGATGACACCTCATCGTCAAATGAGTCATCGTCAAGTGATGAAGAAGACAACGCAACTGCGTTCCACGCGTCCACATCTTCACCCTTCATGTGCTTAATGGCAAGTACATCCGACTCATTGTCCAACTCCACTGTTGAAAAGAATGCAACGGACAATGAATCGGATGATTCGGAAGGTGAAGATTTTGCTCTAGCCTACCACAGACTTTTACGGGATTCAAAGAAACTGGCTAAGCAAAACAAGGGGTTGAGAGGGAGATTGCAGGATCTTGAAGAAGAACTAAAAAGGGTAACTTCTCTCTCGACCGATCTTGAAGTGGAAAGGGATAATCTGATAAAAGCAAATGTTTCCCTTCAAGAGTCCAACGAGCAACTCGAGAAGAATTATATAGATATGGTTAACAAAGCGAATTACTTCTTGAAGCTCAACGGCGAGGCTCGACAGGAAAAATTGGAAATGACTGAGACCATTCTCCAACTCAAGGATGACTTGCAGCGATTTTCATCAGGAATGAGTAAGTTGGATAAGCTTCTTGGTCTTGGTCAATCAAACAAGTTCGGCCTCGGATACAATCGAACTGAAGACAATTTTAGTTCGGTTGGGACAGTTTTCGTGCCTCAGTCGGTATCTCCTCCTCCGACACCGGAATTCACGACTAGCAACGACAACAAGCCTACTTCACCCTCCTCGGGATCGTCAAGCACTAAGGTATGTTTTCGTTGTAATTTTGCAGGGCACATTGAAAGAAATTGCAAGATTGGAGCTCAAAGATCAAATCAATCACATCTTGCAACTGCTACCAATGAGTTCACTCCCCACAAATCAAAGAAGGATTTTTCAAAAGAAAAGAACATTGGTAGTACTTCAAACAAGACGATGACAAAAGAAAAAGATCAATCATACAAGACGTCTTCATCAAGGAAAATTTCTCAAACATTGCCAACATACTCTAAAACTCAAAAGGTTTGTGTATGCAAAGGTGAAATCTTTCCTTGTCTTTAATCTTTCTACGATTAAATGTTGTGTAGTTTATGTAGACTATTTTTCTTTCTTTGGGCCGACCCGTCAACCATCCTTGGGAGGTAAATGGTATATTTTCTTATTGGTTGATGATTTCTCTCGGTATTCATGGGTAGCATTTTTAAAAGAGAAAGCTGATACTTTTGATTCTTTTCACGAGATTTGCCTTCGTATTATGATTGAAAAGAATGAAAAGATCATTCGTGTTAGAAGTGATAGAGGTGGAGAATTCATAAATTCTAAATTCATTGACTTTTGCACTTCCAACGGCATTAAGCATGAATTCTCAGCACCCTATACACCTCAACAGAATGGTGTTGTCGAGCGCAAAAACAGGGTTGTTCAAGAGATGGCACGTGTTATGCTTCACAGCCGGAATTTACCGCTACATTTTTGGGCTGAAGCTGTGAACACTGCAATCTATGTTATTAATTGAGTTTATTTGCGCCCGGGAACGTTAAATACACCATATGAACTATGGTGTGGTAGAAAACCCAACATCAAATATTTTCGCATCTTCGGGAGTCGGTGTTACATTTTACGTGACCGTGAAAATCATGGAAAGTTTGACTCTCGAAGTGACGAAGGGATTTTCTTGGGGTATTCTACGAATAGTAGAGCATATCGGGTATTTAACTTGGAATCTAAGACGATCGTAGAATCTATAAATGTTAAAGTAGATGAAGCTTTCCACTTTGCATCTGATAAATCTACCCCTGATATCTCTCTTGATGATGATACTCCTATAAGTGCATCTTCTCATGATAATACTTCCAATATTAATGATGCATCTAATGGTTCTTCAAGTTTATCTGATGTGCAGGAATCATCTCATGTACCCCCGAGTACTCCATTACAACAAACGTTACGCATCTCCAAGGATCATCCTGAATCAAACATCATTGGAGACCCACAAGAAGGAGTCAAAACTCGGAGACAGTTGGTTTGTGGATTCGCCTGTTATGTTTCCACGATCGAACCAAAGAACGTCGATGAAGCTCTTCAGGATGACTACTGGATTGAAGCAATGCAGGAAGAGCTCCATCAGTTTGAACGCAACAAAGTCTGGGAATTAATGACGCCTCCGAAGCAACACAATGTGATTGGTACTAAATGGATTTTCAAGAACAAGAAAAATGAGGATGGTACCATCATCAGGAACAAAGCACGTTTAGTTGCTCAAGGCTACTCTCAAATAGAAGGTATAGACTTTGATGAAACGTTCGCCCCTGTAGCTAGACTCGAGTCCATTCGTATCTTATTCGCTATTGCTTGTCACTTTAAAATAAAACTCTTTCAAATGGATGTTAAGAGCGCATTTTTAAATGGGTTTTTAAATGAGGAAGTTTATGTGGCTCAACCGAAAGGTTTTGTAGACTGTAAACTACCTAACCATGTTTTTCGTTTGAAAAAGGCTCTTTACGGTTTAAAACAAGCACCGTGAGCATGGTACGAAAGGTTGACAAAGCACCTTTTGGAGAAGGGCTATACTCGAGGGGGAGCAGATCGGACTCTCTTTGTGAAGCATTATCAAAATAACTTCATTGTTGCACAAATTTATGTCGATGACATTGTGTTTGGAGCGACAAAGGATAATGATGCTTCTAAATTCGCTGAAACCATGGAAAGCGAATTTGAGATGTCTATGATGGGCGAACTGACATACTTTCTTGGATTGCAAGTGAAACAAAATGATGAAGGCATCCATCTGTGTCAATCCAAGTACGCAAATGAGTTGGTAAAGAAATTTGGATTAGAAGATTCTAAAGATTTTCCTACTCCTATGGGAACTAGCAATAAGGGATTAGGAAGTGAATCTCTTAATGATAATGTAGACGAGAAACTCTATCGCAGCATGATTGGAAGTCTACTTTACCTCACAGCTAGTCACCCGGATATATCCTTTAGTGTTGGGATTTGCGCGAGATATCAATCAGCACCAAAGGAGGTTCACCTGAAAGCGGTGAAACGGATCATCCGGTACGTCAAAGGAACTGTAAACTTCGGAATTTGGTATCCTATGGGAACAAGTTTAGATATTATTGGATACTCAGATGCCGATTGGGCAGGATCTGTGGATGATCGGAAAAGTACGAGTGGTGCATGTTTTTATTTTGGCCATTGTCTTGTTGCATGGCATAGTAAAAAGCAAAACTGCATTGCACTCTCGACTGCCGAAGCGGAATACATCTCAGCGGGTAGTTGTTCAACTCAACTTATTTGGATGAAAAGCGTGTTGAGCGACTTCCGGATTTCAGCAACTTCGGTAACTGTTTTATGTGACAACACAAGTGCTATAAACATTTCAAAAAACCCTGTGTTGCACTCTAGAACAAAACACATTGAACTTAGATATCATTTTCTTAGAGAGCTAGTTGAATCAAATATTCTTCAAATTTCCTACATTTCAACTGAAGATCAATTAGCTGACATTTTAACAGAACCTTTGGATAAAAAACGTTTTATTCATTTGCGTAAAGCAATTGGAATGCTTTCCTTGAAATAACCTCTTTTTGAAACTCTTGTTTAGGTTAGGTTTTGTTTTTGTGTTTTTGTTCATTATCTATCCTTAGACATAGAACATTAATTGAGCATTAGTTTTATTGACTTTAACTGCATCCTTTTATATATTTAGAAATCTATTATGCCTTAGATATCATAATATTTCATTTGATGCAATGATCATTTATGTCAATTAACTCATCTTTGTTTTGATCAAAGTCAATTTCTCTCTCGATGATCTCTTGGTATAGTTTTTATCTTATTTGACTGTTTAGTCGAGTATGAAATCGAGATCAATATTTGGCTAAATACTTTATATCTTAGATAATTGATAGCCAATTGAGGGGGAGTCAAAGAAAAAGTATTATGCTCAAAAGATGTGGAAAGAGTTACATCCCAATGAGGAGTGTGAAAACTACCACCACATGGAGGAAAGAGCTACCACCTCGGTCGTCCGAGTATTGTGTGTAGCTGCCACATGTATACCAAGCAAGGTTTTTCAAGTTTGATTAATTAAAATGCATGTTGAAATACTTGACTCTGTCAAAATTTCAAGGTTGGTATAAGGTGGGATTTTTAATGAAAGATGCTCAAAGAGCCACTCTCTTCAATAAATTGACTAGATATATTATCTAACTTATCGGGGATGTTAGACATCTATTGATCTTTGTATTTCATTTTCTTTACCGAATTGATGATTTGATAAAGGCATTACTCATAAGATCAAGTTAGATGTAATTGAAGTTGTTCAACTTTAAGGGATTTAATTTTTATAAATTTTCATTTCATTTGTTGGATGTTATTGATAGATTTGGTATAATCTATTTCTTGTTGTATGAAACGATGATTTTCGTTTAAAGTTGATACACAAAAGTGCTTACAATCTTTTTCTGGTTTTTCTAGAATTTCTCTGAAATTTTCTAAAGAAAAAGTTGGAGCCGATCCGGATTGGACCTGCCGATCCGGATCCCGAACGCAGATATTCTTCTGCGGGCAGCCGATCCGGATTGGACCTGCCGATCCGGATCCCGAACACAGTTTTTCACTGCGAGTAGCCGATCCGGATCGTAATCACGAACTGATCCGGATTGCAGCTAGGGTTTTATATAGAACAAAATGGTTTTGATTTCTTTTACTCCAATCTTTTGTTCCAAAGTTTCCAGAGCTTCTCTCTCTAAATTTCATCCATCTTGGAAGCTTTCAAACTCAAGTTCTTCAATTCCAAGTAAGTTTTATTGATCAAAATCTCGGTTTTTCATAGTTTTTCTTATTCCTCCTCAAAACGTGATGAATTTCTTGTATCAATCTCATTTGTGGATGGTTTTTGATCAAATTTCTTTTGAAATAAGAACTCTGGGTAGATTAGTTTTGATTATATGCTAGGTATTCTCAAGATAAACGGATTTTTGGTCTTCGATTTCAAAAATTTCGGTTTTAGGGCATATAATGGGAATTTTCCAAAATCATGCAATTGATCTATTTTTAAATTTCCTTTTGCAAAACTAATTTGATTCCTAGTCTCTCTACATGATAATGATTGTTTGGGTACAATTTTTCAAATTTTTGAAAACTTACAAAATTTTCGTGTTCTTGAGTTGCTCTTCACAGGATTTCAATCCTCTTAAGGCACGCACAGCTATGGAATTCTCATGGATCATCTTGCTGTTAGTCACTATGGTGCATACTCGAGCAACCAATAAACTGAAAAGAGCCAAGAAACTTCAACGAAAAGGTGAATTTGATCTGATTAGTGACTCGGAAACTGAAGCAAATAATGATGAAGTAGACTGGGACGTGTTATTGGATGATGATGAATCAATGCCCGTTAAACCTGAACAAAAGCCTTCCAATGGATCAAAAGGAAAGGCACCCATTAACACAGGAAAAGCACCTATGACGTCACCGACCATCTCGGTAAAAAGGAAACGACTTGCTCGACGCTTTGGACAAGCACGAGAGGCTAATGCTAGCAAGCCAATGGTTCCTGACTCCCCGTCTCGAGTGGAAGGAGTGTTCGTCAGCATTGATCGCCTTCGAGCTTTTGAACATCGTGAATGTATCGGTGAACGACATGTCAACATTGAAGCTCTCCGAAATCACTCACCAGAGTTAGGAACTTTAATTGAGCAAGCTAATCTCATCCAAGTCTGCCGATTCCCTGAATTACTTGGGTATTGCTTGTATCGTGTGAGAACCTTCTACACGAATGCAAGACATCTTCAAGAAGATGAACGTGGCTCAATGCATTTCTATACAAATATCCAAGGGATGAAATTTAAAATCACTCCGCAATTAATCGGCGAAGTCCTTGGAATGGAATCCAACACATCGGGGATCAACTATTTGACGGGAAGAAGTTTGACGAATGCCTTGTGGCAAACCGTGATAGGAAAGATTTGTTTGGAAAGAACTGAATCAGCTGATGGGAAAAGTGTAAAATCCAAACATCTTCGACTGGAGTACCGATTTCTTAATTTCATCACATGTTACAACATTCTTCCTAACATGCAGACCAAGTTAGTGAGATGGGATAGAATACTGTTCTTATATCTCATAGGTCATCCATCTGAGGCTATAGGATTGAACATGAACATTCCCTACATAATTTGGAATAGAATGTCAAGATATGTTGTGCATCCTCATCCTTTGGAGCGCCTTCCATTTCCATTAATCATCATGAGGATCTTGCAAAAGTTTGAAATTGATATAAGCTCGACATCATATCAACACTGTTGGGGGATGATAGATGAGTCAACGATTGTAAAGTCACTTCACAAATTACCACATGTTACTCCGACACCCTCCACTGGAAAGAAACCTTGTGTCGGTACGTCTGCATCACCATCACAACCAGCACCCACACCAGCGGATGAAGCATCAGTCTCATCCATCTACAAAGAACAACAACGATTATCTTTTGAGCAGGAACAGATTTCGAAGGCACAGACGAGAATTTCCAATGAGCTGGAGCTCATCACGGTAGCGCATATTACCATAACTAAGAAGGTCAATTCAATGAACAAGCTGGTGAAAAGGATGTTCTCTAAGATGGGCTGCACGAGCTCTGAAGACTCTGAATCTGATGACTGATTCCTTCCTTTTATTCTTTTTCTTGTGCAGGAACTTTTTTTTTAACTTTCTTTTGTGCAGGTCTTTAAGTTTTAGTTTTTAGTTTTTAGTTTTCAAACTTGAACTGTTAACCATTCTCTCCATTTTGGTATTTTTTGGCTAATTTTTGTGACAAAAAGGGGGAGAGAGAAGTATAAACAATGATACTATGATACAATGGTTACTGAGAAAACTTGAAACTATAGAGGTAAGTATAACCTCAACTTGAAAGGTAAGTAGAACTTCAACTTTCGGTTTTCATTTGTGTTTGAATGCATGCCTCGACTAACTATTCGACTAACTATTTGGGCATGTAATATAACTAACAAGTTGATGTTCACTAACATGACATTTGGTGATTGATTGCATAGAAGATATGTTGGTGTTTTAACTATGATCAGTTTACATATCTGAATGTATAAATGTCATGGTAAATCAATGAGTATAAACTTCATCTCTATATGTGGTTTTTGAATGATATAAAATTCTTGAGGTATCTAACGATTTCTTTTGCCAAGAATGATTTCTTTTGCAGAGAGTACAGATGTCTAAGTCTAGAGTCTGTTTTAGGAGTTTAACTCATGTATTTTATTTTGGATCTCCATTGTAAATTTTTGTTGTATGGTGATAGCAACAAAAATATCTTTTTGAATTTTCTTGAGTGGATCTATGTTTTGTCACGAAACCGCCAAAGGGGGAGATTGTTACGGAATTTGAGTTGGCGTATTTCGTGAATTCGGCTAAGTCTTGAAGATTGAAGGTAAAGGAAGTTGGATCATATAACTCAATCTCAAGAAAGAAGAATTCAAAAGGATCAGGTATGTTTAACTTAATATCTTTGGTGATCCGAATACTATTTATAGCGTAGAAACACTTGGATGGATTTGTTATTGCATAAATATCAAAAACTGGACATGGGACATGTTCAGGATCCGGATCAGATTGTTCAATCCGGATCCCGAAGGTGGTTCGTTCATACACCAGTTCAATCCGGATCGTAGCTTCCCTTGATCCGGATCCCGAACATTGAGTTTACCATTTTATTTGAACGATCCGGATCAGGCTACTGCAATCCGGATCCCGAACGTTGATGTTTGGTGAACTGTATGAACGATCCGGATCAAGCACTTCGATCCGGATCCCAAACCTTCGTTTTTCTGGAATCTGTTTTTCTCGCTACTGCAATCCGGATCGCCGATCTCCGATCGGGATCGTCGTCATGTAAAGACTCCAGAAAAGGATAGTTTTTGATCCTTATCTTCTTCCAAGGGTTTCTAACCTATAAATAGACCCTATGATTCTTTTTCTAGGGTTAGTCCAAAAAGTAGCCGTCATAATCAAATATCATTTTATACGGCCTCAGATCCACATATAGAGAAGAAAGGAAATAACTAGATTAATTCTATGTTTCTTCATCTATATTGATTAGTTTGATTCTAGGTTTTCATACTCACATTTTGAGTTGAATCAAACTAATGAATACTTAGATGGTATTTCCTATCTATCTTTGATCTAAGTATTCGGCGGATCATCACCACCCAAAAACAACGATTTACCCCAAAATCGGCGCGTGGACTCGCGTGGCCTTGTGGATTCAAGGTGCAACCGCTCTCGTGGATTCGGAGCGAGGTACGTTCGTGGATTCGAAGCGTGCTACTGGGTGAACATCGTGGATTCGGTCGGACGTCATGGACTCGACGTTGGACGCCGTGGATTCGGCGTTGGACGCGCATCGTGGATTCGAGAAGCGTCTGGAGCGAGCGGAGAAGATCAACTAGGAGCGTATGGAAAAGGTTGAGTCGTCTGTGAGTACGGTATATCACCTTGTACGTGTTTAATTCTAGTGGATTTCACCGTGTTATCGATCCCGTGGTTTTTTACTCCGGTTTGGAGTTTTCCACGTAAAAATCTCTGCGTGTTATTTATTTTTCCGCATTGGGTTTTTATATCGCAAAGATTTTTGAGTGTTTATGGTTTACACCTATTCACCCCCCCTCTAGGTGTTTTTTCCCCTATTTAGATCCTATTATTCATATAACCCAACAGACCGATCCATGGGTCGTCGAGAAATGGGTGGATACCATGGAAAAACTCTTCGAGGACCTACTGATGGAGGAACACGAGCGGGTTCCACTAGCCGTCCACTTCCTCGAAGGGAATGCACGTATCTGGTGGAAGACGGTACGCCCGGATCCGTCTACAAACGACCCGCTACCGACATGGACGGCCTTTAGAGAGGAACTTTTTGACGCTTTCTTCTCCGATAGCGTCAAGCGGCAATTGGAAGACGACCTGAAGAACATTAGACAAGGGAACCGCTCGGTCATGGAATATCAAAGGGAGTTCGTAAGATTGGTTAACTGCGTCCCGTTTGTTATACGAGATGAACCCCACAAGGCCCGTCTTTTTGTGGACGGGTTACGGAGCGACATCTTCGAGATGGTTCAGGCAGCGGACCTGCGCATGTTCAGGGAAGTGGTGGACAGGGCCACCATAGTGGAGCGGGGGTTAGCTATCACCCGAGCTCGACGTGAGGGATCAAAAAATAACCGGGAGAGGAAGCGGACACAGACTTACCCGGGAGGGGGTCCATCTGGTGGAAGCCGACCCCCAAAGTACCCCAAGATGCAACAAGGAAGCAAGAGTGCGCCTATCGGAAAGCCGCGACCAGCGAACAAGCCATGTGTTATTTGCGAAGCATCGCATCTGGTGACGGAATGTCGTAAGAGACAGGATCACTGTTACCGCTGCGGTAAACCAGGGCATTTCCGATTCAACTGTCCTCTGAACACTGGAGCGGCATCATCCGCAGCTTCCACCCCAACAGCGCAGCCACCAGGACGGGGTAGAGCATCAACGGGAATGCCCCCACACCCTCCGGCGCCAAGAGCAGAAGGAGAATCGCGACCACAACCAGGAGGGAGGCTCTACTCCATGGGCCAGCATGGAGCGACACTACAAGAGGAGGTGGTCGCAGGTATTACCTCCGTTTCTAATTTTTGAGCTCGAACCCTGTTTGACACCGGGGCGACTCGCTCCTTTATTTCCCGCACTTTTGCACAAACACATCTGCTAGAAAGTAGTCCCCTTGATGTCTTACTGACCGTCCAGACCCCTGGGGGGCCAATCGTGGCGACTGGCCTAGTACCCTCGTGTTCAATAAGACTGGGAAGGTTGTCGTGCCCCTGGGAACTGGTCGTCATACCGCTAAAAGAATACGACGTGGTTTTGGGCATGGACTGGCTTACCAAGTATCAGGCGGTCATCGATTGAGAGAAGCGCCAGGTGCAACTACGGAAGCCGGGATTCCCAGAAAACGTGTACTTGGCATGTAAAAGCACTTCCTTCTTGGCTATCATCTCCGCGTCGCGAGCTAGGAAGTTGATGGAGGGCGGGTGCGTGGCCTATCTAGCCTCGGTAGATTTAGCCACCCGACCCGTTCCCTCGCCTTCCGAAATTCCCGTGGTAAGGGAATTTCCGGACGTGTTTCCGGCAGAGCTCCCCGGAGCGCCGCCGGAACGAGAAGTCGACTTCGCTATTGAACTACTCCCCGGCACCAAACCCATCACCAAGGCACCGTACAGGATGGCCTTCGCGGAGTTGAAGGAACTCAAGGCACAGTTGGAGGACCTTTTGGATAAGGGCTTCATCAGACCTAGCGCGTCACCCTAGGGCGCGCCCGTCCTGTTTGTGAGGAAGAAGGACGGAAGTCTCCGGTTGTGCATCGACTACCGGGAGATAAATAAGGTCACCGTTAAGAACAAGTACCCCCTGCCAAGGATCGACGACCTCTTCGACCAACTACAGGGGGCGACGGTGTTTTCAAAGATTGACCTGCAGTCGGGCTATCATCAGGTCCAGATCAAGAGGGAGGACATCCCCAAAACGGCTTTTCGAACTCGCTATGGCCATTACGAATTTACAGTAATGCCGTTCGGGCTCACAAATGCCCCGGCGGTGTTTATGGACATGATGAACAGGGTATTCAAACCCTTCCTGGACTTATTCGTGGTGGTCTTCATCGATGATATCCTCATCTACTCCCGTACAGACGAGGAACATGAAGAACATCTGCGCACAGTCCTCCAGACCCTACGAGAACAGAAACTCTACGCCAAACTCAAAAAGTGTGAGTTTTGGCTCCGTGAGGTCGGCTTCTTGGGGCACGTAATCTCGGCGGCTGGGGTCGCAGTCGATCCGAAGAAGATAGATTCGGTGACGGACTGGTCCCAACCGACGACGGCGACGGAGATTCGAAGCTTTCTAGGATTAGCCGGGTACTACCGGCGCTTCGTGGAGGGTTTCTCCAAGATAGCCACCCCCTTAAACCGCTTGACTAAAAAGGGAGAAAAGTTCATCTGGACGAACAAATGTCAGAGGAGCTTCGAGGACCTCAAGGATAGATTGACGCGAGCCCCGATTCTCGCCCTGCCAGAACCAGGGGAGGATTATGAAGTGTATTGCGATGCGTCGCGAAACGGACTGGGTGGAGTACTCATGCAACGGGGAAAGGTTATAGCCTATGCGTCAAGGCAGCACAAAGAATACGAGAGAAACTACCCCGTGCACGATTTGGAACTCGCAGCGGTTGTGTTCGTCCTCAAGCTTTGGAGACACTACCTGTATGGGGCACACTGCAATGTGTATTCAGATCATAAAAGTCTTAAGTACCTTTTCACCCAAAAGGAGTTAAATTTGCGACAAAGACGGTGACTCGAGCTACTGAAGGATTACGATTTAACGATCCACTACCACCCGGGAAAGGCAAACGTGGTGGCCGACGCCCTGAGCTGTAAGGGGCAGGCCGAAAAGGCAGGGGTAAGTGCCATCACCCAGCAAGATAGTCTGATTGCGGAGTTTTCGCGATTAAGACTAGTAGTACCGGCGGGTACAGTCGAACAACTTCTGACACTAGTGGTCAAACCTACCTTGCTTGACAGAATTCTCGAGATCAGTCGACTGATGACCAACTCCAGCTGGTGCGAAATAGATTAACTGCCGACCAAGAAGGTGATTTCACAGTAAACTCCGACGGCACGATACGATTTCGGGGACGAATCTGCGTGCCGGATCTACCGGAACTCAAAGAGGAAATCCTGCGGGAGGCGCATACTGCTCCATATGCAGCGCATCCCGGGGGAACGAAGATGTACAAGGATGTCAAGCAGACCTTCTGGTGGCCCAAAATGAAGGGAGACGTGACTCGGTTTGTGGCACACTGCCTGGTATGCCAACGAGTGAAGGCCGAGCACCAGCGTCCGGCAGGAAAATTGCAACCCTTACCGGTGCCCGAGTGGAAATGGGACATGATTACCATGGATTTTGTGACCGGGTTCCCGAGATCGTCACAGGGACACGGTGCAATATGGGTAATTGTGGACCGTCTGACGAAATCGACCCACTTTCTGCCCATACACACGACGTGGACGCGGGAACGACTGGCACAAACCTACATCAACGAGATAGTAAGGTTGCATGGGGTGCCGACATCCATCACGTCGGACAGGGACACGCGATTTGTGTCAAACTTTTGGCAGAGCCTGCAGCGAGCAATGGAAACCAAGTTGCACTTCAGTACGGCTTTTCACCCGCAGACCGACGGACAATCAGAGCGGGTGATACAAATTGTGGAGGACATGCTTCGGGCATGCGTTTTAGACCTGGGCGAAGGGTGGGCACGGTGTTTGCCCCTAGTGGAATTTGCCTACAATAACAGTTACCAGGCCAGCATTCAGATGGCACCATACGAGGCCCTGTACGGGCGCCGCTGTCGGTCTCCAATATGCTGGGACGACTTGGGTGAGCGTAAGTTTCTGGGCCCAGATTTGGTGGAGGAGACCGAAGCAAAGGTGCGATTGATTAGACAAAGGCTACTGACCGCCCAGAGCAGACAGAAAAGCTACGCGGACAACAGACGCCGAGACTTAGAGTTCATGGTGGGTGAGCACGCGTTACTCCGAGTTTCGCCCTCCAAGGGCAACCGACGCTTCGGCATAAAGGGAAAGTTAAGCCCGAGGTACGTAGG
The DNA here is from genome assembly GCA_029204045.2 of Tillandsia leiboldiana. Taxonomy (NCBI): domain Eukaryota; kingdom Viridiplantae; phylum Streptophyta; class Magnoliopsida; order Poales; family Bromeliaceae; genus Tillandsia; species Tillandsia leiboldiana. Next base: position 14,901,685 of record CM055061.1, read on the forward strand.
ACCGTTCGAGATCCTAGAACGCGTAGGACCGGTGGCGTACCGATTAGCCCTGCCGCCGAATCTCGAACGAGTCCATAACGTGTTCCATGTCTCAATGCTCCGGAAGTACCTAGCTGATCCCTCTCATGCCTTGGTTGCCTCCACCATCGAGTTGCGAGAAGATTTGAGCGTCGAGGAGACACCGGTGCGGATTTTGGCAAGAGAGGACAAGAAGTTGCACAATCAAACTATCCCCTATGTGAAGGTCCAGTGGAGCAACCATGAAGAGCACGAGGCGACTTGGGAACTGGAATCGAAGATGAGAGAATGTTTTCCCGAACTGATTAGTGGGGTTTGTACTTAAGTTTCGGGACGAAACTTTTTATAAAGTGTGAGTGGTGTAGTGATCCGACCTTTCGGGGTATTTTTGACTTACATGTAGTCATTTAAGCCTCTAAGTGAAATAAAATTATTCAATTCTTAAAAGTTGGCCGGTGTGTGGTGCTAGTATTTTTCTGCGATAGAGCGCGGAAAAAGAAGGTCGACGGTGCGATCGGATCTGAAATCCGATACCGGGATCTCCCGGAACGGAATTCCTAGTGATACGGTGATTAGTCATGCATCGGAATCCGTGCAAAATATCTTGCACCCGTTAGAGATAAGGTGGGTTATCTCGTAGGGGATAATTAATTAGTTAATTAATTATCCATGAGGGAAAATAGAATTCTCTTACGTACAAATTAAAAAGGAAATTAATTAAAGATTTAATACGAGCTATATAAGGGATCCCGATTATCGGAAAGAAAAGAAAAGAAAGAAATAAAAACCCTAATCGGTGAGAAGAGAAAAAAAAAAAAGAAAAGAAAAGACGGAACCCTAGCCGGAAGAAAGGGAAAGGAGAAAGAGAAGGAGCCCGATCTTCCCGGACATCGAAACGAAGGCAAGAACGCGACCGGGCAACCTTCCCGTCGATCTTCGGTTAGTAAAATAATTGTTATAATTTATTTGGGATTTTTCCGTCGTCCCTTTTGTTGAGTTCTTGGGTTTCTCCGTCGTATCCGTCGCCGTCACCGTCAACGTCGCCATGCTAGGGCACGGAACGGACGGCGGAGGCGCGCGGTGCCGCTAGGGCATCGCGCGGAGGAGAGTCACGGACGGCACCCATGCGGACCCGCAACCGCGCGGGCACCGCATGGGCGCCGCGCGGCTACCGCACGGACGGCACCCATGCGGACCCGCAACCGCGCGGGCACCGCATGGGCTCCGTGCGGCCGCCGCGCGGACCCGCAACCGCGCGGGCACCGCGCGGCCACCGCGTGGGCGCCTCGCGGCTGCCGCGCGGGCGGCACCCGCGCGGACCCGCACCCGCGCGGACCCGCAACCGCGCGGGCGGCACCCCCGCGGACCCACAACCATGCGGGCACCGCGCGGGCGCCGCGCGGCTGCCGCGCGGGCGGCACCCGGGCGGACCCGTAACCGCGCGGGAACCGCGCGGGCGCCGCGCGGCTGCCGTACGGGCGACACCCGCACGGACCCGCAACCGCGCGGGCGCCGTGCGGGGCCGCACCCGCGCGGGCACCGCGCGGCCGCCACACGGGCAACGCCCGCGTGAGGCACCGCGCCGCGTGGGCGTCGCCGCGGGGACACGCCGCGCGGTTCCGAACCGCGCGGGGCTCCGGCGGACGACGACGGCGGCGCGGGATTCCCGTTTTCGTCAACCCGGACGGTGTTCGACTTTTCCGTCGAAAAGAGTAAATTGGGTCTTTTGTTTTCGGATGTTAGTACACATTTTTTACTATAGTTATCCTTGCGGACTTTTCTTTATGTCCAAGTGTGCAGCGGGGGTGCGCGAAGGATTCAGGTGTTCCGATTTCTCTTCAAATAGGTGGGTACGGTTGCGATAAGTGCAACAAGTGCAGTAAGTGCATCTATCGTCATTAAAGTGCTCTTAATTTATCTAACAAAGTAGATGGACAGTTTAACCTTTCGCATAATTGTATTTCATCTAACAATTGTAGCGGCTACGGTCGCGGTGCTCACTACACGCCGATCTCGGCAAATCCGTTTCGGATGCTGCACGTACACAGGCGGATTGGCCTCCGCATGGGTGTACTTTTCCAGAGAAGTGGTCTCTTTTGACCCGTGTACCTCACAAAGGGGTGGGTGACGTGAGGACCTCTTCGCGCCCGCTGAAAATAGCACACCAGCACCGTGAAGAGGTTAAAAGCATCAAAGAGGTGTTTGCGCACGAGGGGAGACTTTAGTCTCCCCGACAGGGACTCTGGGGTTGGTGCCCAACTTAATTGATAAATCTGGGGTTGGGGCCCAGCTTAATTATGTGCAGGGTTTTAGCGAAAGGTTCCGGTGTTTTCGGTTTGCTCCTTATTCCTTATTGTTATTAGACATCTACTTTGTTTGTCACTGACATTACCCACTCCGTGACAGGTGTTACGAGGTGCGTTAGCTGGGAGGGCGGTGAGACTGCGTCGCGAGGACCGTAGTCAGATACTTGGGTTTATTATCTCATTTCCCTTATGCTTCTTTTAGTTAATTTGCTTGTGGATCGTATTAGCTGTGGACATGTATTACTTAGCGCTGTGGATGAGGTGTACTTTTATGCTTTGATGTTTTTAGTGATGTTTTCGTATGCGGCACGTTTTCATGACGAACCAAATGATTTCGAAAATGTTTTCTCAAAACGAAGTGCCGTGTGGGCACGGGTTTTGCAACCGTTGGTTTTATCCTTTCTAAACACTGATGCCGCTTTAATATTCCGCTTGAAAATAAAACAACAAGGTGTCGAGTGGACACCAGTCTTTTTAAACGTTAGTTAAACTACTGTACTCTGTTTGACGATGTATGTCTATTGTATGTTGATGGTTGAGGTATGTTGTTGTAAATGAGACGCCGTGCATATACAAAGGAGACTCTGTCCGTGGGCAGAGAGAATTTGTGTATGTGGCGGTCTGGCACGCACCGGGGATGAGGTTTAAGTTACCTTGTTAGGAAGAAAAAAAAAATAATACACGCAATTTTCTGCTTTGATAGATTCAAAAACCCCCGGGGGCGTGACACCGCGCGGGGCCATGCCCGCGCGGCAGCCGCGGCGCGTGCCGCGCGGGGCGGGTGCCCGCGTGGCGGCGGGATCGCATGCCGCGCGGGGCCATGCCCGCGTGGCGGCCGCGTCGCGTGCCGCGCAGGCGGGTGCCTGCGCGGCTGCGACTTGCGCCGCGCGGGCGAGTGCCCGCGCGGCGGCGGCGGTGGCAGTGCATGCCGCGCGGGCCCACACCCGCGCGGCAGCAGTTTGTGCCGCGTAGGCGGGTGCCCGCGCGACGGTGATAGAACGTGCCGCGCGGGGCCACGCCCACGCGGCCACGGCTAATGCCGCGCGGGCGGGCGCCCGTGCGGTTGCGGCGCGCGGGGTTGGTGCCCGCGCGGCCACGGCGGTTACCGCGCGGCCGCGGCGGTTACCCCGCTGCCGCGGCGGTTACCGCGCGGGGCCGGCGCCCGCGCGACCGCGGTTTGCGCCATGCGAGGCCGAGGTCCGCACTATAGCGGAAGGTGCCGCGCGGGGTTGGTGCCCATGCGGCCGCGGCTTGCACCGCGCGGAGCTAGGTCCCGCGCGGTCACGGCAAACGCCGCGCGGGGCTGGTGCCCGCGCGGCCGTACGACCCGTGACACCGCGGGGGCGGCCGCGTCGCTCGCCGCGCACGGACGCCACCGCCGGGTCAAGTTGTCCTTAGTGTTTTGGGTTGTTTCGGCTCGGTTTATCCACTACTATATTGTTGATCTGACCATGGCTCTTTTGGGGACTACTCCTAGGTCCGAGCGTCAACAGAGAACAAGATTCAGTCTCCGGAATACGCGTTTCGCATAATCAAGGTGGGTAGGTGTTGGTTATTACCGGTGAGGTGTCGTTTCCGAATACTCGTTGTGATAAAGTAGATATGGTTATAATTTGACTAACCCCCTAGCATGTGAATCCCTTTACTATTTCAATCAAGCGGCTGCGGTCGCAGGTGCGTTATGCTGTTCTGGTTATAGCGGCCGAGGTCGCAAGGCATTAAAATTACTCATAGTGCTGACACGCACACCGGCAGTTTGGCCACTGCAGAGGGTGTATTTTTTCGGAAAGATGGTAAGTCATTTACCCATGTACCCCACAAGGGGAGGTTAGTGGGGACCCCTCAAGGGGAGGCGGCAGCTACTTGGGCAGTCGAGGGGTTGGAGGCACCAAGAAGATGAGTACGGTATTGGGGTTGGTGCCCAAAAATATTCTGAAAACTGGGGTAGGTGCCCAGCGGGACTTTCAACAGGGATTTGGCGATACATGAGGGGGAGGGGAAAAGTAAATGCTCCGGTGATTCGGTGTGTTCATTCTATTATTGCGTTTACTTGCATGTTTTCTACTTTATCAGTCACTGACAACCCACACTGTGACAGGTTCGAGTAGGGGTGGAATTTGGGACGACGGTGAGGCATCAGTTAGAGGACACTAGCCAAGAGGGCTAGTAAAACGAAACTTTATTTTAGTTATTTTTGGTTATGGCATAACTATGTTTAGTTCAACTGTGTTTCATATACTGTGGCTTCTGATGGATGTCGGGAGGAGGACTTTCTTATAATTAACTGGTGAATGATAGGATGTGTAATTGTGGCTTATTTTCAAATACAAACCGGTTTCAAAGATATTTTCAAAGCAAGTGCCGTGTGGGCACCGATTTTAAAACCCGTGGATTTATCCTATCAAGTTAATGGCCGCACAAAGAGTTTGCGAAAACGATTTAGAAAACTGGGTGTCGTTTGGGCACCGATTTTCAAAACCCATGGGTTTATGCTATAGACTGTATAAGATAGCGGTGATGGTTTGATGTACTATATCCTCTCCTCGTTGCATGTCATGATTGGAATGGTTAAAGTATTGGACTTGTTGGTGACGCCGTGCATATACAAAGGAGACTCCGCCCGTTTGGGGAGTGAATTTGTATATGCAGCGGGTCTGATACGCACCGGAGGCAAGGTTCATATAATTATTTAAGAAAAAAAATGGGTACGTTTTCCGCTCCTTTAGAACCTCCGGGGCGTGACAGAGATAAACCCAAAATGGATAACGTAGCTAGCCTCCTACGACTAAGGTCCTCTCGACGCAGTCTCACCGCCATCCCGGCTACTACACCTAATCAGACCTGTCACGGAGTGGGTAAAGTCGGTGACAAATAAAGTAGATGATTTAGCATTTGACATTAATTTTAAAACAAACCGATTACACCGGAACCTTTCGCTTTTCCATCTCATGTGTCCACATCCCTTGATTTAATTACAACTGGTACCTGTCGGGGAGTCGACGATTTCCCCTCGTGCACAATTTCTTTACTTACGTGATGCTTTTAACCCCTTCACGGAGCTAGTGCGGCACTTTTAGCTGTCGTGAAGAGGTCCCCACTAGCACCTACACAAATCGTGGGGCACACGGGTCATTCAGACCACTTCTCCGGAAAAGTACACCCATGCGGAGGCCAATCCGCCTGTGTATGTGTAGCATCCAAAAACTTGATTTGCCGAAGTCGGCGTGTATCAAGCACCGCAACACTCAGTCGCCACAATTTAATAATGAAAGAGCAATACACATTCATGCGAAAGGTTTAACAGTTCATCTACTTTATTAGACAGATTATTAAGTCATTTAATATGATATGGTGAACTTATTGCACTTGTTGCACTTATTGCAAGGGTGCCCACCAGGTTGCGGGAAAAACTGGACACCTGGATCTTTCGCACACTCCCGCTTCGCACCTGGACCTAAAGGAGTCCCCAAAGAAAAACGATCATCAATATAACGCACTAACATCGCGAAAATGGAAGTCCGAAACTAACCCCGTGAAGAACAACCCAAAAACGGCACAATTACGACACCCGACGGGTCCTCGCGCGGATGCCGCCGCCCGCGGACGCCCCGCGCGGCCCGAAACCGCGCGATGTGCGTCCGCGGGCGGTGCCGCGCGGCGCCCGCCTACCCCGCGGGTGCCCCGCGCAGCGTAACACCGCGCGGTTGCGCGTCCGGGGCGGCACCCGCGCGGCGCAGCCCGCTCGCGGGCGCCCCGCGCGGCGCAAGGCCGCGCGGTTGTGCGCCCGGGGCAGCGCCCGCGCGGCACCGCCCGCCTGCGGACGCCCCGCACGGCATAAAGCCGCGCGGCTGCGTGCCCGGGGGCGGCGCCCGCCCGCGGCCGCCGCGTGCGGCGCAAGGCCGCGCGGTTGCGCGCCCGGGGGCGGCGCCCGTGCGGCGGCCGCGCGGCGCCCTAGCGGCGCCGGCGTCGTCCGCCCGCCCGCGCGGTGCCCTAGCGGCACCGCGCGCCGTCCGCCCGCCCACTCCGTGCCCTAGGTCGCGCGGTGGTGGCGGCGGGGTCGGCGATGACGTCGGGGACGGAGGCGGCGATGAAGACAATGAAAAAGACACCGAAAAACCCCCAAAACAACGAAACGAAAATTACTTACTAAAATTCCCGACGGGGGAGTTGACCGATTGCACACCTAGTCTCCGGTACTTTGTTCGGGGTGATCGGATTCCTCCGTCTCTTTCCTCTTTCTTTCTTTCTCCTCCTCCGGTTAGGGTTCCGTCTTTTCCTTCTCTTTTTCTCCCGTGTTCTCTCCGGCTAGGGTTTCTCTTTTTGCGAAAAAGTGGGATTTTACTTTTCGTACGTACAATTAAATCCCGCCTTTTAATTTCTGTCACCAATTAATTAATCCTTTAATTAATTAATCCTACGGGATAACCCACCTTTTAATGTCCGTAACCGAATAATTAATTCTTTAATTAATTAATCACACGAGATAAACCCACCTGTTCCTCGGAAAGCGTGCAGGATATTTTGCACGGGTTCCGATGCACGTTAAGTCACCGCGACACTAAAAACCCTGTTCCGGGAGATCTCTAAGTCGGATTTCAGATCCGATTGCACCGTCCGTCATCATTTTTCGTGTTCTTTCACAGAAAAATACTCATGCAATACACCGACCGACTTACCGAAACTCGATAATTTTGATCCATTAAAAGGAGTACTTTTTTAGAAGGAAGTAAAACATCACTAAAAAGTCGTGTCATTACACCACTCACACTTTATAAGAAGTTTCATCCTCGAAACTTAATTACAACTCTCGCTAAACAACTCGGGAAAACATTCCTTCATTCTCGATTCCAGTTCCCACGTCGTTTCGCGTTCTTCGTGGTTGCTCCACTGGACCTTTACATAGGGGATGGTCCGATTGCGCAACTTCTTGTCCTCTCGTGCCAAGATCCGCACCAGTGTCTCCTCGACGCTTAAGTCTTCTTGCAACTCGATAGTGGAAGCATCCAGGGCGTGAGAGGGGTCGGGGAGGTACTTCCGGAGCATTGAAACGTGGAACACGTTGTGGACTCGATCGAGGTTCGGCGGCAGGGCCAACCGGTACGCCACCGGGCCCACGTGCTCTAGGATCTCGAACGGTCCCACGTACCTCGGACTTAACTTTGCCCTCAGTCCGAAACGTCGGGTCCCCTTTGAAGGCGAAACTCGGAGCAACACATGCTCACCCACCATGAATTCTAAATCCCGTCATCTATGGTCCGCGTAACTTTTCTGTCTGCTCTGGGCGGTCAGCAGCCGTTGTTTGATCAGACGCACCTTTGCCTCGGTATCCTCCACTAAATCTGGGCCAAAAAACTTGCGCTCTCCCAAGTCGTCCCAGCATATTGGAGACCGACAGCGGCGCCCATACAGGGCCTCGTATAGCGCCATTTGAATGCTGGCTTGATAACTGTTGTTGTAGGCGAATTCCACAAGGGGTAGGTATCAAGACCACCCTTCGCCCAAGTCCAAAACGCATGCTCGGAGCATGTCCTCCACAATCTGGATGTCACGCCCCGAGTTCAAAAACCAGTGTATAAATTTTATTTTATTTTATTTTTATTTTTTTTTTTTTTAAATCAGAGTTGCAAAAACAGCCAGGGCAATGACAGACCGCCACATATATAGAAGAGTCCCAATCCCCTATGGAATTGAGCCTTTTCTATATATGCACGGCTATCTTGGCAACAATCATCAGAGTACTAACTACGTACTACAAATAATAATACAAATATATTTATCATAACTTTACATTAAATACATATGAATACAACATGAATTAACTATTTCTAAAATACACGACTATCCAGGGTCAACCTCTATCACGGAATCTCACCAACACATCCCGACATCCCAGCACCCGCTCGGCCTGAAAAACAGTCACCCGAGGGTGTGAGATACACCGGAGTGTATCCCAGTGGGCACGACGAGCCGAGAAATAGCAGATCGTACCTACTGGTATACAATACTAGAGGATAGTAATAATCAGGGGTTAGAATAATCAGATAGGCAATCATGAAGATCAACAGATATATAATCACAGTTAGGATATGCAGATATATAACTGGTGCTGTAAAGAAAGCAAAACTTATAATCTGGGTACAAGCATAGGAGATACTTTTAGCAGAATTTAAAATAGGACAAACATGTACCAGGATAATCAACGCATCAAGGAGTAGGACAATCAGCAAGATAATAATGAAACTATAATCAAAGGCATCACAAAGAATCATATACAGGTAGATAGCTAGATGCCAGATCAAAGAATCAAGGAAGTATGTTAAAGTAACTTAACAACACATGCATCAAATAAATGAAAACACAAAGACCCAATCACAAGCTACCATATTGGCCTTCACAAGACCTCAGGCAAGGCTGCCCACTTGGCACCACCTGGTTGACATTCCCTTCACAAGGGTCACGGGTTGCCACAGCTAACCACTTTACCGGTAAAGTACACCGCTACGGGGGATCAGCCCGCTAGTGTACGTGAAGAACAACGGTACGGGCGATCATAATGCAAATGCTCAAGCTCTCGGTCCACTGACCGGGTAATCGGCAACAAGCCGGGAAATCCCCACTGGGATGCAAGGGCAAAATCAACTGAATCTCAACTCATATGCAAGACCAAGGCAAATCTCAACTCAGCATAAGCTCAACCGAAAAACTCAACTCAATCATGCAGACCAACCAAATGATACAAAACTTAAACACATATTTTTAAGAAAACTGTTTTGAAAAGTCCAAACCCCGAAGAGCATTGCCCTCGTCCTATCAAACAAGAACAGACTCAGGCGACACTACGAAGCTTGGGTTTTAGGTCTAAACCTCGCAGAGCAGTGCCTTTGTCCTATCAAACAAGAACAGACTCCGGCGACCCTATGAAGTTCGGTAAAACATCAGTTAAATAAATCTATGTGTTCAGCAGTGTATCATTTGATCAGCAGGACAAGCAAGCTCACCAATCCAACATGGAAATGTTCCAAGATAAGATATAAAAACCAGAGGTACAATGAATAATCATGTAAGGCAGAATAGAACTGATAACAGGCGTAGCTCAACATCTAACAACCAATCAGACAGACTAACCCCTTATGCAACTAAACACATGTTTTTAAGAAAACCTTTGAAAACAATAGGTTTTTGGGTCCCAAACCTCGTAGAGCGTTGCCCTTGTCCTATCAAACAAGAACAGACTCAGGCTACCCTACAAGGCTTGGTAAAATCATTTATTTTAGAAGATCATGTATTTAGCAGCATAACAGGCGAACAACAAGGAAGCAGGCTCAACTATCAGATGACCAAAGAAACATGGCAATGTATAGAGTAATGAAATAACTACTTGGAACAATTTAAACATCACGTAAGGTAAGGATCACTAAAACAAACCATATGTCACGCCCCGGGTGTAAACCAGAACCCGGGCCCGTCCACAGATCCGCCGTGCATACGGAATTTTCCGTGTACACGAAGCGCTGATAACCTGCTCAGATATAAAACAAGTAATAAAGGAGCATAAAACAGAGCTAAACTAAAACTAATACAACTCAGACAAATGCTGGAAATGAAAGTACAGTAAGCTCTCAGAAATATACAAGTGTCTCTCCCAGCTCACGAAATATATACAACCAGCTGGCCGCAGCCAGACCCAAAATAAAAGGAAAATACAACCGTCTGAGTGTACTGGGGATACATCTAAACTACTAAACTCGAACTCGGGCAGTGGCTAGCTAATCAGCGATCCTCTTACCTCGATCCAGGGAAGAGGGTCCCGCAACTCCCGCAGAGAACTCTGAAAAACAAAGGGGAACAGAAAAGAGAAAACAGTGGGGGGTGAGAACTACTATAAAAACAGTAGCCTCCCCTAGTGGGTAGACCTCAAACTCAAACATGCCCACTAGGACTATCAGAGGCGAAAAATGAAACAAAGGTGGTAAGCTACAAGTACACTACTGATGCAGAGCTACCACTAACATGCCTCTACGATGCCTACTAGAGAATGGCTAAAAGCATGCACCAGAACGTAAGGACTGACAGACCAACCCAATCAAAACACCAGTAAACACTGGTACTACCTGCTCTGCTGTCAACCTCACAACTCAGTATCTCCCCTATCCAAATAGACCGGAACCCAACACGGTCTGACCGGCACCCAACACGGCCTGACCGGCACCCAACACGGTCGGAATCCTACTCCGGAGTGGTACTCGAGGGGAGCGACCCCACACGAGCATAGTATCACAGTCACTAGTATCATCAGTACCATAAATAGCAGGACGGGGTCACGACCCTGATCAAAATGGGAAAACTCATCCACTAAAGGGAAACTCGATCCCCTACCTCCAATCTGGTGCAAAAGTAGTAATAATAATCCGGTCAACCGCCCACAGTCCGCGGTCGCCGCAACACCCAAACCTCGATCCCCGACTGTCCCAACTCTGGACATCTGACTACACAATCCCCTAAGGCTAGACGACAGGAGAACGAATAAAAGCATGGTTTCTCCTAAGTCAATTCCAATAAGTTTGTGTAGCAGAAAAAGGTGGCCTATCTAGATGACCATTCAAGCATGCAAAGTCCTTTATTTGCTATAATTACTCCAATTATTCAAACATATGCAACATTAAGTGTTTGGGAAATCCCGATGTACATGTGGCAGGATATATGATACATAATATATTTTAGATGCACAGTCTACTAGCAAGTACCCCTTATACAACATTCATTCTAATCACATGCCCAAACCTTCCCTTAACATATAATATGATATGGCTTTAGCATTCTTTCCAACTAATTAAATTGCCTATCTAAACATGGAAATACCACTTACTAACTTGTAACCTGCTAACAATGCAAGTATCAACAAAGGAACCTTAATCTCATACAAGCATGCTAGATACATTCACAATTAATAACACATAATCATGGCATTCTAATAGGCCTAGTGACATTCACAAGTAGGAGGTTCACAACATCACCCACCTCAAGCGCTATTCCAAATTCCCAAAGGCGAAGTCCAAGATCAGTCCAAACACACCACCAATCTGTACAAAATACCCCAAAGGAAAAATACATAAGCGATTCATCCCCAATTTCCAAAATCTGTCCCCTAAATCTGCAGTCCAGAATTCACCAATTTTTACCTGCGAATAATGCCCAGAAAAATCCAAGAAAAATACTATCGCGATCCTTGCGACGAGCCCGTCGAAACGAGTACCTGCACTCCCAAATTGGAGTTTCCTACGCTGAGATAAAAATCTGGCAAGGGGTACACCCCGAATCCAAACTGTACCAAATTCCTGTAACAAGGAACCACAGAGAAAGAAGATTCTCACCCACGGGTAAAATCCAGAAAAATCTGAGAAAAATCCAGGAGACTCCTTGCGAAACGTAGATGAAAATTGCCTTTTGAATCGCCTCGTTACGATGCCTGAGCGAAAAGATATGGCAAGAACACCGCGGTGCTGTCCCAAAAGTCCGCGAAGAAAAAGGGTCAAATGGGTGCTAAGAAAACTCCAAGATTAGCACGGAAATCGAGGAACCACAAAACACAGGAGTTGAAGCCCTACCTGTCGTGAGTCCACCGGCGCAAGAATCGGCGAATTCCGAGGTCGGGGTAAGTCGGAGGAGTCCAAACACTGAGAAGGGGCGAAGAGGATCGCCGGAGAACAAGCGTCGTGCCGCGCCGTAAAATGGTGAACCTCGGGAAGCGTGCCTCCAAAAATCCTCAAACTTCTCCAAAGGGTAGTGCACTGAAGGAGGAAAAACTCTTGTGAAGGGAGCTCAGCGGAAATGGGGTCCAAAAAGCCAAAGGAAAGAAAGGGGGGAGCTATTTATAGGCCCAGCCCACTATGCTTATCGGGCCGGGTTTCGGGCGCGGTTTCCAGGCGCACTGCGCCCGGAAACCGGGTTGTATACCTCCCGTCCGACGCGCCAGGAAATCCCTGGGACGGCCACGTCACCCCGAACAGGGGACAGCAAACCTGGCGGCCCGCAACGCGCCACGTGGCCCCCTCGCGGTCAGCGGGATAGGTACGACCGCCCAACCGCGAGGCGACGCGTGTCGCACTCGAGTGCGGCCGACCGCCCCGCTGGCGCCACTGTGCGCGCACAGTACCGAGGCGCCCCCCTCGCGCACACCGTGGACCGCGCCTACGTGGGCCAACGAATCCGAAGCCGCCACGCGTCATGCGCCCGGTCCACCGCAACCCCGCCAAACCGGTGAGCCGTGCCGCGTGCGCCAGCCTACCAGGGCACGCCACGCGCCCCCGCCCCCCCCCCCCCCCCCCCCCCCCCCCCCCCCCCCCCCCCCCCCCCCCCCCCCCCCCCCCCCCGCCGCGGTCCATGCACCGCCGCGCCTCCCCGTGGACCCAGCTGCGTGAGCCGGCCAATAAGAGGCTGCCACGTGGCTCGGGCCGGTCCACGTGTCACCCCATGCTCCGAAAATCCGCACAAACTTCCGGAAGCCCGCTTTTGGTCATCCGGACTCCAAATTCAACAGCAATAGCCGTTTTCAAGCGTTTTTCCGCGCTGAATCCAAATCCAACTCAGATTGGCCCAAAACCTTTGCTAAATTCCGGCAATTACAGCCGAAGGCCAATTCCGCTATCAAAGTCTCACAAGGTCCATCTGTGGCACCCCTTCGATGCACCATGGGCCAGACACCAACACTAGGTGTTCTACACAATGGATTCACCGGAAAGTTGCATGGGAAAAAACCAGTTCACTACATCCTCCCCTACAAGAAAAAGTTTCGTCCTCGAAACAAAAGTCA